>CM062817.1:362917388-363527275 GCA_031772625.1 Pinus tabuliformis | reverse complement strand
CACCCATTGTTGGGCATGTTCATATTTATCATTTAAATCTCTTGTTTGAAAATGATAAGCACCATTTCTATGAAATCTATCACAATATTATAATTCCTTTACATGAGAAATTATTTGGTCATCTACCCCTTAGATTAATTAAAGAGGAAATTTAGGGAATTGAAAATATTTGAGATTGGTATGTTGATGTAAAATTCTCTTATATCACAATTTATGGTTGTTAAGCATCACCCCATGCCCTACCAAGATATGCACATGATAGGCTAGTATTTAGGGAGATAACATATCGAACTACAAGTACAAGTATTATCATAGAATTATAAATATGATCTAATAGGATTTGGCCCATATTTCGTATTCATGTTGGAATATATTCCTTGACCAATGTCAACCATGCAAGCTACAACACTTAAAGAGATCAATATATCATGTACTTTTTTGAAAAAACATGATCCTTTGATTATTGTTGAAAACCATAGTGACTCTATAATACGTTTTAAGTGGTATGCTATTAAAAAATGCCTTTTGATGATGTTTTCAAAACATCCAAATCATATGAAGAGGTCCTGATAATAATTCAGTAGCTCTGTAAAGATTTTATTATAGAATTATATGCTTTTTATAGGGAAAGAAAGACGTCCCTTGAACAATACTTCTTCTCTAATATCAAGGGACAAAGTTATCAAGAAACTTATGGTCCAACTTCAGTTTCAGCTTATACACAGAAAGGAAGATCCTAATAAAAAAATATTACTCAGAACATATTGATCTAGGGGGGTATTGGTGGCCACCCACCTAAAAGTACCATCCTCCATCTTGGAAGTGTTTCTATAGTTTTTCATGCCATAAAATTTTGGGGCCATTTCACGCCATAAAAAACATTTTTTTATGTGGTAGGGGCTAAACTATGGCCATAGGCACAACCTAGGCCCAATCCGAATGTGCATTTATCATATAGACCTTTGTGATGGGCTACTGAGCATGTCAAACAAAGATCATATGTAAAAGTTACAACCCTGGGAAAATCACATACCAGCTAACCTCGTTAGGACCACAGAGGTTTTTAGCATTCCATCTCCTATGATTAGGTTTTAGATTTTTAGGTTTTCCTCATTGATTTTGTATGTTTAAAAGGGCCTTTCAGCCTCATTGTAATGCACTCTAGCAAATACATGTTAATTTTACATTTTTCTATGTTCCTTCAATTACTTTAGCCTAATTCAATTCTTTAATTAGAAAATTTTCAATAATAAATAATATTTCCAATCATCAATAGTAATTGAAGATTGAACAGTAAATGCAAAGAAAATAGTAGACAATCAAAACATCAATAAGAGACACTGATTTGGTCAAAGACAAGAGAAAAACCCCACAAGGGGGAAAACCGTTTGAAGTTCTTCTTCTATTAGATTGTCATAAAATGTTCAACAGAGAGTACAATGAGCCAAAAATTATCTAGAAAAATAAACCAAACAATATCCAATATATGAGCCCAACAATAATATTGATTAGAGTAACATTCAAGCTTGTAGTTAATTGTTCAGATTTGTGGTCAACTCTCACCAGAAACCATAAGTCTTGGTCTCATGGAGCAAGTGTTCATGCGTGCGGCTGAAGTGTTCCGACCACACGAATATGCTTGTATGCTTGAGGTTATAGCTGAAAAAATCCTATGAAAACCCTGCGGCTACAAACCAAAACCCTAATCCACATGTGTGAGCTTCGCACCCTGCAATTTTGGACTTGTACGAACCAGTATCTACAAATAAAATTCAAACCTATGCGAGCTAAACCAAAGAAGAGAGAAGAAGAAAATAATTGATGATGATGTCCAAATGAGGGTCACTTGAATTTTATTTATAGGCATTGGAGGAGGGATAATTTTTCCTCCAGTCCGACTTGAAAAAATGTCATATTGTGGGCTTCTACCAAAAATACACTTTCCCTTCTCTGAATCTAGTGCCTCAAAGCTCAAAATTGGTCCTCTAGGGAAGAGGGATATAGTACAATGGTTGGAATTTTTCATTGAGCTGGAAAATTAACTATCCCTCTCATCTAGGGATAAATTCCAACTACATCATGTAATCATCACAAGTATCTTTTCGTCAAGTCATGTCCCATCTTTGCTAAACTCTATATGTTGAAACATTCTCGAATCTGGAGAAGGAGAATCATCAGAGAGCTACAACTACCACCTTCTCGAGGCAATGAGGAAGGCCCTATGGGAGAGATACCACTTGTTATATAAGTGGTAAGGATCACATCCATCCTATTACCTATTGATCTTCCTAGCAATGACTGTCAAGAGTCATATGGTAGAACACTTTCATCATAATATAAGCTTGGGTGAGATATCCGACTTACCAAAGGTAAGGATCACACACCCCCAAGCCTCCTCAACCTCTTGGCTAGACTGGGAGGGGCAATCCCAACAAGTTCGACTTATGGGTATGATTCCAACTGGGGTATGTTGGCATTATGGCTAATGTGTTGTCCTTGATGGAAACCTACTTGATAGCAATTTCAAAATTATAATAACATGGTGTTTATGTAGTCTATAGGTTATGGGACAAAGGAATGAAAGTTCAGAGACATATGAATGATAAAAGCAAAGTTTGAGAAAGTATACACGGATCCTGAGAAGAAAGGTCGTGTATATACATGGATCCTGTGAGTAAAAGTCGCATATAGTATCCACACAATGGTATTTTGGATACCAAGGGTCATTACCATGGTATTGGCCCATATTATTTTTAGAGACAACGAATATTTGATCCTATCAAAGAATACTTACAACCTAACCAAGGTATTTACCTAAGGTTTTGGCTAAGGAAAACACTGTATAAAGAGATGGAGATCAAGGTGTTGGGTGTGCAAGTATTGGGTTGTTTATGAATAATTTGATTGAAAACAGGTGTGAACCAATAAGCAAGGAGAAGACTCATATTTGAAAGATCTGAAATATGTTGCAATATATGCTTGATTGATTTACTTATTGTAAATGCCTAAGTTGCTAATATTGATGAAACTTTGATACTGTGATCTAAATAATTTATTCAGAAGTCTGTAGTATTGACAGTAATGGCTAGGGAAAATGAAATTGTGTTTGCAGTGAAATATTTATAGATCGGTACGCAGGTGTGTTTGGGAATAGTCATGTACATACATGGATCCTTCTATGTGGTGTCGCTTATATTTTCTATGAAATAATTTTTTAGTTTATGCAGATCTATACGCGAGTGTTGTGAATTATAAGCGCGTACATATGCGGATCAACTGGAAGGAAGTCATGTATATATTTCAAGGTTTTGTAGTATGATGTATTGATGATATTTGATCATTTTTGTTATGTTTGTTGTTGTATGTTGATGATGTCCCTATCATGATAATATGTGTTTGATGTTATTAGCTAGGTTGAGTTGGTTATGAATGTTGATTAGTGATGGTGCTACACTATGGTGATATGTGTTTGATTCATTGATCTATGATTGGTTCAAATGATCTATGACTAATAAATTATCTATATATGATTCAATATTCAATATTAGAAGATCTGTATGTAGGTCTTATATAGAGGAAACATGTATATATGCGAGTCTTAATCAATACAATTACGTACATAATTTGATATTTGTTATTTCTAGTTGGGTTTTGTATTCAATGATTTGACACTTTAGAATTTCAATTGATTTGCAGTGTGACAATATCTTAGATTCAATGCTTCAGTTTGTTTGGGTTTATGATTAATATGGGTCTAGTTTGAAAATTTGATGAAAGGTGGTCTACAGGTTGTGTGATGATTGTTTGATAGGTGGATCTAGTTTGAAATATTCTAAAAAGTGGTCCACAAGGAGCTAAGGGTTGTAGCTTTCATAAAGGGGGTAGGATATCCCTTCTAGCAGGAGATGGTAAACGAGATCAGGGGGTTGGATCTCCCTTCAAGTGTATGTTGGAGAACGAGAGAAGATTGTAGCTTTCTGTAGGTGGGTTCCTGTGTACTAACAAGAGACTGCATCAGTACTAATGTAATACTTTTCTTTATATCATAAGAAAGAAGACAAAGACAACAACAGTGGTGGTTTTCTCCCACATTGGGTTTCCACCAAAAAGAATCCTGGTGTTGTATGTGTGTTTGGTGTGATTCCTTTATGATGTTTATTTCATACCCAAAATTAATTAATCCACTGATGCACTAATTAAGAATAATCATCTGATGAAATACATAAAAAAAAAAAATTAGTAAATTGGATATACGTGGATTTCCTTCCCTAAAGTAGCATACATATGCAGGTTTCCTTAATAACAATATCGTATATTTATCTGAATATAAAATTGGAAGTTTTGAGTGTAAAATACTTATTCACCCCCCACCCCCCATCTCAGTATTTTTTCGCAACAATTGGTATGAGAGCAGGTCCCTTAGAAGAATCTTGATCGCTTAAAGGGAGATCCATCAAGATGAGCAATCAAGAGGGAGTGTATTCTATCCGGGCACCCTTGTTTAATGGAACTAACTTGGTTTTATGGAAAGTCAGAATGAGAGCATATTTCTAGTTGCTTGGAGCTGATGTTTGGGAAATCATTGAAGGAGGCTATTAGTATCCATTCTCCATCCCGAGAGATGATGCAGGGTAGAAATAATATGAGACCAATGCAAAGGAAATCAACACTCTCTTAGGAAGGTTGGAAAAATAAGAATTTGTAAAGGTTATGCAGCTGAATACTGTGAAATCTATATGGGACAAGATTATCCAGAGTTATGAAGGTGACACTAAGGTAGAGAGCGCTAAACTTCAAACATTTAGAATTCAATAAAAGACTCTCAGAATGCATAATGATGAAAGTATTGCATTTATTTATTTATTATTATTATTTTTTATCATTAACTCAATGAAAAATCTTGGTGATGAGGTTAAATATTCAATGGTTTTTGAGAAAATTCTAAGATCTCTAACCCCAAATTTTGATTCAAAAGTCTCTACCATTGAAGAAATCCAATATTTGAAGAACCTCACTATTTAACAACTCCATAGGATCTTAACAACTTATGAAATGAGAAAAGGGGGTCCATCAGATATCAGAGAAGTAGCATCCAAAGCTACATAAAAAGTAAAGGAAAATGGGAGCTTAAGGAAACAAGTTACATATCAAACGAAGAAGAAGTGAATTTCGTAAATAAAATCCAAGTAGGAACTAAAATTTTTATAGGTAAGTTTCCTTTCAAATGTTTTCAGTGTGGTAGAGTTGGTCACTATGCTACTAAATGTCTTATAAAGAAAATCGTAAGAAAGGGAAGAATTCTTCAAAAGGGAATGTTATAGGAAGCTGTGATAATAAGAAAAGTTTTTATACACACAAAGATAATGAATGTTCTTCCAATAATGAGGATGTTGAATTTGATCAAGAATATCAATTGCTTATGGCATTTGAAGAAAAATGTGTCTATGAATCTGATGATGTGTTTTATGGATGATATAAAAGAAAATGATACTCTTATTGAATAAATAACTTAACTAAAATTTCATTTGAAAGAATATAAATTAGTTGAAGAAATATTATAGAAACAAATTCTACAAAAGGAAAGGCACAGTGAAAGCTTAGAACTTGAAATAGTGGGTCTAAGAAAGGAACTTGAAAAAAAAGGCTCTAAATCTTAGATTTGCTAAAGGATCTAAGACTTTAGAAGAAATCATCAAAGTATAACACTCTCCTCTAATTAAGATAGGTATTGGATATAATGGTGAATCATAAAAAACTATAAAATCTTCTGAAACAGGTACAAGAACCTATCTCAATCTAGTAAAAGGAAGTAGCCATCAAAATTCTAGCTCTCAGCAAAGGAATGAAGGATAAAATATCTCTCAAGTAAAACAACCTTGCCACAACCAAAGGGGAATCTACTCAAGAAGGTATTATACTCCCACGTATTCCTACTTCAATGGTCAATGCTTCACTTGTCATTATTTTGGTCATAAATTTGTTCAGCGTGTCACTCATAAAACTATTATGACTAGAGAAGCAAGAAAACAAAAGAATGAGATTGGGGAAAATAAATATTCTTAAAATGTTTTCTCACCTCGTTAAAATGAATTTGAATTTTATTTTTGAAATAACTTTGGTCATAAAGAAATTGAATGAAGAAGCAGAATAAGACCATCCTATCAGCATGAACATAAGACAATAACACCCAAGGTACGGAAAAGGAAAACCGCAGACTTAGAAAATTATGGTCTAGATTTATATGCAAGAGATGAAGAAAATTTGTCGTACATTAATAACAGATGTTCAAAGCATATGAAAGGTGAAAAAGATAAGTTTATGTATTTTAATGGAATAAAGAAAGAAAAAAATGTAGCTTTTGGAAGTAATTCACATGCTGCTATCAAAGGGAAAGGAACCGTGTTATTAAAGATAAAGGTCAAGGATGGAATTGTTTTATTTATTGATGGATTAAGACATAACTTGTTGAGTGTTAGTCAAATGTGTGACCAAGGGAATGAATTTGTTTTCAGATCAAAGAACTATGTGGTAAGAAATATGGACATGAGTAAGATCATAATAAAGGGAACAAAAACTCCAAGAAATGTCTATGTCTTGGAAGGCGACCAAGAACATTGTTACTTAAGAAAATATGAGGAAAGCTGGCCATGGCACAAAATATTGGGACACGTTAGATTTTCTCAATTATACAAATCGAGCAGAATGGGAGAAGTTCGTGATTTTTCCAACATCTCTCCACCATAAAATGACATTTGCAAATCATGCCAGTTTGGTAAGAAAACCAAAGTTCATTTAAATGCTAAAGAAGGTAGTTCAAGTAAGCCACTTGAACTTATTCATACTAATTTGTGTGGTCGTATGAGAAAGGATTTTCCTTGAGGTGAACAATACTTCATACTATTCATTAATGATTTTATAAGAATGTGTTGGATTGTATTACTTAAACATAAAGATGAATCATTTAATAAATTTAAAGTATTCAAAGCTCTGGTAGAAAATGCGTTATATTTTAAAATCAAATGTCTTATATCTTGTAGAGGAGGAGAGTTTACATCATATGCATTTTTCTATTTCTATGACAAGCTATGACTCCTCAACAAAATGGAGTGGTATAAAGAATGAACATAATAATCCAAAAAATAGCACATGCCATGATTGATGAGTCTGGAAAAATTCATACTTTTTGTGGGGAAGTAACATATATAGGCGCGAATCTACTTAATAAAGCTCATGTTCGAGTAAACAGTGGTAAAAATCCTTATGAAATATGGTTTGATAAGCCTCCAACTATCAAACATTTTAGAAATTTTGAAAGCAAATGTTACATAAAGAAAACTGATGATAAGATTGGAAATTTTGAATCTAGAGCTACTGAAGGAATCCTCCTTGGATACTCTTCTAGAAGCAAGGGATATAAATGCTATAATAAAAGGCTTCAAAATATTGTTGAATGCATTGATGTTGTGATTGATGAAGCATCCACAGGTACCAAAAAGGAAGCACCAACAGATGACGAACTTGTTCCTACTACAAGTCAAAAGGTTGTAGGAGGAGGAATTACTAAAGCATATGAAGAAGGAAATGGAGATACAGACACATTAGAAAAAACTCCTTCAAGATATGTTCAGAAAAATCATCTTGAATCTCAAATTCTAAGTGAAAAGGAAGCATGAGTGCAAACTAGAAGAATTATTTTTGCAACTTCTAGTTACTTAGCCTTGCTATCCATAATTGAACCTCAACATGTGAATCAAGCAAGCTAAGATGAATGTTGGGTTAAGGCAATGAATGAATAATTTGATCAAATAGAAAAGAATCATACATGGGAATTGGTATCAAGGCCTCATAATAAAAAATTTATTGGGACAAAATGGGTGTTCAAGAACAAACTGAATGAAAATGGATAAGTAATTAGAAACAAAGAAAGACTTGTATGCAAATGTTATGCTCAATAGAAAGGGATAGACTTTGAAGAAAAAATTGCTCCTATAGCTAGACTTGAAGCCATAATAATGGTTCTAGCATTTTTAATCTTTCATAACTTTAAAGCATATCAAATGGATGTTAAATCCACATTTTTAAATGGGGATCTAGAAGAAGAAGTTTATATTGAAGAACCTGAAGGTTTCATTCTTGGCAATGATAAAAATATTGTTTGCAAACTTAAGAAGGCATTGTATGGGTTAAAACAAGCTCCTCTTGCATGGTATCATTGTCTTGACAAGTATCTTCAACAACAAGGCTTCATAAAAGTGTTCGCAGATAACAACTTATATATAAAATTTGATACGTACAAACTTTTTATAGTTGTTGTTTATGTAGATGACGTCATATTTGGAAGCAATGTAGAATCTATGAGTCAAGGATTTGCTTTAGTTATTAAGAAAGAATTTGAAATTTCTCTACTTGATGAACTAACATACTTTCTTGGTCTTCAAGTTCAACAAACTAAGAATGGTATGTTTGTTTCTCAAACCAAGTACTACATGCAAATTTTGGAGAAATATGGAATGGAAGAATGCAAGCCTGTATGCACATCAATGGTAACATGATGCAATCTTAGTCAAAATGATGATTCTCCTTAAGTCAATCAACCAGAATATAGATCTATTATTGGAATCTTGCTCTATGTTATAGGCATAAGACCAAATATTATGCATGTAGTTGGGATTGTTGGACGATTTCAAGAAAACCCTAGAGAAACTCATCTCCAAGCAGTTAAGAGAATATTCAAGTATCTACAAGGAACTCAAGATTTCATTCTATGGTATCCCAAAATTGCAAACTTTGCACGTCATGCTTACATAGAGACAGATTGGGTAGGTAATATTGATGATCACAAGAGTACTAGTGGAGGAGCATTTTATTTGGGACCTCGCTTGGTGTCATGGTTCAACGAGACTCACAAAGCTCCATCACTTTATATACCAGTGAGGAAGAATATGTTATTCATTAGGGGAATTTTGAGGTTTAAAATGGGCCTCCTAAGGAAATTATAAAATAATAGTGGAAATAATAAAATAAGATTAGATTACATCATCAAATTTTAGAGGGAAAAAAGAAAAAAATGTTTTTTCTACTAGTATTTTCAACTTATCTCCCTATGGGTTTACTCAAATTTCGAGTGGAAACACTCGTTGGATGAAAAATTTGATTCCTCATACAAGGAGTACCCATGTTGCATAATTTAGATGAACCCTCCTACACACAAAATGAGAAATACATGAAAAACATGATTACAATCACGTTTTTTCATGTATTTCTCATTTTCGTATAGCAGGGTCCATCGAAAGTATGAAATATGGGTATTCCTTGGATGAGGAATTAAATTTTGCATCCAATGAGTACTCCCTCTCAAAACTTGAGTAACACCTTAGGGAGATAATTTGAAAATACTGGTTGAAAAATTAGTTTTATTATTTTATTATTTTTTAATCTTTTTACTTTTTTACTCCAAAAATGGTGAATCATCCCCCATGGTTGACATCATCATCTTAAATCTTATTGATTCTTATAAAGTTTATTTTGCTTGTACATTTTTCTTAGGAGGCTCATTTTAAACCTCAAAATTCCCCTAATGTTGCATTTTGTTGTACTTAACTTCTATGGATGATCCAAACATTTCAAGATATTACTATTGACAATACTAGTGCCATACGTATCTCTAAAACTACCGCCATGAACTAAAAAACCAAGCACATTCCATTCAAATATCATATTCTGAGAGAACATGTGCTTGAACAAAAGGTCAAACTAGAATATGTTGCTTCAAAGGAACAAATTGTAGATATATTTACAAAGCCACTTCCACGTGATTCCTTTGAATATCTTAGACAAATATTAGGAATGATTCCTGCTTCATCACTCTGCTAATTACTCTGACAAGTATTTCATGTTCAGGGGGAGATGAGATTGTAAATTACTATATTTTACTTTATGTATGCGGATAATGTGAAGGAAAAGAGCATATGTACACAGTTTCTGAGTTAGATATACGCGTATACATCTCAATGATTGGTAAAAATGACACAGATCTAGGGGGAGCCTCCTATATGCATTCATCATTTCTCTTGTTTCTGACATTGGTTTGCTACATTCTGTTGGTTCAGGGAGAGAAACTATTATCCCTTGTTGGCATTATGGCTTCATAAGCATGTCTTGTTGCACACATTCGCATGAAACTTGCTAATGGCTGGATATATCTATTGTTAAAAAGGTAAGAAAAATTTCGGTAAATCACATCATCAAAGTTTTGTCGATGCGTTTCAAACCATCTAGTGTGGTTCATCGTTAGGAAAAGATGAAGAAAAATATCTTGGCATCAAGTCAAATAGATGAAGAGAAAAAAAAGTTATCTGTTATAATATAACGAGTATATTTGACTAAATAAATAATATTTTAATATAAAAAAATTGTTAGAATATTCTAACAATTATTTCATTATATTAAATTATTACTTATTTAGTTAAATCTAACCATTTTCTTTATATGAAAATATTATTTATTTAGTCAAATATAACCATTATATTATAACAACTAATTTGTTTTCTCTTCATCTATTTAACTTGATGCCAAGATCTTGATCTTCATCTTGTCCTGATGATGAACCACACTAGATGGTTTGAAACGCCTCGACAAAACTTTGATGATTTGATTTTTACCAAAAAAAATTCTTAATTTTCATAATATTGATCACAAAAGCCTAAATTCGATTATTTCTATTATTACTACTGGAGATCTATATGCTACCAGTTATCACCAATGCATGGATTCCAAATGATAAAATTTATCTATTGACATGCTTGATGAGGAGGATGTATTTTCTATGATTTAATGATGCTGAAGAGATTGATGATTCATTTCCCTATGTTACCTTTTGATGAAGATTTTCATGTTGCTTCTATATTACTGTTATCAAATATTCATGTTTCAAGTTCCTATATGGTATATGGTGGTTGTTGATGACTATCATGATCCTACAACCTCATTGTTGAGGTCCTGGTTTTGGTTATCTATGTAAAGGTCATGTAAATACCCATGATGTAATCATTGTAATATTCAATCATGTATGGGCTATTGAGTCATGCTTTATACTTTTGAGACATTGATGTAATGTTGGGATCAAGTCATGCCTTGTATGCAATCCCATTATTTTGGGAAATTGATGTAATATGGGTCAAATATGTAACCCCATTGTGTTGGGTGATTGATGTACTCATGAGTCATTAGGGATAGGAAAGGTTATGTGTGGTCAAATCATAAGGTATTATTCTTTATTGAGTATCTTTAGAAGGTTCTAAATATGCTTAGGTGGAGCATGGTCAATAGATCAGATATGCCGTGATCTTCTCTACACAAAGAGAAAGAAGTCTTCATTCAACATTGGTCAACCCTTTGCCCTTGATGTCAAAGGGGGAGAGAAGCTTGTTGTTCGTAGAAAAATTCTTAGTGAGTAGCCTTGGTATTTGCAAGTATTTGCAGGTGATGACCAAACACTAAAGTGGTTTCCATTAAGTCCAAAGGGGGATATTGTTGGAATTATGGCTAATGTGTTGTCCTTGATGGAAACCTACTTGATAACGATGTCTACATTATAATAACATGCTGATTATGTAGTATGGAGGTTATGGGATAAAGGAATGATAGTTCAGAGATAGATGAATGATAAAAGAAAAGTTTGATAAATTATATGTGGATCCTGAGAAGAAGGTCACGTGCAAACGTACGTCCTATGAGTAAAAGTCGTGTATAGAATACACACCATGGTATTTTGGATACCAAGGGTCATTACCGTGGTATTGGCCCATAGTATTTGGAGCGCCAACAGATATTTGATCCTGTCAAAGAACACTTACGACATAACCAAGGTGTTGCCTAAGGAAAATATTGTATAAAGAGATGGAAATCAAGGTGTTGGGTGTGAAAGTAATGGGTTGTCTATGAATAATTTGATCTAAAATAGGTGTGCACCAGCGTGCAAGGAGAAGACTCGGATTTGAAATATCTGAAATATGTTGACATATATGCTTGATCGATTTACTTGTTACAAATGTATAAATAACTAATATTGATGAAATTGTGATACTGTGATTTAAATGATTTATTCAGAAGTCTGTAATATTGATAGTATAGGTTGGGGAAAGTGAAATTGTGCTTGTAGTGAAAGTTTTACAGACCAGTGTGCAGGTGTGCTTGGGAATAATCGCGTACATACACAGATCCATCTCTATAGGGTCACATTATTTTTCTGTGAAATAATTTTTTAGTTTTTGCAAATTTGTACGCGAGGGTTGTGAATTATAAGCGCGTACATATGCAGATCAATTGGTGGGAAGTCACGTATACATTCCAGGGTTTTTCAGTATGACTTGTTGATGATATTTGATCATTTATGTTATTTTTTTTTTATTTCCTGAAGATGATGCTTCTATCATGATAATTTGTGTTTGACAATATTGTTTGGGTTGAGTTGGCTATGAAAGTTGATTAGTGATGATGCTACAATAATCTATGACTGGTTCAAATGACATGTGATTGAGAAATGATCTATATAAGATTCAATATTTAGTATTCTGATATCTGTACATATGTATTATATAGAGAAAACATGTATATATGTGATTCTTATTCAATACAAACACATACAAAATTTGATATTTATTTATTTATTTATTTTTTATAGTTGGGTTAACATAGTTACCAATCAAACGGGAACTATTACCTCAAAAACGGGTACTCGAGCCAAAAAATCCCCAAAAAACATGAAAAAACACGAAAAAACACCTTGAAATCGAAAAGTGTTGATGTCGGATTATTATTATTATTATTTATTTATTTTTTCAATTTTAAATTTATTTATTTATTTTTTAATTTTATATATATATATATATATATATATATATATATATATATTTTTATTTTTTTTATATTTTTAATATTTAATTTTAATTTTTAATTAATTTTAATTAATTAATTAATTATTATTATTATTATTATTTTTTATTTATTTATTTATTATTTTTATTTTATATATATATATATATATATATATATATATATATATATATATATATATATATATATATATATAGTTTAGAGTAAGTTTTCAATATTTTTTAAAAATAACAGTGAAAAACAATAAAAGGCATTTTGTTTGGTGCAAAAAAACACCTTGAAATCGAAAAGTGTTGATGGCAGAATAACGTTTTTTTTTTTTTTTTTGTGAGGTACATTTTCAACATTTTTTAGTAATGATGTTAAAAACAAAATATTGCGACTCTGGAAAACTTTAAATTTCCAATGATTTTCAAGCATGGCATTAACAATAAAATATCACGTCTTTGAAAACCCTTAAAATTCCAACGATTTTTAAGCATGACATGAAATAAAAAATATCACTTCTTTGAAAAACCTTAAAATTCCAACAATTTTCAAACATGGTGTTAAAAAAACATATTTGTAATTGTTTTCAACCATAACATTAAAGATAAAATATCACGACTTAGAAAAACATTAAAAATCTTGACAATTTTTCAACCGTGAAATTAAAACCAAAGATTCTGACTACAAAACAATCTTAAATTTTCAAAATATCTTAAGCATGACATTATGGAAAAAATTTATGACTGAAAAAAATTAAAAAATGAACACCTGAATGAAAGAGTTACTATACCAGGGGGAGCGGACGGCGGGAGCGAGCAACTAGGGTTCAGAGAAGTGCAGAGGCTGTTTCTAATGGAGGGCGGCAGAGGAGGGAGCTCCACTCCCTCCTACAAGGATGCGATATCCAACAAAGGTAAATCACCGGTGATAAACAGCAAAGGCTTGGCTGAGGAAAGATACAGGATTAATGAAAAGGGGACAGAGGGGACCAAGACCAAGGTAAATAGTAGCACAAAGGACAAGGAGGAAGAAGACAAAAATTAGAGTTCAAAAGTCCAAAAGCAACAAGGACCTTGTAGGCCTAAAGCAGAAATCACTCCCAGAGTAATATTAAATGATCCTACTTTGTAGGAGCACGGGGAACACATGGGTAACTACGCCATCATCTGTAAATTTATGGGACTGTGGCCCATTGAAAAAGCTTTACAAATATGGATCAAGTATCACTGGAAACCAAAAGGAAGTATTGACCTACATCTTGGGTCAAAGGGATTCTTCACAGTGGTGTTCTCAAACATCGAAGATAAAGACATAATATTCGAAGGAGGACCCTACTTTTATGCAGCAGCTGGTCTCTATGTGAGGCCTTGGATGATGAACTCGTCCCAGAGTGGGAGACCTTCACTTTGGTTCCAGTATGGGTAAGGCTCTATTCTTTACCTCTTGATTATTGGCAAACTGAATCTCTAGCAGCCATTGGCAATAAACTAGGGCGTTTTGTCAAAATTTCTGAGGCCACAAGGAGAGGGAAATATACCTCTTTTGCAAGAATATGTGTGGAAATGGATCTATCAGAAGCTCTTCTGGATGAAGCTATTTTGGAAGTTTTTGATGAGGAGTGGGTGCAGATAGTGGGCTACGAGCATATCCCATTCAGATGCTCTAGATGCCATGAGCATGGACATCTGTTCAGATATTGCCCGCTCAGCAAAGAAGACAATAAAGGGAAACCCAATACAATGAGGGATACATAAAGCTTTCAGAAAGTTGCAAGTAGAAGAAAAGGGGGAAAAAGGGGGATAAAGCAACAACAGAACGAGGGGCAGAAGGTCAGTTAGAACAAGTTTCAAGTGCTGGAAGATAATGAAGAAAACACGAAGGAAAATCAATCTCAAGAGGAAGATCCTAATGAAAAATAAAAGGAAGTAAACAATAAACAATTTCATAATATGGGCAATCGAAATGAGACTGTTATGAGTGAAATTGAAATGGAAATGGACTAGGAAATGACCCAAAGTGAAATAGATCTGGAAGATCATGAACTATAGGAAATTATAGACAAGGAAAACCTGGATCTGGAAGGATTCTTGAGGCAGGGAACCAAGGGAGGAATTGACTCACTACCTCAAGAAGAATGCACCAGAATACAACAATTATTTTTGTGCAAAACACATGAAAGAGAGTTGGATAAAGGTAAAAATATTCACAAGCAAAAGCACAAGGGTGTGAAAACTATGAAATCAACTCCAGGATTATCAACTAGAAATCCAGGAAAGAAAAGGGGTTGGAAGAAGAAAAATGAGCTCTTGATGGAGTGTGGAAAGCTAATGATAGATTCAGGTAAGATGGACCTAACCAGTTATTCATTCACAAACCTTTAATTATGAAGTTCATATCTTGGAATATCAGAGGTCTAGGTAGTAAAATAAAACAAAGAATGCTAAGTAACAGAATGAAACTAGCAACACCGGATATTATCTTTATTCAGGAAACAAAATGTTCCATTCAAAAATTAAAGCAAATCCATAACAAATGGCTTGATAGATTTGAGTTTCTTGAAGTGAAAGCAGAGAACACAGCGGGAGGCATCCTTACTCTATGGAATCCCAAAAAAGTGAACATATTAGATGCGGAGGCATCAAGAAATTATTTATCTATAATTATTCAACCAGTGGGAGTCGTGGATATTTTCTTGGTTATAAATGTTTATGGTCCTCAAAGAATATATGAGAAACTCAGACTCTTAAACTCCTTGGCAGAGCTCAGAAGCAGGCATGAGGAAATACCTTGGGTCTTGGGAGGAGATTTCAACATGATTAAATCCCTTTCGGAAAAAAAAAGGAGGCACTAGATTGTTAAGTAAAGACTCAGAATTGTTCCAAACCTTCATAGATGATATGACTCTGGTTGACTTAGCAACACATAATGGCCCTTTTACTTGGAACAACAAAAGAGGAGGTGAGGCTCATGTCACCTCCAAGCTAGACAGATTTTTGGTCTCAGAGGAGCTTATGCTAGCAAATAGAGAAATAATAACTAGAATTCTCCTGTTTGGAGGCTCGGACCACTGGCCGATTCAATTATAGATCAAAGGGTTTGATTCTCCCAGGAATAGACCCTTCATGTTTGAGAATATCTGGCTCTCCCACCTAGATTTCATCAACAATATTGAAAATGGTGGACTGAAGATTTGCAGATCTAGGTCACCAATATGTTCATCCTGCACAAAGACTTCAACATTTCAAATTCAGACTTAAAGAATGGAATAAGGAGTTTGGTAACATTTTTGTGGACAAAAAGTCAGTGGAAACCAAACTACAGGAACTTAATCAAGCATTGATCACAGATGGTTTTGATAAAGTCAAAAGTTAGCAAGCTGATAAACACCATCAAGAATGGGAAAAATTATGCAAACAAGAGGAAATCTTTTGGAGACAAAAGTCTCGAATACAATGGCTCAAATAAGGTGAACGTAATACTAAATTTTTTTCATATATCCACCATGGACAATCGGGCACACAACAGAATCTCTTCGATATTGAATATCAATGGGGAGCTTCAGACCTCTCATAAGAATATCGAAGATGTGTTGGTACAACATTTTAGAGGCATCACTAAGGAAGACAATCCAGATAGAGAGCATTGCATTAAAGAAATTACAAAATATATCCCTACGCTAGTGTCAAGAGAGGATAATGTTAACCTGAATAAACCAGTAGTCGAAGAGGAAATCAATGAGGTTATTAATGACATGCAGAATGGCAAAGCTCCAGGGTTAGACGGTTTCAATGTAGACTTTTTCAAGGCTCGTTGGAACATTGTCAAGAAGGATATTCTGAATGTTGTGGAGGATTCTAGAAGAAGCAGAACTATTCTAAAAACACTAAACACCTCCTTCATCTCCCTGATCCCCAAACAGGATGTAGCCCTGATTGCTGACAAGTTCAGACCCATTGCTTTATGTAATGTGGTATACAAGATTATATCCAAAATTTTGGCTAGCAGACTCAAACCTCTTCTTCCTTCTTTAATCTTAGGGGAACAATCTGGTTATGTGGAAGGCAGAAAAATCCTTAATAATATTATTCTAGCCCACAAGGCAGTGCACACGCTAACAAGCAAGAAACAGGCTGGTATGATCATGCAATTAGATATTGCTAAAGCCTATGACAAGGTAAACTGGAGCTATATCAAAAAGGTCCTTTCTGCTTTTGGGTTCGATCACAACTGGATTAGATGGGTCATGGCTCTGGTAACTTCTTCCAGCTTTTCTATTTTAGTTAATGGCTCACCCTCTGAAATCTTCACTCCTTCTAGAGGCCTCAAGCACGGTGATCCACTCTCTCCCTTTCTTTTTATCCTAATGATGGAAGGACTGGGTAGGTCCATTAAGGAGGCTAAAGTCTTGGGAAAGATTAAGGGCCTTCAATTAATGGAGAACGGTCAGATAATGACTCACCAACAATTTGTGGATGATACAATGCTGCATGTAATTCCTACGGTCAAAGAAGCTTCAGTGTACAAACATATCCTGAATGACTTTTCCTTGGTTACAGGTATGGAAGTAAATATCTCCAAATCAAAAATATTTTTCTTAAATACTAACATTGCAATTCAGAGAAATATCTCCCATATTCTGGGCTTTCAAAGGGATTCCCTCCCTTCAAAGTATTTGGGAATTCCCCTTACAGCCAAACCCCTGCAAAAAGTATTTGGGAACCAGTGCTCAACATGATGCAAGACAAAATAAAAAACTAGACTATCAGATCGTTGAACCTGGCCGGTAGGTTGATACTGACAAAAGTCATCCTTCAGGCAATCCCGATTTTCCTTTTATCAGCCCTCCCAGCGCCCAAAGGTGTCTTACAGCAATTCAGGAATATCCAGAGAGACTTCCTTTGGGGCAAGGAAGAAACAAAGAAGAAATGGGCCCTTGTTTCATGGGATAAAATTTATAAACCCAAGAATCATGGGGGTCTAGGCTTAGATGATCAAGAAATTCTGAGTAAAGTTTTAGGAGCCAAACTCTCGTGGAGATGGATTAAAGAGCCAGAGGCTCAATGGGCTAAAACATGGAAAGAAAAATATGCAAGTTTATGGCAAACAAAGGATCTTATTAGAATGTCTGGAAACATAAAGGGCTCTTACATATGGAATAAAGCCTGGGAAAACAAAAGCCTAGTACAAGACAACAGTTTATGGGAAATCAGAGCAGGAGATCTAGCTCTCTTTTGGGAAGACAAATGGAAACAAGAACCAACGCTGTTAAGCGAGGACTTTAGTAGCCTCAAGCAGGAAGCAGATTCCCAGGGATTAACAAAAGTTAAATATTTCTGGACTTTTCCTCACAACTCCAGGAAGTGGAGAAACTGGAGAAACATAAACTGTAGAGATGACAGCCCCATAAAAATAAAAGCAGAGGAAATCATGAACATGCTAAAATAAAGGAAAATCTTGGTAACAGAGGGGAAGGATTTTTTAAGATGGGGACTCAATAAAGAAGGCTCCTTTAATCTTAAGGAAGCCAAAAGAATCATTCTGAACTTAGATTCCAATGGTTCAACGAATCCCTGGCAACAACTTTGGAGGCACCAAGGGTGGATGAAGATCAAGCTTTTCATGTGGTTAGTACATCACATTTTTTTTTTTTTGACTTGGGACAACATAAGGAAAAGAGGGGTCATTGGGCCTTCTATATGTCAGCTATGTGAAGCTCAAGAGGAAACAACGGAACAAATTCTCAACAGTTGCACCTACACTACCTGGCTGTGGGATGCTTTTGCCACCATTTTTTAACAGACAGATAGAGATAAAGGAAGCATCACTAACACCCTAATCCAGTGGAGAAGGAACTTTTCAGTGAATGAGATCCTTAATTTGGCCTGGGCCTTTACACCAAGCTTCATTATCTGGAATGTTTGGAAAAAATGGAATAAAAGAATTTTCAAGGATGAAAAGACTATTCCTCTTCGCCTGTTGGATCTGATCTTGAAGCAGATTAAGGAGACAGTTAGCACCTCTGTTTGTAATTATCCCAAGAACCCTCCCACAGAAAATGAGATGAGAACTCTCAGACAACTAAGAATGCATGAGATCATTCCCAATGGACTCAGTAGAAAGGAAGGAAATTTGGAAACGAAAAAGGATTTCTGGTATCCTCCACCGAAAGGTTATCTAAAATGCAATATTGATGGTGCTTCAAAAGGCAACCCTGGAATAGCAGGATATGGAGGGGTATTAAGAAATGAAGAAGGAGTCATAATCTTCATATTCCATTGCCACTTAGGTAAAGCCACAAAGAATATGGCTGAATTAATGGCTTTAGAACAATGTCTAGAATTGCTGAGTCTAAATCATAGCTCAAATGTCATTGTAGAAGTAGACTCAGAGATCTCCATAAAAGCTATTAAAAGAATCAATTGGGGAGTATCACCAGAGAAGGTCTCAAAACATTGGAGACTAATACAAGTGTATCAAAGAATTCAAAAACATCTCCTGAGTCTACGTACAGTGAGTTTCAACCATGTTAGAAGAAAAGCCAACAAACTAGCGGATACTCTAGCTAACCAAGGGGTGATTAATTCAGAGTGCAGATTTGAGATGAAGTGGCAGGAGATGCCTCAGGGCAGAGTAAAAGCTCTATGCGAAGAACAAGCGGTAGAAGATAGAGAAATTTTTAAATATTGGGCCAGAGTGAAAGGCACAGAATGAAGAAGTCTAAAATAAGTTTGATCTCAGCTTTCGGGTGGGAACCTGGAAGAATGGCAAGCTCAATGCAGTCTTATAATGCCTTGATGTTTATGGATCGCTCCCCTTTCCTTTCGGACTGCTCCACAGGGTTCTTTACATAGTCAACGACAGTCTCTGTAGCAAGTATTGATGGGGGCTTGTGCGGAATAGGAAGGTTCGATTTTTCCGGTGGAGGTTGTTCCTCTCTAATCTTCTCCCAAGACGAAAAACCAGGCGCAGGCGGTAACTGGTTGATCGCGCGGCTTAGAAATGGTAAGTGGTTTTGGTATGTTGGGAGCGATTCCATTAGGCTCCTGACGCGTGGCAAGGGTACGGTTATGAAACCACCCTCCATCGCGAGTTATGATTTGCACATCTTGGTTGGGCGATATTTTGCCGAACCGTCCGATTTCGCACTGCGAATTAACGGTCAGATATGAAAATGCTATTTTGTGGGGCCACCGGTCTTATCAGGCTTTTCGTTACTGAAACGTTGTGGGTTAGAGGAACTTTATAGAAGGTTCATGAATTTTATTATTCAACCTAGAGTTTTATTTGAAAGATTATCATTGCATGTTGTGAAGGGATGGGTCATTACTATGGCAGCACGCCCTTCGTTTTCCTGAGTCCATGACGGGATCATGGTTTTGTATATTCTATAAATTTATTTGTGGTTTAATGAAATAGAAGGAAAAAGAAAGAGTTATTATACCAAGAGTAATTTATTTTAAATGCCAAATGTATAGCGATTTTGAAATCTTAACCTAAGACAACTTCATACATTGCGAAAAAAATTGAAAAATCATCTACCAAATTGACATGCAGTGTAAGTGAGCTCAACCCATTGTAATGAAAACTTAAAGACCAACCATGAAATTAACACATTGTGGGACAACCTCAATTCATTATAACGAAAAATTTAAAATCAACTATCAAATTGCACATAATGATATTGGGTTGCTATATATATATATATATGAAAGATACATAAGAAAACAAAAATTCAAATATTGAAAAAAAAATAAAAAATAAAAGTAATAAAATATAAAAAACATTACAAAAAAATCAAATATAAAAAATATATAGAAATGTAAAAAGTCAAATATTGAAAAAAAAGAATAAAAAAACACAAAAAATCAAAAGAAAACAAAAATTCAAATATTGAAAATAAATAAAAATAAAAAATAATAACAAGTAATAAAACGTGACAAAAAAAATCAAATATAAAAAATATATAGTAATGACATAAAAAAAAACTATAAAATGTAACAAAAAATAACCATACCATGTTAAAAAACAAAAAGAAAAAGAAGAAGAAAAAAAAGAGTAAAATAAAATAAAAACCAAATAAAAAAAGAAGAAGAAAAATTACAAAAATAAAATAAAACATAAAAAGAATAAAAAAACTTAAAAAAAAAAAAATCCCCCGTGACTGCAAGGCCCAACTAGCCAGGGATGACAAGGGGACGATTCATGACAAAATATAAATTAAATTAAAAAAAAATCCAGAAAAAATGTAATAAAAAAAAAATCAGAATTAACTTTGTAAAAATGAAAAATTTAAATAAATAAATAAATATAAAAAATAAGTAAAAATATATATAATATAAGAAAAAATAAATAAAATTTTAAAAAAGACCCTTTTTTAAGTTAAAAAATAAAAAATAAAAAATAAAAACATCTGCCCTATCTATTTAATGTGCAAAGCCAGATCTGCTCATTCAACTTGTCTTGACGATGAACCACACTGGTTGGTTCGAAACGCGTCGACAAAAGTATCTTTATGTGATTTTCGCTGAAGAACTCTTCAAAAATTTGATATGGATCACAGAAGCCTAAATTCAATAATAAAAACATCATTTAAAAAAATGTTAAATAATTAAAAAAAAATAAAATTCAAAACAATTAAAAAAAATTAATAAAAAAAAAAAAAAAAATATTTTAATGAAAAGAATTTTATTTTATTTTTTTTTAAATTATATTTTAAAATTAAAATTATAAAAAAATTTAAAATAAAAATAAAAATATTTAAACTAAAAAAAAAATTAAATCTAAAAATTAAAAATTAAAACTAAAAAATAAAAAATAAACAATTAAAAAAAATAAAAAATAAAAACAATTAAAAAAAATATGAAAAATAAACAATGAAAAAAAAAAAAAATTAAAACATAACCACTGCCCCTCACCCCCATCCCCTCTCGCACCCGAACCCCATCCCACTGCACACTACTCCCTCAATCACGTTCCCTCCCTCCGCCACCCGTCCCACCCCGCACCCCCTTCCCTCACCCCCCTAGACCCCGCTCCTCCCCCACTTACCCCCCGTCGCTTCCCCTCCCTGCCCCCCACGCCACCTCACCCCTCCCTCACCCCCGTCTCCTCCCGCACTCTCCCCCACCTGAACCACACTGCATCTCCTTCCCTCACCCCCTTAGCCCGCCCCCCCTTGTCCCCCTTACCCGCTTCCCCTCCCCCATCCTGGGCCCCCAGTGAACAGCCTAGCGGTCGTAGGCTAATTGCAAGAATCGGCCTATGGCGTCTTCGCTGCTGGCTGGGGGTTCGAGCGGGGAGGGGAAGGGGTTAAGGGGTTGGTCGAGGGGGGTGGTATGTGGGTCAGGTGGTGGAGGGGAGAGGGGAGGAGATAGGGGTGAGGGAGGGCGGTGGGGTGGTGTGGAGGAGGGGAAGGAACGGACCGGGGTGAGCGGCAGGGGTTATGTTTTAATTGTTTTTTTAATATGTATATTTTTTATATTGTTTTTTTTTAATTGTTTATTTTTTTTAATTGTATTTTTTTATTGATTTTATTTTTTAATTTGTGTTCTTTAAATGTTTTTTTTTTTTTTTTAATTGTTTTGATTTTTATTTTTTTCTGTTATTTTTTTATTTTTTAATGTTGTTTCTTTATTTTTATAATTTTGATTTTAAAAAAATTATTCTTAAAGTTTTATTTTATTTATTTTGTTTATTTAAATTATTTAATTCAAATATTTTTTATTCTATTTTTTTTTTAATTTTAATCTTTTTTGGTAATTATTTTAAGATATTTTTTTGTAGTGAGGTGTTTTTTTTTTTATTATTATTTTTTTTAACATAAAAAAATGTTTTTAGATTTTTTTGAAAAAAAATTATTTATTTATTAATTTTTATGTTTATATATATATATATATATATTTTTTTTTTTTTTTACGAGTTAATTTTGGTTTTTTTTTGTCATTTTTTTTTGTTTTTTTTTTTGTTTTTTTATGTTAATTTATTGTTTTAATTTTAATTTTTATGTTTCTTATTTTTGTTATGTTTTTCCACGATTACACAAACAACCACATGTTCTTTCCACCTCCTTCTTCACTGTCAAAACCGCATTTGTTCCCACGCCCTCTTCTTCGTCGTCGAACCCTTTCGTTGTTCTGCTACAATTCACAGGACCAACGCCGCCTGTCACAGACCACCAGACGGTCACAATTCGAATTGTGGGTCTTGATATAAGTTGCGGTTCGTTGATATTGTGGGTCATCAGTTGTTGGTTTGAGGATCATATTTATTTATCTTTTTAATTTTAATTTTTATGTTTCTTATTTTTGTTATGTCTTTTAATTTCATTTTTATATATTTTTATGTTTTGTTACTAACATGTTTTTATTATTTTTATTTTTGTCATGCTTTTTTTTTTATATGCTTTTTTACATTTTTATAGGTTTTTTATTTTTTTGTATTTGATTGCTTTTGTCATGCTTTTATTATTATTTTTATTGTTTATTACTAACATGAAAATCACCAACATTTTAAAAAAATTATCCGCACTTAATTCATTAAAAAATTTAAAGTGTAAAAACTAAGCCCTCTAAACAAAAAGGGTTGATGCTCATCAACCCTTTTCAAAATCAAGATAAAAGTCACTAACAAAAAAAATATTCACACTTGATACATAAAAAAATTTGAAGTTTCAAAAATAAACTCTATAAAAAAATGTGTTGACGCTGCATCCACACTTTTCAAAATCAGCATGAAAATCACTAACATTTAAAAAAATGCGCTGATGCTACATCAACACTTTTCAAAATCAACATGGAAATCACTAACATCGAAAAAAATTGTTCATACTTGATATATAACAAAATTTAAGTGCCAAAAATATGCTAAGGAAAAAGAAGTGTATTCTGGCATCACCACTTTTCAAAATCGGGTGATTTTTTGCTACCTCAAAAAAAACGGGTACTAGTTCACTTTCTTGTTTGATCGGTAACTATGTTGGTTTTGCATTCAATGATTTGCAGTGTGACGGTATCTCAGATTCAATGCTTCAGCTTGTTTGGTTTTATGATTAATATGTGTCCACTTTGAAAATTTGGTAAAAGGTGAACTACAGGTTGTGTGATGCTTGTTTGAGAGGAGCATCTAGTCTGAAATATTTTGAAAAGTGGTCCACAAGGAGCTAAGGATTGCAACCTTCAGAAAGGCGGTAGGATCTCCCTTCCAGTAGGAGCCGGTAAACGAGATCAGGGGGTTGGAGCTCCCTTCCAGTGCATGTTGGATAATGAGAGAAAAATGTAGCTTTCTGCGGGTGGGTGCTTGCGTAATGACAAGAGACTGCATCAGTACAAATGTAATACTTTTCTTTATATCATAAGAAAGAAGACATAGACAACAATACCATTGGTTTTCTCCCACATTGGGTTTCCACCAAAAATGTCCTATATGTGTTTGGTGTAATTTCTTTATGATATTTATCGCATACTAAAAATTAATTAATCTATTAATGCACTGATTATGAATAATCATTTGAACATAAAAAATCAGTAAATTGGATATACACGGGTTTCCCTCTCTAAAGTAGCGTACATATGCGAGTTTCCTTAATAACTAATAGCGTCTATTTCTTAGAATATAAAAATTAGAAGTTTGTAGTTTGAAATACCGATTCACTGCCCCCCCTCCACCCCCTCTTAGTATTTTTTCCTAACAGGGTATACTCTGCATATATCAAGATAGGGGAGATACTCAACCTATAAAAATGGATAAGGATGACACACACCCTATCAGTGAAAAATAGGTAGGATACCCTATTGTCCAAAGATCCCTCAATCTTAGGATCCCTCAACACTCCATTCTCGCCTTAGGAGCTCAACCAAGGGGGGAAGAGCTATGCTCAATGTCCTCAATCAGTGAATCCCCTCGTTCGGAGTGGTCACATCTATCAATCCAAGCTGTTCTATGAATACCAATAGCTTCCCTTTTGGCAAAGCCTTGGTGAGAATATTTGCAATCTGCTCATATGTCGATATGTCATGGAGTCTAATGACTCCTTTGTGTACCATGTCTCGAATATAATGATATTTGATCTTTATGTTGTTGTACCTATCATGAAATACAAGATTCTCTACCAATCGAATCCCACTCTTGTTATCACAATATATCATTCTAGTAGCCAATAACCTTCTCAAACAACTCTCTAAAGAGCTTCCTCAACCAAACTACTTCGTATCTAGCCAAGCTAGCGGAAATATATTTTTCGTCAGTGGTATTCAAAGCTATAGACTTTTGTTTCTTTATAATCTAAGATAACATGGAAGATCCAAGGTTGAAACAACATCCATAAGTGCTCTTCCTGTCAACAACATTTCCTACACAGTCAACAATGGTATATCCATGTAGTTGAACATCTCCGATAGAATATCTCAGACCAAGGGTGATCATCCTATGCAAATATCTCAAAATGTGTTTGGAAACAACCTAATGTTGATGGAGAGGATCAGGTCTTGTAGCTTCTCCACATAGCTTCTTAAAATTCATTTTCATCGGTGTGGCAGGGACTTGCATTCTGTCATTCCAAATCTCTTTAGCAGCTTCACAACATATTTTCCTTGTGAAAGGAAAATCTCACCTGGACTTTGCCACACCTCAAGGCCTAGGAAGTAGTGCATGAGTCCAAGGCCTTCCATATTAAGTTTAGAGGCTATCTCCCTCTTACACTTGATCATCAGGGGCTCACTACCTGTCAGAAATAGATCATCAACATATAAAACTAAAACTAATGGCATATCTTGGACCACCTTGAAGTAGAGGCTAAGATAAACACTTCTTCTTATGAATCCAAGCTTCACCAGATAGCTATCTATGTCGATGTACCATTCTCTCGTGGTTTTCTTCAAGCCATACAATACCTTCTTCAACCTATACATGTGTATCTTTCAGTCCTCTACTTAAAATCCATGTCGTCGCCACACATAAACTTCCTCTTGTAACTTGCCATGGAGGAACGTTGTCTTTAAGTCCATCTAATGAAGGGTCAATCCTTGACTTGCAGCAAGGGAAACTATCGAAAAAAACGGTGGTGTTTTAGGCTACAAGAGAAAATATATCATCACAATTTCCCCCTCTTTTTGGGAGAATCCTCTTGCCACAAACCTTACCTTATATTTCTCAATACATCCACTGACTCCATGTTTGATTTTGAATATCCATTTTGAAATCACGACAAATTTCCCCTTCGGTCTCGACAAAACATCTCATACATCATTCTTCATAATAGATTTGTAATCTTTGGCAATATCATCCTTCCAGACTTGTTATTTCATGACTTCTTCAAAGGTGGGAGGCTTAGCTTGAATCATATTACTCATTGCTACAAGTCCTTCTACCTGCATGATTTATTACTTCCTCTAAAAGTCCTTCTAATAGAAATGATTCTCTCGACATCATGTAATGTGTCACAGGGCCAAATTAGCCTCTTCCCAGTAGGGGGGTCTTTTGGAGGAGGATCCAAAGGGCCCATGGGTGATTAGGTGATCAATTTTAATCTAAAAAATGAAAATGCCCATAAATTATTGAAACCAACAACAAATCTAAGTGCTTGTCATTCTGAATCCAATGACATTTGTTTCACCCCAATCCGACACTGTATCCTCAAGTTATCGCTTGCTGGATGTTTGTCGAAACAACTAAAATTTGAGTTGGGCAGTTGACTGGGTAGATGACTGGGATTCCATGCTGCTAAGCCATCGGGTTGACTATGCAGGGTATGACCCAATGGCAGGTTGACGCTTGGCAGGGTCTGGTTCGTTGGTTTTGGGGTGTATTTGATTGCTTCGTACAAAGGTCAAAAATTTGTTATGGCGAAACGGACCTCCGGGAGAGTTGAACACAAGACCTCCAATCTAGCACCACAATGCCCTACCGTAGTGCCCAAGGTGTGACTTAACATGTATGGTCACAAATTTCTATTTAAGGTTTACACATTGTGATGTTGGGGGAAGAGGTTGGGGCTAATCCCTAAGCCCCGACCACCTTACCACCCACAGAACAATAGGGGGAGAGGAGCTAAGGGCTTAGGCCTAGCCCTGGCCCAAGGTCTCATGAACCGTCATGTGCCCACAACAACGGAGGCTAAAAGGTAGGTGTTATGCCGTGGGGGCCCGCCCCAGGGTCACATGCTACCCATTGGACGACGCGCCATTTGAACGGGGTCTCTGATGGTTAGGGCGGGATGTTGGGATGACCCTTGGACCCATGGCACCCAACATGGCCACGTGCTGATATTTAAGGGCTTAATCGACGAGGGTAGGCATTAAGGCCCAATCCTTCGCCCTATCTGCCCCATATGGTCATAATATTCAGACTTATGGGGTCATTGGGCAATTTAATCATCCAACAGGATGCATTGGCAGAGGGAAAATTTGTCACTTAGTTAGAGAATTTCAGGGCAGATTTGTAGGACCATTAGACAAAAGGTCAAATTTGTAGGATGATTAATAGTCAAGTTCAGGAGAGAGCTTGGGAGCTCATATAGCGTTTGGATTTTTTGGCGAAATTGAGCTCAGAAAGAGTCTACTTAAGGGTTTTTGGATGTTTTGAATCCATTGGTGATCTCTAATTTATGATTTGAACACATCTATAGAGTCTTTTTGCTGCTTTGAGACTAAAGGTGTATGGATCATTCATGGTTTGGAAGCAGTTCTGGAAGGTATTTGGGCATGGAGAAGACCTTGTAGGGGTATTATCATCTTCATAAGTCTATTGTAGGAGTTGTAACTTACAGAGTTCAACTCAGGTTTAACTTTTCTCAACATGAAGTTTTGTTTATGTGCTTCAATGTGGAATTGAAGTTTTCACGTTCTCTTTTTATCTCATTTCAGTTGGAGTATGCCATCTTTGTAGAAGATGATTTGAGTTGTTGTTGTTTGTGGGAGTTCTTTGTAGGAGAACGTTACCTTGTAGGGGTAATAGTCACATGTTTACCTGTAGAAAATGTTTATGTACTTCATTTGATATTGAATATATGAGTGGTCTTGTTTTGTTGACAGGCCCGAAGATGTAGCCCAGGAGGGGTGAGCTCCATCAAAAAACCTTTTGTTATACTCTTCATTATGCCTGCATATATTATATGTTGTTATGTTCATTATGTTAGTTTACATATGAAAAGTAATTCATGACTTGAAGAGACATTGGAAAAACCCATTGTTTCAAGACCCATTTTTACCTTACAAAGCATCGACACAATCCTAATTTTTGTTTTATTTGATTTTGGAAAAGAGGAAGAAATCATCTAATCCAATTTCAGATTAGTTTAGTATCAAAGCACCAGTTGACCAAGTTGCAAGAATGGGAAGCGAAAAGAGTCTCCAAGAGCTAAAGGAGAAAAATTGGCTCTTTGTATGGAGAACATAGATTTGAGAAGGATGCTAGAGATAGTTGAAGAGAAGAGGAACATGTGCTTTGTATTGCAACAAGTGCTTGATGAGCAAGTTGCAGAAAGTTCCACTCCTGTACCAGCAAGAGAAACCTCTAGAATGAAGCTAGTATGTGGTCATCGTTCAAATAATGGATTTGGACCATATGTGGAAGATGTTGCATGTGAATTTTGAAAACATCTTCAAGAAGCACACCATATGCCAATGGATAAGAGTGGATGGCTAGAGTCATCTACAATCTAGCCATCATCGTCATCATCAAAAGATGAAAAGATGCATTAAAAGTATAAGGAGGTAATTAGCATCTCAAGTACCATTCCTTCCATTTATGTGCATAAAAACTCTTTTGCAACATTTGAGAAACATACTAAAGGCATAAGTATGAAGTTTCTTTCCAATATGGGATATGAAGGTGGAGGCCTCAGCATAAATGGCCAAGGTATTACCAATCCAGTTATGGTTGAGGAGAGACTGGATTATATAGGATTGGGATATGGTCGAAGCGAGTTTGGAGAATGCTCCAAATGGATTGAGGCACATTAACCATTTGAGGACGAGATGTCACCACCTTGTGACAACCGTCGAAGCTGTAGCCCTAGAGACAGGTATAACTCTCGTTTGTGTTTTCAAATGCATGGAAATTTGGAATACTTGTGGAATAAGTACCCTTGTACATTTTGTGATGCATTAGATCATTGCGCGGCTATATGTGAGAAATGTATGATAATGGTTAAAATAATGAACCAAATTTTAGGCATCAAGCATAATGACTCTCTTTCGCATGAGAGAATTCTATGTCATCAAACAAGAAGAAGTTCTTCTATACTCATTGCAAGGTGAATGGACATGACACTGAACGATGTTGGAAGTTACATCAAGGGCTTTGATCAAAGAAAGGTAAACATATTGTGCTACATAATGCAAGGGAAACAAGAGGTGGAAAAGAGGACTTGCAACAATCCTAAGTGACCTTCAAGACAAAGAGGATGTAAGAAGAGAACCCATAAGCCTAGGAGAGGCAAAGTTTGGGTAGACTTATTGTAACACTGTTTTGTAAATTTTGTAATTACTTGTTGTCTTTACATATTTAGGTACTTTTGTAAAGTGAACAATCATTGTCACTATGTTCAATAAGTAGATGTTTTTCATTGATGTATGTATTGGCTCATTATAGTCCACATGTTTAAGTACTTTTGTGAATGTACAAGATTGTCATTCAAAGTTGTCTACAAGTTTGTCATATGTTCACTGATACAAGTATTCGATTTGAAACTTGTGTGAATAGAATCTTTGTTTTCAAGATTGTATAAGATGAATATGTTTTTTAGGCAAGGCGAATCATATCATGGAAAATTTTGCAGCAATGTACTTTTTATGTAGAAGCTCAACTTGAAGACGTTAAAGTAAGTTTATTTTTCTTTTGAATTCCAAGATGGAGTCAAGCTTGTCTTCAACAATTTAACTCCAAGATGAAATTTTTTTGAACCACGTAAAGATGAGAGTAAAGAGAATGTTCACATTCCACTCATCAGTATTTTGTTCCTACAACTTTGATAACAATGTTGGCTTAATTATTTTGAGGACAACAGGTCTTCACGAAGGAGAAAGATGAAGGGACTTGATTGAGGCTTGAAGGGCACCAATTGAAAATTCTGCATTTTTCATTGAGTTTTTGGGTGTTTTTGAGTTCCATCCTCTTTATATTGACTAGGGAAGTAAAATTTTGGAGTGCAAAAGTTCCTAGTGGTGAGGTGTGATCAAGTGATCAATTTTAAGCTCAAAAATGAAATTTCTTGGAAATTATTAAAACCAATGCGAAATTGAAGTGCTCGTCGTTCTGAATCGAACAACATTTGTTTCACCTCAATCCAAAACTGTATGCTCAAGTTATCGCGTGCTGAACATTTGGCGAAACAACTAAAATTTGAGCAGGGCAGTTAACTAGGATTACGTACTACTGATTCAGTAGGGTTGCTATGCAGGGTATGGCTCAATGGCAGGATGAAACTTGGTAGGTTTCAGTTTGTTGGTTTTGGGGCGCATTTGATTGGTTTGTACTGTGTTTTGTGTGGACCAATGAAGTGGTGACATGTGGCCCAGTCATGGGCTGCCACATGGCACCACAATAGAGGTCAAAAATTCGTTATGGCCAAACTAGCCCACGGGAGAGTCAAACACAAGACCTCTAAATTAGCAGCACAATGCCCTACTGTAGCACCCAAGGTGTGACTTAACATGTATGGTTGCAAATTTCTATTTAAGGTTTACACGTTGTGATCTTGGGGGAGGGGTCAGGGCTAACCACTGGCTCTCGGTTACCTTACCACCCACAAAACTGCAGGCGGAGAGGATTCGAGGGCTTGGGCCTAGCCCTGGCCTAAGGTACCGACAACCATCATGTTGCCACAACAACATAGGTTCAGAGTTAGGTCCTACGTCGTGGGGGTCAGCCTCGGTGTCACATGTCACCCATTGGACCATGCGCCAGCATAATGGGGGCTTCAATGGTTAGGACAGGCTGTTGGCCTGACCCTTGGACCTGTGGCACTCCACATGACCGCCAAGATTTAAGGGATTAACTAGTGGGGGCAGGCATTAAGTCCCAACCCTCGGCCCTATGTGGCCCATATGGCCATATTTTTCAGACTTATGGGGTCATTTTAATCATCCAATAGAATGCACCAACGGAGGGCGAATTTGTCGCTTAGTTAGCGAATTTCAGGGTGGATTTATAGGACCATTAGATAGAATGTCGAATTTGTAGGATGATTAATAGTCAAGTTCATGAGAGAGCCTGGGAGCTCATAGGTTTTGGAGTTTTTCACGAAATTGAGCTTGGAAAGAGTCCACTTAGGGGTTTTTGGATGTTCTGAATCCATTGGCAACCTTTAATTTCTGATTTGAGCACATATACAAAATGTTTTTGCAGGTTTGAGACTAAACATGTATGGATCAGCTAGGGTTTGGAAGTCATTCTGGAAGGCATTTGGGGATGGAGAAGACCTTGTAGGGGTATTCTCATCTTCAAAAGTCTACTACATCAGTTGTAGATTGCAGGGTTTAGCTCAAGTTTAACTTTTCTCAACATGTAGTTTTTTTGTGTGCTTCAATGTAGAATTGAAGTGTTCACATTCTCTTTTTAGCTCATTTTAGTTGGAGTGTCTCATCTTTGTAGAATATGCCCTGAGTTGTTGTTGTTTGTAAGAGTTCTTTGTAGGAGGAAATTACCTTGTAGGGGTAATAGTCACATGTTTACTTGCATCAAATGTTTATGTACTTCATTTGATATTGAATATATGAGTGGTCTTGTCATGTTGATAGGCGCTAAGCTATAGCCCAGGAGGGGTGAACTACGTCAACAAACCTTTTGGTATGATCTTCAGTATTCCTGCATGGATTACATGATATTATGTTCATTATGTTAAGCTACATATGAAAATTAATTCATGAATTGAAGAGATATTGGAAAAACACATTGTTTCAAGACCCATTTTTACCTTGCAAAGCATCAACACGGCCCTAATTTTTGTTTTATTTGATTTTGGAAACGAGTAAGAATTCATCTAATCTAATTTTAGATCAATAGGCTCCATGGGATCATCAACAATTTCTCTCTCAGATTCAAGCACAAAAGGACCTTCTAGAATATCCATATCATCACTTTCCTTAGGAGGAGGAGGTAGAGGAAGGTCCGTTGTTGTCCCAAGGGTAACATCTTCATCGAATTTTACATCCTTTCTAATTTCAATCTTCCTTTGAATAGGAATATATATTCTAAATGATTTTGAATCTTCATAATATCCAACAAACATACCTTTTCTACTAGTGGAATCTAGCTTGTTTCTTTTGTCTTTCGACAAATGGAAATATATGGGGTAGACAAGTGTACAGAGGTGACCAATGTCAGTCTTGATACTTGTGAATAATTCTTCAAGAGTCTAATTGTTCATTTCTTGATGAGGCACCCTAGTTTGAATGTATACCATTGTATTTGTTGCTTCTCCTCAAAGAAACTTTGGTATCTTTTGATCATGGAGCATAGCTCAGGAAACTCCTAAAATAGACCCGTTCTTTCTTTCAGCCACTCCATTTTGTTTAGGATTATAAGGCACATTTGTCCCTTTCTTGATGTACTCCTTCTTGAAAAAAATCTATGAATCCATTTGAAATGTACTCTCCACCATTGTCAGACCTAAAGTTATTAATTTTCTTCCTTGTTTGATTTTCGACCAAAGCCTTGAAGTCTTTGAAAAAATCGAAGGCCTCATCCTTATGCTTTAAGTAATATATCCAAGTCTTCCTTGAGAAATCATCGATGAAGGTTATGTAATAAATATGGACACCAAGTGAATGGATGGGCATTGGATCACATATTTTGGAATGAATGAGTTGGAGGATGTCATTTGTCTTATTCTTGCTAGAGGGGAATGGTCCCCTTGTCTACTTCCCATATACACATCCTAGACATACTCCATCATGACGAGCTTGAACATCAGTGATTCTAGAGACCAACTTCTTATATGTCAAAAGATATTCATAGTGGATATTAGCCAATCTATGGTGCTACAACTCACTTTGATGATTAGTGTCATGCACCATCGTTAGAAGGGGTCTTCTAATGACTCTATAGAGTCCTTCAAATTGAGATCCCAATGTGAAAGCATCTCTCATAGGGGTCCCATCATCCAAGTAAGTACTTTTCCCTTGATGAAGGAAACCCTCATCCCTTTGTCCTCCAAAAAAGATATAGATACCAAATTCTTCTTCAACCCTGACACATACATTAGATCATGGAGCAAAAAGTATTCCCCAAAGTCCAAATGAAATTACACAGAACCAATGCCTTTAACAGGATGAGTGGAGTTGTCTCCAAGAATAATCTTCAAATTTGACTCCCTCTCTACTAGATCATAGAGAACCTCCTTATACCCATAGAAATGATGAGAGACCCCACTATCAACCAACCAACTATCCCAAGTATCCAGGGGAGAGGAACTAGTAAGTGCCAAAATAAGGATATATTCAAATTCATGAGCAACATTACTTTCATACATAGAATTTATTTATTTATTTATTCATAGCATCTTTTCTTCTTCTTTCATTTTTATCATTCCTTTGATCATCTCCTCTTCTTCGATTATTAAACTTGTTATTTTTTCTTCTAGTGTTGTATTGTGGAGCATTGTTCTTCTCAGGGAAGTCTCGAGCATAGTGACATTTCTTGTGACATTTGTAGTATTCAATGTGTGATGATTTCCTATCTCTTCCATTCCTTCTATTAGAATTTCAAGGAGGAGGCTTCCTTGAACCTGATGAACCTCCTTTTCCTTTTTGTTTCTTGTTATGAGTGATAAAAGAAGTAGGCTCTCCTTCTTTGTGCTTTTGTATCCTGCCCCTTGAGATAATCCTTCATTCTTCTTGAGTGAGTTTTCCAATGAGCTCATGAAATGATGGGAAAAAATTGGCATTTCTTATAGTGGTAATGAAGGTTTCCTAAATAGGAGGGAGACCTCTAATGTTTACCACCACCAACTCCCTGTTAGTTATGGTTTCCCTAACTCTTTGAAATTGATCTCGAAGATGATATATCCTCATAATGAAGTATTGCATAGAATCTCATTTATTCACCTTCATATCTTTAAGTTGATCTTTCAAGGAGATGATTTCATTTAAATTGTTGATTTCATACATGCAACTTAGATTATCATACAGATCCTTAGATGATCTAGGTGGATGTTGGTGGCCACCCGATCCCACTTGGACCCCCACAATTTTCTCTTTAAGTTTTTCAGTTTTCTTAATTGTAGCACAATTTACTATTTTTTTGCAGTTTTTTTGGGTCCTGAACTTCCGGAGCCATTTTGAGGCCTTAAACGAAGGTTTTTTTTGTTGTTGGTTTAATATGAAAACATGGGCCAACATGGGTCATTCACTAATGTTCGCTATTTGAAAGTTGTAGTCCTCATATAGATCTTTCTAACGAGGTATTGTGTGTGTCAAACGAAGATGCCAAAGTTACGACCCCAGGAAGTTGATGTGCTGACTTACCCAAACGAGGCCCATAGTTTGGCACTTCATCTCCTAGGGTTAGGTTTTTTGATGTTTAGGGTTTTCCATTGTTTCTTAATAATAAATAGGCGCCACATTGTAACACAGTTCAAAAGCATGTAGTTGCCACATCTCTTCTCAGAGATAAATTACGATCGCCTGAGATTTCCATTTATGTTTGTAAGCATATTTTAGAATTTTACATTAATGAAATGAAGTATTATTTATGTTGCATCTTTGTATTTATGGTTATCTCTGTAATTTGTTGCATTCTTGTTTAAATATGGATCAATGGTATCAGAGCGGTCTTCTATTTCTTTGTTTTTCTTTGCATGTCCCCAATGAGGTCGGGATATAAGGAGTTAGGGCTTGAACTAGTCAAACCTTTGCAAGACCAGCCTCACAAATCTTGATGGCCTCCCATGGTGGATGAAAGTAAAGATGAGGGAGCAGGAGATCCTATCAAAATCTTGCTCAAAGAAGCCCTCATTAGGGGATTTTTGAGGTCTAAAATGGGCCTCCTAAGAAAAATGTACAACCAAAATAAACTTTATAAGAACCAATAGGATTCAAGATGATGATGTTAACCATGGGGGATGTTACACCATTTTTGGAGTAAAAAAGTAGAAAGAATACAAAATAATAAAGTAATAAAACTACTTTTTCAACTCATCTCCCTAAGTTTTTACTCAATTTTCGAGTGGGAGTACTCGTTGGATGCAAAATTTAATTCCTCATCCAAGGAGTACTCATGTTGCACACTTTCGATGGACCTTGCTACACGAAAAATGAGAAATACTTGAAAAACGTGATTGCAATCATGTTTTTCATGTATTTCTCATTTTTCCTGTAGCAGGGTCCATCGAAAGTATGCAACATGGGTACTCCCTGGATGAGGAATCAAATTCTGCATCCAACAGTGTTTTTGCTCGAAATTTGAGTAAACCCACACGAAGATAAGTTTAAAATACGAGTTGAAAAAATAGTTTTGTCTTTTTTCCCTCTAAAATTTGATGATGTAATCTAATCTTATTTTATTATTTCCACTATTATTTTATAATTTCCTTAGGAATCCCATTTTAGACCTCAAAAATCCCCTAATATGAGCGACAAAGGAACACGATGATGGACAACTTTGCCTAGATCCTTCAACGATTACCCAGGGGTGACAGATCTACTTCTAGTAGCTACTCTATAAGCACCACACCCTTTAAGGTACAATTTAACTTTGACATTCCCATATTTGAGGGTCAGATAGATGAAAATGCCATAGATAAATGGTTAAATCTGTTAGAAGGGTATTTTTCTGTTCATAATTTTTCCAGTCGCGAAAATTTACTTTTTCTCTTCTCAAAGCCACCCCCAACGTCAAGGACTGGTGGGAAACCTACTGTGAACAGAAGGATGAAAGTAAGACCTCACTATTTTCAGCTGTACCCACTTGGAATTCGTTCCAAGATTCCATCAAGGAGCAGTACTGCCCTGTCAGAAGCTATGAGGATAAATACATAAAGTGGACCACGCTGTGGCAGGAAAGGGATCAAGATGTGCCAGAGTTTGCCAACATTTTTCATACCCTTCGCACAAAGTTTGGTATCAAAGATTTTGAGCAGAATTTGGTACTCAAATACTGCGTCTTCCTACATAGGTAAATCCAGGACGAGATGGAGTTCCTGGACATCTCCTCACTTGGAACGACATACCGATACACTATCAAGATTGAGCATAAGTTTAAACAGAAGAAGCGATAATTTGGATCCGCGAATCTGAAGCAAGGGAAAGTCTTCCCCAAAGCGTAGAACCAAGGACAAAGCCAAGACGGTGTGACCCAAGACAACCCGTCGAAGCTATAAGAAAATAACAACACCATGAATTCAAACAAGGACACAGGAAAGTGGTGTGAGTTCTATAAGAGCCCCACTCATAACACAAGTGAGTGTCGGGCCAAGCACTCGCTCGTGGTTGAGTTGAAGGCTTCAGAATTAGATGCATGTTCTGACCCTGAGTCAGAACCCGACAAGAGGAATTACAAAGCGAAGCATATCATTGATGTGGAGCCTAGCACCATTGTTGCCACCACCAAGATCTAGAAGAATGAACCCAGAGATCCAGAGGAAGGGGAGCGTTTTTTCCACTCACAAATGTGGGTGAAGGGTTTGCCATTGCAATTCATTGTCGATAGTGGCAGCCAAAAGAAACTCATTTCAACAGAGGTGGTGAAGTGGCTAGGCTTACTGACCATACCACACCCACAACCGTACAACATCAGGTGGCTGCACCAAGGATGAGATCTCCAAGTCCGCCAACAATGTCGCCTTCCCTACAACATCAAGCCCTTCACATATGAGGTATTGTGTGATGTTGCTCCTCCCAACATTTGTGATGTATTATTAGGATGAAACCATACTTGTGGAAGTGACATGTTGTATATGAGTCTAGACCTTGCTTTGTGATTATTTCTTTGGGTAATACATTATACAGGATACCGGAGGTAGCCCCACCTACCACCACCTCTTTGATCTCTGCTAATAAATGCAGTAAGATCATCTACCAGACTAGGAAATTTATTTTCATTTTGGTTTGCTCTAAAAGTAAGGGGAATGTCATAGCCACATCCATGGCCCCTAGGAAGGGTTCCTCAACGCAGCAGAAGTAGGTGGATACAGTCATGAAATAATATAGGGACATCTTCTCCTCACCCATTGGGGTATCATTGCATTGTAAGGTTAAGCATTCATCCGATCTGACTCTTGGAGCACCTCTACCCAACTGGCCGATACATCGCCACGCTAATATGGAAAATTCCAAGTACAAGTAGCGACATGATCAAAATAGGGTGCCACACAAGTTTCAGGTAGGCGACAAAGTCTGGTTTAATTTGCAGAAAGAACACCTTACAAGATCCCATCAGAAGCTCATACCACTCTGATATGGTCCTTACACCATTACCAAGTGTGGGAAATAATGATTTAGAGCACAACATTCCCCCATTCCTTGGCTTGCACCAAGTGTTCAAATGTGGACGGCCCTCGACCATGCTTCCCACCATTACTAGAAACATCAAAGGTTGTAGAACAACTCACCAGGGACCAAGTTTAGCAGCAGTTTCCCCATCTCATGGAGGCACTCAACGCAATGGGAACCATTTCTTCCTAAGGGGGGAGGAATGATCTAGGTGGATGTTTGTGGCCAAGGTCCCTATAATACTAGTGATTACCCCATTACTATTGTAGTGTATCCCTTATTAATATTGTTGTGCCCCTATTGTCCCCATATTGTTATTACTGTGCCCCATAGAATCTCTATATTGTTATTTTTGTGCCTTTATATTATTATTGTTAGGTCGGCTGGGTTATATTGTGACTCCTTAGACTCCTATATATAGAAAGGAGTTTTTTCATTTGAATCATTCATTTGTGTAATGTAAAGGAGGTCGTCCCCTCGAAGAGGATGAATTCTAAGGTGTTGATCTATCTTTTCTATCTTTTTGTGAGCTGGTTTCATAACATTTGGTATGAGAGCTTTGAATTCTAGGGTTTTGCTGCTCCAAATAGGTCGTCGTGGCATTTTCACTATAATTTTTTTCTTCGACGTTTCAAAAGCGAAAAAAATAACCCATTTGAGATGAAATTTCACTGAAGCTCGGATCCGAATTTCAGAGATTTTTGTGCTATATTTGCGGAGATATGATCTAAGGAAGTTGGTATTTTTGTAGACTCTTGAATTACATTCCAAACAGGTGACCTGGGGAAAATCGCCATGACTTTCTCTCTGAGTATCGGATTGAAATTTCGTAAGAAGGTATAGAAAGAGAATGGACTGTAGTTTCTTGTATATATTTTTTAGAGCCAAAGGTTGAAACAGGGACATGTGGCACATCGTACAAGTTCACTCTACTGAACTAATCTATAATCAGGTCACTGTGGGAGATTTGGCATAACTCCTCCTTGGAGAATCCAATTGGAATCACACTGGTGGCAGTGGAAAGAGGACACAGAGGGATACTGCAGGTTGCCATTTCAAAACTGGATGATCCGAAATTACAGAGATACATCAGAGGCAATATTGAGCTCCTACAAAGTAAAAAAAGGTGTGCAGATTTTTTTTAAATTTTTTCTTAAGCTTGATTTGAAAAACTATTTTGAAGGAATTCAAAGGGCATAGTAGAGAATTATTATCAGTAACTAATGCCCCAAGGAAAGAAAATGCAAACACATAGTAAGCAACCTGAAATCTCTAGCATGACTCATGAAGAAGAGGAAGAAATGCTACATGATATATCAAAATTACAAGACCAAGTGCAACAAATTTCACTGTCACAAGAGCTAACAGAAGCTAAGATAGATGGTGTGTAATCTAAGATAAAGGGCATGGAAGCTAAGATTAATGGCATGGAAGCTAATATTGACGACTTGAAGATAGATTTGAAGACATATTTGACAAATTTTCTACAAAAAATACTTACTAATGGTGAAAGGGTAGTAAAGGAAACTCATGATGCGAACAAAAGAAATGTTAATCATGATTTCATAGACTCTAATGTTGGATCGAAGACCCACCATATTCCAAAAATCGATATGAGGAAGTTTGATGGCAGGGATCCCGCAACATGGATATTACAGATGGAGCAATTTTTCGATCTCAATAATGTGCAAAATACACAAAAGGTACGTATTGCAACTTTATATTTGGAACCAAATCAGTTTGTATGGTATCAATGGCTTTGCTCTCGTAAACAAATTATCACTTGGGCAATTTTTATGGAAGAATTGACAGCACATTATGAGGATACAAAAAACAACACTTTTTTTAGCCAATTGATAAGTCTCAAACAAAACGGTTCAATAATGGAGCACACTGAGGAGTTCCAAAAGTTGAACATAAGGCTAAAAAATACTCCAGAGGAGCATAGGATTGATGTGTTCATAGGGACTTTAAAGGATAATATCCAACATGATGTTCTCCTTTGGGAACTTTATTCATTAGAGAAGGCATTCAGCTTAGCAAGAAAAATGGAAAGCAAAATTATGGCAACCAGGAAGCATACCACTCACAACTATAAAGATGGAAGTATTGTTGCCCCTAGTCTTCCACAACCTATAAGGTTGAAACCACAAAAATTGGAAGAAAAAAGAGCAAAAGTGCTTTGTTACAGTTGTGATAGCAAATACACTAAATGTCATAAGTGTGCTGAGAATAAATTATTCTAAATAGATTGTGAAGAGGAAGAAGAAAAGGAGCAAGAAAGGTCAAAAGAAGAGGATATACTCTAGGAAAAAAGCCTAGATAAAGAAGAAATTAATCCGACCATATCTTGTAATGCATTGGCTGGAATTACCACTCCTCAAACCATCAAGATAGAAGGACAAATCAAGAAGAAAAAGGTAATAGTGTTGATTGATTCAGGAAGTACCCACAATTTTATTCATTGTAAGGTGGCAAAAGAATTGAATTGCTTCCTATATCCAACACCAGAGTGTCAAGTGATGGTTGCAAATGGAGGAACAATAAGTTTCTCTGGAAAGTGCCATTATCAAGCTATCCATGGGAGAATATGTATTGACTAGCCCAATGGTTTCCATTCCAATGGGAGGTGCTGATGTTGTACTAGGAGTCAAATGGCTACAATCCTTGGGTACAATAGCTTTTAATTTTCAATAACTTTTCATGAAATTTTATGCGGAAGGAAAGGAAGTTGAATTAAGGGGTATTGCAGGGAAAATGGGAAAGATAATCAGCTCTAACGGTATGACAAAGCTTCTAAAAAGGGAATAAGAGGTGTAATTGCACAATTATGTTCGCTAGATGTTTCTACATTGAAATCATCTATTTCTCCAGATCTCCAAAAAGTCTTGGACAATCATTCCAAGGTATTTGAGACTCCCAAAGGTCTCCCACCTATTTGTGATCATGATCATGCTATTCATATGATATCAGGAAGTGTTCCTCCAAACATCAGGCCGTACAAATATCCCTATGTCCAAAAGAGTGAAATTGAATGTATGGTTGCAGAAATGCTAGAGGCTGGTATAATTCAACCTAGTCAAAGTTATTTCTTTGCTCTAGTAGTATTAGTGCACAAGAAGGATGGATCATGGCGCACGTGTCCGGATTATAGGGAGCTCAACAAGCTCACTATTAAAGATAAGTTTCCCATTCCTGTCATCGATGAATTACTGGATGAATTGCATGGATCAATTTACTACACCAAGTTGGATCTTCGTTCAAGATATCATCAAATTAGAATGAAGACTAAAGACATTCCAAAAACAACATTTAGAACTCATGAGGGTCATTACGAATTTTTGGTCATGCCTTTTGGCCTTACCAATGCACCTTATACATTTCAAGGTTTGATGAATTCCATTTTCAAACCCTTCCTTAGAAAATTTGTGTTAGTATTTTTTGATGATATACTAATCTACAGCAAATCTTGGAAGGATCACATTGAACATGTTGACAGGGTGCTACAACTATTGGAGGAGAAACAATTATATGCAAAAAGATCCAAATGTTTCTTTGGAGTACAAGAAGTGGAATATCTAGGTCATATTGTATCTCATGAAGGAGTTAAGGTAGACCCTAGCAAAATTAAAGCCATAAAGGAATGGAAAATCCCCACATCCATAAAGCATCTGTGAGGATTTCTTGGGTTGACAGGGTATTATCACAAGTTTGTTAAGAATTATGGGAGAATAACAACACCTTTAGCAACATTATTGAAAAAAGATGCATTTTCATGGACCCCAGAAGCAATAAAGGCCTTTGAACATCTTAAAGAGGCAATGTGCCAAGCACTGGTCTTAGCTACACCGGACTTCACAAAAACCTTTATTGTGGAATGTGATGCTTCAAGAAATGAAATTGGTGCTGTTTTAATGCAAGATGAAAGACCCATTGCTTTTGAAAGTCGTCCAATCAAGGGAAAGTTTTTACAAAAAGCTATTTATGAGAAGGAAATGTTGGAAATACTACATGCGCTTAAGAAATGGCGACCCTACCTAATGGGAAGACACTTTAAGGTAAAAACATATCATGATAGCCTTAAATAATTTTTAGAACAAAGATTATCCTCTGAAGAGCAACAAAAGTGGGTAACAAAGATGTTGGGTTATGACTTTGAAATCATCTACAAAAAAGGGAAGCAAAATGTGGTGGCAGATGCACTCTCAAGAAAGGATGAGGATGTGGAAGCATTGTTGTGCACCATTTCTATTATCCAACCAGATTGGATAAACGAAGCAAGGGAGGAATGGAAGAATGATGAAGAAGTGTGGGCACTTATTCGAAAGTTACAAGAATATTCCAGTACATCTGATACATTTAGCTGGAAAATGATTCGTTATGGTACAAAGATCACTTATACCTCTGTAAGAATTCCCAACTCAAACAAAAGATTCTTATGGAATTGCACACTTCTCCCTTAGGAGGGCACTCGGGATTTTTAAAAACTTACCATAGGGTTAAGAAGGAATTTTTTTGGGATGGCCTTAAATCGGATATTCAAAATTTTGTGACGGAATGTTTGGTTTTCCAACAAAATAATGTCGAAACAATTAAGACCCCGGGTCTATTACAACCTTTATCCATTCCAAACCAACATTGGGAGGAGGTTTCAATGGATTTTATCATAGGTTTACCTAAGTCTGAGGGAAAGAGTGTCATCATGGTGGTAGTTGATAGACTCACCAAGTATGCACACTTTTGTGCATTATCACATCCATTTAAAGCCAGTACAGTTTCTACGGCATTTATGGAAACAATTCAAAAGATACATGGAAACCCAAAGATTATTGTAAGTGACAAGGATCCCATTTTCACTGGAAATTTTTGGACATAATTATTTTCTTGTCTCGATACTCAGTTAGCTCATATCTCATCTTACCATCCTCAATCTGATGGGCAAACTGAGATAGTAAACAAATGTTTGGAAGGATATCTTCGTTTCTTTGTATCTGATAAACAAACACAATGGGTCAAATGGTTGCCTCAGGCTGAGTGGTGGTATAACACTTCCTTCCATACAGCAACAAAAATGATCCCATTTATGGCACTTTATGGATATCAGCCACCATCCATCACATCATATAAATTCTAAGGTTTAAGTAGTGGAACATCACATCGAGCATCAACAAAAAGTCCTCCAACTCTTAAAGGATAACCTCGTGTTGGCACAGAATAGAATGAAACAACAGGAAGATCAACATCCTAGCGAAAGAAGTTTTGATGTAGGTGATTGGGTATTCCTACGGCTACAACCATATAAACAAATGTCCCTCAAGCAAGCTAAGAAGGATAATAAATTATCACCAAAGTATTATGGTCTGTACAAGGTGTTGCAAAAGATTGGTACTATGGCATACAAATTGGAGCTTCCTGCAGCTTCTCGAGTGCACCAAGTTTTCCATGTTTCATGTTTAAAGAAGGTTATGGGCGACAAGCTCCTAGTTCAAACAATATTACCAGAACTTGACGAGGAATGAAAAATTACATTGGAACCGGAAGCAGTCATAGAAACAAGAACTCGACAGCTATGAAATCGATCAATTTCGGAGTATCTCATCAAGTGGAAGAACTTATCCGCTGAAGATTCCACATGGGAGGATGATAATTTTATGCAGAAGCATCCAGAACTACTCAAGCATTGAGGACAACACTTTTTTGAAGGAAAGGGGTATGTTAGGTCCTTATAATACTAGTGATTACCCCATTACTATTGTAGTGTATCCCTTATTAATATTGTTGTGCCCCTATTGTCTCCATATTGTTATTACTGTGCCCCATAGAATCCCTATATTGTTATTTTTGTGCCTTTATATTATTATTGTTAGGTCAGCTGGGTTATATTGTCACTCCTTAGACTCCTATATATAGAAAGGAGGTTTTGTCATTTGAATCATCAAAGAATCATTCATTTGTGTAATGTAAAGGAGGTTGCCCCCTCGAAGAGGCTGAATTCTAAGGCGTTGATCTATATTTTCTATCTTTTTGTGAGCTGGTTTCATAACAACCCAATCCCACTTGGACCCCCACAACTGTCTCTTTCAATTTTTTAGTTTCCTTAATTGTATCACAAATTACTATTTTTGGTAGTTTTTTCGGGTCCTGAACTTCCGGGGCCATTTTGAGGTCCTAAATGATGTTTTTTTGGGAAAACGGGGGGCAACATGGGTCATAATTTGATGTTGGCCATTTGAAAGTTGTAGTCCTTGGATAGATCTTTCTAACGAGGTATTGTGAACATCAAATGAAGATTTTATGCCAAAGTTACAACCCCGGGAAGTTAATGTACCAACTTACCAAAACAGGGCCCATAGTTTGACGCTTCATCTCCTAGGGTTAGGTTTTTAGATGTTTAGGGTTTTCCATTGTTTCTCAATAAAAAATAGGCCTTTGAGCTACATTGTAACATAGTTCAGAGGCATGTATCTGCCACATCTCTTCTGAGAGATAAGCTACCATCGCCCAAGCTAGTTTATTTCCATTTCTGTTTGTAAGCATATTTCAGTATTTTACATTAATGAAATGAAGTATTATTTTTGCTACATCTCTGTTTTATGGTTATCTTTGTAATTTGTTGCATTCTTGTTTAAATCTAGATCATTAGACTTCATCAAATTTCCAACATATGCAAGTAAATGATCTTGTAAACCATCAACTATAAATTTCTTTTCTTTTAACTCGCCTTTATTGTACTTGTTCTTGGCAGTAACGGAAGTATTCTCCAGAGGCTTGGGTACTTTTACTTGTATATATTCCCAAACATTATTGTCATCAACTATGATTCCCAAACTGATCTTCTAAGCAACAAAGTTATATGAGTCACCCAACTTCTCATTTTCCTTGAAGTAAGAGGTTGACATATTGACTTGATTAGATAGGCTCCTTCAACTTTTCCAAAGAATATTACTTCAACTATTGTCTCCTTTGGCCTTTTCTTTCACCTTAGCTCAGATACCATGTTAATTTTACCATTGTTCTATGTTTTTTCAATTACTTTAACCCAATTCAATTCTTCAATTAGAAATATTTCAACAATAATTAATATTTCTAATAAACGACAATAATTTAAGATAGAACAATAAATGCAATGACAAGAGGAGACAATCAACATATCAATAAGAGACACATATTTGGTCAAATACCAAGGGAAAACCCCACAAGGGGGAAAACCCATTGAATTCTTCTTCTATTAGATTGTCATAAAATGTTCAATAGAGAGTACAATAAGCCAAACATTATATAGAAAAATCAACCAAACAATATCCAAGATATGAGCCCAACAATAATAGTGATCAGAGTAACATTCAAGCATGTAGTCAATTATTCAATGTGTGGTCAACTGTCAACAAAAACCCTAAGTCTCCGTCACATGGAGCAAGTGTTCATGCATGCAGCTAAAGAGTTTCAATTGCACGGATATGATAGTATGCATGCGACTATAGCCAGAAAATTCCTATGACAACCCTGCAGCTACAAAACAAAACCCTAATCCACACGTGCAAGCTTCAGGACCCTACAATTTCGGACTTGTACAAACCAATGTCCGTGAACCAACTTCAAACTTGTCTGAGCCAAGAAAAAGAAGAGAGAAGAAGAAAATGGTTGATGATGATGTCCAAATGAGGGTCACTTAACTTGTATTTATAGGCAATAGAGGAGGGACAATTTTCCTCTTGTCCAAATCCAGTGCTTCAAAGGTCAAAATTGGTCCTTTCAGAAAGAGGAATCTAGTCTAATGGTTGGAATTTGTCAATGCCCTGCCAAATTAACAATATATGTAGCCACCCACATCTCTTCTTAGAGATAAGATACCACAATTTGATCAAGTTTGTTTCCTTCCATATTTACATTTTTAGAACATTCCATTTATTAATAGAAGCCAATTTTTAGTGTATATTTGTGTTTTTGCTATAAATTTGTATTTCATTTTGTTCCCTTCATAAATATGGATCAATGGTATTAGAGTGGTCTACTCTTTATCAATTTTTCTATGCATGTCCTTAACAAGGTTAGGGTGTAACGAGTTGCAACTCAAACTACTTGAGCCTTTGCAAGATCATCCTCCCTAACCCCAATGGCGTCTCATGGTAGAAGAAAAGAGAGACTAACAAGATATCCTATTAAACTATTGCTCCAGGAATCCCATGCACAACAAAAGTAAGAGATCATGGATATTTTTACCCATATCCTTTGACAGTTGCCAACGACAGATGCATCTTCGTCAAGTGGCCACTTTGGAGGCATCGCCCCATTCAAGGTATAAATTTGTTTCAATATTGCTACATTTGAAGGCTAGATAGACGTGGATGCTCTAGACAAATGGTTAAATCTACTAGAATAATGTTTTTTATCCATAATTTTTCTAATAGAGAAAATATTACCTTTTTGCTCCTGAAGGCTCTCCTCCATGTCAAGGATTGGTGGGAGACTTACTATGAGCAAAATGCCACAAAAGAATCCACAATTTTTTTAATTGTACTGACATTAGGGGAATTTTGAGGTCTAAAATGGGCCTCCTAAGGAAAATAATAAAATAATAGTTAAAATAATAAAGTAAGATTTATGAATTTTTAATGAAAAATAAAGGAAACTACTTTTTTATTGTATTTTTGGTTTACCTTCCTATATGTTTACTCAAATGTCAAGTGTAGACACCCTTTGGATGCAAAATTAAATTCCACATCCAAAAAGTAACCACTTAACATACTTTTGAGCAGACCCACATAAAAAAAGGTTGAAAATACATGTTCATACCTTCCTCCTTTTATTTTTTTTCGATTTGGGTTTACTTAGAAGTATGTAGAGTGGATACTCATTGGATTTGTAATCTAATTTTTCATCCAATGGGTGCATACAATTGAAATTTGAGTAAGTATATAAGGAGATAAGACAAAAATACAATAAAAAATAGTTTTCTTCTTTTCCCTCCAAAATATGTATCTTTGGGGATGACATCATCATATTGAATTCTATTGGTTCTTTTAAAGTAATTTTGTTAGTGCATTTTTTAGATGCATTTTTTTACCTCAAAATTACCCTGATGCTTAGGGCTCCTTCAAGGATGCTATTAAGGAACAATATTACCTTCTTGGAAGTTATGAAGACTAGTACACGAAATGGACCACATTGTGGTAGGAGAGGGACCAAGTAGTTTCAATGTTCACAAATATGTTCTATACCTTGCACACTAAGTTGGGTATCAAAAAATTTGAGAAAAATTTAGTGCTCAAGTATTGTAGTGGTCTGCAAAAATATATCTAGATAGAAATGGAGTTTCTGGACTTCACCTTACTAGGCATGACATACTAATATGCTATCAAAATAAAGAAAAATTTTAAATAGCAGAACCATGGGTTTAGATCGAAAAATTATTCCCAGAATAAGAATGGCAAAGGTAACCCAAACCTATAGAGAAAAGGAAAGAAATAGGATGGACCACACTAGAATAAATCATCTAAGGTGCATGCAAAGAAGGGTAATAAGAATATGAAGAAAGACATAGGAAAGTGGTGCGATTTCCATAAGATCCATTGGAATAACATTGATGGATGTCACTTAAAGTAGTCATTGGTGGTTGAGCTAAAATCCTTAGATATAGATGGAGGTTCTAACTCTAAATTAGATCTAGACAAGGAGAAGATCATTGATGTAGAACCCAGTGCCACCATTGCTACCACCAATGTCCAACCAAGTGAACCCGAAGAAGCATAGGAAGGTGAACACCTTTTTTCCTCATAGATGTGGGTGAACAATGCTTTGCTCAACTTCATTTCTGATAGAAAAAGTCAAAAGAACCTCATCTCATTAGAGGTCATAAAGAAATTGGTCCTCCCAATAACACCACATCCATAGTGATACACCATTCTGTGGCTCCGCCAAGGGAAATATCACCATGTCATCCAACGATGTCACCTTCCCTATGGAATCAAGCCCTTAAAAGATGAGGTATTGTGTGATATTGGCCCCTTTGACATTTGTGATGTTCTTTTAATCCATCCATACTTGTGGAAGTGTCATGTTGTATATGATTCTAGACCTCATAGTGTTATTATTAATTTGGGTATACAATTATATAAGACACAAGAGGTAGCTCCTTCTATTTCCATTTCTTTGATCTCCACTAAGTAATGTGGGAAGGTCATCTCCTAGATTGAGAAATTTTTGTTCTTCTTGATTTTCTCTCAAAATGAGAAAAATTCCATTGTTACATCCATGGAATCCATACAAATCCTCTCCACGTAATAGAAGCAAGTGCAAAATATCATGGAAGAATGCAGAAACATATTCTCCTCACCTGTTGGGGTACCTCTTTAATGTTAAGTCAAGCATTCAATAGATCTAAGCCTAGGTGCACCTCTACCCAGTGGGCCAATCTATCATCACTCTCTTTTGAAAAATGAAGAAATCAAACACCAGATCAAAGAACTTATCCAAAAAGGGAAAGGCTAACCAATCTCCTCTTCCTACAGAAGCCCACGTGTACTCATGTAGAAGATATATGGGACCTGGTGATTTTGCATTGATTACAGGGCCCTAAACAAAATCATAGTCAAGAACCAGTACCCAATTCCATGAATTGATGAACTTCTTGACTAACTTAAGGGGGCCAAGTACTTCAATAATATTGATTTGAAGTATGGATACCAGTAGGTCCTAATAGAACAAACTGATAAATGGAATATTTCTTTCAAGTACAAAGAAATTATTTTTGAATGGTTGGTCATGCCCTTTGGTTTAACGAGTGACCCAACAATTTTCATGAGGCTAGTGGATGATATCTCATAGTTTTTCACCAATTATTTTGTGGTGGTATATCATATGACATCCTCATATTCAATAAGATTTTGGAAGAACACTTATAGAAAATTCAACAGGTTCTCCACACTCTATGGAAACAAAAGCTATATGCTAACTTGGAAAAATGCTCCTTTAGCATGAATAAGGTCTAAAACCTAGGTGACATGATTGATGAGAATGGTGTGCATGTGGATCTAACAAATATTTAGGTCATTTGTGACTGACTAGCCCTAAGTTACCACATTAACTGAGATTCATATTTTCTTAGCTATTTCTAACTTTTTTGTGGGTATGTGTTGGGATTCTCCCATATTGCATGGGCCCTTATTCAAGTGACAATGGGAAGTGGAAAATAAAAATTCATGTGGTTAGGTCATAAAAAATTTATTTTGATGATATAAAACACCACATATGCTTAACCCTAGTTCTCTCCTTGATCAACAACAATATTTTGAGATTAAGACAAATACTTCAAACTATGTTATGGGAATAGTTCTCACTCAACACAGTAATTTAGTGGTCTATCATAATTAAACGAATTTAGATGTCATCCATATGTATCCCACGTATGTCAAATAAGTGAAATCCATCGTACAATCTTCTCACCAATGGAAGAATTACATTATGGATAAGGAGACAAGCATCCATACTGATCACAAGCCTCTACAATTCATGTACACATAAGGAAAATTGTAGAATGACTGCCATTAAAAGTGGTCCATATATTTGCAATAGTTTCATCATTATCAAATATAAGATATGGAGCACCAATCATATTATTGATTACCTTAGTCAACCTCGTGTTGTAGAACTAACCATGATGCTACACTCCTATGGACATGAAACCTCTGGGTGGAGCCAACTCTATGGAAGAAATCTTGACTTCACTAACACCTAATAGATGTTGAGTATAGGCACAACCATCATTGAAATTCATATTTAAGAAGGATTATTATTCCATATAGCCCATCTTTATGTTTGTAACAACCTCCTCCCACATCTACCCAAGCAACCGGCCAGCCGGGGTAAACATGCAACAAGAGGCCACTATGATATGATTTTACCTCCTAAGTCATGTTAAGGAAGTGGAACCGACACAAACACACAATACCTACATTCAACATTAGCTTTAGGACCCTCAGGAACCAATCCAACACTTTAGACAACTTACCCTTCAGTCCCACTGAGCTTTTGGACAACTTAAGCCTTAGTCTCTCTCATGCTATAGGCATGACAACATCTAGAAACCCAAATTCGCTCTCACAGGCTTGCCTTCCAACATCTAGAAGCTCATTTAGTTAGTGATATGTGAGCGTCACAGGGATTTGAGCCAAATTTTCAGGCCCAGAGCCCAAGTCACTACCCAGAATTCAACCATCTCTTCAGAACAATAAAATAACATGGAAATGGCAGGATTAAAGAAAATACTTGTTTAAGACCTTGACTGGACCCCTACTAGCCATGATAGGCATTTTGTTAAACATATCACGAATATGTAAACTACAAGTATAAATAGCAGTTTTGAGCATAAGGGTCTCATACATAGTTGAGAATTTCTAAGAACCATTTATGCCTCAACACATCAACTGCCATTCAATCCATTAGGTTATGGATACATTGATCATTCATTTACAAGTAAAAACATGATGAAAGCCATACATAGTTTTTGTCATAAAACACATACATATCTAGCATAATAACAACACAAATACTCATGAAAGTACAACCATATAGGCCACATATAATCCATCAAGATGCTCATAGAAATACAAGGAGAAATAACCATTGATTAATGATGCAAAATCCAAACCCAAGATGGGACTTCCGTGTTCCTCCCAACCATAGAATGGATGATCCAAATCTCTCTTCAGCCATTCACCCCCATGCCATATTCGAAGCATGAATGTGGGATCTCATAGAACACATCAATCAAAACTCATCCAGGGTTTCCAGAGTCCATCCACCTCAACCTATCAAACAGTGACTCCACCTCACGGTCTGACATCAGAAAACAATCATCAGATTGGTCTCCATCCAAGCCTTCTAGGGCTTCCAGGGCATTTGTTCCAACCAAGGCTTCCAGGACTAGTAACTCAACCCATAGTTGTTGTTAGGCTTCCAGAGTGTTTGTCCAACTAAGGCTTCAAATACTAGTAACCCAACCCACCAAGGGATTCCAGAGTGTTTGTCCAACCAAGGCTTCGAGGACTAGTAACTCAACCCAAGATGTTACAAGGCTTCCAGAGCGTTTGTCCAACCAGGTTTTCCAGTTACTAATAAGTTAACCCAATCTAAGGAAACATGACAACCAACCAAAAAAAACAATGAAAGTAAATCCATAATCACCATGGTTATCCAAGAAATGGGAAGAATAGTTAATCCACTGTCAATCTAGGAAATCCCACATGCCAATGACAGATCACGACCAAGAATCCACATGCATATTCCATGCATGCCAAAACTAGTGAAGAAATCATACATGCAACTCGATACCTGCAAGAAAATTTGATGTAGTTGTTGATCCTAATGCTCTCTTTCTCTTTCCTGATCTTCCTTTTCCTTCTTTCTCCAAGAATCCAATTATGCCACACCCACCAAGAGTGCTCCAAGAAAACTCTAAGTCTCCAAATGTATGAGAGAGAGAATAATGAGAGAGCTCCAAAAGTGAACTGAAAAGAGTTTACCAACTGATCCTCATAAGCCATTTTATGAATGAGGCCTCTATTTTCTTCATTTTCCATTATTTTTCCTTCAATTTCCTCCTCACATGCAACCTATGACCATTCACCTCCTTTTTCTCCTAATTTCCATTATTTTCATAAATAAATGTGCCAAAAATGCCATTTTTCCTTTCCAAAGCCTTAACCATTTCCTTTGCCAATTTCCTTAGCCATAAACAATCACAAGTGATCCCCGTCACTGGGATTTTGCCCAACATTTGGCTTGGAATAAGTGTCCCATCATTTGTGGTTATTATTTTTAACTTTATTTACTTTTATTACATGGAATTTTCGCTAGGGATGTTACAGAACTCTCCTCCTTTGGGGAACATCGTCCTCAGTGTTCAACAACACCTATAACCGCAAAACTACTACAATCAAAATATACTACTGATGGAGCTTTATAACTTAGCTTGATGCAATATTTACAATGATCATCCTATTGGAAAGAAAACCATCATGAAAACATAACATCATAATGACATGACAACCATACTGGTTATTGGAGCTTTATAACATATCTCATGATGATATTTACATCTGTATACATATGTACATAAACTAACATAATCAAAACATATGCCACATCATATTCAAAAAACCACACCAAAACACCAAGACAAAACTACTTTGCCCCAACCGGGAAAAAAGGAAGGATACATAGCCGCATCTGATCCTCCATCTCCCATGTAGCTTCATCAGACCCAAAGTGCTTCCATTTCACCTTAAGTTTCTCGATTGCTCAGTTTCAGAGCATGAACACCTCTTTCTTCAATATACACTGAGGCTCCAACTAGAATTCTCCATCTGGTTCCACTTGCAATACAGACTAGCCAATCACATGATCAACATCTTTAACATACTTCTTAAGAAACGAAACATGGAAAAAATTATGGAATTTCACTATCGGAGGCAGCACAAGTCAATAGGCTACCAACCCAATCCTCTCAATGATACTGAAGGGTCCAAAAAACCGTGGGGCCAGTTTGGCACATGATCTAATCCGCAAGGAGTTCTTCTTCAGCTTGATGTGAAAATACACATGTTCGCCAACCTAGAACTCCTTGAACAACATGTTCTTATCTACATAGATTTTCTTCCTATCCTGTTCCGCCTTTAGGTTCTTCTTTATAACTTGCATTTCTTGTTGCATGTATGCCAACATGTCTAGTCCAATCAACACCATGTTAATTGGATCACTCCAACTGGTGGCAGTGTTACAACTCCATGCATATAATTCCTCAAAAGGACTCATCCTCAAAGATTCCCGATACATGTTGTTGTATGCGAATTCTACTAATGGAAGATACTCTTCCAATTCCACTACTAATTTATGACATACATCCTCAACATGTCCTCCAATATATTGTTGACCCTCTCTGTCTATCCATTTTTCTGCAGATGATAAGTTGTACTGAAGGCCAACTCTATGCCCAAACCTGAAAATAAATCCTTTGAAAACATATAAGTGAACTTCACATGCATGTCTGACATAGTCTTCTTTGGAACACCATGTAGTCTGACCACATCTCGGATGAATACCTATGGCACATCACTGGTTGAGAAAGTAGAATCCACTAGAATGAAAAGTTTAACCTTTGTCAACCTATCCACAACAACCATGATGGAATCATATTGCCTCACTATCTTCGACAAGCCTGTGATGAATTCATGGCAATGACTTCCCATTTCCACTCTGGAATCACAATCGGTTGTAGCAGTGCACCTGGATTCTTACACTTTTTTCTTTCACTCACTAACAATCAAAACACCTAGCCACAAACTCTGTTACATCCCTCTTCAAATTCGACCAATAGTAAAATTTATTCACTGCAATCAATGTCTTCTGATAACCTGGGTGGCCTGAATAAGGTTTCACATGAAATTCCCTCAAGATCACCTTCTTGATCTCACTGTTATCCAACACATATATCCTATCTCAGAACCTGACCAATCCATCTGCTGTAAGGCAATAGTCCACATCATTTGCACCTGCACCTGTACCACTACCTATACCTATACCTGTACCATCAATTGTACCTGTAGCTATGCTCTGTCGCAAGCTGTGCAAAATTTCCATATATCTGACATCCTCCTGACCTGCTAGCAAGATTCTATCCTGTAGATATGTCCCATAGGAGCTCATAGATGCGAATTGATTTACCTGTATCCACCTACTAAGAGCATCTACCACACTATTCTCTTTACCTTTGATATACCTGATCTGAAGATCAAACTCACTAATCGTAGCCAACCACCCATCCTGCCCACCATTCATATTTAGATGGTCAAATAGATATCACAAACCACTGTGATCACTCATCAATGTGAACCTCCTTCCCAGAAGATAATGTCTCCACATCTTCAATGAATGTATAATCGCTTCCATCTCAAGATCATGCGTGGGATAGTTCTTCTCATGCTCATTCAACTTCCACAACTCATAGCATACCACCTGTCCATCCTGCATAAGGACTCCACCGAGTCCTCTCTTGCAAGCATCTGTGCATACTACAAAATCATTGTTTGGATCTACAATATTTAGCAATGGTGCATGTGTCAACAATTGCTTAAGCTTCTCAAAACTAGCCTCACACTTCTCTATTCATTCAAGCTTCTTAACTTTTCTCTGTAATGTCGTAATAGGATAAGAAATCTGTGAGAAGTTCATGATGAACCTTTTATAGTAGCTTTCCAAAACCATGAAAGATCTCACCTCATCCACATTCTTAGGAGCTACCCACTCCATGATGTCTCTTATCTCTTTTGGATCTATTGCAATTCCCTCCTTGGAGACAACATGCCCTAAGTAGTGTACCTTAGTCTGAAAGAAACTACACTTGCTGAGCTTAGCATTCAACTAATGCTCTCTCAACAACCTTAACACTGCTCCTAAATGTTCGACATGCTCTTCCACATTTTTAGAGTATACCAATATATCATCAATGAACACAATAACAAATTTATCCAATTATGGAAACAACACATTATTCATCAAACACATAAATGTAGTTGGAGCATTAGTTTAGCCAAATGGAACTACAACAAAATCATAATGCCCATACCTGGTCTTGAACATAGTCTTGTAAATTTACTCCTATTTGATGTGTACCTGATGATATCTAAATCTTAGATCAATCTTCGAGAACATTGTTGCTCCCTTCAGCTGATCAAGCAAGTCGTCAATCCTCAGAAAAAGATACACGTTCTTGATGGTTACTTTATTCAACTACCTGTAGTCAATGCATAATCTGAGTGTACCATCTTTCTTCTTCAAAAAATGTACTGGTGTGCCCCACAGTGATACACTTGGCCTAATCTATCACTTGTCCAACATTTCTTTTAGCTGCAACTTTAACTCAACCAACTCAGGTGTGGTCATCCTATAAGGTGCTTTTGATGCTGAAGTTGCCCCTGGCACTAACTCAATAGAAAATTCTACCTCCCTATGAGGTGGCAACTCTGTAATGTCCTCAGGAAATACATCCTTGAACTGTTGAAAGAGTGGGTACCTACTCAACACATCTATATCCTCAACTTCCTTACCCTTATCACTAGAAATGTGCACTGCAAATAGATTACTCCTTTTCTGCGACTATGCTTTTCTTGCATAGCTTTCACCATCCTAACTGATGTATATTTCTTCTTACCCTGTAAGACTTTTGGTTCCCTATTGTCATCAAAACACTCAATGGCTTTGCCATAACAATCCACCTTGGTTCTATGAAGATACATCCAATACATGTCCAACAACATACTGTATGAACCCAACAATAATACATTCAAATGTGTTGTGGTAGGCATACCAGTTGAATAAAATTCAAAAGCTCTTACCCAATGATGAACTTGCTTCTTCATACCTGTAGCCAACTGCACTAACCAAGATTCTGCATGCAATTCCTTACTCAAACCACACTTATCCACCAAGTCAGGACTAACATAGCTATAATTAGATCCAAGGTCAATCAGAATAGAAATAAATTGATCACAAATCTTAGTGTCCATCTCAATTATAGATGCATGATGCTCTACCTATTTGTTATCCAATGCAACATAAATACGCGGAATACTCTAACCAACATCCCCAATAGTTTGTGCCTCATGCACATTGTATATCTGAGGTCTACCACCTTGATTCTGCATACAATTTATCCTACGATGATCTTTGCCACAAAGTCAAGTGTCTATAGGCTTCCAACCTGTCTCCTTGTTCTATTCTCCTGAGTGGAATCCCTGTCCTCTATTTGATGCATTAAACTTATTATATGGTGCAACGTTCTCCTTGTTACATGTAACTTAAGGGCTTACTCACTTTTTGTCCCATTTTCCTTTGTGCTTTGCATTACCTCTCTAGTTTGGCTTCATCTTAGTTCTGCACTTCAATTGTTCATAGAAATGCCTTAGCTTCAAGATGGCCTCCTCTAATGATCTAGGCTCATCAAACTCGATCTTGTCTTTGAATGCAACTAGTAATCCACTAATGAACCTCTAAATCTTCGCCTTTTCCTCTCTGAGATAAGGAACATACCTTAGTAACTCCAAGTATTTTCTAATGTACTCATCATCTCTCATGGAAACCATCTTTAGCTCATAAAATTATTTCACCCTGTCATCAAAGTATCTCTCTGACAAGTACTTCTTCTTGAATAGCCACTCAAACTCACTGCAAGTCAAATCCTCCTCGTGAATACATCTGACATTCTTTACATCTTCCCACCAAGTGTCTTCTTTACCTTTAAGACTGAATGTAGCTACTCTAGCTTTCATGTTCTCTAAATAGTCACGCAACCTAAAGAATTTCCCCATGCCAAGAAACCATGCCTCTGCATCCCATAGTTTCTTTATCTCTCCATCAAATGTTGGTGCCTTTGCTTTCTTAATCTCATCTGGAAAATATCCCCTATCACTCCTCATGTAAAGATTATAATGATGATGATCATGATACCTATCTAAATCAGAACTAGAATAATACTTGTGTCTATCCCCTCTCATATCCGGAATGTCCAACAATCTACCATCTCTAACCTTATCATGTTTATCTGACCTATGACCACCATGCAGCCTATTGCCATAGGCCCCTTTAGTTCTATCCTCCTGTTCATAGTTGATCTGATGTGGTCCCTGTCGCTGTAAATATGACAAACTCTGAAGTATCACTGCATTTACCTCTTCTTGTTTCTCCTCTACTTACATGATTATGTCATTATCTACCTTAAAACTCCTTATTTCATCCTTTAAGATTCTTAGCATAACTACCAAATCAGAAGAGTTCCCAACACCATACCACTCTTTGGATTCATAGGGAGAGTCTTTGTAGTCAGCCATCTTGCTAGTCATTTGATATTTCTTCCTGCAAGGTATATCATGTCAACTAAACCAAATCACAATAAAACAATATACCTTAACATAGCTTGGGGAGGATACCATATCTGCAAGATCAACAAAGAAATGTGATACATGTATAACATAATCATGATAACATATAAGAACATAACATTTAAGCATATAACGACACAATCACTATTCTAACTAGGGTCTAGTCATCAATGCATGACCTTAACAACAACACACACCACGACCATGCATGACAACAACCACTACATCACTATACACTTGACCACATGCAAAAATGAGCATGCATAAGCAATACCTAATCAACTACACAATGCCTAAAAACGTATGATCAAGCATGAATAAATGGTACTTGAAACCAAACCTACCAGAATGATACATGTAGCCAAACATGCAAGAATGTAACCAAGAATACTACAATGCTACATTGAGGCAATATAAATCGACATGTAACCAATCATACACACACACTGATGCATCCCATAGTAAAACATGTCAACTCTACACGATGACATCACTACCACCATGAACAACATCGTGCAAATGCAACAAGCACTCGAATGCAAATGTCAGAGATACACATGCAACTGACATGCATTCATGACCAACACATAGCCCATCCAATCCAAGGGGTGAACCATGATCTGATACCACTTTGTAACACCCTTGTCCCACATCTACCCAAGCAACCAACTAGCCGTAGTAAACATGTGACGAGATGCCACTATGATATGATTCAACCTGCTAAGTCATGTTAAGGAAGTGGAACTGATGGAAACAAACCATACAGACATTCAACATCAGCTTCAGGACCCTCAGGAACCAATCCAACACTTTAGACAACTTGCCCTTGGGTCCCTCTTATCTTTTGGACAACTTAAGCCTCACTCACTCTCATGCTATAGGAATGACAACATCCAGAAACCTAGAGTCGCTCTCACAGGCTTTCCTGCCAACATCCAGAGACTCATTTAGTCATTGCTATGCTAGTGTCCTCGATATTTGAGCCACTTTTTCAGGCCCAAAGCCCAGGTCACTGCCCATAATTGAACCATCTCTTCAGAACAGTAAAATAAAATAGAAATGAAAGTACTAAAGCAAATACTTGTTTAAGACCTTGATTGGACCCCAACTAGCCATGACATACATTTCATTAAACATATCACGAATATGTAAACTACATGTGTAAATAATAGTTTGGAGCATAGGGGTCTCATACTTAGCTGAGAATCGCTAAGAACCATTGATGCCTCAACACATCAATTACTGTTCCAACCATTAGGCTATAGATACATTGATCATTCAATTACAAGTAAAAACATGATGAAAGCCATACATAGTTGTTGTCATAAAAAACATACATAACCAACATAATAACAACATAAATACTCATGAAAGTACAACCATATAGACAACATATAATCCATCAAGAAACTAATGTAAATACAAGGAGAAATAAACTTTCATTAATAATAAAAAATCCAAACCTGGGATGGGACTTCCATGTTCCACCTGACCATAGAATGGCTGAGCCAAATCTCTCTTCAACCATTCACCCCTGTGCCATATTCCAAGCATGAATGAGGGATCTAATAGAACACATCAATGAAAACTCATGTAGGGTTTCCAAATGCCATCCACCTCAACCCATCAAATAGTGATTCCACCTCATGTTCAGACATCAAAAAACCATCATCAAATTGGTCTCCATCCAGGCCTTCCAAGGCTTCCAGAGCATTTGTTCCAACCAAGGCTTCCAAGACTATTAACTCAACCCACAATTGTCATTGGGTTTCCAGAGTGTTTTTCAATCCAAGTCTTCTAGGACTAGTAACTCGACCCACCAAGGGCTTCCAGAGCGTTTGACCAACCAGGGCTTTTAGGAACTAATAGCTCAACCCAAGCTAAGGAAACATGAGAACTAACCAAAAAAAATGATGAAAGTAAACCCACAATCACCATGGCTATCTAGGGAATGGAAAGGCTAGGAAAACCATCGTTAATAAAGGAAATCCTTGATGCCAATGACATATCACGACTAAGAATCCACAAGAATATGCCATGCATGCCAAAACTAGTGAATAAATCATACATGTAACTTAGTACTTACAAGCAAATGTGATGTAGTTGTTGATCCCGATGCCCTCTTGCGCTTTCTTGCTCTTCCTTTGCATTCTTGCTCCAAGAATCCAAGTATGCCACACCCACCAAGAGTGTTGCAAGAAAACACTAAGTCTCCAAGAGTATGAGAGAGAGAGATAGAAAAATGAAAGAGCACCAAAACTTAACTGACAAAAGGTTAACAATTGATCCTCAAAAGAATTTTTATGAATGAGGCCTCTATTTTCTTCATTTTCCTTCAATTTCCTCTGGACATGCAACTTATGGCCTTTCACCTCCGTTTTATCCTAATTTCCGTTATTTTCATAAATAAATGTGCCAAAAATGCCATTTTGTATTTCTAAAGACTTAGCCATTTCCTTTGCCAATTTCCTTAGCCATAAATAATCACAAGTAATCCCCATCACTAGGATTATACCCAACATTTAGCTTGGAATACGTGTTCTATTGATGGTATTGGAAATCCGTCAACCATGGGGATATCCCCGATATGAAGTCCCAACTAGACCTCACACCATTTGGTGTAGGAGTCCCATTCGATATAAAGGCCAGAATACCATATACTTAGAGATATGCCATGGCTCTAACTGTCAGCACATGAGAGTGTCACAATGGTATCTTGAAACAACAAGGTAAGTGTGCCTGGTGAGTGTGTAATGTAACTGTGTCAAGGTTCCCTTACTACAAGGGGGGGGGGGGGGGGGGGGGGGGGGTGGGGTGGGGGGAATAAAGTGAGCCTCTAAATGAGAGGTAGTAGTACAACCCACGAAGAGACACACACGAACCATAAAGGTTTTTCCAACACCCAGCGGAATAGTTCACAACAGATGCGACAGTCGTTAAAACTGAGGTGAAGGGGACAACACGTACACCACCTAGTGGAGTAATCCACACGGATGTGACGATCCTTATAACCATAAAAAAATATGGTCTATCGAGTATCCCGCGAAGTAGTCCACAAGGATGTGACAATAGTGGTAGCCAATACACAAAGGTGGTATGTCTAGTATCCCGCAAAGTAGTCCACAGGGATGAGACAACAGTGATAAGCAATACAACACATCTTCAACAATGTAAGTACTGGAATAACCAATGTAGCTCAACTAAATTAGTAAAATTTAAGAAAACGTGCCTTACAAATGTTTAAAGGGTATTCTTAAAAACATCTACTAAACATGCATGAAAACGTGCTGGCCTTAACAAGCTTCTGAATTAATAAAAATTCCCAAGGCACATTTGTACACCATACATCACTAGTCCCAGTAGATGGACATTGGAGCCACTCCTTAGTCTTCAAAGAATAGACTACAGGATCTCAAGACTATGTGGGAGGAGCCAAGGTGAAAATTCCTTACGCATACAATGGGAGGGGTATATATAGCAAGGGTGATGCTTAACCCTTGTGAATCTTGGACTACCCTCATGACCGTTAAACTTCCAATGACTTTTCAACTAATATGACTCTTCAACTTCTTGTGTGCATCCATTAGAATTCACTTTACATTACATTGAGTTACATCGGATATGGCCCATAGTGGTGATATGGTGAAGACAAATCATGGCACAACTTGACATGACACTGTTGACATGTACTGCTAGCTGTGGTGTTCGTGTCAAGCTGTTGTGCAGTTAAGTGATGGTTGTACTCTTGGTGTTCCTTTCATGATGGTTTAATTCATATGTTCATTTCACTTGTTTCTTGATGTGCATGGTACGTCCGTCCAGCTGCAAGAAATTCTTCTAGCATGTGTGCTCCTTATTCATCTCGTTCGTCGTCTCTCCATGATCTATCAGTGTATCTGTTCCTGCAATTCACTCATGGCAAGATGACATCAAATCCAAAACATCCTAGTATAGAATGATGCATTTTTCTCACGTTCTAGGTGACAGGGAGGGAGGACAACTCACTAAGATAGCGCACAATGCAACTTAGGCTGGAATGAGGAAATCCGAGAGGACAACCTACACAGTCAGGAAAAACTACGCAATGACCACTAGGAGGTAGAATTGCACAGTAAAGGACACTAGTGGTAGTTGCAAGGTGGGACCATGAGGGGCACTTCTGTGTAGTTCCTGGAGGGAAGTTAAGACAGGGATGCAAGGGACCTGCTCGAGAGTTCTGCATTGTTTTCAAGAGCAAGGCATGATGGGGCTGCAAGGGACCTACTAAGCATGACTGTGCAGTGTTGGAGAATAGTGTAGGACAGGCAAAAAAGGGCCTTCTAGACATGATTACGTAGTTTTGGAGAACAATGCAAGACAAGCAGCAGAGGGCTTGCTAGACATGACTATGTAGTTTTGGAGAACAATGTAGACCTAGCTCTCAGTGTAATGTAGGGTTTTGGTACACTAGAGGGAGGCTTGATGACTGTGCTTGCGAAATGCGTACATCAGTTTGGACATGAAGGAAATTTATGCGTAGTTTTGGGAGGGAGACATGCTACTCACCTCCGGGATTGCGTAGTGCAACTGACCTGGAGGACAACCTCAAGCACTGTGTAGTTTCGGGCAGTAGAGGAAGGTCACTAAGTGTTGAGACTGCACAGTGCAACTCAGTTGGGATCTGGTGGAAGAGGGTTGTCTTGTTGGATAGATTTTCAGGAAAATGGCTAAGTGTTGAAAGCAAGTGAACTTGCGCGGACTTGACATTGTGATCATACACTTAGCATACTTTGATGATGAGACAACATAGACCACCAATACAACAAGACAAAACATGCCCTCGGTGATAATTTCTTAGAGTTGAAAGTGACAAGCGCGACATTTGAGATAGATATTCAGATGAATGTGATGACACTTGTGCAACAATGCTTACAACCTTTTTTTTGAGTACGATAGATGTTTACATAGCGAAGACAACCCAAACAAATAAAGATAAGCCTTCAAACTCACTAGAAAAAGATCACAAGCATGACAAGTCAATCAATATGCCAAAATATGACCACCTGTCAAATAAGAAAAAGGGTGAAAAGACTTCACAAGAGCTCATGGGGTGAGCTTGAGTGTTTACAACCATCAAAGGAAAAACCAAGGAAGGCTATGAAATTTGGATGTAAGGCAAAATTTTGGAGGGTGTTACAACCCCTAAAACACTTGACGACACATTTATTGAATACAAGATTCTCTATTTTTTTTTGTTTATAGTGCAGGGCCTTGGCCTTTCGGGGAGTTTTAATTCATTGTGTAGATCACTTCAGCTTCCCCGCTTACCCCATGGAAAGACACGGTTCACCTTGTACTGACTCAATTGAACACAACACAAAATTCAGTTAGATCACATTATTTCAAATCGGGAAGGGTAATTTGGTTTGTGAGTTTAAGATTTTCATAGTATAGTTTTTCATCTTTGGTGTTGCTCCGCTGCCAGTAGGCCTGGACAATACCTCGATGGAGTCACCTAGGAACACAAGCATTTCTCCACTTCCAACGAGCCTAGACAGTACCCTGGTGGAGTTGCCTACTTCACCTCTCTGCATAGGAATCCTTTCTCTTCTGTTGCCTTTGTTATCTTTTTAAAAGAGAACTTTGCATAGGCACTTATTAATTTTGGGGCAAAAGAGGGATCCCGACTTATTGAGAGTAGGAGAGGTTGTTCCTTTAGAGAAGCATATAAAGAATTTTGATTCAGGTTTTCTCGTTTATATTTTCCCCTTCTCCGTTTCTACTAGTTGGATAAGATTGAACACCCTTGAGAAGAAAATTGAGTATAGGCATGAGGTTTCCTAATTAGACATGGGTTCATGGTTTGAACAAAACTATCCTAACAGACAGATCATATTTTCCGTCGTGACTTTATTGGCCAAAAGTTATAACTAAGCACAAAGAAGACTGGCCAAGAACTCTAGTGTCACAAGACTCTTTGAACTTTAGCCACATAACCATTCAGAAGCCAGAACATAGGTCTAGACACAACACTTATTTGCATAGTTAAAATGAAAGGAAAACTCAAAATGAAAGGGAAAAACACGACGAGAGGAAAGGAGTACACAACAAGGAAACAAAAGTAGAAGACAAGAAAGAAAAATGACTAAGGAAGACAGGATGTAAAATAAGAATAAGAAAACCGAGATGGACTACATGTGCAAGATGAGTGCAAGGAAGGGAAAACTAAGATGCAACTAATCCTACTCATATCCTAATAGCTCAACGGTCAGGGTTACGTGTAATGAAACTTCTAGTGAAGCCACCATAGTCACTCCTAACTTGCATCCACAAAGATACGTATGATTAAAATAGATAAAAAGTAGTGTGCAACAGAAAATGAAAAAAATTGAACAAGCTTCACATGGAAACAAAGGTCTTGCCTGTGGGTAGAAAGATGTGTCACAACTACCCAATTCACATGCTTACCTCTTTGATGGATATCACTTTTCAACAAACCTCATAAGCCTTTTGTGGGTGCATCTTCATCTGCATTGAGCTTCTCAACAAGCGCGAGGAAGGATTGAAGCTTGTTTCTTGCAACATGGCTTACTAAGTAAGATTGTTCCAGCTATTTGGTGATTAGATCATGAAATTCATGATGAATGTTTGGACATACTCGTGATATGTGAAAGGGTGAATTCTCATTTTGATAGAGGGGATCACGATGGGAATCTTGTAAGGAAAAATAAATCTGATCATTCTCAAGATTCATGCCAAGACAGTGAGGACCTGCCATAACCATCAGCGTGGGCTAAAGTGTCTCACCTTCTTGACAAAAATATGAGGAGAAAGATTTTAAACAATGAAGATCAAAGAACATAAAGAAACTGTGATAGGTTGTTTTGTTGGGAAAATGATAAGCTGAATGAAAACCACCCAAGATAGAGGAATGATCAAATGAGCTGGTTGAAACGTCAGATTGCCAGTTTGAAATGAACAAAGCAAAATCTATTTGAACAATCTTGTGAACGCTCCAAATAATGGAACCAAGTTCACTTTGGGCTAGATATGATGAACAAATTTGTAGTGAAAGGCTCGCAAGAAGGCCGAGGAGCTAACCATGAGGAGGGTAATTAGATAAGTATGATTGTGGGAAAAGAGAGTCTTTGAGATGATCAACTTCACAATCCCATGATTTCATGATAGATGAACATTCCTAACCTGAGTTTGACGTGAGATATTTGCATGATGAAGGATGCACTGTGACAAATTCATGAATTTGGTCATAAGTGAAATTTTGGAAATTTGAGAGATCACATTTGGAATACCAAAATGTTTTGACATGTGAATTCACATCGAGTGTAACCATGAAGATAGACGCATTATGCATGAGAAACTAGATTTGATTTGGTTTCGGGGGCTTACTAGAGTTGCGAAGTCCTGACATAACCATCAATGACTCTTGAAGTGCCTCAACTCCCTGGCATGCCCTAGAACTTTCTAGACTTACGGAATCACATTTTGAAGCATGAACTGGATCATGCATGGATTGAAGGTGGCTGATGTTGCTGATTTCAAGATGGTAGCCATCTTTGTCACATGTTGCACCAGATTTTTTTAGCATCAGTAAGCTGATTTGAAGATTTGTCTTCATGCATGAGAAGAGATGACGGGAAATGGGAAGTATGCTCTGCGATTAAACTATTTTCAACTTCAACATAGGCATCCTAACTACCTTGTGTCAATTGATGAGATAAATCATCAGATAAAGAAATAAGAGAACGTGGAGTATCTCTGACGCATATGGATGTGTTGTGAATGGTAGTACACACGGGCAAGTGAGGTGAAGAGGAAGTTTTGATATGAATGTCTTCTTTGATTGGAGCACATTATAGCTCTGAGTTAGAGTCGTCATGAGAAAATAAAAGATCACATGATGTGCTTGGGCATTCGTCATAGCATATGGAAGCATGGGAGTGATGACTGCCCAATATTGGGGGTTGATTGAAAGAATTAATTGTAAAAGATGTTCCACCGATATTAGCAGATTGAGAATCATTCAAGAATGGAAGCTCATTGTTTTGATGCGCACAATTTTGAGTCAGAGAGGGAAGATTGATATTTTCCTCACCTTTCTGCTCCTCTACTTGTGTAATGTGACTGCCTTGCACATTATCACAATTTGAGCCAACAACTTGAGAATCAAGAGAATGCGAACAAATGGTTGGTGATGTGGATTGATTAAGAGAGTCATGGTACAAGGCATCATGGCTTGTAGACGATGGAGGATGGCAGAGATGCATATCAGATTCAAGACTTGAGTTATGAATGGTGATGTCCTCTTGCAGAATGGATGAGTGAGTCTTCACTGTAGGCTTCCTGAGCCATTATGGAACTTCCTCCATAAAAGCGAGAGACAGATGAAAAGATGGGTTGCGGACATGTTGCACATATTTCTCTTCTTCGCAATCACTGCAAGGGGGAACCCACATCGGGACTAGAAAAGGAAGAGGACAAGGAAAAAATGGTTTTTGGGCTCCTCCTCTATAATCTGAGGTGCCTCATGATCCGTAAGAGTTGGGGAAGAAGAAAAATTAGGAAGTTCACTATATTGGAAAACATGAACCAGGAATTTAAAATCTTGTCCCAAGAAATATGAGTTCAATTTTTTTTCGGGAATTTCACAACAGAGGTGAATGAACTGATCAACAAAGTCCTCAATTGATTCACAAGGCTTCATTCTTAAATGATGGATCCTTTTAAAGACATATTGGTGGTTGTACTTATTGAAATCTTTACACAACATCTTGGCAAGCTGAGCGATCGAATGGATAGAAGCAACGGGTAATGCATGACACCATTTCTTAACACAACCTTCGAATGTGAGGGTGAGTAATCTGGGCATGACATCTTAAGACTCTACTCTGTTACACAAATAGAGATGGATAACTTGAAAGATATTTCATGAAAAATTCATTCACCCTCACCATCGAACTTAAGTTCAGACTGGTCATGAATAGTTCCATAGGCCTGGTACAACTAAGCTCTTTGGAAAAACATCTCGGGATTATGATTTCAGGAAGAGACATTTTAAATAAGAGATTCAACCAGAATCTATCGGCACAGGCTGTTGTCTTGCCCTCCTTCTAGTGCCATTTTGTTGACAGTGCTGGAAATCCATCAACCACATGGATCTCCCTGATATGAAGTCCCAACTAGACCTCATACTGTTTGGTGTAGGAGTCCCATCCAGTATAAAGGCCTAACTTCTATATACATAGAGATCTGCCTTGGCTCTAGCTGTCAGCACATGAGACTGTTATGTTGGTATCTTCAAACACTAAGGTAAGTGTGCCTGGTGAGTGCGTAATGTAATCGGGTCAAGGTTGTCTTACTACAAAGGGGGGGAATAAAGTGAGCCTCTAAATGAGAGGTAGTAGTACCACCCAGGAAGAGACACACATGAACCAGAAAGGCCTTTCCAGCACCCAGTGGAATAGTCCACAATAGATGTGGCAGTCGTTAAAATTGAGGTGAAGGGGACAACACGTACACCACCCAGGGGAGTAGTCCACATAGATGTGATAGTCGTTATAACCAGAAAATAGATATGGTATATTGAGTATCTCGCAGAGTAGCCCACAAGGATGTCACAATAGTGATAGCCAATAAAAAAAGGTGGTCTGTCTAGTATCCTGCTGAGTAGTCCACAAGGATGAGACAATTGGTGATAAGCAATACAACACATCTTCAACAATGTAAGTACTAAAATGACTAAATTAGTTCAACTATCTTAGTACAGGTTAAGCAAACATGCATTATAAATGCTAAAGAGTAGTCTTAAGAACATCTGCAAAACATGCATGAAAACATATTTGCCTTAACAAGCTTATGAATTAAGAAAAATTCTCAAGACATATATATACACAATAGATCACTAGTCCCAGTAGTGGGAGATTAGATCTACTCCTAGCTCCTCAAATAATGGACTACAGACTCTCAAGGCTATGTGGGAGGAGCCAAGGTGAAAATTCCTTGCTTATACAATGGAAGGGGTATATATAGCGAAGAGTGATGCTTGACCCTTGTGACTCTTGGACTACCCTCATGACTGTTCAACTTCCAATGAATTTTAAACTGACATGACTCTTCAAATTCATGTGTGCGTCCATTATACTTCACCTTACATTACATTGAGTTACAGCGGATATGGCCCATAGTGGTGATGTGACCAAGACATCTCATGACATAACTCAACATTGCATTGTTGACATGTACTAGATGACTGTGGTGTCCATGTCAAGCTATTGTGATGCTAAGTGATGGATGTACTCTTGGTGTGATTTTTCTTCTCCTCTGCATGGCATAGTGTTGTGGGGTCCTCGATGGTCTTGGTCTTTAATGATGGTTCAATGCATATGTTCCTTTTGCTTGTTGCTTGATGTGCTTGGTACATCCGTCCAAATGCAAGAAAGTCTTCTAGCATGTGTACTCATTATTCATCCCATTCATCATCTCGCCATGATCTATCAATGTACATGTTCCTGCAATTCACTCGTGATGGGATGACATCAAATCCAAAACCTCCTAGTCTAGCATGATGCATCTTTATCGTGTTTTGGGTGATAGGGAGGGAGGAAAAATCACTGAGACAACACAAAGCATATCTTAGGATGGAATGAGGAACTCCGAGAGGAAAATCTGCATTGTTAGGAAAAACTACACAGTGACCACTCAGAGGAAGAACTGTGTAGTGAAGGACACTAGTGGCAGTTGCAAGGTAGGACCTTGAGGGGCAATTCTGTGCTGTTTCTCGAGGGAAGGAAAGATAGGGCTACAACGGACCTGCTGGACAGTTCTACATAGTTTTCAAGAGCAAGGCATGATAGGGTTGCAAGGGACTTGGTAAGCATGGCTATGCAGTTTTGGATAATAGTGTAGGATGGGCAACAAAGGGCCTGCTAGACATGACTGCACTATTTCAGAGAATAGTAAAGGTTAGGAAGCAAAGGTCCTGATAGACATGACTGCTCAATTTTGGAGAATAGTGCAGACCCAGGTGTCAGTGCAGTGTAGGGTTTCGTAGACCAGAGGGAGGCTTGATGATTGTGCTTGAGAAATGCGCACTTCAGTTTTGACATTTTTGTGCAGTTCTTGGAGGCAGACAAGCTGCTCACCTATGGGATTACACAATGCAAGTGACATGGAGGATAGCCTCAATCATTGTGCAATTCTGGGCAGTAGAGCAAGGTCACTTAGGGCTAAGACTGCTCAGTGCATCTTAGTTAGGATCTGGTGGAAGAGGGTTGTCTTGTCATACATATTTTCAGTAAAATGGCTAAGTACTGAAAGCAAGTGAACTTGTGCAGACTTAACATTGTGATTATACACTTAGCATACTTTGACCACACTTCGAGGATGAGACAACATAGACCATCAATACAACAAGACAAAACATGCTCTCGTTGAGACTATCTTAGAGTTGAGAGTGACAAGCGCGACACTTGAGATAGACCTTCAGACAACCCTGACGACACTTGAACGACAATGCTTACAACTTTTTGTGTGAGTACGACATATGTTTACATAACGAAGACAACCCAAACAGACAAAGAAAAACCTTCAAACTCACCAAAACAAGATCGGAAACATGACAAAGCAATCAATATGCCAAACTATGACCACTGGTCGAACAAGAAAAAGGGTGAAAAGACTTCACAAGATCTCATGGGGTGAGCTCAAGTGTTTGCAACCATCAAAGGAAAAACCAAGGAAGGCTATGAAATTTGGATGTAAGACAAAATTGTGGAGGGTGTCGTGGCCGCTACATGTCCCATCATCCATGGTTATTATTTTTAACTTTATTTACTTTTATTACATGGAATTTTCACTAGGGTTGTTAGAGTGTTTCTTCAAGTGAGAATGCAAAGCTGATTTAGGAAGCTTACTATAGTTAGATGGCAGGAAACTTTGGCATGTAAATGACAATGGCCATGCTACAAAAGTATTGTTATTGACTGAAACTTTGACAAGGTGTGAACAAGTATATCAAGTCATGTACTTATTATGCCATTTCCAAACTAGACATTAAAAAACAAGGCCCGCAAACCCCTCTTCTTACTCTTGAGGGGTCCTGGGAATCTATCTAGATGGACTACATGTCTAGTAGACTTCCTTCAACGAAGCAATGTAATGATTGCGTCTTCATGCATTAGATATGTATTGAGGTATAAAATTGGCATCCTAAGAAATATGTACAACCTAATTTTTTTTTATAAGAACCATTAGGATTCAAGATGATGATGTCAACCATGAGGGACGATTCACCATTTTTGGAATAAAAAATTAAAAATAATAAAATAATAAAACTACTTTTTCAACTCGTATTTTCAACTTATATGCCTAAGGTTTTACTCAAATTTTGATCGAGAGTACTCGTTGGATGCAAAATTTAATTCCTCATCTAAGGAGTACCCATGTTGCATACTTTGATGGACCCTGCTACATGAAAAATGAGAAATACATGAAAAAACATGATTGCAATTACATTTTTCATGGATTTCTCATTTTTCGTGTAGTAAGGTCCATCAAAAGTATGCAACATGGGTACTCCTTCGATGAGGAATCAAAATTTTCATCCAACGAGTGTTCCTGCTCGAAATTTGAGTAAACCCATAGGGGGACAGGCTAAAAATATGAGTTGAAAATGTAGTTTTTTCTTTTTTCACTCTCAAATTTTGTGATGTAATCTAATCTTGTTTTATTATTTCCACTACTATTTTATAATTTCCTTAGGATGCCCATTTTAGACCTCAAAATTCCTCTAATGGTTGTTGATCGTTTTTTTAAGATGGCTATTCTAACAACCTGTAAGAAGAATATCATAGTGGAAGCCACTGCCAAACTCTTCTTCGAACAAGTGCAGGTACATTTTCGAATACCATATACTATCATATCAAATCGAGATAGTAGGTTCTTAAGCCCATTTTCGTTGAGCCTCTAGTCTTGTAGGGCTCCAAGCTCATCAAATCCACTTCCTACCACCCTAAGCTGATGGCTAGGAAAAGGTTGTCAATATGATGATCATGCACATATTTCACATGTACAACTCCAACCATCCACGAGCATGGGATGAAACTATCCCCTATGTTTAACATAGATACAAAAAAACCCTCCATAGCTTGACTAGCCATATCCCCTTTCAGGTAGGCCAAGGATTTCAACCATTACGTCCTATTGATGTAGCACTACCCCTTTCCTCCACATAGGAGGAATATTCCCATGCTCACTCTGAGGCCAACAAAGCCACCAAATTCATTAAACAAATTCAACACATACATAAATAATTCCATGATATTTTATAGAAATCCAATACCAAGTACAAGCAACACCATGATCAATACAAGGTGCAACACAAATTTTAGGTGGGAGACAATGTTTGGTTGCATTTGTATAAAGTACACCTTATAGGACCCCATCAGAAGCTTCATCCACTTCTCTATGGACCTTATACCATCACTAAGGTTGGAGGTAACAATTGTTTTGAGCTAAGTATACCCCCTTTGATTGGCTTACACATAGTGTTCAATGTGGACCTCCTTTGGCCTTACTTTCCACAAGTATTGGACACATCAAAGATAACAAAGAAATTAACATTAATAAATCTCAACCTTGACCACATGTAATAGGTAAAAACTGATCAGATTATGGACACAAAGGTTAAAGGCACTAATCAACAGAGTATCCATATTTATTGATTTGTCAAAGCAGGACATCTCTAAAACAAAGGCAAGTGGCTCACCTAGGGCCAAGTTCAGCAAAACATTCACAATTTGATGGGGGAAATCAATGAAATGGAGAAAATATCTTCCTAAGGGGGGCAGATTGATCCAGGTAGATATTAGTGGCTAGCCACCTATTCCACTGGCTCAAAGCACAACCCTCCATCTTAGTAGTTTTTTTTACAATTTTTTGGATCTTGAACTTTCGAGGCCATTTTGAGGCCCTAAACAACATTTTTTTGATGTGCGATGGGCCTAAGAAATAGTTGTAGGCTTAGCCTAGACCCAAATAGAATGTGTACTTCTCAGATATTTCTTTAAAATGGTCTACCATGCATACCAAATAGAGATTGTATGCAAACATTATGCCTGGGAAATTGATGTACCAAGTAACCCCATCAGGGCCACAAACCTTTTGGAATTCCACCTCCTAAGATTAGGTTTTTGAATGTTTAGGGTTTCCTTATTTCTTATTTATGTTAAAAAGTTCCTTTTAGCCTCATTGTAATGTGCATTCTAGATAATTCACATAGCCTTCACATGTCTTCTCAAAGATAAACTACCACCATTCAAGGAAGTTTGTTTCATTCTGCAATTTATAGTTTAACACATTCCATTTATTAATAGAAGTCAACATTTACTATATATTTGTGTTTTTGTAATAAATATGTATCTCATTTTGTTCTTTGCATAAATCCAAGAAAAACTTGAAGAAAAATATTTAGTTTCTAATAAAACAACATTAGTTCAATAGTCTCATGCTATGGAAGAGTAGAGTTAGAATGTTGAAGCAAAGAAGGTCCAAATAGATTAACCTCCAACTCATCGAACATTCATGGAGGAAATTCTTGCAAAAATGCTTCTAATGGAGAAGACAATACTACAAAATGAGAAGCTTATTGAAGATTCAATGTTATAGGTTGAATAATATTTATATGAAAAACACAATTGGAGCATGTTCAAGTTTTTCAGGCCCAAAGCAAGTCACACATTCTTATTTTTCCCATTCAAGAAAAATAGATTGAGGAAAAATCCTTAGAACAACCTGAAGCAGAATATTCTCAAATTGAGAAAATTTCATCAATTAAAAGAAACCTCATTCTAGAACTTAACACTCCTTCAAAGGATGCTCAGATTGAAAATCCTTGGGAAAAAGAAAGTATTGTTATCCTAGGATTTATTTCAAAGATCCTATCTCTTTATCTCTTAGGGTTTCATCCCTGTTGTGGCTGGAATCAACTTCCTAGATACAACCCCTAGGTTGGAGGAAAGACCAGTGCCTAGGACATTGGTGGGCTCCAGTATTGCAGCAATGATGCTGCAACTCCTGGGACTCCCTTCTTTACTTTTATCCACCCGGTAGTTCGTAACAAACTTGGAAGCGACAATGCTGTATGCACAAGTACTAGCTCTTGCTGTAGGCTGTCACTTGATCAGCTGGCACAAGTCTGCTAGGAGCTTAAGCCAACCTCTATGAGCTCTTAGAAGAAACTTTTAACTATTATGGATGAAAGCTAACTCAAAGGAGGCTAATCTACTTGCAGAAAGAAGCTGAAAGCTAAAAGAAAATGCAAACCCTAGTTTTACTGACTAACCCTACTGGTGCAAGGAAAGAGATGAAAGTTGTAGAAATGGATGCGATTGACTCCTGGAAAGGTGAAATGCATGTGACTAAGCTACTTCTGAAGGAAAATATGGAAAACACATCTTTTTGTATTTTTGAGTAATTTTGCAGAATTATTATGCATGTGCTTTAACTATTTTTAACTGTGTAGGGGTTTATTGGAGAAAGGAAATGGAGTGGGCATTTGCAGGAGGTCAGGAAGGTGAGAAGAGGGCCTAAGGGGTCCCTAGCACCCTTCTAGAGAGTTTCACAGCGATCATATCTCGAGAAACTACTCACGTGATCTTCTACAGGAAGTTTGCAGGGGTTCTACAGGATGTTCTCCAGGAAGAGCCGAGAGAGGATTTGAGGGTTGATGAAGGAAAAACAGTGGGAAAGTGGAAATGGAGGATGGATGAGGATGTGAAGAGGTCTAGGACCTAGTAAATGAGGCTAAGGAGTGATGAAAATGGTTGGATTTGTTCAAGGATGGAGGGAGCAATGTTGCACAAAAATGTAGAAATTAGGTTAAATTGGAAAAGTGTGGCAAATGAAGGGAAGGAACCCAGAATTTGGGGTTGGAGCAGGTTGTGTGATGAAGGAAGCATAAGCAGGGATGTATTACAGGTGATCTGCACACTATCTCTCAAAACTAATCAAATAAAGACTAGAAAAATCAGAAATCTATCTACTTTGACCTAATCTGACCTAAAAACCAGAAACATGATGAACAACAAGTTGTGAACAGGTAATCATGCAAGATAATTATGGAAACCTAAGCAAGAACAGATCTAAATATGCAAGCACAACTAGTATCAACTTTTCCAACTGGAAATCTAACACTTGCAATTGCATTGAAAGGCAAAATAGTGTTTTTGTGGCAGCAAGTATGCCTTGGTCTCAACCATGGTCCCAAGGAGGGAGAGATGAGATCAGGGATTGCTTGGTGGCCTTTTTGCAGATGTTTTCTATTATCAAACTGTCAAATCAACCTGAAGCATGAAAAGCTATTTTAATCATCAAAATCAACCTAAGTAACAAAGAAAGATCTTAACCTAAATAGCAGAAATTATTCTATGAATGCAAAGAAAACACATAATAGTACACAAAGGAGGTACTGGCACTTGGGTTGGGCCCAACCCCAAGAGCTACAACCTCCTAATAAAATCTCAGAGCTGGTGTAAAGTGAAATTTATCTCCATTACTAAAAAAATAACCATGTCACAAAAATGTTTACAACAAAAGCTCGAAAATGAGCTGAAAGGCAGAGCAGCACCAAAGTGCGAAAAACAACTGTTCAAGAGCTAAACTACCAAGGCTTGAAGCCTTCCTACTTATGCACCTCGAGGACCTCCAATAGCCCTCCTTAACTTGAGGGGCTTGGCTACTCAAAACTGCAAGTAATTAACCACTTCACAAAATCTGCTCGGCTGCCCTTGGAAATCATCTTTGGTGGGCTGCTGAACTTCGAGCTAATGGTGGAGAACTCGAGGAAGGGGCCATTTAGTGCAGGAGACACGCTTCCTACTAATTCTCAGCCTTGTTCCCTCATATTTGGCTATCAACTGGCTTAGAAATGCTTGAACTTGGTCCAAAAGATGTCCAAAAATATGCAATAAGCATGTATTAGACTTCACGGTCAAGTGACTATTCTCATTCATTCAATTAACATAAATATACTCAAAAGCATGCATAAACTATGAAGAATGGTGGATTAATCGAGAATAATAGGCAAAATGAGCCCAATAAGTTACCCATTTTTGGGGCTCATCATCACCCCCCTGCTAAATGTGTTGCTCATCCTCTGAGCAACTAATCCAGCTCATCATCTTTGATTGCTTTGACTACCTCTCTAACATCCCAGGCTTCCGAGGTGATGTCCTCTTCTCGGTCATGAAATCCTGCTTTTCTCTCTACTTCCTCCCATTGCCTGTGCTCTTCTTCTTCTTTGACCCCTTCCAGTAGTCCCAAAAGCAATGGAGGACTGAACTTCAGGTCGATCTAGTTGGCCTGTAGAGTTTGAATTGACTGTTTATAAAGTGGTAGCCTTGCCAAGGCCTCCCTCATCCTTGTTGGGAAGTGGTACTGTTTGATTTTTAGACTATGGGACAATGTGTTCCATCTCCTTGTGCAAGCATGAATGTAGTTATCACCCAACAGTCTCTCCATATCCTCAAAGTGGGCAATGTCCCAAGCTTGCTTTTTAATGTAGTCTGGGAGAACTTGCGGGTTGTTGGCAAGGTGTTGATGGGCATACAATAAAGCTGAGGGATCTTCTGGTTTTGCTCTGATCATGAGTGGCTCACTTAGCTCCCTGTTCATAACATTCTGAATCTCTGCTGCCCTCTTTTCCTCATGGTTTAACCATGAGGCCATGGCCATGAGTTTCACATCTCCTAATGTAGCATTGGGGTCCCACAGATTCATGTTTGGAAGGGCCAAGTTGTGTAAATAGAATTCTGATAACTTGGCCTTATCTTCTGCTGAGCTACTGTCAGACAAGTCCATAAACTGATGGTAATTCTGAAATGGAATGGTGCCCCTCTGGGCCAACGTGTTAATTTGAAATTGCAAGCATTGATATTTAATATATAAGGCATATGATTTAGTAGGTTTCCTACATTGTAAGGCTTCTATTGCCCAGTTGGCCATGCAGGCCATCTGGACGTCTTTTTCTTGCAACTGTTGTTTTAAACCCTGTATCTTTTCTACTGCCTGAGACTCATGTTCTTGCAGCATTTTTGTGTGCATCTCCACATTGGCTTGTAGCTCTGCCTCCCTCTGCTATTTCTCAGTTGTGTCTTTGTTTGCTGGAGGTACTTCTTGCTACTGTTGCCCTCCCAAAATGGATAGCCTACCTTCCTTGTGGACTCCCTGCAACTGCAACTGTTTTTTCAGCAGCTCATTCTCCTCCTGTAGCTAGGTTCTTTTGCAACTTTCTATAGGCCTTACCATGGCCAATTCTCCTCTCAATTCTTTTAACTTCTCCTCCATGTGGCCTATGTCCTTAATTCCCTTAGATTTGGCAATTTTCATCCATGTGTGTGTTCTGATCCTCTCTTATTCCAATGCAAAGAAGAGTGGCACAAAAAATTTCTGTGGGATGATTTTCCCACCCTCTAACAAGTTGTAGTATGAGCCCAAGCTAGGCTGAGGGGTAGATTCAGGCATTTCTTCAGTTTTGCTCTCCCCTTGTGATTGTTTAGCTACTTTCTCCTCCATTTTTTCAGTCTATTTTAACTTGGCTAGAGTTTCCTGTAGAGATGTTGCAGCTTCCTGTAGAATTGCCTTTGAGTCCATCGACTTAATTTTCTCTTTCCATGTAGAGGTTTTTGGGCTTCCTCTTTCATAGGTTATGGATATCTTGGAAGGAGACTCTTCTTTTGGTTTAGTTGTTGTGTCGTCAATGACAATTGGCTCCTTTGATTTTGGCTAGGGTCTGCCCACTTTGACCCTTGTGCTTCTCCTTGAGGTTTGCCTCTTTCTCTTCCCTTTTTGTTTTGGAGGTGCGCTTAAGGCAACAAGCACAACTGCTGCCTCCCTTGCCAATATCTCAGGTGATTCCTCCTCTTGTTTTTCTTTTTACTTTCTTCCTGTAGAAATCTCTGTGTCCACTATTTCTGTCTGTGTTGCTGACATCTCAGTGTGTGTCTTTCCTTTTTCTTTTTGTGTGCCTACTTTGGTTATGGAAGAATTCATTTGGGTTTTTTCGGACTTCTCTGTTCTACTCTGCATCCTCTTTTCCCTTTGTGTTTTTGCTATTGTTTCTTCCTCTGTTTTAGGCTCAACAATCTGGCCCATTTCCCCTTTTTCTTTCTGTTCTTTCCATGCTTGAATGTCCTATGTTCCTTCATCATTGTTTTTCTCACCTTCTTCAGTGTGTTCTCCCTCTTCACTACTGGATGGGGTGATGTTTTCAGCCAAAGTTCTAATATTATCATCCCTGGACATGTTTCTGAAGATTTCCTAAGATATGGGGATAGTGTAGGTGTGCAAAGCATCTTCCACCAATAGTTTGATGAGCCCATGATGGGCCAACTAATTTCGGATCCCTCCATTTAACTTTGTACCACATTCAATTAGTGATTGAAGAAGGAAATAAGGGATGCTCAGTTTCTTGGCTGAAGGCAAGTCAATCCCATGCCTTAGTTCACACAGCAACCTGAAATGATATCCATAGATGATGCTAAACCTCCCTTCACATGTGATGTACTTCATAATTTGGAAACTGACTTCACTCCGAAGTGGAGGCAAGCTAGTTCTTCTAACCCGGTTTTGTTTTCTACAGGATGCTCCTCGGGCAGAAAGAATGTTTTCTTAGCAATTTGGCCCAATGATCTTTCTTCTTTGCTCCAGGGGAGCCCCAATGGTAGACTAGTAACTGCACTGATGAGCTCAGGGGTGAGTTCTAGGGTCAAACCCCTAAAAATAAATATGCATGTGTTTTTTACTGTGGTCTCAAGGACATTGAAAACTCCTCAGTTATCTCTTCAGTTATATCCAATTTGCTCGGGTGAAAAGGTCCACCACCTCAGGATGCTCGTGAAACTTGCTAGAGTCCGAGGGTTCTTTCCTTATGAATCCTCCTGGCATGGTGAGAGTGCTCTTTTTATGTTTTAATCAGAAAAGGAAATGCTCAGGCAACCAAACAGTCAATCTGAAACAGAGGATAGTTGAATTTGGTTTCCCCTGAACTCAAGAAGGAATTTCTCGCGTGTTCAATATCAACTAGCAACAATTCCCTTGTTTTAAGACCGCTGTCACCCAGAACTCGACTGTCTATTTATGAAAGGAAGAATTTTGTTTTTACAGACAGAGCATAAGGATCAGGTTCCCTTCTCAGCACACACATAGATATGCAAATTCAAATTTTTTTACACACAGGCTGGCCTCTACGGTTGTATATATCTTCCTTACAGGAGAATTTAAAAAGAAAACGTGGAGGAGATTTTTGATGCAGAGAAACTGGGGAAACTCAGTGCAATATGCAGGCAAACGTTTTACTTCCAATACATAGGCAGACTTTTCCTCTGATTTTTCAATTTGATGCCGTTCAATTCACCACCTTGCACAAACACAACATGCATAGAGGAGTTTTTCCGAGCCTACCTCATTTGGAGCTACAAATTCAATGAAAATCCCAGGTTTTCCTACTCTGTAAAGCTGTTCTACCTTTCCTGTAGAACCCTTCCTGTAGAAGGCCCCCGGTTCCTGTAGAATGACACTGTGCTTCTGAGCAAGCCCGATACGTGGGAGATTTTCGAACACAAGCAGAAGAACTAGTAGAGGATGACTAGTTAACTGGTTTTGGAAGCGGTGGATGCGTACTCCAGTTGAGGACGTTGTGAGTGTAGAGTGAACAGAAGGTGGTGCATGTTTCAGCTGGGCATCTTTTAACTACGGCGTGATCCGTGGTGAGGGGATGAGGTGGCTGGATCGGACCGTTGGTTCGACGTCACAGCCATAATGTTTCTGCGTGTTTCTGACAACCATCACCTCCTCTCAGCCGTTTCGCCACCACCACTACCAATCCCGGTGATTTCTCCTGAATGGACACTCCACACATGCTACCTGCACATCTCGTCGACAATTTTGAATGTAACAGGGCTCATTTGGGTCCCACGAGGATATGTAATTGGTCGAGGGTGGCTAGTTGACTGGCCACTGATTCCACTCAATCCGAACCATTCCCATAGGCATGCAACTTTTAAAATATGATTTATGCAATTGATGAATGAGTTTAGGCACTTACCTGTGTGGTCACGGCTGCGTTATGCAGATTTTGAGTTTTGGAACCCATTCCTTCGTTTGCTGTTGTTGCATGCACGGGTTTTGGAATCCATTCCTTCATTTGATGTTGCTGCATGCACACTGCATGCTTAGCTTCAGCTGCTGCTAATATTCTTATGTTCATGAAGAGCTCTTTACATCTCTCTTTTACCACTCTTGGCTATCCCTGTCTCCGGAGTATGTCTTCCAGAGGGATCAACTGCTACAGGATTCTTGTAGGATGTCCTGTAGCTGCTTCTCCTCCTGGAATGCAAGCTACAATGAGCAAGGCTATACTGCTGATGAGGATTTCGGTTGATGAGGAGTCGAGATGGATATTGACAGGTATGGTGAGTGAGAAACTGCTGCTTGATTTGTCAATAAAATTTTTTGCTGGCAGTATGAAGAAAATAGGGTTTTCTGTGTGTGACTATGCAGGAACAAATTAAAAAATCGGTGCAATTGAGGTGTAAAGAGATTGAAGAGGGTGACATATGGCGATGGACGGAAACAGGGATTTTTGCAGGTCTCATAGGTAGAATCCCAGCCTTTAGATTCTCTTCCGAGATCAATTCTCGCTTGTCTGTAGGTTCTATAGGATCTTCCTGTAGAAGACACAGAACTTCCTGTAGAAGGTGAAATATTAACCTGGATGAGATCAAATCTTAGGAAAGGGTAGTGGTCATGGAGGAACTGATTGTGAGGGATGCTTGCAACCTGGTGCTGACATTTGTCCTTGTTTTGTGCGATCCTCCTAACCTGCAATGTCCTTCCTGCAACCTGCAATTTGTTCAATAGAAGTCAGGTTTATTTTTTGTGTTTTATTTTTCTTTTCTTTTTTTGAGACAACTGGGGCACCTCCAGGAGGTTTTCACCCTCACTGCCTGCCTTGGGTGCCTCCAAGAGGTTTTCACCCAAGGATCTTTTATTCTTTTCGTATTTTTTTTTTTTTGGTGCTCAGAATGTGGGTGGGGTGGAGATAGGAGCCTGCTCCACTACCAGCAATGATTTATCCAGAGTTTCAATGAACTCCTGCTTAGAAAGGGGCTTCCTGTAGATCTTCAATCGATGCCCATTGACGAGCATGGGGATGACTTCTTCATCAATGGTCCTGATAAGGACTGAACCATTGTCATTACATTTCTCCATTGTATATGGCCCCAACCATCTCGTCCTCAGCTTCCATTTGAAATCCTTATATCTTGAATCATATAATAGTGCCCAATCTCCTGGCTAAAATTGCTTCTCTTTAAGGTGTCGGTCATGCCATATTTTTCTTTGAAGTTGGACCACCTCTGAGTGGAGGAGGGCCTGCATTCTTTGTTCATCTAGTCCATTCAGCTGAAGTAGTCTTTCTTGTTGTGCATGGCTGAGATCTAGGTCCAGCTGAGCTACCAACCTCAATGTGTTGTATTCAAATTCTATGGACAACAAAGCCTTCTTCCCGTAGATCAGCTCATAAGGTGTGAAAGGTGTTGTAGTTTTCCAAGTAGTGTTATAGGCCCAGGTGGCCTCAACCAAGCGATCTGCCCAATCTTTTCTGCTGCTGCTCAACACTTAGTCAAGATCTCTTCCAAAGCCTTGTTAGTGACTTCCACTTGCCCATTTGCTTGCAGATGATAAGTGTTGGAAGTTCCGTGCTTAATCTTGTGATGAGCAAGCAGGTCTTCAATCAAGTTAGAGGTAAACTGGCTTCCCTGATCTGTGACTAATTCTCTTGGGTAGCCAAACTTATAGAAGATATTTTCCCTCAAAAACTCAGCCACTTTTTCTTCTGTTGCTGCCTTGATTGCCTTTGTTTCTGCCCACTTTGTCAGGTAGTCCGTGCACACAATGATGTAAGACTTTTGTTTTGAAGGAGGGTTGATAGGACCCACAAAGTCCATGCCCCACTTCTCAAATGGCTCGAAAGTCACCTGAGGTTGGAGGGGCATTTCATCCCTTGGAGTCGGTTTCCCCATCCTTTGACATCGGTCACATTGGCTGATGTATCTTCTAATATCTTGATGAAGAGTGGGCCAATAGTAATCTGCCTATAGAATTTTGAAGGCGGTTCTTTTTGCTGCAAAGTGGCCTCCACAGGGTCCATCATGACAGGTTAGGAGGATGTCAAAAACTTCCTCCTCCCCGACACAACGCCTCAAAATTTGATCTGGGCCAAGTTTGAATAGGTTGCCCCCAATCCAAGTGAATGGGGCGCTTTTCGTCACGATCTTGCTCTTCTCTTTTGAGGATAGGTGTGACGGGAATTGTGTTGAAACCAAGTAATTCTCTATGTCAGAAAACCATGGAGAGAGTACTGAAATAGCAAACAGGTGTTCATCTGGCAGTTGATCATCCACCACCCCTTCTTCACCTGCAGGCAAATCTAGTCTAGACAGAAAATCAACAACAAAATTTTCCTTACCTGGCTTATCAATAATGGTCAAATCAAATTGCTGCAATAAAAGTAACAATCTAATGATACGCGCATTTACATTAGGGTTATTCATCAAACACCTAACTGCAGCATGATCAGTGTGTATGAATGTTTGATAACTAGTGATGTAGTGTCTGAACTTGTTTAGGGAATGGATTACAGCTAGGAGCTCTTTCTCGGTTACTGTATAGTTTAATTCTACCTTGGACAGTTTTTTACTGACAAAATATATGGCATACGGTAACTTCTCTTCAACTTGTCCTAAGGCTGCTCCTATGGCTTTGTTCGAGGCATCTGTGTGAATGTGGAAAGGTAGGGCCCAGTTTGGACCTTTCAAGAATGGGGCAGTTACCAGCTTATCCTTCAACACATCCAGAGCCTCTTGACAACTGTCAGTCCATATAAACTCAACATCTTTCCCCAAAAGACCAAATAATGGAGAGGCTAGCTTTCTGAAATATTTAACGAACCTTCTATAATATCCCGCTAAGCCTAAAAAACTCTGAACATCCCTTACCTTTTGAGGAGGTGGAACCCTTTTGGATGATAGCAATCTTGTTGGGATCCACCTGTAATCCTTGCTGAGAAATCGTATGACCTAGTATGGTCCCTTCAGTCATCAGGAATTCACATTTTTCAGCACTGAGGGATAGGTTCATTTAAGCACATTTGGTTAAAACTTTTCCCAGGTTAGTCACTGCTTCTTGGAAGTTGGACCCATAAGGAGTAAAGTCATCCATATAGATTTCCACCGAATCATGAACCAGCTCAACAAATATGCTCAGTACTGCTCTCTAGAAAGTGGCAAGAGTGTTGCATAACCCAAAGGGAAGGACCTGGTAGGCAAAGGTACCCCATGGACAAGTGAAAGTGGTCTTATCTTGGTCTTCCAGGCTGATTTGGATCTGATTATACCCGCTAAACCCATCTAGGAAGAAAAAGAACTTCTTCCCTGCTAGGCCGTCTAACATTTGATCTATGAAAGGCAAAGGGAAATGTTCCTTCTTGGTAGCTTTATTAAGTTTTCGATAATCTATGCAGATTCTTCACTTCCTGTTTTTCTTGGGCACAAGCACCAGAGGAGAAACCCACTCACTATCAGAGATGGGGTAGATGAATCCTGCATCCAACAACTTTTGCAATTCTTCTTTGACAATGTCCTTAAGGGTTGGATTCATTCTCCTCTGAGGCTGCCTGACTGGTTTACAATCCTCTTTAATGTAAATGTGATGGGTACAGACTGAAGGGTGGACTCCTTTCATCTCCTTATAGCTCCAAGCAAAAGCATCCAAATGGCGGTTCAATAAGCTACACAGCTCCTTCTCTTGAGAGGGAGATAGGGATGAGTTGATCTTCAAGGTTCTTTCAGGGCCAAATTCCACATTCTTAACTTGGGAAGAGGTCGGATCAGCCACACAGAGATCCACTAAGGCACTGGCTTGGGTGTCTCCTACCAACTCTTCTAATGGCAGCACACTGGGAGGTGGATTTTGAATTAAATTCTCAATAAGGTCATCCTTGGTTTGAGGACCTCCCTTGGTGGCTTCCATGGTGCACACTGGTGTAAAGTAGACTTCATCCTCATCTTCCTCCTCCAACCAGAGAGGTAAGTCATGTTCGAGCAAAGGCTGGGCAGGAGGATATAGGACTAGCTATTTGGACATTGGCCCATTCTTAATGGTCATGCTCCCAGCTCGACAACTGATGTAAGCATCTACAGTAGCTAACCAAGGCCTTCCCAAAATGAGGGGGTATCCAGTGAGTTTTGCCTTTGGCTGAAGGACCAAAAAGTCTGCAGGGTACTCCCAAGAATCAACAGAGACCAGGACATCTTCCACAATCCCTTCGGGAGTCACGGTGGAGCGGTCTACTAACTGCAATACTGTCGAGGTCTTTCTTAGGGAACCCTGAAGGTTAAGTTTGAGCATAGTGTCCCTGGTCATCACATTAATTAAAACCCCTAGATCAATCAGGGTGTGGGGGATTATGGTGCCATTGATGTGGACATCCACTACAGGGCTCCCAGGGTCAAAATATTTTGGACAGATTTCTTGTCCCAACATTAGGTTGAAAAGTTGTCCTATGACATTGATAGTTGGGGCATCTCTCTTGCACCTGCCTGGGTGCCTGAAACACTTCTCTTTGATCAATTTGTTGTAGATTAGTACATATTTGATGGCTTGGAGAAGTGGTATTTTACACACAACTGTTTAAGTTCTCCCAGAAGTTCAGTCTCTTCTGGGTTTGGTTGCGTGTTTCCAGTTAGTCTCTCAGGAAAGGGTGGAATGGCTTTGGGTTCACTTTCCTGTTCCTCTGCTTCATCCTCCTTAGGAGGAGGTTGGCTATCTGGGAGGACCTTCCCAGATCGTAGGTTGATCTCCTGAATCTCCACAGTGTAGGTAGGGCATGTTGTCTCTCCAGTATATACCTGTTGGGCTTGTTTGTTATTGGGGTTTGGGTTCGGTTGGGTAGGCATCTAGGGTTGTCTTGGAGGTGCAGGAGGTAATGGTTGTGGTTGAGTAGGTGGTGGAGGCAAAATGATGGGAGGAGAGTTGTACTGGGGCCTCCACCCCTGTTGCGGTGCATTCCAGTGAGGTTGCGGCTGAACATGAGAATGAAACGAATGAGCAGCAGGTTGAGTATGGTATTGAGATGGATATGACCAAGGAGGGGGTGCGGACTAGGAAGGATGAGCAAGGGGACCCCAAGAAGGTATGTGAGTGGATTGGTTGGGGTTGTAATAATTTTGGGATGTCCCTTGCATCCCCTGTTGGTAAGGTCTGGATCCATGTGGCCTCCTTTGGTTGAGGAAGTAGAGTGGTTCAGTGGCTCCTTCAGCCCCTTGGTACATAGCCCCAAGTAAGGTTGGGCACTAGTTTGTAGGGTGGTCTTCCTCACAAACGAAACATACCTCTACTGAGTGCAATGGACACTCGTTCTTAGGATGCTTCCTTATGCATCTGGGACAAAATATGGCCAAATCCCTCTCAGCTTCCTCTTTATTCTGTTGGATTCGGAAAGTATCCAGTTGCATGGAAATGGTCTGTCTCACCTCACTTTTAAGGTCTTCCATCTAATTTGTAAACTCATGTTTGGAGAAGGTGGCATTAGCTGAAAGTGGATTCCCCCTACCTCTTTTCTAGGCTGCCCTAGAATGGTTTCTAAACACAATCTTTAGGTCATCATAAGGTAGTTGGTAGATGTCTCCTCTAGCTAGCAAATGGAGGGTATCTAGAAGGTCTTCAGGGACTCCTCGGAGCAGAACCAGCTTTAGAGATTTGGGGTCAAGTGTGCACCTGGCCCTTTTATAACTGAGTTGGAACCTTTCTTCATAGTCTTCCAAAGACTCATCACTTGCCATGGTCATTCTAAAGATTTCTCCCTTCATCTCCTTTGACCTACAGTAATCCCGGTATTTGTTGTTAAAGGCTTGCTGCGTCTGAGCCCAAGTTGTGATACTGTTTCTAGGTAACCCCATGAACCAACATAGTGCTGCATCCTTGAGGGTAGACAGAAAGAGTTTCAACTTTTGCTCATCTTCTGCATAGTCATAAGTTCGACAAAGGACAACAAACTCAAACAAGAAGGTATCAGGGTCTTTAGTGGTCAATCCATGGAAGTGAGGTAAGGCTGAGGGACTTATGTTTTTCATTTTTGTGTCCCCATTTTTCTCTTGGATGGGAAAGGTACCTTCTATTCTCTCCTCATTCCCTATATTGTTCCTGTGTTCAGCCATGGTCTTAGGAGGAACGTTTTCTTGCTCTTCTTCTGTTATATGATCTTCATATATCTCTGGAGGTTCACCTATAGGTTCTTTTGGATCACTGCCACTGAAGAAGAGATAAAGGTGACTCAGTGATGTGGTGGGGGTGTTGGGTAAGAATTTTCCTGTATTGTCTCTGTTCCTACAAGGCATGAAATGAAATATTTTTGGTTGATTTTTGTGGTTTTTCTGCTTGTACCTACAAAACTGAAATAGATTGAACTGCAACTAACTAAAATCTATCTTGTTGAAGTGAAAATGCATAATTGAAATGAAAGCAGGAAATGACTAATCTATGTTGCTGAAATGAAATTGCAGGAATGAAATGCTAAGCTACGCTTGCAGAATGGAAATTGTAGAATTGAAATGCTAATCTACGCTTGCAGAATTGAAATTGTGGAATTGAAATGCTAATCTATGAAAGCAGGAAATGCTAATCTATGCTTGTTGAATTGAAATTGTGGAATTGAAATGCTAATCTATGAAAGCAGGAAATTCTAATCTACGCTTGTTGAATTGAAATTGCGGAATTGAAATGCTAATATATGAAAGCAGGAAATGGTAATTTACACTTGCTGAACTGAAATGAAAGCAGAAAATGTCTAATCTACTTTTGCAGAAATGAAATTGCAAAATGGAAATGAAACAACTACTCTACTCTTGCTGAAATAAACTACTTAGCAGAATGTTGCAATAGAAAATAGAAGAAAAGCAACAATCACGAATACTCTGACGCTTCCCCGGAAATGGTGCCAAAAGGATGGTGGGCTCCAATATTGCAACAATGATTTTGCAACTCCTGGGACTCCCTTCTTTACTTTTATCAACCTGGTAGTTTGTAACAAACTTGGAAGCAACGGTGTTGTATGCACAAGTACTAGCTCTGGCTGCAAGTTGTCACTTGATCAGTTGGCACAAGTCCGATAGGAGCTTAATCCATCCTCTATGAGCTCTTAGGAGAAGCTTTTAATTGTGATGGATGAAAGCTAACTCAAAGAAGGCTAATATACTTGCAGAAAGAAGTTGAAAGCTGAAAGGAAATGCAAACCCTAGAAAACCCTAGTTTTACCGACTAACCCTACTGGTGTAAGAAAAGAGATGAAAGTTGCAGAAATGGATGTGATTGACTCCTGGAAAGGTGAAATGCATGTGACTAAGCTACTTCTGAAGGAAAATATGGAAAACACATCTTTTTGTATTTTTGAGTAATTTTGCAGAATTATTATGCATGTGCTTTAACTATTTTTAACTGTGTAGGGGTTTATTGGTGAAAGGAAATGGAGTGGGCATTTGCAGGAGATCGGGAAGGTGAGAAGAGGGCCTAAGGGCTCCCTAGAACCCTTCCAGAGAGTTTCACAGTGATTAGATCTCGAGAAACTACTCACGTGATCTTCTACAGGAAGTCTGCAGCGGTTCTACATGATGTTCTACAGGAAGAGCCGAGAGAGGATTTTGAGGGTTAATGGAGGAAAAACGGTGCAAAAGTGGAAATGGAGGATGGATGAGTATGTGAAGAGGTCTAGGACCTAGTAAATGAGGCTAAGGAGTGATGAAGATGGTTGGATTTGTTCAAGGATGGAGCGAGCAATGTTACACAAAAATGTAGAAATTAGGTTAAATTGGAAAAGTGTGGCCAATGAAGGGAAGGAATCCAGAATTTGGGGTTGGAGCATGTTGTGTGATGAAAGAAGGATAGGTAGGTATGTATTATAGGTGATCTGCACACTATCTCTAAAAAATAATCAAAGAAAGACTAGAAAAATCAGAGATCTAGCTACTTTGACCTAATCTAACCTAAAAACCATAAACATGATGAACAACAAGTTGTGAACAGGTAATCATGCAAGATAACTATGGAAACCTAAGCAAGAACATATCTAAATATGCAAGCACAACTAGTATCAACTTTTCCAACTGGAAATCTAACACTTTCAATTGCATTGAAAGGCAAAACAATGTTTTTGTGGCAGCAAGTATGCCTTGGTCTTAACTCATGGTCCCAAGGAGGGAGAGATGAGATCAGGGATTTCTTGGTGGCCTTTTTGCAGATGTTTTCTATTATCAAACTGTCAAATCAACCTGAAGCATGAAAAGCTATTTTAATCATCAAAATCAACCTAAGTAACAAAGCAAGATCTTAACCTAAATAGCAGAAATTTTTCTATGAATACAAAGAAAACACATAATAGTACAAAAAGGAGGTACTGGCACTTGGGTTGGGCCCAAACCCAAGAGCTACAGCCTCCTAAGAAAAGCTCAGAGCTGGTGCAAAGTGAAATTTATCTCCATTACTCAAAAAATAACCATGTCACAAAAATGTTTACAACAAAAGCTCGAAAATGAGCTGAAATGCAGAGCAGCACCAAAGTGCGAAAAACAAATATTCAAGAGCTAAACTACCAAGGCTTGCAGCCTTCCTACTTATGCACCACGAGGACTTCCAACAGCCCTCTTTAACTTGAGGGGCTTGGCTGCTCAAAACTGCAAGTTATCAACCACTTCACAAAAGCTGCTTGGCTGCCCTTGGAAATCATCTTTGGTGCACTGCTGAACTTCGAGCTGATGGTAGAGAACTCAAGGAAGGGGCCATTTAGTGTAGGAGACAGCCTTCCTACTAATCCTCAGCCTTGTTCCCTTGTATTTGGTTGTCAACTGGCTCATAAATGCTTGACCTTGGTCCAAAAGATGTCCAAAAATCTGCAATAAGCACGTATTAGACTTCATGGTCAAGTGACTATTCTCATTCATTCAATTAACATAAATATACTCAAAAGAATGCATAAAATATGAAGAATGGTGGATTAATCGAGAATAATAGGCAAAATGAGCCCAATAAGTTACCCATTTTTGGGGCTCATCAGACATCCTAGATGAGTGCTTGCAAGTTTTCAACAACTGTCACACACACTTATTATTCAATATGTAAAGGAATAAAGATGATTCAGAATCCTCCATCAAAGGAAACATATAACAATCTAATGAAAAATCAACTCATAGAAACATGAATGCAGATGTACAATGACCTTCATCACCTGGGACTGTAGCTTCATAAGGAATTATAGTATATGGGATAGAAGCGTTAAACAAGAAGGAAATTCACTTCACACGGTTTATATTTAATAATCCTATGCAACGAAAATCAAAGTGAAACATATTAAGCAGAGATGGAGGATGAGATGCAAAGATACATAATGTGCACTTTAAGGATTTAGTTTCCATATCCATATAGGTGTTTATACATCAATATTTGACTTAAACGAATCCATATATGCATGAGAAAAACATCCAGCAGCTACTTATGATATAAAATGGAACACATATGAAAGTAACATAGCAATAACACATACTACAAACTCACATGAGCTAGAATCACCAAAAACTTGTATTCAACTTCAATAGAGTAATAATTCATCAATAATGCATGGCACTCCTATGAACCCCTTTTAAATATCATCTAGTTGTATTTATAGCGCCTCTGAAGGAGAAACCTTTAAACAAATATTCTTTCTTTATTCCATTATAGAGGGTCATCATTTTTAAATTAAGTGTGTTCTGCGACACAAATTTTTGTAATAGAAAATGTAACTGACTAAGAAATAAAATATTTACATATAAGTAAAAATAAAGTTTCATGATCGACACAATCTACAATATATTTAGTTTGGTTGAGCAAGAGGTGGAGGTTGCATCTTAGGGTCGATGATCTGGAGGCTAGAAGAAAAACTGATATGAGATTGTTATGAAACCAGCTCAAAAAAAGATAGAAAAGATAGATCAACGCCTTAGAATTCAGCCTCTTCAAGGGGGCAACCTCCTTTACATTACATAAATGAACAATTCTTGGATAATTCAAATGACAAAACCTCCTTTCTATATATAGGAGTCTAAGGAGTCACAATATAACCCAGCCGACCTAACAATAATAATATAAATCCACAATAATAAAAATAGAGGGATTCTATGGGGAACAATAATAACAATATGGGGACAATAGGGGCACAACAATATTAATAAGGGATACAACTATAATAGTAATGGGGTAATCACTAGTATTATAGGGACTTAACATGCCCCTCTCCTTCGAAAAGGTGTTGTCCTCAACGCTTGAGTAGTTCTGGATGCTTCTGTATAAAATTTTCATCCTCCCATGTGGAATCTTCAGCGGATAAGTTCTTCCACTTGATAAGATACTCCGAAATTGATCGATTTCGTAGCTATCGATTTCTTATTTTTGTGACTACTTCCGGTTCCAATATAATTTTTCCTTCCTCGTCAAGTTCTGGCAATATTGTTTGAACTGGGAGCTTGTCACCTATAACCTTCTTTAAACATGAAACATGGAAAACTGGGTGCAATCGAGAAGTTGCAAGAAGCTCCAAATTTGTATGCCATAGTACCAATCTTTTGCAACACCTTGTACGGACCATAATACTTTGGTGATAATTTATTATCCTTCTTAGCTTGCTTGAGGGACATTTTCTTATATGGTTGTAGCCGTAGGAATACCCAATCACCTACATCAAAAATTCTTTCACTGCGATGTTGATCTACCTGTTGTTTCATTCTATTCTGTGCCAACACGAGGTTATCCTTTAAGAGTTGGAGGACTTGTTGTTGATGTTTGATGTGATGTTCCACTGCTTGAACCTTAGAATTTTCTCTTAAATATGATGTGATGGATGGTGGCTGATATCCATAAAGTGCCATAAATGGGGTCATTTCTGTTGTTGTATGGAAGGAAGTGTTATACCACCATTCAGTCGGAGGCAACCATTTGACCCATCGTGTTTGTTTATCAGATACAAAGCAACGAAGATATCCTTCCAAACATTTGTTTACTATCTCAGTTTGCCCATCAGATTGAGGATGATAAGATGAGCTATGAGCTAACTAAGTACCAAGACAAGAAAATAATTCTGTCCAAAAATTTCCAGTGAAAATGGCATCTTTGTCACTTACAATAATCTTTGGGTTTCCATGTAGCTTTTGAATTGTTTCCATAAATGTAGTAGAAACTGTACTGGCTTTAAATGGATGTGATAATGCACAAAAGTGTGCATACTTGGTAAGTCTATCAACTACCACCATGATGACACTCTTTCTCTCAGACTTGGGTAAACCTGTGATAAAATCCATTGAAACCTCATCCCAATGTTGGCTTGGAATGGATAAAGGTTGTAATAGACCCGGTGTCTTAATTGTTTCAACTTTATTTTTTTGGCAAACCAAACATTTTGCCACAAACTTTTGAATATCTGATGTGTAGGAATTTACAGGGTAAGTTCCTCAGAAAGAACACCAAAAGGACACCGCTCACAACCAGATCACAGATCAATACACCAGTATTTTTGACGTGGTTAAAACCCTCAAAGAGGGAAACAGTCCACGGCCTGCGCCAACGTGGCTACTACAGGCAATTTATTAATCAAAGAATGAAAATTTACATAAGCTTCTCTCATGCACGGATTACCCGAACAATGACCCTCCATGCGCTTTAAATAGAACTCATGGACCAATCGGGTGTCAAGCCACGGATCAAGTGTCGGTAATGCTGAGGAGAGAGTGAACCGTCGGATCACTACATATCGTGACCGTCAGATTGTAAGTTACAAAATGTACAACGGTAAAGAAACACACTTTACCTAACTCTATACCTAACTCTAAACTAGACCAAGTTGTACTTAACTATTTCCTATGTGTCGGAATATCCTAACATCCCCCCTTAAGAACAACTTGGGATAGGATTGAAGGATTTACAAATATGACACAATAGGAGAAGGAAGGAGGCACTAGAGCCTATCCCCCCTTAGTGACAACTTCCTGAACTCCAAGCATATATCGAAGTTTAGTGAACTTCGCCTCTGTGAGAGCCTTTGTGAAGATGTCTGCAACCTGATCATCTGTTGAACAATATTGCACTTCAAGAACATGGTCATGAATGAGCTTTCTGATGAAGTGCATGTGTAGTTCAATGTGTTTGCTGCGCTGATGCTGGACTGGATCTTTGCATAGCTGAATGACACTTTGATTATCACACCAAAGTGTGGTTGGATGCTGCTGCTCAAAGCCAAACTCTGATAGGATCTGACGAAGCCACAAGGCTTCCTTACTAGCTTCCACGGCACCACGATACTCTGCTTCTGCTGACGAAAGAGAAATGGCAGCCTGTTTCTTACAAGCCCATGTAATAGGTCCTGAACCAAGAGTGAAGACATAACCGGCAGTAGACTTCCGATCATCAGGGTCACCAGCCCAATCAGAATCAGTGAAACCAACTAATAGAGGAGCTGCTTTGGCACTGTAATGAATCCCAAACTGTATTGTACCTCGAACATAACGAAGTATTCTTTTGGCTGCTTTCCAATGACTTTCACGGGGGTTTTGCATAAAACGAGCAACAAGGCCAACAACAAAGGAAAGATCAGGACGAGTATGGGTTAAATACAAGAGTTTTCCTACAAGTTGACGGTATAAGGTAGCATCAACTTCAGGAGAAGTACAAGAGACTGAAAGTTTGACTCCAGATTGAAAGGGAGAAGGGGCTGGATTACAGTCTTCCATGTGAAAATGACAAAGAATATCACAAGCATACTTGGACTGGGAAAGGGAAATACCCTCCTTGGATTGCAAGACTTGAAGACCGAGAAAATAGTGTAAGTGTCCTAAGTCTGTCATTTCAAATTTCTTTTTAAGACTGGACTTCACATGGTTGATAAGGTTGGGATCACTACCAATAAGAATAAGATCATCAACATAAAGAACAAGGATGATAAGAGAGTTGCCCACTTTCTTGGTGTAGACAGTATTGTCAGAATAACATCGAGAAAAGCCAGATTCTAAAAGAAAGCTATCCATTTTGGCATACCAAGCCCGAGGAGCTTGCTTGAGACCATAGAGAGATTTCTTAAGTCGACATACAAGGCTGGAGTCTGTTTGGATGAAGCCAATGGGTTGTTCCATATAGATTTCTTCATGCAAGTCCCCATGCAAGAAGGCAGATTTAACATCCATCTGATGGACTTCCCATTTTAAAGAGGCAGCAAGGGAAAGAACAAGGCGGATAGAGTTCATTTTGGCAACAGGGGAGAAGGTTTCAGTGTAGTCAATGCCTTCAACCTGTGAAAAACCCTTAGCAACAAGACGAGCTTTATGTTTATCAACTTTCCCATCTGGTCCATACTTGGTTCTGTAAACCCATTTACATCTAACAAGTTTGCGTCCCTTTGGTAGAGGAACAAGATCCCATGTATCATTTGTCAACAATGAATGATATTCTTCATTCATAGCTGCTTCCCAATGTGGATGGCTTGAAGCTTCTGCAAAAGTGTCAGGATCATGATTTACTGGAGCTTGAGCCAGTAAAGAAGAGGCTCTTTCAAACTGAGAACGTGTACGTCGCTGATCTGTAGGATCACCGGCAAGATCACCTGCTGCATCCCGAGTAGCACGGACCCATCTTGGAAGTTGAGGATCCTGAGAAGGTGGGGGAGGATTGTCATCCTCACTTTCATCATCTAAAGAAGAAATGTTTTCAAAAGTAGAAGAGATAGGAAGAGGTGGCACATCCGCCGGACTAGGCTCGCAGGCCGATTTATTTTCATCAAATTTTACATCTCTTCTAATGATAACATTTTTGGACTTAAATGGAATAAGTCTATAACCTTTTACATCTTCAGAATATCCAACAAAAGTACATTTCTCACTCTTAGGTTCTAAAGCTTTATGCTTTTCATCTGGAATATGGGCCCATGCTTCACTTCCAAAAACACGAAAGTGACTTACATCTGGTTTAATGGAACACCAAGCTTCTTCTGGAGTGATATTCTTTAGAACCTTAGTAGGAGTGCGATTGATTATATAATTTGCACAATTAATTGCTTCGGCCCAAAAACTAAGACTGAGTCCTTTAGATTGCAGCATACAATTAGCCATTTCCTTTAAGGTGCGATTTTTCCTTTCAGCTACACCATTTTGTTGTGGAGTGTATGGAACAGTATGTTGCATTTGAATTCCATTTTCGGTGCAAAAGTTGATGAATGTGTTTTTAACATATTCTCCACCATTATCAGTTCTTAGCTTAAGAATTTGATGTCCAGATTGTTTTTCAACAAAGGCTTTGAAGGCCAAAAATGTGTTAAATACTTCGCTCTTGAGTTTTAAGAAGTATACCCAAGTGCGTCTGGAGAAATCATCAATGAAAGTTAAGAAATACTTGCAGCCAGAGAATGAAACAACAGGAAGTGGACCACATAAATCACTGTGCACAAGCTGTAAAGGGGCTGAGGCGTGCCAAGAGGCACGTTTGTCAAAACTGTCCTGATGATGTTTTCCGAGTACACATCCGGAACAAACACCATCTCTGCAAGATACCATAGGAAGACCTGTCACCATATTTTCTTTACATAGATGCTGAAGGGAGCGATAGTTTAAGTGACCAAATTGCTCATGCCAAAGTTTGCTCATTTCATCATTATGAGCAACAAATACTGAGGGAATATTTGATGACCCAAAGTTGTGAAACTTATACAACCTTGTGGAATCATCAGCAATACCAGTAGCTAGAATCTGTTTAGGATCTCTTAGATCCTTGATTACAACATCATGAGGTGAAAATTCAACAATTTTACCTTCACCTGAATGAGTTATCTGATATACAGATAGAAGGTTGCAGGATAAGGTTGGAACACATAATACATCATTAAACTGACCATTGTCTAGATGAACAGTTCCAGTTCCTACAACATTAAGAGATCTATCATCACCAACATATATATTTTTGGTGTTACAATCATTTAAAGAAGAAAACATGGCTTGGTTTTTGGCCATGTGATAAGAGGCTCCAGAATCAATGAGCCACTCATGAGAAGGAGAAGAAGAAGATACATTTAATGCATAACCAGACTGAGATGATTGACAACGACATGCAGAAAGTGCCATTCCGGAAGTTGAAGTTGAAGTATGCTCCACATGGATGTTATGTTTCTTCATTGCAGCTTCCAAGGCTTCCATCTTCTTAAAGCATTTAGATTCTAAGTGGCCATCTCGATTACAAAAGTTACAATGTCTATCAGTCTTCTTCCATTCGTTTTTATTGGTCTTATCATTTTGCTGAAATGATCTTTCATTTTGAGGCTGAGTTTGCTTGGGACCCTTGTTTGGTTTAGGACCATTCTTTTTAGGATATGACTTCTTAGGATTCTTTGAATTTGGTTGCTGCTGGGCGGCTAACACTTTCTTGGAAGAGTTTCCAAGATTAAGAAGACCAAGGTGTAAGAGTTTTTCTTGTTCTCTTATTAAGGAATCACAAAAGGAGTCAAAGGAAGGGGCCTTGTAGTCTTTTCCTTGACAAATGAAAGCTTCCCTTGTAGAATGGAAAGTGGAAACAAATACAGAGTAGGCTGGTCCCAACTTAGTAAGGATGGAATAAATAAGGTTACTATCTTCTTTCTTAACCTTAACACCTTCCAAGAGATATCTAAGGGTCTTGAATTTGGACAAGAAATCTTCAATGCAAGAAAAATTATTAGGATCCAAAGTAAGCAACTCATTTTCAAGTTGATGGGCTCTAATTTCATTTTTAATCCCAAAAACTTTAGTGATTTTTTCCAATGCTTCATGAGGAGTCTCAAGTTCTGCAATATGGAATCTAAGATCAGGAGAAATAGACATCCCTATCAAACCACGTGCTTGATCTTGTCTATTTTCCCATTTTGCAGCCTTATCTTCATCTTTTGGTTTCTTCTCTTCGTCTGTGGCTATTCTGTAGAGACCTTTACTTCTAAGTAAATCTTCCATGTAGGCTATCCATTGGAAGTAGTTAGTGCTGTCAAGAATGACTTGGCATGGACTTTCCATTTTTTAAAAAAACTGAAGCTGAAGATGTTGAAAGTAAGTGTTCCAATGGATAGAGCTCGAAAAATTAGGCTGTTTTAAAAAAAACGGCTCTGAAAAAGGCTTCCGGATGAAGAAGTTATGGCTTTTTGAAAAAAATTTGTTGAAGTTGCCGGCAAAGTGCGCGAATGTGCGGGAATGAAAAAATCCGCCCCCACAAAATGGAGACTTGAACCCAAGACCTCTACTCTCTTAAAATAGCTTTGAATCAATTGATCTGTACAAAAAATTTGAGAGAGAGAGAGAGAAAGAGGGGGGGGGGCGCGCCTTGGTTTGCGTGCTTTCCTTGAGAAAGCTCTTTTTCCCTACAAAACACAAAACACAAAACCCAACACGAATATGCAAAGAAAAATGAACCTTGCGGTTCGAAGTTAGCTTTAGCCAAAAAACTAGATATTTTTAAAAAAATGAACCTTGCGGCTCAAAGTTAGCTTTAGCCGAAAAACTAAATATTTTTCTCAATGTTTCTGATTTTCCGAGATCACACTAAGGTGCAGGGAAAAGAGCATACGCATGAGAAAAATCCTTCATTTCTGTTTCTGATTTGCCCAGATCGCACAGAGTCACAGGGAAAAGAGCATACGCAGAAATGAAAGGTATAGATCCGGTAAAAAAAAGGCTAAATAAACCGAAACCGAAATAAGCAGAGAGAAAATAACAGTAAACTGCGAAAACACTGTATACCTCCTGATCTGAAAAATGACGCAGCTAGGGCTACCGGAAACCTTTTCGCGTGAAACGAAAGGGGTTCCTCACTGGAACAGATGCTCCGAACGCAACAGAGTAGTCCTCTTAGCCCGAAAGCAGTCAGAAACAGCAGATCTAGGAAACGACAGCCGCATGCAGTTCTACCGGCTTCAGATTTGGATCACCAATGGACGCGGCCCTCAAATAGCTCCGATACCATGTAGGAATTTACAGGGTAAGTTCCTCAGAAAGAACACCAAAAGGACACCGCTCACAACCAGATCATAGATCACTACACCAGTATTTTTGACGTGGTTAAAACCCTCAAAGAGGGAAACAGTCCACGGCCTGCGCCAACGTGGCTACTACAGGCAATTTATTAATCAAAGAATGAAAATTTACATAAGCTTCTCTCATGCACGGATTACCCGAACAATGACCCTCCATGCACTTTAAATAGAACTCATGGACCAATCGGGTGTCAAGCCACGGATCAAGTGTCGGTAATGCCGAGGAGAGAGTGAACCGTCGGATCACTACATATCGTGACCGTCGGATTGTAAGTTACAAAATGTACAACGGTAAAGAAACACACTTTACCTAACTCTATACCTAACTCTAAACTAGACCAAGTTGTACTTAACTATTTCCTATGTGTCGGAATATCCTAACATGATGTAAGGCCATCCCAAAAAAATTCCTTCTTAACCATGTGGTAAGTTTTTAAAAATCCTGAGTGCCCTCCTAAGGGAGAAGTGTGCAATTCCATAAGAATCTTTTGTTTTAGTTGGGAATTCTTACAGAGGTATAAGCGACCTTTGTACCATAATGAATCATTTTGCCAGCTAAATGTATAAGATGTACTGGAATCTTGTTGTAACTTTCGAATAAGTGCCCACACTTCTTCATCATTCTTCCATTCCTCCCTTGCTTCATTTATCCAATCTGGTTGAATAATAGAAATACCGCACAACAATGCTTCCACATCCTCATCCTTTCTTGAGAGTGCATCTGCCACCACATTTTGCTTCCCTTTTTTGTAGATGATTTCAAAGTCATAACCCAACATCTTTGTGACCCATTTTTGTTGCTCTTCAGAGAATAATATTTGTTCTAAAATGTGTTTAAGGCTATCATGATCCATTTTTACCTTGAAGTGTTTTCCCATTAGGTAGGGTCACCATTTCTTAAGTGCATGGAGTATTGCCAACATTTCCTTCTCATAAATAGCTTTGTGTAAAAACTTTCCCTTGATTGGACGACTTTCAAAAGTAATGGGTCTTTCATCTTGCATTAAAACAACACCAATTCCATTTCCTGAAGCATCACATTCCACAATAAAGGTTTTTGTGAAGTCCGGTGTAACTAAGACCAGTGCTTGGCACATTGCCTCTTTAAGATGTTCGAAGGCCTTTGTTGCTTCTGGAGTCCATGAGAATGCATCTTTCTTCAATAATGTTGTTAGAGATGCTGCTATTCTCTCATAATTCTTAACAAACTTCCGATAATACCTTGTCAACCCGAGAAATCCTCGCAGATGCTTTATGGATGTGGGGATTTTCCATTCCTTTATGGCTTTAATTTTGCTAGGGTCTACCTTAACTCCTTCATGAGATACAATATGACCCAAATATTCCACCTCTTGTACTCCAAAGAAGCATTTGGATCTTTTGCATATAATTGTTTCTCCTCCAATAGTTGTGGCACCCTGTCAACATGTTCAACATGATCCTTCCAAGACTTGTTGTAGATTAGTATATAATCAAAAAATACGTACACAAATTTTCTAAGGAAGGGTTTAAAAATGGAATTCATCAAACCTTGAAATGTAGAAGGTTCATTGGTAAGGCCACAAGGCATGACCAAAAATTCATAATGACCCTCATGAGTTCTAAATGTTGTTTTATGAATGTCTTCATTCTTCATTCTGATTTGATGATATCCTGAACGAAAATCCAACTTGGTGAGGTAAATTGATCCATGCAATTCATCCAGTAATTCATCAATGACAGGAATGGGAAACTTATCTTTAATAGTGAGCTTGTTGAGCTCCCTATAATCTGGACACATGCGCCATGATCCATCCTTCTTGTGCACCAATATTATTGGAGCAAAGAAATAACTTTGACTAGGTTGAATTATACCAGCCTCTAGCATTTCTGCAACCATACGTTCAATTTCACTCTTTTGAGCATAGGGATATCTGTATGGCCTGATGTTTGGAGGAACACTTCCTGCAATCAGATGAATAGCATGATCATGATCATGAATAGGTGGGAGCCCTTTGGCAGTCTCAAATACCTTGAATGATTGTCCAAGACTTTTTGGAGATCCGGAGAAATAGATGATTCCAATGTGGAAACATCTAGCCAACATAATTGTGCAATTACACCTCTTTGTTTCTTTTTTAGAAGCTTTGTCATACCGTTGGAGCTTATTATCTTTCCCGGTTTCCCTGCAATACCCCTTAATTCCACTTCCTTTCCTTCCACAGAAAATTTCATGAAAATTAAAAGCTATTGTACCCAACGATTGTATCCATTGGACTCCCAGTACAACATCAGCACCTCCCATTGGAATGGAAAGCATTGGGCTAATCAATACATATTCTCCCATAGATAGCTTGATATTATGGCACTTTCCAGAGAAATTTATCGTTCCTCCATTTGTAACCATCACTTGACACTCTGGTGCTGGATATAGGAAGCAATTCAATTCTTTTGCTATCTTACAATGAATAAAATTGTGGGTACTTCCTGAATCAATCAACACTATTACCTTTTTCTTTTTGATTTGTCCTTCTATCTTGATGGCTTGAGGAGTGGTAATTCCAGCCAATGCATTACAAGATATGGTCAGATTCATTTCTTCTTTATCTATGATTTGTTCCTGGAGTATATCCTCTTCTTTTGACCTTTCTTGCTCCTTTTCTTCTTCCTCTTCACAATCAATGTAGAATAATGTATTCTTAGCACACTTATGACCTTTAGTGTATTTTATATCACAACTGTAACAAAGCCCTTTTGCTCTTTCTTCTTCCAATTGTTGTGGTGTCAACCTTATAGGCTGTGGAAGACTAGGGGCAACAACACTTCCATTTTTATAGTTGTGAGTGGTATGCTTCTTGGTTGCCATAATTTTGCTTTCCATTTTTCTTACTAACTTGAATGCCTTCTCTAATGAATCAGGGTCCCAAAGGCGAACATCATGTTGGATATTATCCTTTAAAGTCCTTATGAACACATCAATCTTATGCTCCTATAGAATATTTTTTACCCTTATGTTCAATTTTTGGAACTCCTCAATGTGCTCCATTATTGAACCCTTTTGTTTGAGACTTATCAACTGGCTAAAAAAAGTGTTGATTTTTGCATCCTCATAATATGCTGTCAATTCTTCTGTAAAAATTGCCCAAGTGATAATTTGTTTACGAGAGCAAAGCCATTGATACCATACAAACTGATTTGGTTCCAAATTTAAAGTTGCAATACGTACCTTTTGTGTGTTTTGCACATTATTGAGATCAAAAAATTGCTCCATTTGTAATATCCATGTTGCGGGATCCTTGCCATCAAACTTCCTCATATCGATTTTTGGAATATGGTGGGTCTTCGATCCAACATTATAGTCTATGAAATCATGATTAACATTTCTTTTGTTTTCGTCATGAGTTTCCTTTACTACCCTTTCACCATTAGTAAGCATTTCTTGTAGAAACTTTGTCAAATATATCTTCAAATCTTCCATGCCTGTTTTCAAATCTATCTTCAAATCGTCCATCTTAGCTTCCATGCCATTCATCGTAACTTCCATGCCCTTTATCTTAGATTCCACGACATTTATCTTAGATTCCATGCCATTTATCTTAGCTTCTGTTAGCTTTTGTGAGAGTGACATTTGTTGCACTTGGTCTTGTAATTTTGATATATCATGTAGCATTTCTTCCTCTTCTTCATGAGTCATGCTAGCGCTTTCAGGTTTCTTACTAGGTGTTTGCATTTTCTTTCCTCGGGGCATCAGTTACTGATAATAATGCTCTACTATGCACTTTGAATTCTTCAAAATAGTTTTTCAAACCAAGCTTTAGAAAAAATTTAAAAAAATCTACACACCTTTTTTCACTTTGTAGGAGCTCGATATTGCCTCTGATGTATCTCTATAATTTTAGATCATCCAGTTCTGAAATTGCGACCTGCAGTAGCCCTCTGTGTCCTCTTTCCAATACCACCAGTCTGATCCAAATTGGATTCTCCAAGGAAGATTTATGCCAAATATCCCACAATGACCTGATTATAGACTAGTTCAGTAGAGCGAATTTGTACGACGTGCCACGAGTCACTGTTTCGACCTTTTTCTCTGAAAAATATATACAAGAAACTAAAATCCATCCTATTTTTGTATCTTCTTACAAAATTTCAATCTGATGCTCCGAGAGAAAGTTATGATGATTTTCCACAGGTCACTTGTTTGGAATGTAATTCAGGAGTCTGCAAAAATGCCAACTTCGTCAGATCATATATCCGCAAATATAGCGTGAAAAGCTCTGAAATTTGGACCCGAGGTTCAGTGCGATTTCTTCTCAAATGGGTTTTTTTTTTAGCTTTTGAAACATCGCAGAAAAAAAGTTATAGGGAAAATGCCACGATCACCTATTTGGAGCAACGAAACCCTAGAATCCAAAGCTCTAACACCAAATGTTATGAAACCAGCTCAAAAAAAGATAGAAAAGATAGATCAACGCCTTAGAATTCAACCTCTTCGAGGGGGAAACCTTATTTACATTACATAAATGAACAATTCTTGGATGATTCAAATGAAAAAACCTCCTTTCTATATATAGGAGTATAAGGAGTCACAATATAACCCAGCCGACCTAACAATAATAATATAAAGCCACAAAAATAACAATAGAGGGATTCTATGGGGCACATTAATAACAATATGGGGACAATAGGGGCACAACAATATTAATAAGGGATACAACTACAATAGTAATGGGGTAATCACTAGTATTATAGTGACTTAACATAGATCTTCAGATTTGTTAATTTTGAATAATCTGGCCTAGACTGAATAACATTTTTACCAACCCAAGCAACTGGAAGTCCTTCTTGAGATAATTTACCATTGTTCTGCCCTTTAGAGTGGAAGCCTTCTCGTGGGAGGAGTCTACTCTTCTTTTGGCATCTACTAGTCAATGTTTGTATTGATCCCAAGGGTTTAACTCACCAAATTCCCCAAAAATGGGAAATCCTACCTTTATCAGTGATTCAAATTCCTCATTCAATGTAGATACCTTCCTTGCCACTACCTCGAAACATTCTTCAACTTTAACTGTGGCTTCCTCCTTTCGGATCATCTTACTGATCTCCATGATGGCACCCACTCTAACTACTATATCAATAGGCCTCAATTCATTGAGTGGCCTCTCATTCACAAACCTGGTGAACTTTTGAGAAATATGGGAATTCTTTATTCCATCCTCAGCTAATAGGATGAAGCTTTCAATGTCTTTAGCCATTTTTTTTCTGCTCATGCATCATGGTTATAAATTCCTTGTTCCTCCCCATTTCTTCAATGATTTCATCCCACACTAGTTTTTTAGCCTACAACAGTGACATGTTCCCTTTCACTTACTCTTTAGCTCCAAGATCTATTGTTTAGCTTCCTATAGGTCCTTACTGAGGATCTCAGCATTAGTCCTATTAACCTCTTCTCGTTTCTCCTTCTAGGCTATGTTTTTCTAGGAAACCTCTAGAGCTCTTTTTACTTTTTTGCAGTTCCCCTTCTGAAAGCTAAAGTTTAGTAAGGGACTTGGTAAGTTGTTTGGTAGGGTTTTGGTGATCTTAAGGAACAACAACTGTACATACATGTGAGTCAATCTTCTATTTCAATTCAACTATCTATTGCTTGAGGGCTATAACCTCATTCTTCTTGTGAATGATCTTATTGGCTAAGATCTCTTTTTGTGCTTCTACCTGCATTATCTCCTTAGATTCGACATGCTCGCTGCCTGAAATCTTTAGCTTATGCCTTAGCTCTTGAATATTTGTTTGAGAACTCTTGAGTAGAGCCTTAAAATCTGACCTATCCTCAGGATTCACCCTAAGATTTACCACCAGCTCCTTGAAGCTTTAATTTTGTATGTGAAGGGCACGAGAGTTGGATTTCTCTTACTTTAGGCTATTCACAAATTTCTCCAGTAGAGTTTTTTCCTCACTTATTGTCAAGGTGTTCCTATTTAGCTCACTGTATAACATTTCCCAAACTTGTCTATGGAAATTGATTTCGCCTGGGAGGGGAACACTTGCCAAATACAAAGACAAATCTAGATTTTTGAGTTTTGAACCTGAAGGTAAAGACTATTCTAGAGGATGCTACAAGGATAATTTCATTTGGTTCCTCTCCAAATCCATTGTAGCTAACAACCTAGTGTGATATGGGGCTAAATGAGATGTCATTTTCTCTTGCATATCCTCCCTCAATTTCTTATTTTTTTCTTCAATGCCCTTTCTAGTAGACCAATTGATCCTGTGATTGATGTACTAGATGTTGTACCTAAAACAACTACCTATGAAGAATATGAGGCATTGGACTGTGGCAGATCTTCCAATGAGATATGAAAACTTGGTTGGTCTATACATGTATCCACTAGCCTAGTTTCCAATTTTTCTTCCTCTGTTTCCTGGGTCTTGGTCTTTTTATATGAGGGTGCATCTACCATATCTGTATCTCCAATCTTGCCCACGGGCCTCTTTGTGTTTTGTCTTTAGGTGTCGATGTCTCAATCTCCATCTCTATATCAAAATTCCATAATTCAAAGTTATCTTTCCATTCCACCTTGGTTTTATACTCATGTAAATAAGTTGAAGCCTTTATATTTTCTCTCCTTTGAGAAATGACACCAAGAGGGTCATAGTGCCAAACCTCTCTTAGGCAAAATTTCATCTCTTTGAGCATGGCCTTAACTACCTCAAAGGCCTAACTGGAATTAACAAAAAAGGGCCCCACAAGATTTTTCAACTTGAACAGATGCCCCTTCTTTGTAGGGACAAAATGAAGTTGATTTGTATATAGACTCTTCCTAATGCATTATAAAGAAAATATCCTAATAGACATGGAAACACGTAGGTGGTAGGGGGGAATATCACACCGATAAATTCTAATCTCTATGTCATCTTCAAACAAATACCATTCCCCTACCCTAGTGTCCTTGCTGAGTTGGAGGAGTTCTTTCTGTTGGGGGAGGAATCTAGGAGGAGACACACCATGAATGATCCTATATGCAATGGCCATATAGGTGGAGATGAATTGTGAATAGTTCTTAGATTCTAGCCTTTTTCTAACAACAACATCCCAATAAAAGGCTGAGTTTCTATTCTTGTCCCTAGATACCAAGTTCAGGCCCAGACATTCAAATTATTCAACATGAGAGTACACAAAAAGATAAAACAATGAGTAGTATATGAAGTATGAAGTGGCGAATTTGGAATTTGATGGCTTCATACAAGTAATATGGGATGTTAAGCACATACCCAGGATGCAACATTTTCCTAAGGAACCCCAACATGGATTTTTCGGCTATGTTGGCATCCTCTTATCCTAGCAGGTGAGTAATGATGGACAAGATATGCTAGATGGGCTCTGCATAGAGGGTGATGGGGAAGCTATCAGAAATAGGTAAGGATTCTAGCCTAGGAGCCAGGATCATGTGTAAGAAGGGTTGCTACTCAATGGCTAGGAGAGTATAATAATAATAGATCAGGGTGGTGTCAGTGAATTGCAGAAGGTCAGGTGGAGAAGGGTACACTAATTCTATCTAAATTAGCTCTGGGTTGATTGCTAGGATTTTGACCCCCTTGGAGGAAGCTATTATTGTCAAGATAGGTTGCCTCCATCCAACAGACAAAATCTGGGTCATAATGCACAAAGGTGCAATCTGGTAGTACAACGCTGAGTCCACCACTCAAAAAGGGTCCCCCCCCACTAACACAGTTTGCAAACAGGTCCAATCGCAGGTTGTAGGAGTAGATTGGGTCTGTAATTTGCACTCCCAGATCCATGACGGGGTTAAGGCTTAACGAAGGCTTAAGCTTGTGGGTTTTTGGAGCCCTTGAGGTTTTTGATTGGTTTGAGGCTGTCATTTTCTTATTTAAACTGCTAATCATCGAAAATCATGGAGTACAAGTGAGCAGGTTACCTGGTTGCGATAGAGGAGGCCGAAAATGAAACTGTGATGAGCTTTCAGGACGACAGGGTGCACAAACAACGTTCTTTGCAGGTTACAGGCGAGAGGATCATCAGGAAGCAATGAATAAATTCTAAAAATTTGAGCGAGGGAAACATTTTTATAAACAATGGGGCTAGCGGTCAGTTGACGTCATGATAACGTTACAGAGGGTGGACATGTGTTGCAACAGGATTCGATGATGACAGGTGGAGTGGTGGATGAGAGCGTAGGGTGGGGGGGAGGAGGGGGGGATCACATGAGTTACTGTTGAAATTTTAAATAACACCTACAGATGAAATCCGCTTGGTAGTATGGTCCCCACCCTTCTTCAGAGGTTGATTAGTGGGAGGAAAAACCTCTTCTCTACCCCCTGGAATTAATCTCCATTGTTGGATCAAATTTTGAATAGTCAAATCCGGAGGGGCGAAGAACTTTAACATCTAGGCAAGCCACCCCTTTGGACTACTTCAGGAAGGTAGAAAGGAAAAGATGAACATCGATCCACCCAGAAGTTGCATGATATTTAACTAGCAGGCCCCCTCATACAAGCTATGTATTATTTCTCTTATCCTTTGTCTTTACTGCTTCATGGGACTAGGGGCTATGACCATGTGTCAATATATCAGAAAACCTTGACCTCGTAACTTCTCAAGAGACAACTCATGAAAATTTCTAATATCTGATTCCTGATATGGGTCCCACAGATTTCTTATTTCCCTGATATTCTGAGGTCCAATATGAAACCTCGAAGCCTCTCATTTCTCACCACGTGTCACAGGGGGGAAGAGAGAGATGATGTTAGGTCCCTAAAATACTAGTGATTCCCACATTACTATTTTCATTGTATCCCTTATTTTTATTTTTGTGCCCCTATTGTGCCCATATTTTTATTATTGTGCCTTTATATTATTATTGTTAGGTCGAATTTGGTTATATTGTGACTGCTTAGACTCCTATATATAGAAAGAGGTCTTGTCATTTGAATCATCTAAGAATTGTTCATTTGTGTAATGTAAAGGAGGTTCCCCCCTCAAATAGGCTTATTTCTAAAGCGTTGATCTATCTTTTCTATCTTTTTGTGAGCTGGTTTCATAACATTTGGTATCAGATCTTTGGATTCTAGGGTTTTGCTACTCCAGACAGGTCATCGTGGAATTTTTGCTATAACTTTTTTTATGCGGAATTTCAGAACCTAAACAAAAAACCCCATTTGAGATGAAATATCGCTGAACCTTGGGCCCATATTTCATATCTTGAATCGCTATATTTTCAGAGATATAATCTGAGGACGTTAGGGCTTTTGCAGACCCTCGAATTACATTCCAAATAGGTGACCTTGGGAAAATAATCATAACTTTCACTCTGAGCATCAGATTGAAGTTTCGTAAGAGATTATAGAAAGAGGATGGACTATATTTTTTTGGGGTATAATTTTCAGAACCTAAGGTTGAAACAGTGACCCATGGCACGTCGTACAAGTTCGCTCTACTTAACCAGTCTATACTCAGGTCATAGTGGGAGATTTGGCATAAATCTTCATTGGAGAATCCAATCTTGATCAGACTTACGAGGTTAGAAATATTACTCAGAGGGTTACTGCAGAAAGAAATTTCAGACCTTGGAGATCCAAAATTACAGAGATACATAAGATTCAATATCGAGCTCCTACAAAGTGAAAAAAGGTGTGTATTTTTTTTTAAATTTTTGCATAAGCTTGGTTTGAAAAATTAGTTTGAAGGAATTCAAAGGGCATAGTGAAGCATTATTATCGGTAATTTATGTCTAGAATAAAGAAAATGGAAACACCTAGTAAGCAACCTGAAATCTCTAGCATGACTCATGAAGAAGAGGAAGAAATGCAACATGATATATCAAAATTACGGTACCAAGTTTAATAAATTTCAATCGCACAAAAAGTAACAAAAGATAAGATGGATGGTTTAAAGAAAGACGTAGAAGTTAAGATGTATGGCGTGGAAGCTAAGATGGATGGTTCAAATAAAGACATAGAAGCTAAGATGAATGACATGGAAGCTAAGATGGATGGCATGGAAGCTAAGATGGACGACGTGGAAGCTAAGATGGATGATTTAGAGAAAGGCATGGAAGATTTGAAGACAAATTTGACAAAGTTTCTACAAGAAATGCTTACTAATGGTGAAAGGGTAGTAAAGAAAACTCATGATGAGAACAAAATAAATGTTAATAATGATTTCATAGACTTTAACATTGGGTTGAAGAACCACCATGTTCCAAAGATCGATATAAGGAAGTTTGATGGCAAGGATCTCAGAACATGGATACTACAAATGGAGAAATTTCTCGATCTCCGTAATGTGCAAAACACACAAAAGGTACGCATTACAACTTTATATTTGGAACCAAATCAGTTTGTATGGTATCGATGGCTTTGCTCTCGTAAACAAATTGTCACTTGATCTATTTTTACGGATGAAATGATAACACATTATGAGGATACAAAAAGCAACACTTTTTTTAGCCAATTGATGAATCTCAAACAAAAGGGTTCAATGATGGAGCACATTGAGGACTTCCAAAAATTGAATATGGGTAAAAGATATTCCAGAGGAGCATAGGATTTATGTGTTCATAAGGACTTTAAAAGATAACATCCAACATGAGTTTTGCCTTTGGGAACCAGATTCATTGGAGAAGGCATTCAGGTTGGCAAGAAAAATGGAAAGCAAAATTATGGCAACAAGGAAGCCTACCACTCACAATCATAAAGATGGAAGTGTTGCTACCCCTAGCCATCCACAACCTACAAGGTTGACACCACAACCATTGGAAGAAAAAAGAGAAAAAGGGCTTTGGTACAGTTGTGATAACAAATACACTAAAGGTCATAAGTGTGCCGATAAAAAACTATTTTAGATAGATTGTGAGGAGAAGGAAGAAAAGGAACAAGAAACATCAAAAGAATAGGATATACACCAAGAACAAACCCTAGCAAAATAAGAAATGAATCCGACCATATCTTGTAATGCATTGGCTAGAATTAACACTCCTCAAACTACCAAGATAGAAGGGCATATCAAGAAGAAAAAGGTAATAGTGTTGATTGATTCGGGAAGTACCCATAATTTTATTCATTGTAAGATAGCCAAGGAATTGAATTGTTTCCTATATCCAGCACCAGAGTGTCAAGTGATGGTTACCAATGGAGGAACCATAAATTTCTTAGGAAAGTGCCATAATATCAAGCTATCCATGGGAGAATATGTATTGAATAGCCCAATGCTTTCCATTCCAATGGGTGATGCTGATGTGGTAATAGGAGTCCAATGGCTACAATCCTTGGGTACAATATCTTTTAATTTTCAAGAACTTTTCATGAAATTCTCTTCAGAATGAAGGGAAGTTGAATGAAGGGGTATCGCAGGGAAATCGAGAAAGATAATCAGCTCTAACGGAATGACAAAACTTCTAAAGAAAGAACAACAAGGCATAATTGCACAATTATGTTCGCTAGAGGTTCCCACATCAAAATCATCCATTTCTCCAGATCTCCAGAAAGTCTTGGACAATCATTCCAAGGTATTTGAGACTCCCAAAGGCCTCCCAACTATTCATGAACATGATCATGCTATTAATTTGATTTCAGGAAGTGTTCTTCCAAACATCAGGCCTTACAAATATCCCTATGTCCAAAAGAGTGAAATTGAACGTATGGTTGCAGAAATGACAGAGGCTGGTATAATTCAACCTAGTCAAAGTTCTTTCGCTGCTCTAGTAGTATTGGTTCACAAGAAGGATGGATCATGGTGCATGTGTCCAGATTATAGGGAGCTCAACAAGCTCATTATTAAAGATAAATTTCCCATTCATGTCATTAATGAATTATTCGATGAATTGCATGGATCAATTTACTTCACCAAGTTGGATCTTCATTCAGGATATCATCAAATCAGAATGAAGAATGAAGACATTCCAAAAACAACATTTAGAACTCACGAGGGTCATTATGAATTTTTGGTCATGTCTTTTGGCCTTACTAATGCACCTTCTACATTTCAAGGTTTGATGAATTCAATTTTCAAACCCTTAGAAAATTTGTGTTAGTATTTTTTGATGATATACTAATCTATAGCAAGTCTTGGAAGGATCATGTCCAACATGTTGACATGGTGCTCAAACTATTGGAGGAGAAACAACTATATGCAAAAATCTCCAAATGTTTCTTTGGAGCACAAGAGGTGGAATATATTGGCCATATTGTATCTCATGAAGGTGTTAGGGTAGACCCTAGCAAAATTAAAACCATTAAGGAATGGAAAATTCCCACATCCATAAAGAATCTACAAGGATTTCTCGAGTTGATAGGGTATTATCGCAAGTTTGTTAAGAATTATGGGAGAATAGTAGCACCTCTAACAACATTATTGAAGAAATATGCATTTTCATGGACTCCAGAAGCAACGAAGGCCTTTGAACATATTAAAGAGGCAATGTGCCAAGCACCAGTCTTAGCTACACTGGACTTCACAAAAACCTTTATTATGGAATGTGATGCCTTAGGAAATGGAATTGGTGCTATTTTAATGCAAGAAGAAAGACCCATTGCTTTCGAAAGTCGTCTAATCAAAGGAAAGTATTTACAAAATCTATTTATGAGAAGGAAATGTTGGAAATACTACTTGCACTTAAGAAATGGTGACCCTACGTAATGGGAAGACACTTCAAGGTAAAAACAGATTATGATAGTCTTAAATATTTTTTAGAATAAAGATTATCTTCAGAAGAGAAGCAAAAATGGGTCACAAAGATGTTGGGTTATGACTTTGAAATCATCTACAAAAAAGGGAAGCAAAATGTTGTGGCAGATTCACTCTCAAGAAAGGATGAGGATGTGGAAACATTTCTTTGCGCCATTTCTATTATCCAACCAGATTGGATAAACAAAGCAAGGGATGAATGGAAGAATGATGAGGAAGTGTGGAAACTAATTCAAAGACACAACAAGATCACAGTACATCTGATACATTTAGATGGAAAAATGATTCGTTATGGTACAAGGATTGGTTATACCTATGTAAGAATTCACAACTCAAACAAAAGATTCTTAGGGAATTCCACACCTCTCCCTTAGGAGGGCACCCAGGATTTCTAAAAACCTACCACAGGGTTAAGAAGGATTTTTTTTTGGGATGACCTTAAATTGGATATTCAAAAGTTTGTGGTGGAATGTTTGGTTTTCCAACAAAATAAGGTTGAAACAAAAAAGACCCTAGGACTATTACAACCTTTATCCATTCCAAGCCAACGTTGGGAGGAGGTTTTAATGGATTTTATCACAGTTTTATCCAAGTCCGAAGGAAATAGTGTTATCATGGTGGTAATTGACAGACTTACAAAATATGCACAATTTTGTGCATTATCTCATCCATTTAAAACGAGTACAATTTCTACTGCATTTATGGAAACAATTCAAAAGCTAAATGGAAACCCAAAGATTATTGTAAGTGACAAAGATCCCATTTTCACTCGAAATTTTTGGACATAATTATTTTCTTGTCTTGGTACTTAGTTAGCTTATAGCTCATCTTATCATCCTTAATCTGATGGGAAAACTGAGATAGTAAACAAATGTTTGGAAGGATATCTTTGTTGCTTTGTATCTGATAAACATACACAATGGGTCAAATGGTTGCCTCTGGCTGAATGGTGGTATAACACTTCCTTCCATACTGCAACAAAAATGATTCCATTTATGGCACTTTATGGATATCATCCACCATCCATCACATCATATTTAAGAGAAAATTCTAAGGTTCAAGTAGCGGAAGATCACATCAAGCATCAACAACAAGTTCTCCAACTCTTAAAGGATAACCTCACCTTGGCGCAGAATAAATGAAACAGCAGGTAGATCAACATCGTAGCGAAAGAAGTTTTTATGTAGGTGATTGGGTATTCCTACGGTTACAACCATATAAACAATTGTCCCTCAAGCAAGCTAAGAAGGATAAGAAATTATCACCAAAAAATTTTGGTCTATACAAGGTGTTGCAAAAGATAGGTACTATGGCATACAAATTGGAGCTTCTTGTAGCTTCCTGAGTGCACCTAGTTTTCCATTGTTTCATGATTAAAGAAGGTTATAGGTGACAAGCTTCCAGTTCAAACAATATTGCTAGAACTTGATGAGGAAGGAAAAATCATATTGGAACCTGAAGCAGTCAAAGAAACAAGAACTCGACAACTACGAAATCGATCAATTTCAGAGTATCTCATCAAGTGGAAGAACTTACCCATTGAAGATTCCACATGGGAGGATGAGAATTTTATACAAAAGCATCCAGAACTACTCAAGAGTTGAGGACAACAATTTTTTGAAGGAGAGGGGCATGTTAGGTCCCTATAATACTAGTGATTCCCCCATTACTATTGTCATTGTATCCCTTATTGTTATTGTTGTGCCCCTATTGTCCCCATATTGTTATTATTGTGCCTTTATATTATTATTGTTAGGTTGGCTTTGGTTATATTGCGACCCCTTGGACTCCTATATATATAGAAAGGAGGTTTTTTCATTTGAATCATCTAAGAATTGTTCATTTTTGTAATGTAAAGGAGGTTGCCCCCTCGAGGAGGCTTAATTTTAAGGTGTTGATCTATCTTTTCTATCTTTTTGTGAGCTGGTTTCATAATAGACAATAGAATTTCGATCCATTGAAATCTCCCATTTTCCTTTGATTTGAAGTCTGCTCACTTCTCTTTTGGTACTTAAGCTCTTCTTAGGTCCCCATTGTCAAAAATGAAATATGTTTCCTTGTCTCTTCAAAAATAGGGCCTCTCAAGCATGAATGTCAGAGGGGTAGAGTAGGTAAAAACATCCGCTCCAATTGGAGACAATGTATTGCAAGCAATGCATTGAAAACCTGTAGATTAGTGTCCTCTCTCCATTGGGCATGTAGTCATTTTATTCAAGTACATAAAAGAAAAAACATAAACATAAAGAACTGAAAGTATTACTCATATTTTACACTGGCTCATTGGTATGTACAATGGGTGAGAAACTGAACTCTTAGTGATGGAAGTAAAGCTTGAGGAATTTCCCATTTACAGGCAGCTCAAGCACTTCACCCTCCAATTTTTTCAACAATAAGGTATTGTTTCCCTTTGCCTCAACAATCTTGAAGGGTCCAAACCATATAGGATCAAATTTTCCATGTTTCATTTTGTCTTCTCTTCTTACATCCCACATAAGCACCATATCTTCAAGTTGTAGCAGTCTATCCTTGGCCCTTCTATAGAAAAAGATCCTTCATATTTTCTTGGTATTTGATCAAGTTCTAAGTTACTTCTCCCCTGATTTCATGAAGTTCCACAAGCTGATTGATTTTGCTAGTTAGAGAATTAGGCTCCCCATCAACATCTTGCAGTATTTTATCCATTGGCATTTCTATTTGAATGGGAAAAACAACAACCTTCCCATACACTAGTTCAAACAAAGACTTACTAGTCGACCTCTTAGTTGTGATTATGTTTTCCCATAATGAAAACTTCAGCCGTGAATCCCAATTTTTCTGATTCTCTAATATGGTATTTTTCAGGATTATCACAAGACTTTAGTTGGATGATTCGTCCAATCCATTCCCTTGTGGGTAATAGGTAGTAGAGTGACCCACAAGAATGTTTCATTTCTGGCAGAAGCTCAAAAACTTGGCATATTTAAACACTTGGGAATTATTTGTGATTATCTTCCTTGGGAAACAAAATTTGGCCAGAATGTTCTCTTCCATGAATTTTATGACAACTGCGTCAGTTTCATTCATGGCTGGGATAACCTCCAACCACTTAATGAAAAAATCAGTTGCAATGTGAATCCATTTGTGCTAACCACTGTATGGTGGGTGCACCTCTCCAACAAAGTCCAACCCCCACTATCTAAAGGGCTCTTCCACAAAGACAGGGATCAAGGGGAAAGGAGCCAATCTCTATTTTTTAGCAAACCTATAACACTTTTCACAAACTCTAACATAAGAATATACTTCACTAAAAAAATTGGGCCAATAAAAACATGCCTTGAGGATTTTGTGTGATATAGCTCTCCAACCGTAGTTCCCCCCACAAATGCAGCCATGAAATTCATCCATTATTTTGTAAATATCTTCTTCAACCAGGCACAACAAAAAAACACCCACAGAGTCCTTCTAGTACAACTGGCCACTTCAAATGACAAATTTTTGGGCATCTCCAGGGCACGATATTTACCCTTGTAAAAATTTACTCAGAATCTTAGTAACAACAAGTAATGAAATATGTATTTGTTCCATTGAGATATGGTAAACTTCATTTGGATATTCTAAGTTGGGCTATTGACCCCTCATTACTCCTCTTCACCTATGTTTTTATTTTCTCCGTCTGATAGCAGATTAATTCCCAATGCTTGGAAACTAGATTCAGACATTATCTTCGCTAGCCCTTGTCCCTTTATCAACTTAGTGGGATTGATTTCCAATTCATATTCTTCGATCTTCGAAATCCATTTGCCCCACTTTCCTTCATTGTCTCCTTGCACAAGAATATATTTCACAGAGGTCGTGGGACATAGGCTATTGTTCTTTATTGTAACACATACACTTGGAAATATTTCAATGATTTGGCTATAGAATAAGCTTGTTTCTCCAATATTTTATAATTCATATCGACATCCCTTAGCACCTTACTGAAAAATTCCCTAGGATGCTCATACCCCTCCCTATTTTTTTGCAACAGAACAACTTCCACTATATCATGGGAGGCAAAAGAAAAAATAAAAAGGGTGTTAGATAGTTTAGAATGACTAACATGGGTGACTCAGCTAAGGAATTTTTGATCCTGGGGAATGATTCTTGGGCTTCTGGGGTCCATTTTACCTCCATCATATTCTTCAACATTTAAGTGATGTCCTTCACTAACTCGACATAGTTTGGCACAAATCTCCTTAGGAAATTTATTCTTCCTAAGAACACTTGAATCTATTTCCTATTTCGGGGTAATGAGATGTTGTGAATGACCTCCATTCTTTTAGGGTCAATCATCACTCATTCCTTTGCTACTATGTGTACAGGCAACTTTCCCTCCCTTAGAGAAAACTAAGACTTTTTGGTCAAAGAGAGCCCATACTTTCTGCATTTCTCAAAGGTAAGTCTTAGGTGCTCAAGGTGTTCTTCATCTATCTTTGAAAAAACAATGATATCATATAAATAGATAACCACAAAGTTATCTTGTTCTTCTGTAAAATCAATGTTCATGGCTCTCTAAAAAGTGGCTCCAGCATTAATCAGACCAAAGGGAATTCTTGCATACATGAATGTCCCCCGAGCTGTGGTAAAGGCAGTCTTCTTCTGATCTTCTAGGTGTACATAACCTTGGATGTACCCAGAGAATCCATCCATCATAAACATCCTTTTTGACCTATTGATGGTGCTGGACCCACCCACATTTAGGGGATCTCCTCAATATGAAGTCCCAATCAGACCTCACACCATTTCGTGTAGGAGTCCCATCTGGTATAAAGGCTTGGTTGTCGAATCCTTAAAGATTTCCCTTGGCTCTAGCTGTGAGCACAAGAGAGTGATGCAATGGTATCTTCGAAAAGAAAGGGGAGTGTTCTTGGTGAGTGTGTAGTGCAACTATGTCGAGGTTATTCTACTACAAAGGGGGAGATAAAAGTGAGCCTCTAAGTGAGAGGTAATAGTACTACCTAGGAAGAGACGCATATGACCCAGAAGAACCTGTTTAACATCCAAAGGAATAGTCCACAATAGATGTAACAGTTGTTAGAACCAAAAAACAAGGAAATGCATGTATAGTATCCTACAAAATAGTCCACAAGGATGGGACAATGATAATAACCATTATAACACATTCCCAATAAGATAAGCACTAAAATAACCGAAATAGTTAAATTATATTAGTACATGTGAAGGAAAATATGAAATACAAACGTCCACAGAATAATCTTACAAACATTCATAGTTCATGCATGAAGAACGTGTTGGCCTTAAAAGGATTTTGTTTATCAAGCAAAAGTTCCAATACACATGTTTACAATGTACATCACTAGCCCCAGTAGTGGGACATTGGATCCACTCCTTGCTCCTTAAAGAACTAGTTGATCTCTCTAACGCCCTGCAGGAGGAGCCAAGGTGAAAAAGTCCTTTGCTCATACAATGAGGGGGTATATATAACCAAGGGGTGATGCTTCCCCCTTGTGACTCTTTGACTACCCCCATAACTATTCAACTTCCTATGACTTTTCTACTTACATGACTCTTCATATTCTTGTGTGTCCTTTGGACTTCCACTTTACAATACATTTGAATACAACATACATGGTACACAATAGTGGTGTCATATGACAACTCGTGACACAACTTGACATGACACTACTAACATGGATTGGATTGATGATGTGGCAATTTCAAGTCATTGTTTCTTATGAGTGTTATATGTCTTCTTGGATATGATTTCTCTTCTCCCCCGCATAGCTTGGTGATGTGGGGTATTCAATGATATTAAGTATTGGATGGTAGTTGCACACGTATGCCCCTTTTCTTACTCTTGATAGATCCATTTGTGAGTTCAAATACAAGAGAGTCTTTAGGCATGCTTCCCTCCTTCTCCTTCTTTATCATCTTGCCATGACTTGATAATGTACCTGTTCCTGCAATTCACTCATGATGGGACGACATCAATCCAAAAAATCCCTATTCTAAGATGATACATTATTATCCATGAACTGAGCCTAGGACAGGTCATAGGCTAGGAGAGAGGGCCCAATGACTGTGCATTATGTAGTTCCAAGAGACAAGGGGAGAGTTTGATACCTGAGATTGTGCAGAGTGCAGCTCAAGCTAGCTTGAGGGAATTTTTTTCACAGTCCTCACTGAGGAGAAAAATTGTGCAGTGCCGACTGAGGGACAAAATTGTGTAGTTCAAATCAGGTAGTGGAGATTGCGGGACAGAGCCCTTGGAGGATAGACTATGTAGATTCAGGAGGCCAGGGGGACTAGACAATTGGGAGGTTTGAAGAGAAAAACTACGTAGTTTCTAAAGGAAGTGAGCTCCGGCTGAGGGAAGGACACTGAATGAAGCATCTTTGCAGATTTGGAGGCCAAGGGAGGTTGGGATTTTTATGCATTGCATAGTTCCAACAGGTAAGGAAAGGGATTGAGGGTTGAAGATGTGGGGTGCACAGTTCAAGACACACTGGGAGGAAACAACTGCGCAATTATAGAGGTCAAGGGAGGTTGTTGTACTTAGGAATTACGTAGAACAGTAGCCGTGAAAGGCAGGAAATGAGAATTGTGCAGTTCTAATCAGAAATGTCGTATTCAAGAGGGATGGGACTATGTCATACACAACTTAGTTGGGACTTGGTGAAGCTAAGTTTCTCGGTCAGGAAGATTTTCCAAAAATGGATAAGTGCTGGAACAGAGTTGAACTTTATATATGAATGCAACAGATGTTTACAAGGTTGGGGCACTTCATATACACAAATACCGACCTTCAAAACCACTAGAAAAGACTCGTGAACATTATACAACAGTAAAACAAGCCCAAAGACACATAGTTAATTCAACATGTAGAAGGAACAAAAGGACTCCAAGGGAGCTCATTAAATGAGTTGAAGTGTTTGCAACAATCAAGGAAAATACAAGGGAAGGATCTAAAATTTGAGTGCTAGCCAAAATTTTGGAGTGTGTTGTAGCAACTACAACACTTGGCGACACACTGATTGAACTCCAGCTTCTCTGTCTTGGTTAGTTTCATTTGTGTAGGGCCTTGGTTCCGTAGGGAGTAATGATTCATCATGGAGATCACTTGCTTTTTCAGTTATCCAATAGATAGACATGTTCCCCTCTATACCTTCTCAGTTGAACACAACATAAGATTCAACATATTAACAATGTTTTGAGTTCAGAAGGGTATTTTGGCTCACGAGATTAAGATTTTCAGAGTATAATTTTTCATCTCTAGTGTTGCTCCACTGCCAGTAGGCCTGGAAAACACCTTGGCAGAGTCATGCAAGAAGAAAAACATTGCTCCGTTGTTAGGGATCCTAGACAGTAACCCAGTGGAGTTTCGTGCTTCACCTCTCTACGTGGGAAGCCTTTCTCTTCTTTCACCTTTATTTATTAATTTAAAGAGAATTGTGCATCGAAACTTCTTTATTTGGGGAAAAAGAGGGATACTGACTTATTGAGAGCAGAAGAGGTTGTTCTGATTTGGGCCTTAATAAAAGTTTATAGATTCAATCCCTCCTACATTTATTGTCAAACCGGGTCCATCTGGTTATTTCAAGGTTATCGTCCAAGGTCTATGCAGGCCACAAGTTCCCTACCTAGTACTGAGAAATTACAAATTACAATGCCCAAAGAGTTCTAAATTAATCCAACATAAATTAAAAAACCAAATAATAACAATCTTAAATAACATCAACTCTAAGCAACAACAATCAAGAGTAACAACAATTCTGAGTAACAACAATAAAGAGTAACAACAATGAGGAGTAACAACAAGGAAATAAACAGAAAATAAATAAAGCATCAATCACAAAACATTAACTATATAATTGAAAAACATACCTAAACCACATGACTGTATCCAATGACACCTGATCGAAAGAGTGGGCCCAACTCTCTAATCAGGGTTGTGGCTGAGAATTATGGGCTATGTCGAGTTACAATATGTTGATATTTTCACTAATTCATAAAAAGGAATTACAAACTAAAGTTTTGTTGTTACACACCAAAGGAAGATCCTTCAATATTTGATCTGCTCTGTATGTGTTATCTCCATTTTCTCTCTGATTTGTCTTTTAAATACACAAAAAACAAAGGGAAAATTACAACAAACTGATTACAAAATGATTTTCCTTTAAATTTAGATTGATTACCAAAATATCAATAAGCAAGATGAAATCTGAGATATCTTTCCATAATAATTCAGCTAGAACAAGTTGAATATGGTATTGCAATTTGGGCAATTTGGAAAAAAGACACAACAGAAAATATAAAAAAATGTCCTTTGAAGAACCTTATTTTTATCTCAATCAAGACCGAATTTTGGAAATCTACTCTTTGAAAAACTATAGAAATTCCCATTGTAGATCAATAGATTATGCAATATACTAAAACACAATACACGATCTACTTCTACAACACTTTGCAGAAGCTTAATCGAATTGAGCAAGATCAAGAGAACACATATAACTGAGAATGAGAAATCAATCACACATAACACAGAAGAAATATCACGAGGAAAGCCTCAACCTAAAACCCCAACTCTGTATTATCATACAAGTGGAAATCTTGTTCAAGTTACAAAAAGAATCAGCTCTCAAGCTATCCTGCTCTCTCTGTAATCAAATAGTACAACTCATAGACTGAATAGACATTGTATATGTCCTCCTCAAGCCCTCCAAGCCTCCTATTTCCTTATGCAATTTTTCTTGGGGTCCAATGATGTCACATGTGTGAATTGGCCTCATCACACTCACTAAACCTGAAGAAGTAACTACACAATTCTCAAGGAAAAAATTCCTTCTGCATGCAAGGAATATTCACAATGGAATATTCTAGCAATTGATAGTACACTATCCCTTCCTCTGATCTCAACTGGGTCTTTGACTGAACTGACATGCATGAGTTATTTATGAGAGAATATTCAGTTATCTGAAGTGCAGCAGTTACATGCATGCATGCATTAACTAACTGAACTCACAATTAGTTCAACAAACTATTTGAACTAATCTAACTGGACTTGACTTAGTTAACTGATCCAACTAATTACAACTCATCCTTATCTCTTTAACTGATGGATAAATTCCTCAATTAATGGATAAACTGTTGCATGTCCTCACATAGACTTCATGCTTGATTTTTCGCAACTAATTAACTCATGGTGAATTAATGAATTTATTTTCAAACCGCTGTTAAGTTCAAATTCGAATTTTACTTCACTATTTTAGTTCAGAGACTAACCAAAATAGGAATCTATCTCGAACTGCTAAAAATAACAATGCTGTTTTTAGCACTTCCATTTTTCATTCCCTGTTGCTCAATCCATCACTGGTACCCAGACTGCTATTTATAGCAGTGCTATTTTTTGCACTTCTATTTTTCACATTTCTTGTTTCTATTTTCAACACTCCCTCTCAACAAGAAAGGCATTCAACTCGAACCCGATCCTGTACCTTTGGAATGTTCTGCATGCAACACTTCTACCAAGTGTGGTTTCTCCAGCAACTCTAGAAACAAAAGAACTCCCCACTAACCTCTCTGTTGGGCTAGAAACATATTTTGATGTTGAAGCTCTACCTGCTACTAACAAGTGGTCCCTCTCTGACCTCTGAGCTGCTGCAACACTCCATGCATCTCCCACCATTGCACACCACTCTGTGCCATCCTGCACTGGTGCAACACTCCTGTGTCTCTCACATTGTTGCAGCCTGCTAGCTCTACACAGTCCTGGGACTCTTGCACTGTAGCTCTCTCTCCTGTTCCATCCGCATCTATCTCTACCCACTCAGCTAATCCTACTAGTCCTTGTCGGGGCTCCTGTAACAAAGTCAAATCAACGAGGTTGGGTACTTCAAGGATCCTGCCCCTATTCTAGCCTTTTTTTTTTGGATGATCACTCCACATCGCCCCACCTCCTACTTGGAGGTATGGATGCATATGATCCCTCTACCCACCTGGCTCGAAAATTCCCCCTACTGGAGGTCTCTGGATGAGTAGATGTCTCTACTCGATGTCCTCTCAATTTCTCTAGTTATGGCTACTCCACAATCTCCTGAAGCTGCTTGTGGCTCCTCCACAATTATCTGAGACTTCTTCTAGCACTGCACGTTGAGAGGTAATGTACTCTCCCTCTCAAACACCAAGTCTCCATCAATTGCCTTGCTCCTCAAGGCTTTGCATACATCTTGAACCTCAAGAGCATATAGGTTCTTGACTTGTGAACCGATCTACTTCACCTGTCTAGTGATGATGTCTCTAAGGAAAACCTTTCCCTTACTGAAGACTACATCATAGCCTCTATCTTCCAGCATCGCGGTCGACACCAAATTTCTCTTCAGTCCTGGTACATACTTGACATCGGTCAAGGTGATGTGAGATCCATGCTCCCTCTGAAAAACAACCATGCCTAAACTGAGACACTATACTTTTCATCATTACCCATTGCTATGAGTATCTGAAGATATTTCTCCTCCAAAGTACTGAACAAACTCTTGTCGCCGGTCATGTGGAAAGAAGCTCCAATGTCAAGAAACCAACCACTTCCCACCATGGATGAAACCATGCATGCGAAGAGTGTGAAATCCAGCTCGAACTATGAGGCCAGTGCCTCACCTTTTGATCCTTCCATGGATCCCTTCTTGGATTTCCTCGGTCGACAATTTGTAGCAAAATGGCCCACCTCATGACAACGAAAGCATCGCACTTTCGATTTGTCAAAATTCTTCCCACCTTGGGAAGAACTAGATTGGGAAAGAGAATCCTTCTCCTTCCCCTTCTTCACCTTACTCACTAAGACACAATTTTCTTCATCCTCCATGGCTGAAGAACCATCTCTGGTGCTTCTCCTTATCTCCTCCTACATTAGATCCGACCAAAGTCGTTCCCAATCTGGCAGTTTCTCTCTTCCATTAACTGAGTCCTGGTAGCTATGCTAGCTCTTAGGAAGACCAAGGAGTGCAAGAATCACCATGTCATCATTGGCTGTCGCGATCCCTACACTTGCAAGCTCATCCTTTCATGTGGTGAGCTTGTTCAGATACGTAGAGATTGTGTCGCCCTTTTCACACTTGATCTTCCGAAGCTTGTGTTTCAGCACCAACTTCCTCTAATCGTTGCTATTCTGATATAGATCTTTCAATGTTTTCCACATTGAAAACAATTTCTCCTTCCCACGGAGGCTCGAGCCAATGTTGCCTTGAACTCCCTCCAAGAGGATTCTCCTTGCTCTAGCCACACATTTCTTCCATTCCGCCAGTTGAGTAGCATCAGTCGACTTGGGGACTTCTTGATCAATGAAGTCATTTAGACCATTATCCTCTAATACTGCCTCCATGTGATCCTTCCAAGCTATATAATTCAAGCTTCCATCAAGGGCATACTCGAGTCTTAAACCACTGAATACCATAGGTGAAATAGAGATGTGATAAGAACTCGATATCTATATTCAGGAACCAAACTTCAAACTTCTCCTTCTTGTATACTGTTCTTCTCCTTGACCACCTTTGCTCTGATACCATGTAGAAATTCCCACTATAGATCAACAGATTATGCAATATACTAAAACACAATACAAGATCTACTTCTACAACACTTTGTGGAAACTTAATTGAATTGAGGAACATCAATAGAACACATATAACTGAGACTGAGAAATCAATCACACATAACACAGAAGAAATATCAAGGGGAAAGCCTCAGCCTAAAACCCCAACTCTGTATTATCATACAAGTGGAAATCTTGTTCAAGTTACAAAAAGAATCAACTCTCAAGCTATCTTACTCTCTCTGCAATCAAACAGTACAGCTCACAGACTGAATAGACACTGTATATGTCCTCCTCAAGCCGTCCAAGCCTCTCATTTCCTTGTGCAATTTTTCTTGGGGTCCAATGATGTCACAGGTTATGAAACCAGCTCAAAAAAAGATAGAAAAGATAGATCAACACCTTATAATTCTGCCCCTTCAAGGGGGCAACCTCCTTTACATTACATAAATGAACAATTCTTGGATGATACAAATGACAAGAACTCCTTTCTATATATAGGAGTCTAAGGAGTCATAATATAATCAGAGCCAACATAACAATAATAATGTAGGGGCACAATAATAACAATAGGGGGCTTTTACATGGGTACATCAATATAATAAGGGGGTTGTACTAATAACAATAAGGGGTTACACTAGAAGTATAGGGGCCTAACATGCTCCTCTACTTCAAAAAGTGTTGTCCTCAATGCTTGAGTAGTTCTTGATGCTTCTATATAAAATTCTTGTCCTCCCATGTGGAATCTTTAGTAGGTAAGTTCTTCCACTTGATGAGATACTCTAAAATTGATTGATTTCGTAGCTGTCGGGTTCTTGTTTCTGTGACTGCTCCAAGTTCCAATATGATTTTTCCTTCCTCTTCAATTTCTGGCAATATTGTTTGAATTGGGATCTTTTGCAACTTTTGAATAAATGGCCATACTTCTTATTCCTTCTTCCATTCATCCCTTGCTTTGTTTATCCAAGCTGGTTGGATAATAGAAATAGCACAAAACAATGCTTCCACATCCTCATCCTTTCTTGAGAGTGCATCTGCAACAAAATTTTGCTTCCATTTTCTATAGATGATGTCAAAGTCCTAACCCAACATATTTGTGACACATTTTTTCTATTCCTCTAAAGATAATAGTTGTTCTAAAAAGTATTTAAGACTATCATGATCCATTTTTATCTTGAAGTGTCTGCCCATTCGGTAAGGTCGCCATTTTTTAAGTGCATGTAGTATTGCCAACATTTCCTTCTCATAAATAGCTTGCTTGAAATGTAGCAGTAAAAATACCCAATCACCTACATCAAAACATTTTTCACTACGATGTTGATCTACCTGTTGTTTCATTCGATTTTGCACCAAAGTGGCGTTATCCTTTAAAAGTTGGAGAACTTGTTGTTGATGCTCGATGTCATCTTTCACTGCTTGAACCTTTTTCTTCTTGATATGTCCTTCTATCTTTAGAGTTTGAGGAGTGGTAATTTCTTCCAATCCTTTACAAGATATGGTCAGATTCATTTCTTGATGCTTGATGTCATCTTTCACTTCTTGAACATTTTTCTTGTTGATATGTCCTTTTATCTTGATAGTTTGAGGAGTGGTAATTCCAACCAATGAAGTACAAGATATGGTTGGATTCATTTCTTCTTCCATGATGTGATCTTTCACTTCTTGCACCTTTTTCTTCTTGATATGTCCTTCTATCTTGAGAGTTTGAGGAGTGGTAATTCTTGTCAATGCTTTACAAGATATGGTATGATTCATTTCTTCTTTCTCTGGGGTTGGGTCCTGGCGTATATCCTATTCTTTTGATGTTTCTTGATCCTTTTCTTCCTCCTCTTCATACTCTATGTAAAATAATTTCTTCTTAGCACACTTATGACCTTTAGTGCATTTGCTATCACAATTGTAACAAAGCCCTTTTTCTCTTTTTTCTTCCAATTGTTGTTGTGTAACCTTTGTAGGTTGTGGAAGGCTAGGAGAAATAACACTTCCATCTTTATATTTGTGAGGGGTAGACTTCCTTGTTGCCATAATTTTACTTTCCACTATGTCACAAAGCCCTTTTACTCTTTCCAATTGTTGTGGTGTTGCTCTAAAGAAGGTGTTTCTCTTTGTATCCTCAAAATGTGCTATCATTTCCTCTGTGAGAATTCACCACGTAACAAGTTGTTTACGAGAACAAAGCCCTTTATAATAAAAATTGATCCGGTTCTAAATATGAAGATGCAATACATACCTTTTGTAATAGTGGTACACCATGTAGATCAAATATTGCTCCATCTGAAGTATCCAATTTACCAGATCCTTGCCATCAAACTTCCTCATATCGCCTTTTCTTGATTTTAGGAGCTCGATCTTGAAACAACTATAACTCTTTAATTTTGGTTCATCCAGTTCTGAAATCGCGACCTGTAGTAGCCCTTTGTGTCATCTTTCCAATGCCACTAGTCTGATCCAAATTGGATTCTCCAAGGAAGAGTTATGCCAAATCTCCTACAGTGACTTGATTATAGACTAGTTCAGTAGAGCGAACTTGTATGATGTGCCACGTGTCCCTATTTCGACCTTTGGCTCTAAAAAATATATACAAGAAACTGCAGTCTGTCCTCTTTCTGTACATTCTTACAAAATTTCAATTCGATGCTCAGAGAGAAAGTTATGACGATTTTCCCCAGGTCACTTGTTTGGAATGTAATTCAGGAGTTTGCAAAAAGACCAACTTCCTTAGATCATATCTATGCAAATATAGCACGAAAATCTTTGAAATTTGGACTCGAGGTTTAGTGCGATTTCGTCTCAAATGGGTTTTTTTTTTTCGCTTCTGAAACTTCACAAAAAAAAAGTTATAGTGAAAATTCCATGATGACCTATTTGGAGTAGGGAAACCTTAGAATCCAAAGCTCTGATACCAAATGTTATGAAACCAGCTCACGAAAAGATAGAAAAGATAGATCAACGCCTTAGAATTCAGCCTCTTCGAGGTGGCAACCTCCTTTACATTACATAAATGAACAATTCTTAGATGATACAAATGACAAGACCTCCTTTCTATATATAGGAGTCTAAGGAGTCATAATATAATCAGAGCCGACATAACAATAATAATGTAAGGGCACAATAATAACAATAGGGGGCTTCTACATGGGTACATCAATATAATAAAGGGTTTGTACTAATAACAATAAGGGGTTACACTAGAAGTATAGGGGCCTAAAATCACATGTGTGAATTGGCCTCATCACACTCACTAAACTTGAAGAAGTAATTGCGCAATCCTCAAGGAAAGAATTCCTTCTACATGCAAGGAATATTCACAATGGAATATTCTAGCAACTGATAGTACACTATCCCTTCCTCTGATTTCAACTGGGTCTCTGACTGAACTGAATGCATGATTTATTTTTGAGAGAATATTTTGTTATATGAAGTGCAACAGTTGCATGCATGCATTAACTAACTGAACTCACAATTAGTTCAACAAACTATTTGAACTAATCTAACTGGACTTGACTCGGTTAATTGATCCCACTAATTACAACTCAATATTATAACTCATCCTTATCTCTTTAACTGATGGATAAATTCCTCAATTAATGGATAAACTGTTGCATGTCCTCATATAGACTTCATGCTTGATTTTTCACAACTAATTAACTCATGGTGAATTAATTAATTTATTTTCAAACAATTGTTAAATTCAAATTCAAATTTTACTTCATTATTTTAGTTCAGGGACTAACTAGAATAGGAATCCATCCCGAACTTTTCATTCCCTGTTGCTCAATCCAGCACTGGTACCCAAACTGTTATTTATAGTAGTGTTATTTTTAGCACTTCTATTTTTAGCATTTCTTGTTGCTATTTTCAACAAAAACTAATTTGGTTTGTTTTTCACAAAACCCATGTCTCTAATTTTCAATATTCTTCTTTTTCCCCCAAAATGTCCAATGCAAAACTATCACTTTTTATCCCAATGAATTTCTAAGTTGGAATATTTGATTATGAGATGAAGATCAAATTTGCAATTTGGACAAGATATTGAAGGCTGAAATTGTGAGTGATGTTATAAAAAATTCACTAATAAACCATCATTAGAAAAATAATGCATAATAATCATCAATTTATTAAAAAGAAAGGAGAACAAGTATTACTTTTTTTTTCCCGTGGAGAAAATTCATAATATTCATTTAAGAAGATTACATATTGTAGATGCTTGAAGCATATGCAGAAATGTGGGCAGTGCCACTCACAAAACAATACTCCAAAAGAAGTATCCAGAAAAGCCCTCAGACAGGGCAACAGACAAAAGGGTATGTAAAGCCTAGCAAAACTGCTTCAACAGTGCCCAAATGAACACAAGGCCAATATTGAGCCCCTGAAAAACAGAGCTATAGAGGATACCCATACCTATTACAAAAAAACAACAAAAAAGAGCAGAGGTGCAGCACCCAGAAGATCCGGCACCAATGCACCACATGCAAATAAAAGCTCCTGTGGAGGCAAAAATAGAATAGAAGGTGCTAAATCTGGCTGTAGAAACAAGAAGGAGAGGCATGAAATGAGGAAGAGAGCAGCCAGGGTAGCCACTCCTTCCCTGCTCCCTCAAAACTCTCCATCCGAAGCAGGAAACCAGAGGAAGAAAAATTGCCCCAAACATCCACAGCAGCCTGCAGAAACCCCAACGAAATCAGCCATTGTTGCGGCACAAAACAGTGCTGAGTCAGAACTCGATGCCCCTGTTCCCTCAACGCACCAAAAGGATAAGCCCGCGTGTGGCCTAAACAACACCAACTGCCGCCGCGAAGGAGAATCACCAACCGGAGCAGAGGCTAGTTTGGGGGCAGAGGCGGCAAGGGCAGCCACCTCACCCCCGCTCAGAGGAAAAACAAAGGACCGGATACGATCTATTCCACACCCACACCACTGCCAAGCTAGACCTTTGCCTGCAAGTGGTGGATAGAGGAAGCTCTACGGCGATGCCTGGTGAAAACCCTAGGCCCTGCGGCATATTGCGCTCTCTGGTCGCTCCTTTCTCAAGTGCCCTCTCTCCTCAGGATTCGAGAACAAGTATTACTTATCCACAAGAGCATAAATAATTATGAAATGGAATTATATGATGAATTATGATAAATAGAATAGTAGAAATGGATGTTAATAAGTGATAATAATAATGATAAATTAGTGGCCCAACATCTCCCCCAAACTGGACATGTTGCATGTCCTCATGCAATAAAATGTCTCTATACCAAGCAAGCTATAATAAATTAATCAAAATGCTCACCCAAACTCCTGATATTGATGGAACAACGTGATTCTTCCCCAAATGCTTCTTTAAAAACGATAGTTATTTAGTTCTAGCAATGTTGGTAAAGCTGTAACAATTTTCACATTGACTTTCAACCATATGTATATGAAGTTGTTGCAAAATATGATACAAGTAACAACAAACTTCATTAACCATTTTCTCAAAAACTACAAATCAGATCTTGCCGAAATTTTGTAGGAAGATTTCCACTATATTAATACCTCTTCACTCAAAAGATTAGAGCTATATGATCCACAGATCCTAAGATATAAGCAGGATGGTTGTAGATGATAGTGCATGATTTCTAGAGTCTTACAAACTTGTTTAGCTTGAATTTTTTTGCGTTTGTTCATTTAAATGATACCTTTTTGTTGTCTAAAAATCACAAGAATCTAGTTGATAATTTTAAATATATACGCAAATCAATTTATGCCCTGTATAAAAGTGAAATTGTACGCCTTAAATGAGGAAGAAATGAGAAAACATGCATCATGCATAGCAACTCCTTCTTTTCCCCCAAACTGAACATGTTTCATGTCCTCATGCAATACACTATAAAACAAATTGAGGTGGTTTCTACAAGCACTGTTGAAATTCTTGCTTGGTGTATAACAACATGGAATAAGGGGGGTTTTGCGAATGAATAAGGAGATTGATGGATGATAAATAATATTAATGGCATGGGCATGATAAATAAAATAATGAAAGTAACACTCCCCCAAACTAAAATATTTTATCTCTAAAAAAAATGGGAAGTATTAAAGAAGGGGAAATAATGCTTGAAAAATACGAGTGAATAACGCTCGGTGGTTTTTCATGACATTCTCCTAAACTTTTAATAAAACAAAAACTTATGCTCTTTTACCTTAAATTTTACCTCTGTAAAAATGTGAAATGGAATGTATGGACTGATATTTGTTGAAGTTGATGTAGGCTAAGTTGATTCTAAAAGTGATGTGAAAGGTGGAAGCCATGCAAGATGAAAGAAAGTAATCAGAAAGTATAGCAGGGTTTCCTTCCCCCAAACTGATTAGTTTCCCTGACATCAATATTTCTATAACACATCTTATGAGTAGCCTCAATCAGTAATTCATCACCTCAATTAGCTCATTATACATAAAAGTGACATAATCATGCTGTGAATGTCATGAGATAATAATGGATAAAAAGGGAATATAAAAGAGGGTAAAATGACGAGAAAAAAATGCATTCCCTAGATCCATAAGCTTTGGTTGTTATGAGAACATAAATTGTGAGAATTAGTTATCTTAGCCTTTTCTTCTCAATGTTTGACCATTTAGCTGGGATACAAAATCAGAATTAGGCCTCTTTATCCTACCCCAAATAATAGTAGTGTTGTTAAATTACAAATAAATGGAGACTGATTGGGTAAAGAAACTATCTTTGGTTAAAGATATGAATCTTGTAGAATAAAGGAATGATAGATTATATGATACAAAATGTCAAATATCGAATATCCTAAAAGTTTCATCCCCGACATGTAAAGTGAATATTTATAACTCAATAATATATATAAACCACCACCATCATCATCTAAGAACGGATTAACTATTACCCCATGAATCATCAGTTCTAGAAAACTTTATATATGCAACAATAGGTTTTATCGGAAATTATTTTTTAGAAAAAATGGTAACCAAGTAGATCGTAGTATTGAATGAACTTTTATACCATAGGTATGGCCACTTTTTCCAGTAGGTGTCCATAACCTCGACAGGGATTCCCTTTTAACCCATTGAGATGCGTGTCCCATATATTAGAAATAAGTACATAGTTACAAAATCATTTCAATTTACTTAGATGTCTACTGAAGATCATTGTTTTGGCTTGGTAACTAGTTAATAACAATGTCATTCATGGGATTAAAAAAAAGTAAACAAGTCGAATCGTGATGAGACTTCTTGTCCTTTAGATTTACAAACGAAGTCCATCACACTAACTTGGTGACCAGTAGTGGTAATGTCACTCTATTAGGACCTATGACCATGGTAGGCCGTCTCGTGATGAGAACTCATAGACTCCAATTGACTATTTATGTTCAAAATTAAACTATGTTTATTGTTAATCAACAAACGATTACTTAATAGATGGAGTGGTAGATCAGCTCCTTAAGAGCTAGGGATGGCGTAAATTTTTTTGTAGTAACTATATTCAACTTTGGTAGTTTTGCTCTTCAAAAACTAATAACCTTCAAGTGATTGTTGATAAATATATTTTTCTTTGTTAATATTGGGGTTGAGGAATAGTTCAATACATAGTGACAGAAATATTTAAATACAATTTTGCAGTCATCATCATAAATTTTACAAGATCAGGGACTTGACAAATTACGAAAGTTTGAAAGTTGGCATGATGAAATCATCTTTGCATAATTATTCCTTAAAAATAAGATTTTGTTTATAGATAAACAAAGATAAATCGACTACCCAATCATTATGACAAAGAGTACCTAGACAATTAAAAGTATTTCTCATTCACCAAGGAGAAAAAAAAATCGGAAAGACTTATATGTATTGAATCAAACATGAAAATTGGCCAATAACAATAGTTGTGACTGAGGTAACAAAAATCGTGACATTGGTAACAACAACAATGAATTAGGTAATAAAAATTGTGATAGAGGTAACAACAGTTGTGACTGAGGGAACAACAACGAAAGGGAAAAAGGGTGTTGCCACTAGAGTAGCAATAGGGAAAGCGAAAAAGGGAATTGCGACTAGAGTAGTAGCAGGGAAAGGAAAAAGGGCATTGTGACAAGAATAACAGTAGGTAAAGGAAAAAGGGCACTGCGACTAAAGTAGAAGCACAAACAGGGAAAAACAGGGTGTTGTGAATGAAGTAGTAGCAGGGAAAGGGAAAAAGGGTGTTGTGACTAGAGTAGTAGTAGGGAAAGGAAAAAGGGTACTACAACTAGGGAAGAAAAACTATAACTAAGGTAACAAAAATTATGATTCGAGATTTATTTATGTTGAAAATAATACTGAGAGGGGGGGTGGTGAATCAGTATTATCAAATTCTTTTTCAATTTTTACAACCATTTGTAGATCTGACTAATGAAACTTGCGTATACCTTCCAGAATTATAATTTAATTTATTCTTCAGATGTTGATCATTAATCTGTGTGTCAGAACCATATAACAGTAAACAGGAACAGGAAAAATAGAGCAGACAGTCACACCAAAGAACACAAGATATAAGGTGGAAACCCAATGTGGGTGAAAACCACCTGCTACAATATGTCTCTATCTTCTTTCAATTAGAAAATTCTTTTACAATGAATCTGTACTGGTGCAGTCTTATATTAGCACGCAGGCTTCAACCTCTTTTCTTCTAGGACCACGTTTCATAAATTTTCAGACTCGATCCATGAATATCAATCAAAAAACAAATAGATTTGCTATCAACCAACTACCTTGTACAAATACTGAATCAATAACTTCTCAGAACACAACAACTAGACACCAATTCAGAACCCTGAACACTGCAGTAATAGACAAAAGCAGCTAAAACATATTTCAAGAAAAGTCTGCAACTTCACCAATAGTAACCTGTGCACATCCACGCCTTTTATGTGTCCAACCTGCGGGTATCCGCACCTCTAGTGTGACGGTCCTGTGAACTTCGCGCCTGCGCTATGTAAACCCTGTGGATATCCACGCCTGTACTCTGACGAGCCTACGGATCTTTGCGCCTGTGCTGTGTTGGACTTGCGGGTATCCACGTCTGTGCTATCTTGAGCCTGCGGATCTTCGCGCGTGCGTTGTGTCAGACCTGCGGGTATAGATAATTTATCATACTTCAATTATACCCCAGATTATCAGATTTCTAGATCTGATCATGCGCCAAAGAGATCTCGACCCATCAGTAGATCCATCTTGTAATTCTCAGGTTTCTCTTTGATTCAGGCCCAACTATAACTCACCAACCAATTACCAGAGTTTCAGATCTTGCTCTTCTTAAGATATTCAACACATCAGTACCCAGCCAAATGATCTCCTTTCCTTTTTATAGATTAGGCCTTTACTCATGTCGAACTAAATACCATGGATCAACCATAAGATTTCCCACGTGCATTTTTTTTTTCTCTGCATGAAAGTGCGTGTACTTTACGTCCACATTTTTTGTTCGGTACACCTACAAATATGTCTGCACCTTTTGTTTGGCGCACCTGCGGATGTTCGCAGCTTTGTGAATAGGAACCTGCAGGTATCTCATTTTCTACTATTTTGAGAGCCTAAACTTGTGATCTACTATTTGAGTGAGTTTCCAGCAAGGACAACACTTATGTCATCGAGCCAAACTTGTGCCAAACCTGTGTCATAATGCCAAAAATCTCCCCCTTTGGACTTTATGGCAACCCAAAGTCACTCAAAGTCTTTCCTCCCCCTTTGACATCAAGGGCAAAGGGTTATGCTCCCCCTGAGTACATGCTGAAATCTCTGCTCTACTATGTTGTCCAAGCTCCCCCTGACATATAGGCAAGATCTGCAAGAAGATGTTCTACAAAAGAAATCTGACTTTATACATCATAACTGACCTTCCTATCACCAAAGGCTCATACATACGACTCCCAACCAAGAGGGGATACAATAAGCTCATTACATTATCCATCCCAGGCATAGTGGGGCAACCAAGATAGGCCGTTACATGACCTTGACAAAAGAAATATAGAGACAAACTATCAACAACAGATCTGTCAATCATTATTCAGATCAGTATCCATGCTCTCTTTCTGCACTTGCTCCTCCTTAAATCACAACAACTAAAGAATTGAACCAAGATCTTCTATGATAATGCCAACAATGCATTATTAGAGGAATATATGCTCCCCATGAACTTGTGCCAGATGATCTCTGACAGACCCATATCGGACTCTTCTCATCCTTGCTTTTCTTCAAGTCGACTGTACCCACATAAACCAGCGTATGTATGCGTATACCCCATATGAAATTCACGTACAACCAACAATCTCTGAAACATACAAGATTCAACAGCAAGATGATGCATCAACTACCCCCAACTTTTGCCTAAGGTATTCAAAGGTCTCCCTGGGCAGTGGTTTGGTGAGGATATCAGCAACTTGTTCCTTAGAGGGAACATACTCCAATTTGACCTTTTGTTCAAGCACTTGTTCTCGGAGAAAATGATACTTGATCGGTATGTGCTTAGTCTTTGAATGCATGACAGGATTCTTTGAAATACTGATTGCACTTGTATTATCATAGAAAATGAAGATAGGTGGAGTGCAAGTGATTTGAAGATCTTGCAATGTTTGCATCATCCAAAGGAATTGTGTGCAACAAATTGCAGCAACTACATGTTCTGCTTCAGCTGCAGATAATGCAATAGAGCTTTGTTTCTTGCTGAACCAAGATACTAATCTAGGACCCATGAAGAATGCACCACCACTAGTGCTTTTCCTGTCATCCACGCTTCTTGCCCAATCCGCATTTGTGTATGCATGAAGTGTGAGATATGTACCTCTAGGATACCATAAGCCTAGAGATACATATCCACACATACAAAAGAGAGTTATCACATACTAAAACTGACCTCTATTGAACCATAGAACTCTATACATCGAACTATACCCTCGATATCAACAAAACCATAGACCTCGAACTCTATGGAACCATAAACATCGAACCTTTCCCAAGAACTTGACCTCGATCTCTCTCCCTTGGCAGAGGTTTTGATACTTGAAAATTCTCTTAACTGCCTGAAGATGAGTTTCCTTTGGATTTGCCTGAAACCTTCCAACTATTCCCACTGCATGCATAATGTCTGGTTGGGTACCTGTTAGATAGAGCAGACTACCAATCATGGATTTATAGGTTGGTTGATGTACTGCTGCCGATTCATCATTTGCGCTGAGGTTGCATCCTGTCACCATAGGGGTACATACTGGTTTCGAATCCTCCATCCCATATTTCTTCAAGATTTGCTTGAGATACTTGGTTTGTGATAGAAAAATGCCATCTTTGTTTTGTTGGACTTGTAACCCAAGAAAATATGTGAGCTCACCAAGCATGGACATTTCAAACTCTTTCTGCATCACCAAGGAAAAATTTTGACTCATGTCTTCTTCATTGCTACCAAAGATGATATCATCAACATACACAACAAGTATCAGCAACTTATCATTGTCAATTTTTATATATAGATTGCTATCAGTTGATCCTTTTATAAAACCTTGTTGATGGAGGTACTTATCCAACCGATAATACCACGCCCTTGGAGCCTGTTTAAGACCATAGAGAGCCTTTTTGAGTCTACATACAAGTTTTGGATCATTTCCAAGAATAAACCCATCTGGTTGTTCAATATATACTTCTTCATTCAAGTCTCCATTCAGAAAGGCAGATTTTACGTCCATCTGAAATACTTTGAACTTCTGAAAGCTAGAGAGAGCAAGGAACATTCTTATAGCCTCAAGTCTGGCAACTGGTGCAAACGTTTCTTCAAAGTCTATGCCTTATTGTTGTGCATATCCTTTACAAACAAGTCTTGCCTTGTTTCTAACTACATCCCCATTTTCATTCAGTTTATTTTTGAAAATCCATTTTGTCCCTATGACATTCTTATCTTTTGGTCTAGGAACCAATTCCCAAGAGTTATTCTTTTCAATATGCTCAAGTTCTTCCTCCATGGGCTTGACCCAGTATTCATCTTTGCAAGCCTAACTTACATTCTGCGGTTTAGTGGAGGAGAGCAATGCTAGATAGCTTGAAGCTTCTAAAATGGTTCTTCTTGTTTGTACACCTGCCTCTTTCTGCCCCAAAATTTGAGATTCTGGATGATTCTTCTGAACATATCTGGATGGAGTCTTTTCTTCTATCCTTATCTATTCTTCTGGTGCCTCATGGGTTTCTTCTTCATCATGAATCTGATTTGATGTTGATGGATAGTCTTCGCCATCTTCGAAATCTTCGGATTTTACCTGCCTAGGAGTGTTTCCTTCTTCATCAACCACTACATCAATGCTTTCAACAATTTTACCAAGTCTTTTATTGTAACATTTGTAAGCTTTGCTATGGGGAGAGTAGCCAAGTAAAATGCGTTCATCTACTCTAGATTCAACCTTGCCAAGATTTTCATCAGTCCTTTTAATGTAGCATTTGCTTCCAAAATTTTGAAGTATTTTACCATGGGAGTCTTACCGTACCAAAGTTCATGAGGAGTCTGAGTGCTGTTTACCCGGACGTTTGTCTTGTTGAGAATAGTAACAACGGCAAATGCGGCTTCACCCTAGAAGGTTGCAGGAGTTCTAGACTCATCAAGCATAGCACGAGCCATTTGTTGAACTGTTCTGTTCATCCTTTCCACAATTCCATTCTGCTGAGGGGTCCTTGCAGCAGAAAATTCCCTTCTTATTCCATGTTCTTCACAAAAATCAAAAAATTCATCTGAGGTAAATTCCCCTCCTTGATCAGATCTGAGGCATTTGATTCTACGATCTGATTGGTTTTCAACCAAAGCTTTGAATGACTTGAACTTTTCGAAAGCTTCATCTTTATACTTCATGAGTCCTATCCAACACATCCTTGAAAAGTCGTCAATGAACAATATGAAATACTCTTCTCCTCAAGGTGACCTCTTCCTAGTTGGACCACATATATCGGTGTGGACAAGTTCAAGTGGCCTACTAGCTGATCCTTCCTTCTCAGGGAAATTAGTTCTAGTTTGCTTACAAATTGACATGATTTACATATTGTATTGTCTGGAATTCTCATGTCAGGAAGATCACGAACTGCTTGATATTTGCATGCTTTCCTTATCTAAGAGTAGCTAAGATGCCCCAGTCTTCTGTGCCATAACCAGTGGGTTCATCATTCTTGCTTAAATAGCATTGTTGTTGTTCTTCCTTGAGTACATATAAGTTATTAGGAGTTTTTATGCCTCTGACCACTGTCTTTCCTGTATCAATCTCATGAACAATACAACCATTTGATCGAAATATTACCTCAGTTCCTTGATCACACATCTGACTGACACTCAATAGAGTATGCTTTAAGCCATCAACATACATAACATTTCCAGCCTTGACCTTTTCTTTCAAACGAACAGAACCTTTAACTTTTATGAATGCAGGGGTGTCATTTCCAAATGAGACCTTTTCCTTTTCTAAGGCACTATATGACTGAAGTTTTTCTTTATTACCTGTCATATGTTTAGATGATGTACCATTGATTTTCCTGTCCTTCTGCATATAAGGCTATCCCACATCTTTCCGGTTGCGTTTCTTTCTTTTTCCATGTTTTGGAACTCAATGAAGCTTGCTCCTTATGAGTTGTTTGCCGAAACCTACTTCTGCATTCAGAATCTTCATGACCAAAGTTGTTACAGATAGAACACTCTATTTCATTTTCAAGAGTAGAGAAGTTATTGTAGGTTCTTTTCATGATTCTTGTCCTACTCCTTTGTTTTTGAGCTTCCCTAGTCATGATGGTCTTGTAGGCAACACATTGAGCAGCTTTATGACCAAAGTTATGACAAGAGAAACATTGGCCATTGAAGAAATTCCTGCGATTATCTACCAACCATACGATTGTAGTTTCCATCCATTCTTGAGCCAAATTGAGAATGAGTTACCTGTGGTTGGTTGAAGCTTCTGTTCATCCTAGAAGTAGATTGCCCCCGATTTACCTAGTGATCTGCATTATGCTTTTGCTGTCGATTTTCAACTTGTTCACTTCTCCTTGCTACATCAAGATAACTTTTGGAGGTGGATGGCTTCTGCGCTTGCTTCTGAACTTGAGATGATTCTTCGGAATACCTAAGACCTATCTTGATTAGAGGGGAATGCTACACTTTGATAATCTCATCTAGAGTTTCAAATCCTTTAGCAAATCTGAGATTACGGGCTTTTGTTTTCTCAATTTCTTTTCTAAGTCCCACAATTTCACATTCTAACTTTTCATTGTGTTTATCTTTTTCGGCAAGTTGGAATGTTAGAGTATCTATAATCATATTCTTTTCCTCTAAACAAACTTTAAGTTTAGAAATTTCTTCATAAAGACATTCTTCATTTATAGCATCCAAGAAATCATCATCTTCAAAAGCCATCAAAAGTCTATCATCATTACCTTGTTCATCTTCATCACTATTTCGCAATCCATCACTGTCTTCATGCGTGTAATAGCTCTTCTTATTTACATTCTGTTTTCTATTCCATCTAACAGGTTCCTTACCTTTGTCCAGTTTATCTTGATGAGGAGATTTTGTAGCATAATGACCGACTCTTCCACAAGCAAACCATTTGAAAGGTAGCTTACCTCTGAATCTTCCAGATCCCCGTTGAAGGTTCTTGACAAAATTTGATTCTTCTTCATCTTCTGTCATATGTCTTGACTCATAGTAATCTCCTTTTCCTGAAGCCTTGAATGCAGCTTCTCTCCTATCTGATGGTCCTCCTTTTCTCATTTCATAAGCAGTTAGAATTCCGTGCAGCTGTGACATGGTAAGGCTCTGTAGATTCTACTTTTCTTCTATGGCAGAAAATTTTGAATCAAACTTAGGAGAAAAATATCTTAGAACCTTTTCAACCAAAACAACTTCTTTTATTTCTTCACCCAAGTTTTCATACAATTTACGATCTCATCTATGCGTAGGAAATAGCTAGCCACACTTTCATCATTATGCATTCTGAGACTTTCATATTGAATTCTAAGAGTTTGTAATTTTGCTTGTTTTACCTGTTCATCTCCTTCATAGCTCATAACGATCTTGTCCCATATTTCTTTTGCACTTTTGAGCTGCATAACCTTGATGAATTCTGATTGAGATAGACTTCCTAATAGAGTATTGACAGCTTTTGCATTTGTTTCATACTACTTCTTACCAGCTTCATCTATAGGAGTTGCTGATGGAAATGTGTATCCTGTTTCCACAATATCCCAAACTTCTATACCAAGAGATTGAAGATAGGCAGTGATTCTTACCTTCCAATAGACGAAGTTGCTCCCATAAAAAATCGGTGGCCTGATAGATGCTTCCTTTTCGTAGTTGCTCATGATGATAGATATTCCTTCAAGTGATCAAGCTTTTCCTGAAGGACTTGCTCTGAAACCAATTGTTGAAAATAATACTGAGAGGGGGGGTGAATCAGTATTATCAAATTCTTTTTCAATTTATACAACCATTTGCAGATCTGACTAATGAAACTTGCGTATACCTTCCAGACTTATAATTTAACAGATTCTTCAGATGTTGATCATTAATCTGTGTGTCAGAACCATATAACAGTAAACAGGAATAGGAAAAATAGAGCAGACAGTCACACCAAAGAACACAAGATATAAGGTGGAAACCCAATGTGGGTGAAAACCACCTGCTGCAATATGTCTCTATCTTCTTTCAATTAGAAACTTCTTTTACAATGATTCTGTACTGGTGCAGTCTTATACCAGCATGCAGGCTTCAACCTGCAGAAGGCTACAACCTTCTCTTTTCTTCCAGGGACCACGTTTCATAAATTTTCAGACTGGATCCATGAATATCAATCAAACATCAAATAGATTTGCTATCAACCAACTACCTTGTACAAATACTGAATCAATAACTTCTCAGAACACAGCAACCAGACACCAATTCAGAACCCTAAACACTGTAGTAATAGACAGAAGCAGCTAAAAAATATTTCAAGAAAAGTCCGCAACTTCACCAATAGTAACCTGCAAACATCCGTGCCTTTTCTGTGTCCAACGTGTGGGTATCCGCACCTCCACAGTGTCAGTCCTGCGAACTTCACACCTGCACTATGTAAAACCTGTGGATATCTGCGCCTGTACTCTGACGAGCCTGTGGATCTCCTCACCTGCGCTGTGTTGGACTTGTGGGTATTCGCACCTGCGCTGTCTCGAGCCTGCGGATCTCTGTGCCTGCATTGTATCGGACCTGCGGGTATAAATAATTTATCAGACTTCAATTATACCCCAGACTATCAGATTTCCAGATCTGATCATGCGCCAAAGAGATCTCGACCCATCAGTTGATCCGTTTTGTAATGCTCAAGTTTCTCTTTGATTCAGGTCTAGCTATAACTCACCAACCAATTACCAGAGTTTCAGATCTTGCTCTTCTTAAGATATTCAACACATCATTACCCAACCAAATGATCTCCTTTCCTTTTTATAGATTAGGCCTTTACTCAAACCATGATCCAAAACCATAAAGATCCAATACTAGGGACCCAAAACCTGGGTTCAATACTTTAGATGCAAAACCACGGACCAAAACCATAGGATCAAAAATGTCGGACTAAATACCATGGACCAACCATAAGATTTCCCACGTGTGCGTGTTTCTTTTTCAGCATGAAAGTGTGTGTACTTTACGTCTGCACTTTTTGCTCGGTACACCTGTGAATATGTCCACACCTTTTGTTCGGAGCACCTGCAGAACCTGTGGATGTTCGCAGCTTTGTGAATAGGAACCTACGGGTATCTCATTTTCTACTATTTTGAGAGCCTGAACTTGTGATCTGCTATTTGAGTGATTTGCCATCAAGGACAACACTTATGTCATCGAGCCAAACCTGTGCCAAACCTATGTCATAATGCCAACAATTTATACAATAGTACCATTGTTGCATGTTACAACCTTGAAACTACCCATACCATTTTAAGCTTGTGGCAATCCTTCCCAAAAACTAACTCGATGGGCGATCCTAGTAAGGTGACATGGAGGAAGATTAGTCATCCAAAAATCATAGTCACTTGACAAAATAATGAGAAATTAAGAGTAAATCATTCCTGAAAAGACTTACCATAAAATATTTTGAGATTAGATCTGAGGAAACCATATAATTGATAAGACTAGGGAACAAAAGTATAGATGTGGAGCAACATCATGAAACTTAAGAACTTCCTTCTTTTATTTTGAGAACAAAAGATGTGACTTTGAAGTAAACAACACCTAAAACATAAAAACATGAGACAAATCAGAAAAGAAACAACACTTTATTGATAAACAATAAATGAATAAATAACTTAGGTTATAATGATTGTGATTTTGGTTAGAACAATGTTGTTTCCTCTTGTCACATTGTTATGCATCTTTACATTTATATGCCAAAAACATAAAAAAATAAAAGAAAAAAATGAAAATGGATAAAAAATCAAATAAAAAAAATGAAAATACTCAGAAAAATAAAAAATGGAAATGAAATCCCTTGAAAAAATAACTTTAGCGATGCACATTTAAATGTCGCTATCAGATTCAGAAATATTAAATTTGTTGCTAAGTTAAATATTAGAATAATCGATTTTGATGTTTTTATCGCATTTTTTAAAGTTAGGATATGAAAAAATAATTGTGTTGCATGCAAATAAAGTTCACGTTAGAAGCAATGGCTTCGATTCACTCCACCGAGATCAATGGCAGATGAACCTCCCCCCCGTGCTCCCGGCAGTTAATATGAGGAGAAGGGGGGGGGGCGCAGGGCCGGGCGGAAAGCGGTCTCTGCCCAAACTACCGAAACATATGTGAAGAACACTGAAGTATTTCAAGGGGTCAGCTCAAAATACCACAAACCACTGAGACCCCCCCACTTCCCCCCACCTGCTCCCCCCCTTCTCCTCCCCCCCAAAATACCACCATTGACACCACTAACGACTATATCCTTTATCAACAATCTCCCACCAAGTGTCATTCCCTCCGTGACATATCTTTCGCCGCATCATCATCCTACCATGTCACCTATCTGTTAGCATTTGAAATCTCTTGCAAGATTTTATGAACGTTACAATATTTATTCCTGCCATATACCCCTTTTTGTTAATTAAGTCCCTTGCTCCAAAGATGTTTGATTTATCATTATGCACCTAATTTTCCTGATAATATAAAACCATGTAACACCAATTATTTAGTTCCTTTGCTAGCTATTCGATTCTATAGAGTGAATGACTCTCTGTCACCAACTGTCAGCATTCAAAAGCAATTCTCCCAACATACAATCGATAATTTTCAAGGGTAACCATATGTTTAGACATTTCTTCTATTTGAAGTTTTCTTCTGCCTGAGTTTTCCATCCAAATATTCTTAGAATTTTCTTTCTATACCTATTTCTCATCTTCAACAATGTCGAACCAAAAGGAAAAGGGAAAGATGACGGAGAACAATCCCCTTATTCCTCTAGTCCCAGATTTCGACAAATCCCCTTTAGTAGACACCCAACATAAAATCGTAGAAACCATTTCCGAATTTGACCCTTATGAGCTACATAATTGGGCTAAGCAAAAGTATATGGACAAGAGTGATGAATTAAACATCTTGGAATCCTTTCTCCCATAGTTCATCTTCCCCCAAACTCATTTCTTCCCATAATTCTTTGTCTAGTGTCTACCTAGTCAAAGAGTCGTCATTTCCCAAAGTAATGAGGTTCTCTTCTTTGTTTGTCTTGAAAGCATATACCAAGCCCGACAAATTAAATATCAGCCTTCCCATCACCCTTTTTCTATTGGAATCCTAATGGAATTATATAACAAACTCATTTTCCCTCAAAGAGCCCATATATTTGAATATTTCCTTCCTGAAAACACTGAGCTACCTAGGATTAGTCCCCCATATCCAACTTCTATCTTTCCTGAGATGTCCAAGCAAGTCATTTCCATGGTAACTCGACTGCTTGGATACTATACTGATCAGTGGGTAGATGAGATAGTATTAGGATTTTTGTCCACTTTTGCAGTTGGTAAACAACCCTCTCTACTTTTCAACTATAGTCAATTTTTAGCCAATGAAATCCATGAACAGTTGGTTAATTACAAATCAGAAGGTATTTTCAAATACTAGTCAGTCCTAGTTTATCTTATTTTATATTATTGAGTAGATAAATTAAAATTCCCTTTACAGAAAACTAATAGTGAAGGTAATCCTTGGTCAGTCATTCACTAGACTTCTCTGGTTAGAAATAACTCAGAGGAGTATTCCTATTTTGTTGACAAATTCTTGTATACCTCACTATGTTTGTTAAGCAATGATATCATTCCTAGGATCTCTCCTGAGATTAATAAACTTTTACACTTATCAGAGCAAGCCAAAGTGGGACACTGGTATTTATAGCAGAACTACACTGAAATAATAACTATTTTGTACCTACCAGGATTTTTGCATTGGAGTATAGTAGGAAGTTGTTAAACATGGATGAAATTCACTACGTTTCCAACAAGAAGAAGGCGGAGTTGAAACTCAAATCACACATGGGACCATACATTATCAATACCAGAGTTGCTGCAAAAGAAATAGATGTAATCTTAGGCCAAATGAAGTTCAAGCTCAACTTCTCATGGTCATGTGATCCTCAGGGTATTATTTCTAAGCTCGGGCTAGAGCAGAAAAGCACCACTTATGCACACACAGCAGGGGTTGAGATTGAGAAACATGCCAATCAGGAATAATAGATAGAAGGTACTTTACAGGAAGTCGAAGAACGATTGGTAACTTAGTAATCCATGCAAACACCTATTTCTAAAGAGAAGGAGAAGAAAAGAGAAACAAAACCAAAGTCTCCTATAGACTCTGACAATCCAGATGTGGAGTTCATAGTTCTGAAAAGAAAGAAGAAATATCACAAGGCTACTCAAAAATCAAAATCTCCAATTAATCCTCGGTTTAGATCTCAAGTAATAACTATTTAGGATGAAACTGCAGATGAAGGAAACACAGAGCAGCCAACCATAGTAATCTTATCAAGGACACTTATTACTCCTTCTACTTAAGTAGAAGAAATAGTACAAACAACTATTGTTGAAGAAAATATCCAATCTCTAGTATCAACCAGTTCACAAATTTCTACACAGCAAAGTATCTTTTCCAGATACAGGGAAATAAAGTTGAAGAATGAGGCACTTAAGGCTTCTACTTACTCTGAGTTTTGGAAGAAAACAACAACAACTCAACATATACTACTTTCTGCATTTGATGCAGAGAAAAGACAGTTCCACATGGCTTTCATGGAACCACTAGTGCCAGATCCCAGGAGTGTTAAAGACTATAAAGCCTCCATATTTTCCATTGACACTAAGAAAATACATGAAATAGATTAGATTGATCTACATAAGAAGACAAGGGAGCTCATATTTTCATCACTCACTAGCTCATCCATGACTATTTCTAAGTTAGAGTCATCCTTAAATAATATGATCTCTCAATTAAAGATTGAAAAAATGTCCTCATTTGCAAAGGATAATAGAATCAAATCTCTGGAATATTTGGTCATAAAGCTAGGACATGATCTTAAAGATGTTAAAGCAACATAAGAGTTAATCAAGAATAAAGAAGAAGATATTTAAACTTTGAGAAATCAACTAAATTTTCCTTTCACAAAGCATCCTCAAGCCAAGAGGTTGCAAATATAGAGCTATGAAAAGAGAAACTTTTTACTATAGTAGTGGAGTAGAATGCAAAGATACAGGAGATGGAGCAGGCTATGGAAACATTGTTGAAAGAAAAACCACTGTGGGAAACAACAAGAGTATCTACATCGGGCACATGTATAGAGGCAGCAAATTAAGCGAGGACTATAGTTTCAAATCCCACAGAAGATGTTATTAGAGCTCTGGATGAATTGTCAGTTGTTTAGTCAGAAAAGGATAAATTATCAGTAAAATTGGCCAAGATGGAGGAAAATAAACTCAAAACTGACAATGCATATTTGTCATAATTGTAGAAAAATTATAGACTCATGTAGCAAGTGCAAAAATATGAAGATCAATCCTTTATAATCCAAATGTTAGATGAGGCTAAAAATAGTATTTGGCAAAATATAAATTCCAATATAATAGATATGTGGCCTTCCATACAAATTATTTTTAATAGGAGGAACTTGTACATAGATTCAAGGCAACTGTAGAAAACACAAAGGTGAATTTGGAACACAGGCTGGAGGAAGCACAAAAGATCATCAAGCTACTGAATTCCAAAACCAAGGAGGAACTTGAAGGCCTTAATATTCCAAACAATAACAACAATAGTCATGGAGGTCAAGAGGGTCTTAAAAAAGAAGAATCTGATGATGCAATTAGAAAACAAATTCAAGGATCTTGAATTGTAGATCAAGAGATTCAACAGGAAATTCACTGTGTTGTAGGAGAAGGTCTTGCCTAGACTCATAAATTCTAATGGAAAATTGATCCCATTAGAAAAATATCAAGAACAGTTGTGAAACATAGGCACTGATGCCTCCAAATTTGCAAAAGCCAAATGGGTTATCAGTGGTGAAACTTTCATACAGGAAATACAATTTGATTTGAATATCTAGCATGAAGTCCACCACCTTTATGTGAATAAACATACTTTTGACACTTACACTGAGGTGGATGAAAGATTCAGGAATATGGTTGGATTTCCTATCCCAAGTGAAGAAAGGTGGGACCGGCTACTAGAATTGGTCGAATGAAGTGTAAATGCAGTTAAGGATTTTAGTATGAAAAGGAACAATATTTCCAGCAAAGCAACAACAGTCATCACTAGATTCCTACATAGCCTCAACAACACAACATTTTCCAGTATATTTTCCTATTTTTCATCTATATTTGTAAATATCTGTGTTTGTTAAAACATATATTATTTTGTAAACTTATTTTAGTTTGGAATCTCATCTCAGATATAATATTTTCTATAACTACTTAGAAATAAGACTTAGAAATGGTTGAACCCTTGGGATAAGCGATCGTGCATAATTGTATTCATCTAAAGTTTTTCTGAGATTAATGAAAGGGTTTTGAATTTTCCTTTAAGCATCTTGTGTTCTTGTGAGTTATTCGTTGTTATTTCATTTCATATTGTAAATTCATGCATATATTTAAGTTTGAGTGGAGAAATTTGGGTAAGATAAGGTTGAGTGTCAACCTGTCCGATATCCCCTGTGAAGTTATAATATTTTAAAGGTATTAGTTTATTGGAATATTTGTCTAAGGTAACTCCTTTACATATTAAATTGTCACTTCTTCATCAATTTAAATATATATTCTTTGGGCTGTAAACATTGGTTACATCCATCTTTTCCATATGGTTACTTAAATACTCCATCTGAATAGTTGATAAACCATAGATTCTCTGATTTCTGCCTTACAAATCTATTTTAAACCAAATTTATGTCAAGAGGTTTAGACAATTATAAGCCAATTCAATCCCTTATTGGAATGAATTAGTCACTTTATTTAAAAACCAATGGTGTGTTAAAAAGGATCTAGTATACTATATAACTGAATTTGATGACCTTAAAAGAAACCCTAGTGACCTTGTGGCTGATTTTATAAAATTTACAATAAAATGCCACCTAATTGTACGACACCAATAGCTGCTGCCAAAGTTAGGGTCTCTAAAGGATTTAATGATGACTTTGCAGCTATGCTCAGAGAAATAGCTTCTGTAACCCTAGCAGAAATGCAGACCAATGCTATTGATGTTGAGGCAAATAGATCAGCCTCAGCCAAACTCAAAGCAAAGGTTGAAAAATCTGAAAGGAAAATGAAAGGTAGGGAAGAAGGAGGTTCTTCTTCTAAAAGAAAAACTGAGGATCACAAAATTGATGAAATCACTTACTTACTTAGAAATCTTTCAAAGCAGATTTTAAATATTGAAGCATGTCCTAGGGTAGTTCAACAAGCATCAAATAAACCTCAAGCTTAGTTTAAAAGACCTTTTCAACCCCGGATTTTACAAAGACCCAACCCTGATCAAGAAATTCAAACAACGTTGATGATTGATGATTAAGAACCCGAAGAAAATGGACCATTAGTTACAAATGACATAAATTATTTCGATGATCAATCACAACAGAATGCTATAATTCCAGTTTCCCATGATCAAGATTTAATCCAAAATCAAGAAACTTCATAGGTTTCTAAATATCAAGCCTTTTCATAGTTTCTAATAGCTGAATTAAACAGAAGGTATGACTTTAGGCCTAGACCAGGCCCTGGTAGCCCAAGCAAGAATGTTACAATCAATGAGCCTCCATTAAAAACTACTGAAACCAAAACATCTATAATTCAACCATTAACTCAACCCAATGAACATAATACTTTTGAAAAAATTGTCCCAACAATTTTCAATGTAGAAAAATAATTAGAGAGAGTCAAAATCCCTATTCAATTCTCTGAACTCTCTAAAAACCTAGGATATAAAAAACAAAGTATCAAAGTGGATCCAATCTTCAAGTATAGATGTTGAGGGGGACGTGATCAGTTTACAGTATTAAAAACCTTCAGTGGTTTTTGGTCCTAGTTATGACATGAATGATGAGAACATTACTCCCTTCTATATTACTCTCAAATTTCATGGTTTTCTTCTATACAACTATATGTTAGACTCAGGGGCCTCTCACAATTTGGTACCCAAAGTAATCATGGATCAATTGCAATTACAAATTACCAGACCTTATCGTTATTTGTACACTGTTGACTCTAAGAAAGTTCCTTGTCTTGGACTGATAAAATACCTAGTTGTAACTTTAGCACAAATCCATGTAAAAAGTGTAGTACTTGGCAGTGTAGTCACAAATATCCCTTCCAAATTTGGAATGTTGTTATCAAGGTCATGATGTGCCAAACTACGTGGATATTTACAGATGGACATGTCCTATGCTACTATTGCTATATATGGAGTGAACACCTTAGGTTATACAGAGAGGTAAGATTCATTAACACTGTTTGTAGAGTTGATCAAGCAATAAATCATCTGATTTAAGTTGTTGATTGGAATTTTGGATGTTTGATATTGTCATCAAATGATCTCTAAAATTATCAACTCAGCATGGAACATATTGTGAACAATCCTAAATGTATAAAAACTGATGTGTGGAAGCTATACTTTGATGGGGCTTTTTCTAAAGATGGGGCTAGAGTAGGAATTGTATTAATTTATCCAGATAGAGAAAACATAACCCAATCCTTTTAGTTAGACTTTGATGTTACTAATAATGTAGCAGAATATATGATGCCCTACTTTTAGGCCTTGAGTTGGCTAAAAGTATGAAGGTTCTTAATTTGAGTGTTTTTAGTGACTCAGAATAAATTGTCAAACAAGTAAGAAATATATGCCAAGCAAAACCTCCTACGCTTAGATCTTGCCGAAATGAGTTATCAAATTCCATAGAAAACTATTTCCAAGCTTTCAACATTATACCAATCCCAAGAGATAAGAACATTTATGTAGACTCTTTAGAAGCTTTTGTAAGCTCCTTTAAAACTCCTGATCCAATGCAACTCCAATATCAAATTCAGGTAAAATATAGGCCTTCAATCCTTGATAATCTTAAACATTGGCAAGTGTCTGAGTATGATGAACAATTGAAGAATTTCGTGCAGGAAATTGATGATTTTTAAGCCTTGAAAATTGAGGAAGAACAAATTATTGATCAAGAATCAACTCACGAAGATGAATCCTCACAATTGAATAACAAGATAGTTGATCATGATATCCTCCAATTGCCAAGCAACTTCATTCCCAAGGGTCTAATCCCTCTTGAAAGGATTTTTGATCATAATTATGTTTTAAGAACTTCGTTATTAAATACACCACAAGAGGATGTAGAACACTGTAACATTGGAACTAATGAACAAATTAAAAATGTGAAAAAATCAGCATCCTTGCTCGAGGACATAAAAGACAAGTATATCAATCTCTTTCTTTCTGGTCCTATGATGAGCTCAAAACCTATGATACAAATCTTATTGAACATAAGATCCCTTTAAAACAAGAAGCCAAACTGTTCCAACAAAATTAAGAAGAATAAACCCAATATTTATACAATAATAGAGAGAATTAAGGAAATTGTCGGATGTAAACATTATTGTTCCTCTGAGATTTTCTAAATGGATTGCAAATTTAGTTCTTGTAGGAAAAAATAATGGTGAAATTGGACTGTGTGTGGATTTTAGAAATTTGAATAAGTCATCCTTAAAAGACAATTATCCATTGCCTAAAATGGACCAATTACTACAAATAGTTTCAAGTTCTAATAGAATTTCCATGCTAGATGGTTTTTCTGGATATAACCAAATTTTGGTAGCTTTAGAAGATAGAGAGAAAACATCATTCACCACTCCTTGGGGTACTTTTATGCATGCCAAAATGCCATTTGGTTTAACCAATGCGGGAGCAACATTTCAAAGAGCTATGGATTTAGATTTTGTTGGAAAAAATAATAATTTTATTGTTATTTATCTTGATGATATAATTGTGTTTTCAAACTCTAATGAAAATTACTTAAAGCACTTGAGAAAGGTTTTTGATAGGTGCAGAAAATTCAGAATCTCGCTCAACCCAAACAAATATTTGTTCGCCATTAAAGAAGGGAAGTTACTCGGCCACAAAATCTCAAATGAAGGAGTGGTAATCGATCCAAAACGAGTTTCATCCATTGAGGTAATTGGTCTCCCTAGAAATAAAAGAGAAATTCAAGCTTTTTTAGGAAAGAATGATTTTCTAAGGAGATTTATACCAAACTATGTTGAAATTGTTAAAGATATTACTGACATGTTGAAGAAATATCATCAGTTTAAATGGACAGTGCAGGCTGTATATGCATTTACACAAATAAAAAATGATATTTCTGAAGCCCCAGTGCTAGCCAACCTTGATGATACAAAACCCTTCATCATTTTCTCTTTTTCCTCTGACACCACTTTAGTCGTCGTTTTACTGCAAAAGAATGATAACCAAGATGAACAACCAAGTGCCTTCTTTAGTAAAGTTATGAGAGATGCAGAGCTCAAATATGACATTATTGAAGAAAAGCATATGCCCTTGTACAAACTCTAAAATCTTTCATAACTTATGTCCTTCATTCCCCTATTGCTTCCTATGTCCCAAACAATGTTGTCAAAACTATTTTGACTCAACCTGATACAGATGGTAGGAGAGGGAGATGGATAGCTAAAATTCTTGAATTTGACCTAGACATCAAATCCACTAAGCTGGTAAAAGGACAGGGTTTAGCCAAGCTGTTGGTTGAATCTAACTGCAAAGTTTTGGGAATAAGAACTATCATGCAGATATCAAGAGAGAAGAATCCACAAGAACCTTCCTTTAGTTCACCAAAGAAGAATCCACAAGAACCTTCCTTTAGTTTAGCAAAGAAAAATCCACAAGAACCTTCCTCTAGTTCACCAAAGAAGAATCCACAAGAACCTTCCTCTTCTACAAACTCACCTCTTTCTCCACTTCATATTGAGGAAAAGTTCCTGTTATCTGAATGGTATGCTGATATTGTAAAATTTCTTCGTGATTTTGAATATCCTCCTAGTTTCACAAAAAATCAATGCAGAACTCTTAGATTAAAGGCTATGAAGTATTGTATTATCAATGCTAACTTGTATTGGAAAGATCCATTAAATATCTTACTACTGTACCTGGCTAAGAGTCAAATAGAAGGAGTTATACATTAGTTTCACGAAGGAATATGTGGGGGTCATTATGTTTGGAGAGAAACAACACAAAATATCTTAAGAGCAGGTTTCTATTAGACAAAGTTGTTTTCATAGATCAAAGAAGAGGTCAGAAGTTTCATTCCATCTCATATTTTTGTTGGTAAACAAAAATTAGCAACACTCCCCCTTGTTCTAGTTTTGATTCAAGCACTCTTCTTACAATGGGGACTGGATTTCATATGAGAAATGCATCCAACATCCAACAATCAACACAGATGGATATAAATCACCACAGATTACTTTACAAAGTGGGCAGAAGCTATCCTCGTAAAAAATGCTACATATATTGTTGTCATTAAATTTATTGAGGAAAACATATTATCTAGATTTGGTTGTCCATGACATATAGTTACAAATAATGCACAAGAATTTAGTAGTGTTAAAATGATAGAATTTTGCCAAAAATATAAGATCCTATTGCATCATTCTACTTCATACTACCCTCAAGGGAATGGATTGGCAAAGTCATCCAATAAGAGCTTGGTAAAGGTGATCAAAAAGGTACTTGCATATCATAAGAGAAATTGGGGCAGTCATCTTAAGTATGCAATTTGGGCCAACATAATTTCACCCAAAAGATCAACAGGTAAATCCCTTTTTCAGCTTGTCTATGGCATTGAGGCTATTCTTCCTACACAGTTAGCTTTCCTACCCATGAATTTTTTACAAGAGACAAATGAAGAACCTGATAATTTTTAAGGAATTTAGACTTCTGTGATCCATAACATTGTCTAGAAATCTTCGGCAAAATCACATAATCAACCTTTTGTCACCTTTTTGTAGAAGAATTAATCAGATTGTAGAATTGAATGAAGATATAGATGAATTTCAGTACAAACTTCATCAATATCAAAACAAGATGAAAAATTTGTCTGACATAAAATCCAGAGAAAGAGATTTTAGAGAAGGAGATTTAGTTTTGAAACCAGATGCTCGAAGAGAAGAAAAGGAAAAACATGGTAAATTTGATAGTCTCTGGTTGGGGGCATTCAAAATTGCAGAGGTTAAAGGAAACAATACTTTCATTCTGCAGAACCTAGAAGGAGCATACTCTACATTTCCTGTTAATGGATAGTATCTAAAGCACTATATTTAGTATTGAAAGTTGATTGCACCCATAATCCATTGTACATTTCTAGTTTTATTTACATTTTCATGCCAATTGTGATTTTCACAACAAATAATCCATAGCCCGAGGAGAAGGCGCATGGATCTGCATGTTCTTTGCATCTCATAGGGAAACACAGTCCCCAGATGGAGTTGATGTTGTAACATTGTTCTGCATTTTAAATTTATATGTGAAAAAAATAAAAAATAAAAGAAAAAAATGAAAATATTTAGAAAAAATAAAAGAAGGAAATGAAATCCATAGAAGAAAATAATTTTAGAAATTCCCATTTAAATGTCGCTATCAAATTAAGAAATATTAAATTTGTTGCTAAGTTAAATCTGAGAATAATGGATTTTGATGTTTTTATTGCATTTTGTAAAGTTAGGATATACAAAATAATCTTCTCGCATGAAAATAAAGTTCGTGTTGGAAGCAACGGCTCTCATTCACCCCACCGAGATCAACGGTAGATGAAACTCCGCCCCCCCCCCCCCTCCATACTCCTGATGGTTAACATGAGGGGGCCAGGTGGGGGGGCGAAAAACGGGCTTTGCCAAAACTGTCGAAGAATACATGGTGAACGTTGAAGGATTTCGAGGGGTCACCTCCCAATACCACAAACCACCAACAACCCCCCTCGAAATACCACCTCCACTCCTACTAACAAATATATCCTCTACCAACCATCTCCCACCAAATGTCATTCCCTCCGCCACATATCTTCTGCCTCATAACCGTTACCTCCTACCACGTCATCATACCACCATGTCACCTATCCATTAGCGTTCAAAATCTCGAGCGAGATATTATGAATGGTACAACATTTATTCCCGCCAAATTCCTGTTTTTGTTAATTAATCCCCCGTTCCAAAGACATTTGATTGGCCGTTATGCACCCGATTTGCCTAATTATATAAAACCTTGTAACACCAATTATTCAATTCCTTTGCTAGCTATCTAATTCTACAGATTGAGTAATTGTCTACCACCAACTGTTAGTGTTCAAAAGAAATTCTCCTAGTATACAATCGACAGTTTTCACAAGTAACCCTGTGTTTAAGAATATCTTCTATTTGAAGTTTTCTTCTGTCAAAATTTTTCATCCAAATCTTCTTAACATTTTCCTTTTGTACCTATTTCTCATTTTCAGCAATGTTGAACCAAAAGGGAAATGAAAATGCCACAACGAACAATCCCCTTATTCCTCCAGTCCCGACTTTTGACAAATCCCCTTCAGTATACACTCGGCATAAAATTGCAAAAAATAATTTCAGAATTTGACCTTTATGAGATACACAATTGGGCTAGGCAAAAGTATCTGGACAAGAGTGATGAATTAAACATATGGGAATCCTTTCTCCCATAATTCGTCTTCCCCTAGACTCATTTCTTCCTAGAATTCTCTGTATGGTGTCATTTTAGTTATTTACCTAGTCAAAGAGGCATCATTTCCCAAAGTAATGAAGTTCTATTCTCTGTTTCTCTTTAAAGCATCTACTAGGCCCTACAAATTAAATATGAGACTTCCCATCACCATTTTTTTGTTGAAATCCTAATCAAATTTTGTAACAAACTCACTTTCCCTCAGAGAGCCCAGATATTTGAATATTTCTTTCCTGAGATGTCCAATTAGGTCATTTCCATGGTAACTCGACTGCTTGGATATTATACTGATTAGTGGGTAGAAGAGATAGTATTAGTATTTCTATCCACATTTATAGTTGGTAAACAACCCTATCTACTTTTCAACTATAGTAAAGTTTTAGCCAATGAAATCCATGAAAAGTTGGTTAATTACAAAGAAGAAGGTGTTTTCAAATACCAGCCAGTCCTAGTTTATCTTATGTTATATTATCAAGCAGATAAATTCAAATTCCCTTTACAGAAAATTGATAGTGAAGGTAATCCTTGGTCAGCCATTCACTAGACTTCTCTGGTTAGAAATAAGTCAGAGGAGTATTCCTATACTGATTTTTTTGAAAAACTCTTATATAGCTCACTATGTTTGTCAAGCAATGATATCATTCCCAAGATCTCTCCTTAGATTAGGAAATTTTTACACTTATCAGAGCAAGCCAAAGTGGGAGACTGGTATTTATACCAGAACTACACTCAAATTAGAGTCTATGGATCATAATTGCCTCCATATAGATTGCCAGTTTTTGTACCTATCAAGATTTTTGCATTGGAGTACAACACGCATATGTTAAACATGGATGAAATGGACTTTGTTTCAAATAAGAAGAAGACACAGTTTAAACTCAAATCACACGTATGACCATACATTTTCAATACCAGAGCTTCTGCAAGAGAAATAAATGCAATCTTAAGCCAAATGAAGTTAAATCTCAACTTCTCCTAGTCATATGATTCTTAGGGAATTATTCTAAGCTCAGGCTGGAGTAGAAAAACACCCCTTATGCACACACACCAAGGATTGAGATTGAGAAATATGCCAATCAGGAAGAATGGATAGAAGGTACTTTACAGGAAGTCAAAGAACGATTGGTTACTCAGTCATCCATGCGGACACCTATTTCTAAAGAGAAGGAGCAGAAAAGAGAAGGAGAACAAATGTCTCCTATAGACTCTGACAATCCATATGCAGAGTTCATTGTTCTGAAAAGAAAGAAGAAAGATCACAAGGTTACCAAAAATTAGATACTCCAATTACTCCTCTGTTTAGATCTCAAATAATAACTCTTCCAGAGGAAACTGCAAATGAAGAAAACACAGAGAATCCAGCCACAATAATTTTATCAGGGACACCTATTTCTCCTTCTACTCAAGTAGAAGATACAATAACATCAACTATTGTTGAAGCAAATATCCAATCTCTAGTATCCACCAGTTCACAGGATTTTAATCAACAAAGTATCATTTCCACATATAGGGAAATAAAGTTGAAGAATGAAGCACTGAAGGCTTCTACTTACTCTAATTTTTGGAAGAAAACAACAACAACTCAACATAGACTACTTTCCGCATATGATGCAGAGAAATGACAGTTCCAAATGGATTTCGTGGAACCACTAGTGCCAGCTCCCAGGAGACTGTTTTGAAGACTATAAAGCCTCCATTTTTTCCATTGACACTTAGAAAATACATGAAATAGATCAGATTGATCTAAATAAGCAAACATGGGAGCTCATCTTTTCATAACTTACCAAATCAACCATGATTGTTTCTATGTTACAATCATCCTTAAATAGTATGAACTCTTAATTAAATATTGAAAAAATGTCCTCTTTTGCAAAGGATAATAGAATAAAATCTCTGGAAGATTTGGTCATAAAGCTAGGACATAATACTAAATATGTTAAAGAAACAGAAGTGCTAATCAAGAATAAAGAAGCAGATATTTAGGCATTGAGAAAACAACTAAAGGTGCCCTCCACAAATCATCCTCAAGCTAAAGAGGTTGCAAATATAGATTTGGAAAAGGAGAAAACTTTTACTATAGTAGTGGAGCAGAATGCACATATATAGAAGAGGGAGCATGCTATGGAAACACTGTTGAAAGAAAAACATCAGTGGGAAGCAACAGGAGTATCTAAATCGAGAGCACATATAGAGGCAAAAACTTCAGCGAGACCTACAGTTTCAGAGCCCAAAGAAGAGCTTACTAGAGCTATGGGTGAATTTTTAGTTGTTTAGTAAAAAAGGATAAATTATGAGTAGTATTGGCCAAGATGGAGGAAAATAAACTCAAAACTAACAATGCATATTTTTCGGAATTGCAGAAAAATTATAATTCATGCAACAAGTGCAAAAATATGAAGATCAATCCTTTGTAATCCAAATGTTAGTTGATGCTAAAAACAATATTTGGCAAAATATAAATGCCAATATAACAAATATGTGTTCTTCCATACAAATTATTTTTGAATAGGAGGAACTTGTACATAGAGTCAAGGTAGCCATAGAAAACACAAAGGTGGATTTGGAACACAGGCTGGAGGAAGCACAAAATATCATCAAGCTATTGAATTCCAAACCCAAGGAGGAACTTCAAAGACAAATCAAGTATCTTGAATTGTGGATCAAGAGATTCAACCAGAAATTCACTGTGTTGCAGGAGAAGGGCTTTCCTACACTCAGAAATTCTAATGGAAAATTGATCCCATTAGAAATTATCAAGAACAACTATGTAACATAGGTGTTGATGCCTCCAAATTTTTAAAATACAAAGGTGTTATCAGTGGTGAAGCTTTCATACATGGAATAAAATTTGATTTGAATATCCAACACAAAGTCCACCAACATTTTGAAATAAACATACTTTTGACACTTACACTGAGGTGGATGAAAGATTCAGGAATATGGTTGAATTTTCTATTCCAAGTGAAGAAAGGTGGGACTAGCTACTAGAATTGGTCGAATGAAGTGTAAATGTAGTTCAGGATTTTCAGTATAAAAGGAACAACATTTCCAGCAAAGCAACAACAACCATCACTAGGTTCCTACATAGCCTCAACAACACAACATTTTCCAACAAATGTTATTATTTTTCTTCTATATTTAGAAATATTTGTGTTTGTTAAAATATATATTATTTTGTAAAGTTATTTTAGTTTGGAATCTGAGCTTAGATGTAATATTTTCTACAAGTACTTAGAAATAAGAATCAGAAATGGTGAACCCTTGGGATAAATTATGAAGCTGAAATGTATTCATCTAAAGTTTTTCTGATATGAATGAAATGATTCTCAATTTGCCTCAAAGAATCTTGTGTTCTTGTGAGTTATTCATTGTTATTTCATTTCATATTGTAAATTTCTGCATATATTTAATTTTGAATCGAGAAATTTGGGTAAGATAAGGTTGAGTTTCAACCTGTGTGAAATCCCTTGTGAAGTTATAATATATTAAAGAGATTAGTTTATTAGATCGTTTGTTTGAGATAACTCCTCTAGATCTTTAAATTGTCACTTCTTCATCAATTTAAATATGTTTTTGTTGGGTTGTAAACATTGGTTACATGCATCTTTTCCATATGGTTAATTTAATACTCTGTCTGAATATTTGATAGACCAGAGATTATCTTATTTCTGTCGTACACATCTATTTTAAACCAAATTTATGTCAAGAGGGGAAGAACCAGCCCTTTTATTATATCATGATTAATGAAGATTCAACACCTGTTTGATTTATTTTAGAACATTGGTCATCCAAACATTTTAAAAACCAGCAAAATATTTTAGATGATTTGGCATAATTTCTAACCTAGAATTATCTTCAGAGGTACAACATTTCCTAAGGGAACATCAATCTATTTCCAGGAACAACAATCTATCAATGGTGAATAAATGGAATTTTTCTTAGCGGAAATGCCTTGGATATTCAAATGGAAATCAACTCCCTATTTCTCCTGTTATAAATCCGTTAAGTGATGGCAAGTCTTCATGTTGTTTTCTTTGTGTTGGTGAACAATAGTAGGAGCAATTTGCAACAAACTCTTATGATCCAAATATTTTTTAGATCATGGCACTTAGAAAGACTCAAAATCATATGATATCAGATTTATTAATAGATTCTTGGATGAAATTCTCTTATTTCATTATCATTGCCTTCAAAAATCACTTGTTCATAAATTGATATTCTCTATTCTCCTCAGACTTGCAAAAAGCAAGAATCTACGTGCAATAAAACATGAAATCATGGAAGAAGAGAGGTGTATGGGCTCTCTTAATCTAATAAATATGAAAAAAATAATAAGTGGTTACTCTATAAAATAAATCCACAGAAAGAAATAACAAAGTAAAATGTATTTGTCACTTGCTCGAGAGTAGTGGTTGACCACACTAACCAGCAATGTTTTATTCATAAATCCTTTGTTTTCCGTATGATTTGAATGATTCCAAAGCCAAATGAAATATAATTCAAAGATATATCACTAATAGAAATAGGTTTTAAAAATTCCATGATATAATATGTCGAATTTCCTTTGAACAACCTGCATAATAGAGACATTTTCGATTTCCCAACTTAGACCAACAATTGATATGTTATGCATAACTTTTTTGTTTGATGATGGATTGAACTAATTCAAATTGTATATTAAATTATATACATATAAATATCTCCAATAGAAATATGTTTTTAGGGCATGAATAATTGATGGGTCAAATATGTCAATGAGCGGCTGAAAAAATAAAGTTTTAAGAGCGTTGATTTACGATAGGCGGTCAATATTTTGGTCATACATTTCTCATATGTTATCAAAATTGAGTGATTTAAATTTATTTTTAAACTAGATTCATAGGGGAATATATCATAGAAATAGGTTTACAAAATCTAGTCCTTTAGGCCTCCAAAAATTGACTATCCCAACTCTGTTCCTGAGTTGCCTACTAGACATCTTGTCAATGTTTTGGGCATAACATTTTCACTTCAAATCCAAATTGAGTGGTTAAAATTGGATTAGAAATTATACATAAAGGGATACCTATTACAGAAACAAGTTTTGAAAATATTTCCATTTGGTCCCTAAAAACATGACTGTCCTACGGTGTCTTCAATAATTTCATCAAGCCTGCAAACCATAAGATATGATAATCAAGCATTTTTTCGAAAATGGTGATAAAAATGAATATGAGTGTTTTTAGAAATATTATTTTCAATATAATAAATCTAAATACATAAATAAATCTAAATATTTATCACCAATGTTAATTTCCACAGTGTGTTGCAACAAAAATGACTATTTGTACATATAAAGAAATTTATTTATTTATCTGCTTATTTATTCTATTTTCTACACTAACCTAATCTAAATTGAAAAATAAAACATGCTTACGTATACAAGTACTTACAGTGGATCCATTTTCGAAATAAGGCCTTAAGTATTAACATACCCAAATTTGAAAAATGCATGTTAATAAATACTAGGGTATGAGAGACCAACTTCCTCGTTAAGGATGGTGCCAACAATTACTGAAGTGTGGAGTGATGTTACAAGAAAACGATAGAGTGGAACCAATATTCAATATATCTTTTAATTTTTTGATTTCCCATAGTTGTTATATCGTGAACTTCTTATTGATCTCGACTGGGTCCCGGATTATGTTGATCCTTCCTTCCTTGACTTATATCACCTGTGGGTTTTTGGGGTCTCCCTCTACCCCTTGGCTTTGTTTCCCCATTCATGCAGTCTAAGAGACAGAGAATTAAATCAAAACAACCAGAACAAATATAATGCTCAGGTCCTAGAAAAGGGTTGGTATAAACCTCGCCTGACCAGGATGAGAGAGTGGGTTTTATAGTAAAAAAGGCAGAAAATTAAAACAAACAAGGTAATCCGATGCTCAGGCCCTTGAGAAGGTTCGGTACAAACCTCGCCTGACCAGGATGAGAGAGTGGTTCCTATAATCAATCAAAAGGTATGAAATTAAAACAATCAAAGTGATCTAATGCTCGGGCCTTGGAAAAGGGTTGGTACAAACCTTACCTAACCAAGACGAGAGAGTGGTTCATATAATCAATCAAAATGCAAGAAATTAAAATAATCAAAGCAATCTAATGGCTGGGTCCTAGAAAAGGGTTGGTACAAACCTTATCTAACCAGGACGAGGGAGTCTTTTCTATAATCAATAAAAAGGTAGAAAATTAAAACAATCAAATTGATCTAATGCTCAGGTCCTGGAAAATGTTTGGTGGAAAGCCTCACCTGACTAGGAGAAGAGAGTGGTTCCTACGATTAATTAAAAGGTATAAAATTAAAATAATCAAAACAATCTAATGCTTGAGTCCTGCAAAAGGTTTGATGCAAGCCTCACCTAACCAAGACGAGAGAGTTTTTCTATGGTCAATACTGGTCGTCCTTTTACACCTTTGATAGCCTCACCAACAACGATTGCCAAAATGTTGGCGTCTTCATACAGGTTTATAGATTTAGTCCCCCTTACATTTATTGTCGATCGGGGGTTCGTCTGGTTATTTCAAGGTTATTGTGCAAGGTCTATGCAGGCCACAAGTTCCCCACCAGTATTGAGAAATTACAAATTACAAGGCCCATAGTGTTCTAAATCAATCTAGCAGGAATTAACAAACCAAATAACAAAAATCTTAAATAACATCAACTCTCAGTAACAACAATTCGGAGTAACAACAATCAGGAGTCACAACAATTCAGAGTAACAACAATTAGGAGTAACAAAAATTCTGAGTAACAACAAGGAAATAAACAAAAAAGAAATAAAACAATAATTACAAAACTTTAACAGTATAATTGAAAAACATACCTAAACCACGCGACTATATCCAACAACACTTGATCGAAAGAGTGGGTCCATCTCTCTGATCAGGTTTGTGGCTAAGAATTATGGACTACGTCAAGTTACGATACACTGATATTCTCATTGATTCATTAAAATTAATTCCAAACTGAAGTTTTGTTTTTACACACCAAATTAAGATCCTTCAATATCTTATCTGCTCCATATGTGTTATCTCCCTTTTCTCTCTGATTTGCGTCTTTTAAATACACAAACAACAAAGGGAAATTTATAGAAAACTGATTACAAAATGAATTTCCTTACAATTTAGATTGATTACCAAAATATCAATAAGCAAGATGAGACCTAAGAGATATTTCCATCATGATTCAACTAGAACAAGTCGAATCTAGTATTGAAATTGGGGCAATTTGGAAAACGACCACAACAAAAAATATACAAAAATGTCCTTCGAAGAACCTTGCTTTTCTCTCAATCAAGACATAATTTTGGAAAACGTCTCCAAGGAAAACTAATTTGGTTCATTCTATACAAAACCCATGTCTCATATTTTCAATATTCTTCTTCATTTTCTCGAGATGTCCAACGCAAAACTATCACTTTTTATCCCAACGAATTTCTCAGTTGGAATATTTGATTATGAGCTGAAGATCAAATTTGTAGTTTGGAAGAGATCTTGGAGGCTAAAATCATGAGTGATGTTATAACAAATTTAGTAATAAACCTTCATCAAAAAAATAATCATAATAATTATCAATTTATTAAAAATAAAGGAGAACAAATATTACTTATCCACAAGAGCATAAATAATTATGAAATGGAATTATATGATGAATTATGATAAATAAAATAGTAGAAATGGATGAAATGGATGTCAAGAAGTGATAATACTAATGATAAACTAGTGGCCCAACAGTTCCTTCAGAGAAGCATATAGAGACCTCTGATTTTGGTTTTCTCGTTTAGATTTCCCCTTCTTTGTTTCTACTAATTGGATAAGCTTGAGGACACCAGTAGAAAATACTGAGTATAGGCATGAGGTTTCTAGAATAGCCAAATTCATGGTTAGACCAAAATCCTCCTAATGGACGGATCATATTTTCCATCAGAACTTCATCGGCCAAACGATGTAACCAACACAAGGAAGATGGACATAGGGCTAGCCAAATTCTGAAGTGTCACAAGCCTCCTTACATTTTTTCCACACACTTAGAAGCCTCAACAAAACCATGAACAACACTTTATTCACATAACAAAACAAAATAAAAATTCGAGAAAAGAAACAAACAACAAAAGACTAAGTAAATAGTGCAGGGCACAACCCAAGATTTTCATTGAAAATATAGTCTTAAGTCTTGGCCATTGATAGGGAGAGAGTCAATATCCCCGTCAAGTGATTGAAGATGATATGTGTGCTAGACAATATTTTCATGTATCGTGTATGACCTAGTCTAGAGGGACTGAAACTTATTGTGTTTTCCTTTTTCCTCATGGGACTTGTCCCACTTTAAAACTAAGTCACCCACACTAAAGTTGTTTTTCCCTAAAGACTTCCTATCAAACCACCTCTTGATACAACATTAGTGAAGTAAAAAAAATTCCTTAGCTTTCAACCTTTCTTCCTGTAGCTTGTGAAAAGTGTCCATCCTCTGCTGGACTAACAGACAAGGCTTGCCTTGGGACTCTTGTGATAGTTAGAGATCGGGCAAGTAGATGTTCGCCAGGAAGATGGTTTCTTTTCCATACACCAGGAAGTAAGAGGAGGTGTTCAGGGAAGGTTTTGGCATCACTCGGTTAGCCCATAAGGCATTCACCAAAGCACAGTGCCAGTTTCGTTGCTAAGAGAATATGGTCATTTTTATTATATGGATAAGGTTCTTCTTCTTGGATTCAACAAGACCATTCCCTTGCGGATAATAATTAGTTTAATTCTTTAATATAATACCATTTTCCAATACAAAATCATAAATTTTTAATGATGAAAATTATGTTGCATTTTCAAAAAAAAATGACGTAGGAACGTTGAACCTATAAATAATGTTTTGTTGCAAAAACATGATGATTTCCTAATCGTTCACCTATTTCAGTGGAACTCCCTCTATCCACCATGTGAAATAGTCTATAGTAGTCAAAATGTAGTGGTGTTGCTTTGACAAGTGAAAAAAAAATTCTCAAGTGATGTCTGATCCTCACTGTTGGAAAGGATTTTCCACTGCAATGGGCTTGTTACACAAAATATTGTCACCATGACTTTCTGCAGTCAGCATGAGTCTATCACCACTCATACTGTCCTCCTTTGCAAGTCTCAAACCTCAGCTCTTCATGTCAAGCCTTAAAAATGAGAGAAAGTCTTTGAAAATCTCTAAAACTTTGGTTCCGCACTTTCTCTTACCATTACCTGCGGTCCCGCACCCCTTGGTCATGTTACCTACGGACCTACCCGCTCTGTCTATAAAAGAGTGGGTGCGGACCCCTGTAAGAGTAAAAAAGGCACAAGTTTACTATTAAAAACTCACTTTGGATTAATTCTAGACGCTTCTAGAAGGAATCTTGAGGTGGCAAGTTCACTCCTAGGTGGTTCATGCATCCCATGACTAAAGGCGCTAACCCCTTGATGAGAGAAGCTTATCCCTTTGAAGGAGGACTCTATCCCTTTGAAGGTGGACCTAGTTACTTCCTTCCTCTGCACTATAAAATGAGGCATTGAGTTGATTGCTAGGGAGGTTGAAAGCTGAACATTTTTTAGGGTAAATGTTGTTGGAATTTAGACTTCCTAATTGAGCTTGAGAGGAGAGATTACATACCTTTTGGCTTCTTTGGGAAGAGAGTGAAACTTGTCAAAGTAGAGGAGATTCTTGCTGGACCCTGGGAGGAGCTTGTACAACATCAAGGCACCAAGGTTGTAAATTTCTTCTTTGTTTAAAGTTAATACAATCAGATTCATTTTTCTCAATAAATTGTCTTCTATGGTTTATTTCATGAATTCCTTGATCATCATGATAAATATGGTTTATTATATTGGCTATGCAGGTGTTATTTGATGTGTGTGCTTGTTTGTGTTTGCAGATTCTTTAAAAGGGAGCTCATTTGGACGAACGGAGTGTGGTTTCCACAAACTAGCACTGGACTTGAGGTAGGGTCTTAAACATTTGTTGGCCTTTATTTATAAATTGCATATTTAGAGAAAGATAGAATTTGTTTGGTTTGCTTGTCGCTAGATATCCATAGATACTAGGGAGATTGGTCTTGTCCACAAGAACGATTTATCCGCCTAAAAAAATGGCGACCATACTGGGGACTTGAATTTTTGGTTTTTGCCTTTGCTTTTACTTTGACTTGAGAAAATGTTCCTCTGTTTCTGGTTTTTGCTTGCTGTGTGTGGGATTGGGTAGGTTTTTAGATTTTGAATTGTTTTTTGTTTTTTCACATTTTTGAGAGTGGACCACACCTGCTGTTTGTAACACAGTGTGGACATACCCACACTGTTTCTTTACTACACCGGTACCGCACCTGGTTATACCAGGGGACTGCGGACCCTATCAAATTTTTGAAAAAACTAAAATCTTTTCATCTAGTTAAGCTTAGGATTTGTTTATGTTGTTTAGCCTCTGCCCAGATCTACACGTGTCTTGTCAGAAACTTTTTGTGAGTAAATTCCATTGGCATTTAGGTTTTAGGTGCATTTCTAGAAGTTTTGTGTGCCTGGCTTGATTTTCGTTTGGTTTTTGTAGTAACTCGGAGCTTAGAAGCCTTAGAAACCTCAAATCACCCTGGTTTTTGCTGGTCTTCTTATGAGTCTGACCGATTTGTAAAATCTGCCTTTGGTGAGGAACACATATCATTTTTCTCTTTGCGAAGCTTCGAAAGAACTTGTTTTGAAAGTTTTGGATTTCATTTTTAAAAAGAAAACAAAAGCTGGTTTTTTTTTTTATTAATTTGTTATTCTGAACAAGTTAGTCCTTAGTTTGTTGATAACTAAGTAAAACATCTTTGAAAATAAATTTTGTAAGCTTTTACTTCACTTAGGTTTTTAGAATTTGTAGATCTCAAGATTAGATTTTCAATAGCTTTGAGTGTTTTCTAGAAATTAAAAAATAAAAAATAAAAATAAAAAAAAATCTCTTTTGGAAAGGATTTGTTTTTGTAGTTTTTTATTGTTGAAAAAGAAAAAGGATTTTTTCGTGAGCATAATTAGTAGTCTCGTTTTTGAGTTTATTGAAAAAGACAAAAAGTTCTTCTTTTCATTTGTTTGTTAAGGAAAAATTTGTTTTTTAAGCATTTGCATTCTCAACTCTTTCTTTAGCTAGAAATTCATTGAAGAAAAATGATTGTTTATCATCTTAGGTGCATTTTTAGTGTTTTGGAGTCGAGTCTTCACACCATAAAGTTTCATCTCCACACCTTTTGACTTAAGAAACAACCATAAAAATAACACTTAAAGTAAAATCTGTCTAGCAATCTTTTTATTTCTAGGGCTCTTTATCACCAACATAGCTTAGGCTAGTAACTTGGAGTAGGGAGTAATTAACTCTCCAAGATAGTAAAAACAAACAAGTAGTTGTATCTTGCGGTAGGAGATAAATTCCAATTGTTACATCTATGCTCTGGGAAGCTCCTCTTAAAGGAGTCAAGCACGAGGTCATATCCGAACCAGTGGGGTAATCAATCCTTCCTCATTTGGAATGATAGCAAATATACACGTATTAAAAATGGTAAACCTCAGATTAACCATTGTCGAGGAGCCTGGGGTCACTTGTTGGTAAACCTTGGATTATGTCAAGGAGCCTTCAAGGGGATTGAGCTTTGCTACTCTGCCCTTGCGTGTGTATCGGATCACAGACTGTTCCCCCAGGTATATTTGTTTCCGTTAGTAACCATAGTGACCATAATCTATAGGATTCTTTCCTAAGGTGACGGTGGAGGGAAGATCCCATTGTACTTGGAGTAGACGTCGAATAGACTCACTTGGATTTTCTAGGGGGTTCTCTTCACTCGAGACGGTTTAGTGGAGAAACTTGTGCCAGTCTATTCATTAAGCACGTTTTCGGGGTAACTGTTCCAACCGACATTTCTGTATTGAATTCTGCGACGTTGGATTTCATCACCAACTAGTGTTTTCGGTACGGAAAGTTACTGTTTGTGTGTGGTTTTACCTCCTAGATTCTTTAGGCGTATGATTCAGAGTTGTTTGGTTCTTTAGAGACTTTAGGTGGTTTTCGTTGAGATTTTTCTTTGTTTGCGTGTGAAGTAATTAAAATATTTAATCATGGCTGAATTACCAAGGCAGTCCCGTAGACTTTGGGGCCAACCTCCTGAGTTTTCACCAAGCCAGCTTGAAGGGCTACAAGCTCTTGTAACTCCTAGTGACAGTAGAGTTGGGTCACCTGAACAAGGAGAATCTTCTTTAGTTGTGCATCTTGATTATCAAGTCCAAGCACCAGAGTATATTATTGAACCTGTTTCATTTTCCGAAGTTACTGGTAATTTTTCTTCTACTAGTGAATTAACCGAGGAACCTGAAATTTCTGAACCTGAAACTGAACCTGCTGCTTCTCCATCATCAGGATCTTCATCTCCAACTTCCAGTGGTCCTGGTTCACCCAGGGTAGGAAGAGTCATTACCCAAAATCTTCCTTCTTGACTTATTGCTATTGAAGAACTTGTTACTCCGGAAGAAGGTATATCTATCCCTGAAAATCAACCAGTTATAGAACTTAGAGAGCGTGAATCGATCTCTTACAATCCACCTAGGAGGGACGCTTGGTATCTTTCATCGACCAATTTTTTGGAAAACCCGGGACTAAGTTTTTCACTACCTCGCATTCATTTTCATCCAACACCTAGAGGTTATTATCCTCCTTTGAATATGTCAAGATAGTCATCCATGTTTTCTCAATCTCCAGAAACATTTTTATATGGTGGTCCTTCTGTTCCCTCTGGGTATCAGTCACTTACTGGTACTTTTTAGGGAGCATCTCCTCAACCTGTTGAAAAAGGGTTATTAACTGGTAATAACGGAACTAAGTCGTTGAGTGTAGAAGATATTCTTATGATGTCAGGTACCATTCCAAATCCGCAACCTCAAGGTAATCAGTTACCACCTGGGGGGCAACATCAAGGTCCTCAATTATCGCCTGGGGGGCAACCTCAAGGTACCCAATTACCGCCTGGGGGGCAACCTCAAGGACAATACATACCTTCGGGACAATACATTCCTCAAGGTCAACCCCAGACTCAGTATGTACCTCAAGGTCAACCCGAGTATCAATATGTACCTCAAGGTCAACCCCAGACTCAGTATGTACCTCAAGGTCAACCCGAGTATCAATATGTACCTCAAGGTCAACCCCAGTATCAGTACGTGCCTCAAGGTTATCAACCTCAAGGTCAGTACTCGACCTAAGGTTTCCAACCACCTTCAGGTCATTCATTTGTTCAAGGAGCTGGAAATGTACCTTTGAATTATCAACCCTACCCTCAACCCAGTTATGGTCCTCAATATGCTCAACCTTCTATGGGTCCATAACCTGGAATGAACATAGTGTGGGATCCATCTCAATCTCAACAGATCTTGCAACCAAATGTGCAGTTGTCATCTCAATCTAGACAACCCTTGGTTTCTGGTTCAACCCAACAACCTATCCAGCTTACTATTCAAACTTCTGCACCTTCTGTAGTTTCTTAGCCTGGGCCTAGTTCGCCTCGAACTCCGCCTCAAACAACTGCTGCAACATCTGTTCCATCTACCCCACCTACTTCTGGAGTATCGGCAGCTCCAGTTTCTACTGTTCCTGCATCAATTCCTCAAGCATCTTTATCTCAGTCTGGACCTACAATTCAGACTTCAGTTCAAATGCCTGTAGGACAACCTGGTCCAAGTAGGGTTGTCACAAGTCAACCTCAATTTACTTATCAACCGTACCAGGGATATGCCAATTCGGTCCTGCTGTGCAGAACCCAGTCTATCAGTGTCAACCGTACCCTAGATATACTTATCAGCAACCTCAACAACCCCAGTACGGTCAGGTTAATCCTGGTTTTCTGGGAGGATATAATATCCCAAATGCAATTCCAATTCCTAGTTAACCTAGATATCCTCCTCCTGGGGCTGGTGTCATGACCCAAAGTTTTCGAGACCCTAATCATCAGTTACCATTCATTGCAACTTTGGACTTGACTGATTTTTCACGCCTTACGAACGATCCGATAAATTATCTTTTGTTTTGGCTGCCAATGCCGAATAAGTTGCCCAGTGACATCCCAAAGTTTGAAGGTAAATCAAGAGAGGATCCGTCGAACTATGTGATGAATTATCACCTCTGGTGTGCATCTAACTCCATTTCAGATGATTCAATTTGTTTACGTCTTTTTCAATGCACTCTAATTGGTCTTGCGGCCAAGTGGTACATTGAGTTACCGCGAGCCTCTTTTTATAACTTTAGTTAGCTAGCTACTTCATTCTTAACTCATTTTCAGTTGCCAGTCAGATATGACAATGGCACGGAATTATTAACTTCATTAAAACAGTCAACATCCACTTATATTTCAGATCACATTCATGAATGGAGATGTCGACGTCATTTAGTGAAAGTTTTTATTCCGGATCAGATCTTAGCAGAATGGTTTGTTAAATCATTATTACCTAAAATCACTAAGGATGTAGCTAAGGCAGGAGTAGTTACTGAAGAGCAAGTAATTGCTCAAGCTCATTACCTTGACCTCGTTTTTACACAGTCGGGTATGTTATAGAAGAAAATCCCTGACCTTCCTAAACAAAATCAAATAACTGCAGCTCCTTCAGGGTCTCATTCCGCTAACGGTATGATTGGTACAGTTAACACCAAAAGTAAGAAGATATCTTCCAAGAATTCTTCTCCTATCATAACTTTACCAGATTCCCCGACAGGAGACTCTTCCGTGGAAATTTCTGCCGATATTCATGTCGTAGAGTCATCTACGGCCAAATCAAAATCTGGTGGTAAGGAAAAGGGGAAGAAGAAAAATAAATCAGATAAAAATTCGAAAGAGAAACTAGAAAAAATGGAATCTACTGATGAGAAACGCAAACCTCGTTATCCTTGTCTCATTTGTGATGAAGAGCATTTTACAAGAGATTGCCCTCATCGCGCTGAGGTTGCGAAAATTGTCAAAGGTTCTCAAATGCATGCTGTTTTGAAGGATCCTTTTCCTAGTCAAGACAGTAAGATGATAGGTTCTTCCTCAAATGCCTTAGAAGAACCCATAATGATAATGTCCCATGTTAGGATTGCGACACGATCGCAAGATTATAGAAGTAAAAGTCTTGTTGGTGGTAAGGAAGCAAAATCTTCTAATTCAAACCCATCAACTTCAACTCCCAGTTCCGATCCGCTACAGATCGAGAAACCTAACCCAGACTTAGTAATCAAACCGCCCGCCAAGGGTATACTTCGAAATTCAGCTTTCAATCCACATGCGAGAGCTGCTCAGAACTATAACATTGTTGAAGATTTGGCTATTTCACCTTCAGCAATGTCAGCTTTGGAGGTGCTCTAATTATGTCCAGCACAGCGTAAATTGCTATTGTCGGCTATAGGAGCTGTTGATGTTCAGGACTTGAACCTTATAATCTTCGATTTAGAAAATAGTACACCTCGCTTAACTCATCAAATGGCTTTCCAGATTCGAGTGTTAGTAAAAAACAGACCTTGTTATACGACTGTAATTGATGAGGGAGCTTCAACGTGTATTATGTCAATCCAGTGTTGGAGATCGCTTGGTTCTCCTACACTCAATCAATCCCTGATGATTCTAAAGGCTTTTGATGGCCGTGGGTTCCATCCTTTAGACATTGTCACACGGAATAAGTCGATCTTGCGGACAAGATAGACCTTCCTAGAATCTAAAGAAGACCTAATGACAAGCAAACCAACCAGACACTGTCTTTCTCTAAATATGCTTTGATAAACAATAGCAAACAAGTGTTTTTAGGGCCTACCTTAGGTCCAACGCAAGCTTGTGGATGCCCTCGCTACTTTGTCCAAATGAGCTCCTTTGTCACGAATCTGCAAACACAAACAAGGCAAACAAATTAAATAGCACCTGAAAAGGCAATTGCATAAAACATATTTAACATGAAAGTTAAGGAGTCCATGAAACAAATAACATGAGATACTTGTTGAGAAAAATGAGTTTGATTGTATTAATTCAAAAGAAGAAGAACTTTACAACCTTTGCCTTGACGTTGTACAAGCTCCTCCCAGGGTCCAGCAAGAAGTCTCCTCTACTTTGACAAGTTTCACTCACTCCCCAATGAAGCCAAAAAGATGTGTGATCTCTCCTCTTAAGCTCAACTAGGAAGTCTTGATTTCACCAACATTTACCCTCAAAAATGTTCAGCTTCTAACCTCTTTAGCAACCAGGCCAATGCCTGAATTTATAGTGCAATGGAGGGAGGTTACTAGGTACTCCTTCAAAGGGATAGCTCCTCTCATCAAGGGATTAGCTCCTTCTCTTTTGGGATGCATGAACCACCTCAGAGCGAACAATCCACGTCAAAATTCCTTCTAGAAACCTCTAGAATTAACCCAAAGTGAGTTTTTAAGATAAAACTTGCGCCTTTTGACTTTCACAGGGGTCCACACCTACACCGTTAGGGACAGAGCGGGCAGGTCCGCAGTTTTTGTACATAGAAGGTGTGGAACCGCAGGTGACCATGAGAGAAAGTGCGGAACCAGAGTTACATTGATTTTTAATGTCTTTCTCTCATTTCCAAAGCTTGATTTGAAGAGCTGAGGTCTGAGACTTGCTTAGGAGCACAGTACAAGTGATAATAGACCCATACTGACTGCAAATAATCATGCTGACGATATTTTTGTGTAACAGATTGTCCCCTAAAGTGCGAAGTCTGTAGTAGATGAGGATTTCTTATCATTTAGGAAGAGTGAAGTACTTTATCATTTCGAGGATCATCTTGTGGAGAGCTCGGTTGGAACCTGTAAAAATATTCAATGCAAGATATATATATGAGATCATATCATCGCTGAGGTAGGCATTCCCATACTCAGATCAAAACTGACTAGAAAAACTAACTACTGGTCTGATACAGGAGTGATCTTGTAAAACATCACAAGTATAGACTCATGTGGACACAGTATGGACGCAGCCATCTGTTTATGAATAGTCCATTATATACGGAATACAAAATTCCTCGCAACCTGGATTGTGGAAGCTACATCTAGGGTCTTCATTTCTACTTCCCGAAACAGTACGATTCTATCCATGCGAATGAATGTGTTGATGTCGAATATGGTAGAAACCACTTGATTACCAGTCAATGATGTAAACTGTTAACAAGTGTGAGAGAAACCACCAGTGATGTCAATGGCTCTCAAAGTACCCAATACAATCCATGAGATGCGAATAACTGTGTTGATGTCGAACATGTCATGGAATCCTTTGATCGAAAGTTAATGATGTAAACTGTCGTCAAAGGCGAGAAACCTGCCGTTGAGGCATGCAGATCCCAAGGTACTGATGATTCCTAGATCATCTTTCTAGATAATGAGCTGATGTCGATAGAAAGTGATCCGTCATAGGCAAGCCCATAACACGGAACCATAGATCAAGTTGAAGAAATTTAGTTGCAAGGACTGACTCAGGGATGGTCAAGATGGATGACAGATATTTTGCAAATGAATGGCTTATTGGCAGTGACCTCTTGAACACATAATGACACGAAAGATGGCTTGGTGACAATTGACCCAAAGTTAATACCCAGAAACCGACTGAAGACTTTCAATGTGGTTTGATCAACTGTTAGGCAAATGATTTCCCAACCTAGGTGAATGAAAGTGTCGTGTTCAAGAGTGGTTACAAAGTATGACAAACAGGCTCATTTTCTCTCTTTTCCCCCACCATTTCTGGCAAGTACCTCTTTATTTTTGACAAGCTTGAGGAGGATAACATTTGCTTGATTATAAGCTCATCCTTCGGATGAGTCCAACTTAGTTTAAATTCAAACCCTAAGAAGGAGTGGTTCGTTCCTGTTTGTAATTGAACAGGTCCTTTACTGTGAAATTTTAACGAGTCCAGTATAGGAGAAACTCGGCGTTTTTCAATTTTAGAGAGTCTGAAAAACTTAAGAAGACTCCAGGGTTGACCTTTTTCGTAAATTTGTGTCTCCCAAGCCCGAAAAAGTATAAAATAATACTTGAAAGAACCGCTTGATCTTTTATGACCAAGGAGTACTTTTTGTCATTAGTGCCTTTGACCCAGAAAAGTAAAAAAAAGATCAATGACACGTCATTTTATGACCGATATCGAATTTGAAACGACAAAAATCCGGCAATCTTTTCATGTTTTTTACGATCGGAAAAGAGCTGTAAGTGGACCGTCTTTTAATTCCATTTTAACGAGTTTAAAAGAAACACTCGGCAATCTTTTCATGTTTTAGGAGTCAAAAAAGAGCTTAAAGATGACTCTACATGTTTTTTCGTCGAAAATGATAGATTTCGCCTGAATAATCTTTTATTCTACACAAAAACACAAACATTACTCATACCTGTTTGAAATGGATAAAAATGTCGCAAAATACCTTTTCAAAGTGAAACATAAAAAAATTTGCAATTTATTTACTCAAAAAACTTATAAAAAGGGCCTTTGTCAATTCATTTTTATCGTTTGAGTTTGGGTGAGAAAATAGTGCTTTTGCTCAGAAAACTTCCTGTGAAGATTGCGGAAAATCCAACCGTCGGAATCGAACATCGTCTTCTCCAGGTAATCCACATCATCCCACTCTTCATTTTTAATCGTTTAAATTTTTGTTTTAGTCATTTATTTCATTTTTGGGAGGGTTTTTAGGCACAAAACCCGCGCGCGGGGGCCCGCAGGTTTACCATTGCGGGCCTGCAGACCCCGACTTTTTCTCCATTGGGAAAAAGTTCAGGGTCCGCACCTTCCGTGTAGACAAAGTGCAGTCCCACGCACTGTGTCTAACCCGGAGGGTGCGGTCCCTACCGCAAGGGTTTTTAACCCAAAAATTCTCAAAAATGGACCACACAAAATAATTTCTAGCAATTTAATTTGTCTTTATGCTTAATGCAGAGAGTACATCATGCTAGATTGGCATGAACGAGAGCATGAGGACGTGGATGCTGCCGCATGGAATCATCAGCCTTCATTTGATGCTTTGAGGGCATGCAGATTGTACAAATTCTGGGCCATTCCTGGCATGAGGGCTCAGGTGGATTTCTTACAGTGGCTGGTTGACAGATGGAGCATATAGGACCAGTGCTTCTTCATTGGTGGCCACCAGCTCGAAATCGAGCTGGCGGACATATATTTCTTGACTGGTTTGCCTAAGAGAAGCGAAGACTTGACTCTGCACGGGACTAGGCCTGGTGGCCAGTCTGTCGATAGCCTCCGGCTAGAGTACTGCAACAGCCAGGCTAGAGACAAAGGGATAGACATAAAGACCATATCCTGTCCTGAGCTCATGGTGATTGTGTATGGCAGTTGATTGCTTCCGAGGCACCATCTTCAACTGGTGCGATGCCGTGTTGGCCAATGTGAAAGGCCAACTGACCAGGGCCAAGAACGGACGACTAAAGACCTTTGTTTATGGGGCTTTGGTCATAAGTTTTGGCCTGGAGAGGGTTCATATGTTGATCCCACAACACCTTACTGTTGGAGTTGGGCTTCCTCGAGAGCCCAAACTGATGCGATGGGTCACAGTTATGGCCCGTCACCCAGACGAGAGGACAGAGGTTGCTCGATTCAAACCTGAGTATTTCCAATGGCTGGAAAACCAGGTCTTTTCCATTCAGAACTTCCCTTACGCTGGGATAGATTTTCGTGGTGACCCAGACATGGTTCTTCCACCAGGAGAGCAGTGGGACGAGTCAGGTAAAATCCTTTTCAACATTTTTTCTATTTTAATTTTTTGTTATTTTTTCATCGTCGCAAAACTGATAGTAAAAATTTCAAATGCAGATGTGGGTCCACAGCGACCGACCGCTCTCCGGCCTTACGAGAGGAGGCAACCAGTTGCACCCGCGCCAGCCCCACAGGACGAATCAACAGAGATTTTGGCCAAGTTGGAGGGTCATCTCGAGTGCTTGACAGGAGATATTCCCGAGACCACTATAGACGACATTCCTCGTCGACTTCAGCGCTATGTGATTGGGGTCCCAGGACCTTTTAGGAGGTTCCTTTGCAAGGTGGCCCGTGCAGTGGTTTCTTATAGAGATCATCACCAGTGATAGGATGATCGTTTATTGTGGGCACATGTGACATTTTTGTTTTTTGTACTTATCATTTTTGCCAATCATAAGGTGCTTTTCAACCTATGGTCGATGACGACGTATTTTTTGACACACTCCTATATATATATATCACTATTACCAGCTTATCTTGTAAATCATGTTATGGAATGGTTTTAAATTTACATGTATGATTATTGCAAATGTCTATTTAACATTCGAGAAGCAATTGCATCTGCTAATGTATTTAAAGATCTTGGAATATGCTGATATTCAATATAATCAAATTCACGTTCCAAGAGACGCACTCTCAAAAATAATCTCAATAACACTGGATTTCTAATGGCATACACTCTATTAAGTTGTAATACAACGAGTTCAGAATCTAACCTCACTATCAAACTCCGAATCCCAAATGAAATAGATTCAGATAATAACTCAATCACTGCACTATACTCGGCAATGTTGTTCGTTGTTTGACCGAGGCTTACCCCATGCATAGATACTAACTCGTCAGAGGGCGAATAGATAACCCAAGCTGCGGAAGAGATGTTCCGTGTATTACGACAAGCACCATCAGCGAAACCAATGTATGTTTGGAGAGGCATCGACATCTGCAATATCAAGAGTAAAACCAAGATAAGCAGGAATAATGACGAAAAACACTCTCTAAGCTAAGCACATTGTTTAAACTAAAACACACCAGCTAGAAAGAAAAAACTATCCTAACTAAATCTCCATACCCATTCTTTTAAGCATAATACCTCTTCAAGTAAAGGCCATTTCTGGGTTTACCCAAAGAGTCCCCGTCAAAGTCTACCAATTCATAGGCCCCTTTGGCTAGCTTTCGCTTGACAACATAGGGACCATGCCACATAGGAACGAATTTTCCAGCGCCTAATTTATCATTAGCTTGATCGTAAACTAAGACTAGATCTCCTTCCGAAAAATTTCGAGGGGTCACATTTCGATCATACTGAGCTTTCATTCGTTTTGCATGAGTCTTGATTGTCAATGCAGCATCACGTCGATTCTCATCTAGTTGAGCCAAGTATAACAAACGCTTTTCCTCTTCGGAAGTGGCTGGAAGTAACTCGATGGCCATTTGCAGTGACGAGATTTCGCATTCAATGGGTAACAGCTTCCAAACCGTAGACTAGTTGGAAAGGAGTGACCCCTGTTGATGTTTTTACTGAAGTTCGGTATGCCCAAAGCACTGAAAATAGCATGTTGTGCCAATTCAACCGATGAATCCCAATGATTCGTCGGATCATGATGACTAAAACTTTGTTGATGGATAATAAGGGGTTGAACTATCGTGACGTAAACCAAGCTTGCCTGTAAGTTCGGTCATCATAACGTTTCGAAAATGACGCCCATGATCAGTGATTATCACTTGTGGGACACCAAACCTAGAAATTATATGATTGAACACGAAAATTGCAGCTGTCTTGCCGTCTACCTCAAATGTAGGCATCGCCTCGGCCCACTTAGTAAAATAATCTACCGCAAGGATGATATACGCATGCCCCTCGGCCGAGTGAGGGTTACATGTAATAAATTCAATACCCCATTTGGCAAAAGGACCAACGGCAATTATAGGGTGGAGAGGAGCACGTGGAGCACACATCTTACGATAAAAAATTTGGCAGTTGTGGCATTTTCGGACCGCCGTAATACAATCTTTAAATAAAGACGGCCATAAGTAGCCAGCGCGCAATATCTTTTGGGCTGTGGCAAACCCAGACATATGACCGCCACACGCTCCATAGTGACATTCATTTAGAACCCTTTCAGCTTCCTTGTGAGGTAAGCAACGTCGAAAAACAGAATCCGCCCCACGGCGATAAAGAGTATCTCCAATAATCCTGAATTGTTGGGACTGGAATCGAATTTTTCGACGTTCTGACCTTGAAATTTCTGGCCGAAAGGATTGGGTCTGGAGATAAACGATGATATCCCCGTACCACGGATCTAAAGTGCTGATTAGAAACAAGGATTCGTCCGCAATGGGCTCCTCCGCCACAGTTTCCGTGTCAACATGCGGGAAGTCACACATTAACTCCGCAAAAACTAAAGATTTCTTAGACTTAGATCTCTCAAATTCCAAGTCGAACTCCTGCAGGATAACGATCCATTTAGAGTACTTGCCCCCTAACAATTGCTTGGTCAAAATGTAGATCATAGGGTTGCAATCCGAAATTACCATAGTTTTCGTCACTACATTTTACTATGATCTACGAGTTAGTATCTAGCTTGCACGGCTGCCAATGCCAATTTCTCCACATGTGAGTATTTTAGCTCAGTTGGATTTAAAGTTCGACTAAGATAATATATCACATGTTCCGTTTCGAATTCATCTTCCTGAACTAAGACCATTCCAATGGTGGAATGAGAGGCGGCGAGATACAAGAAGTAATCCTGGTTGTAGTTGGGAGGATGCAACAACAGTGCATGGGTCAACGCGTGTTTGAGTGCATCAAAAGATTTCTAAGCTATCTCATCCCAATAGAATGGAGTATTCTGCTTCAACAACCGGGTAAAATACTTTGTAACATCGGCGTAGTTAGGAATGAATCATCGTAAAAAGTTTGCTTTCCCCTGCAAACTTTGGAGTTGGCGAAGAATCGAAGGAGGAGGCAATCAGATGATAGCTTCGACCTTCGAGGGATCAACGCGAATGCTAGCTTTCGAAACTACAAACCCCAGCAATCGACCTGTTTCTATACAGAAGACACATTTGTGTGGGTTCAACTGAATACGATAATGCCTACACCTCATAAAGATTGCTCGTAAATGGATGAGGTGATCAGCTCAATGTAATGAATGAGCAGGCAAATCATCGAGATAGGGTTGCACAATGTGCTTGATGTCATGAAATGCATAAGACATCGCCCTTTGAAAATTTGCTCCGGCATTCTTAAGCCCAAAAGGTAATTTGCAATAAGCAAATGTCCCCCATGGACAAATGAAAGCCGTTTTTGGTTGATCGGCAGGTAGAATATTGATTTGATTGTATCCGGAAAAACCGTCCATGAAGGAGAATATTTCGCTGCCGGCACAATCATCAATGATTTGATCGATATAGGGAGTTGGGTAATTGTCCTTTGGACAGGCTCGATTAATGTCCCTATAGTCGATGCATATTCTTATTGTTCCCTGCTTTTTGTTAACCGGAACAATATTAGATACCCAATCCGTTAACGGGATCGGATAAATGAAACCTGCTTTCAATAATTTTTCAACTTCTGCTTTAATTGCAGCATCTTTTCGTGGGTGAATCTGAAGCAAACTTTTCCGGACGGGTTTAGTGTCCGGGTAAGTCTGGATTTCATGAACAACAATCCTGGGATCAAGTCCTGGCATTTCCTCATAGGACCAGGCAAACACATCACGGAATTCTTGAAATAGGGCCTTATATAATTGAATTTCGTCATCTGTACACAAGGCACCTATATGAATGTTCTCAACAATTCCGGGCTTAACCGAAATGTCAATAGGAATAGTTCGAGAGATGTTTCCCAAATTTAACTCTGAATCGGGATGTTTCAGTGGATTCTGAGGTTCCTTGACATATTCAGTTGTAAAAATTGATGAGAAATCATTTTCAAAACGATCATCCTCAGGTAAAAACGAATATCTGTGATGGAGATCTTCCCATGGTAAATTATCTACACATAGGATTTCACGAATTTGCTCATCAGAGTGAACAAGTTCAGAAAACGTAGTTAAATCCGAGGTTGATGTGAAAAATGATTCCTCACGGACCACATTCATTAAGTCATTGTCGGTTGAAAAAGGGTCGGCAAAAGACTGCACGGCTTCATAGGCAATTTCATATGGACTCAAAGGCAATGCATTACCAAATGAGTCTATCTCAAATTCAGAAGGAATGATCCAAGGATCATCATAAACAATGGTGTCTGATGTAATCATATGAATGGTTGCAAATGAAGATGATGTGTTGATCGGAGGAAAAGGAAAAGTTCCCAGTAAACCGACATCTTTAACTAATCCTACTCCAACATCCTTATATGGGATAGTCGTTTTACCAACATGTTGAATACTCTCCGAAGAGGCTGGGTCGGATGAAAAGTAAGCCAGCTAGTCTATTGTTACGATCTTCCCATTGTGTGGAAACTTTATTACTCGAAAGACCGATGAAACGATCGCTGTCATAGCGTAAGACCAACTTCGACCCAGGAGAAGGTTGTAATCTAAAGGGGCATCAACCACCTCCACATCTAGACTAACGGTTTTTCCTTCAACCCCTATAGGCAAATCTTGTAGAATGCCAAAAGGATGAAACCCACGGCCATCAAAGGCATTTAGAATCATCGGGGATTGATTTAGCGAAGGAGAACCAAGAAATCTCCAACACTGTATCGACATAATACACGTTGAGGCTCCCTCATCAATTACAGTCCGATGAATAGGCCTGTTTTTGACTATCACTGGAATCTGGAAAGCCATTTGATGAGGAAAATGTGGTGTACTATTTTCTAGATCGAAGATTATTAGGTTCGGGTCCTGAACATCAACAGCGCCTATAGCCGACAAAAGTAATTTACGTTGTGCTGGACATGATTTCAGCACTTCCAAAGCCGACATTACTGAGGGTTAAACAGCTAAATCCTCAACAATGTTATAATTCTGAGCCGCTCTCGCATGTGGATTGAAAGCTGACTTTTGAAGTATACCCTTGGCAGGCAGTTTGATTACCAAGTCTGGATTAGGTTTCTCGATCTGTAGTGGATCGGAACCGGGAGCTGAGGTTGATGGATTAGAATGAGAAGATTCTGCTTCTTTACCATCAACAGGACTTTTACTACCATAATCTTGCGATCGAGTCACAATCCGAACATGGGACATCATCAGTATGGGTTCTTCATTGGCATTTGAGGATGAACCTATCATCTTACTGTCTTGAGCCGGAAAAGGATCCTTGAAAACAGCAGGAGTTTGGGAACCCTTGACAATCTTTGCAACCTCTGCATGATGAGGGAATTCTCTTGTAAAATGTGCATCGTCACAAATGAGACAAGGATAACGAGGTTTGCGCTTTTCATCATTGGATTTTGCCTTTTCAGGTTTCTCCTTTGAACTTTTGTCCGTTTTATTCTTCTTCTTTCCTTTCTTCTTCCCACCGGATTTTGATTTGGCTGTAGATGACTCTACAATGTGAATATTGGCGGAAATCTCTGCAGAAGAATCTCCTGTTGGGGAATCAGGTAAGGTTATGATAGGGAAAGAATTCTTGGAAGACTTCTTCTTACTTTTAGTGTTAACCGCGCCAATCATACCATCAGCAGCATGATATCCCGAAGGAGCTGCAGTGATTTGATTTTGCTTGGGAAGATTGGGGATTTTTTCGTGTAACGTACCTGACTGAGTATAGACCAAGTCAAGGTACTGGGCTTGAGCAATGACTTGCTCCTCAGTAACAACTCCGGCTTTAGCAACATCTTCAGTGATCTTTGGCAACAAAGATTTTACAAACCACTCAGCCAAGACCTGATCCGGAATAAATACCTTCACTGAACGTCGTCAACGTCTCCACTCATGAATATGATCTAAAATGTAAGTGGATGTCGATTTTTTTAGTGAAGTTAACAATTCCGTGCCATTGTCATATCAGACTGGAAACTCAAAATGAGTCAAAAACGAGGTAGCTAACTGACTAAAATTATAAAAAGTGCCTCGCGGTAACTCAATGTACCACTTGGCCGTGAGACCAATTAGAGTGCGCTGGAAAAGTCTAAGATGGATTGAATCATCTGTAATGGAGTTAGACGCACACTAGAGGTGGTAAGTCATCACATGGTTCGACGGGTCCTCTCCTGATTTACCTTCGAACTTGGGAATGTCACTGGGCAACTTATTCGGCATTGGCGGCCAAAACTGAAGATAATTAATGGGATCATTCATTAGGTGTGATAAGTCAGGTAAGTCCAAAGTTGCGATAAACAGTAACTGCCGATTAGGATCCCTAAAAGTCTGGGTCATGAGACCAGCCCCAGGAGGAGGATATCCAGGATAACTAGGAATAGGAATCGCGTTCGGGATATTGTATCCTCCCAGAAAACTAGGATTAACCGGACCGTACTGGGGTTGTTGAGGTTGTTGATAAGTGTACCCAGGATACGGTTGATACTGATAGACTGGTTGCTGAATAGCAGGACCGAATTGGTACTATCCCTGGTACGGTTGATAAGTGTATTGTGGTTGACTTGTGACAACCGTACTTAAACCAGGTTGTCCTACAGGGATCTGAACCAAAGTTTGAATCGTAGATCCAGACGGTGGTAAAGATGTCTAAGGAGTAGATACAGGTACAGTAGAAACCGGAGCTGTCGATACTCCAAAAGTAGGTGGGGTAGATTAAACAGATGTTGCGGCAATTGTAGCAGTCGTTTGAGGCGGAGTACGAGGTGTACTAGGCCCAGGCTGAGAAACTGCCGAAGGTACAGAAGTTTGAATGTTAGACTGGACTAGTTGCTGGGATGTACCAGAAACTAAGGGTTGTCCAGTTTGAGATGACAACTGTACACTTGGCTGCAATACCTATTGAGTTTGCGATGGATCCCACACTATATTCATTCCAGGGTACTGACCCATAACAGGTTGAGAATACTAAGGACCATAACTGGGTTGAGGGTAGGATTGGTAATTAAAAGGTACATTTCCTGTTCCTTGAACATACGTTTGACCTTGGGGTGGTTGAAAACCTTGGTTCGAGTACTGACCTTGGGGTTGATACCCTTGAGGCGCATACTGATACTGGGGTTGACCATGAGGTATAAATTGATACTGGGGTTGACCTTGGGGTACATATTGAGTCTGGAGTTGACCTTGGGGAATGTACTGTCCCATAGGTATGTACTGTCCTTGAGGTTGCCCCCCAGATGCAAATTGTGTACCTTGAGGTTGCCCCCCAGGCGTTAATTGAGGCTGCCCCCAGGCGGTAACTGGCCACTTTGAGGTTGAGGATTGGGAATAGAACCTGACATCATAAGAATGTCTTCTACGCTCAACGGTTTAGTACCATTGTTTCCAGTTAATAACCCTTGCTCAATGGGTTGAGGAGATTCTCCCGAAAAAGTACCAGAAATTGACTGATACCCGGAGGGAACAGAAGGACCGTCGTACAAAAAAGATCAGGCGATTGAGTAAACATGGATGACTGTCCTGCCATATTGATGGGAGTATAAAAACCTCTAGGTGTTGGGTGATAAGGAGCACGAGGTGGTGAAAAACTTAACCCTGAGTTTTCTAGAAAATTAGTCAAAGAAAGATACCAAGAACTACTCCTAGGTGGACTGTAAAAAATTGATTCACGCTCCCTTAGTTCAATTACAGGTTGATTTTCAGGGATAGGGATGCCTACTTCTTCTTCCGGAGCAAGTTCTTCAATAGCAATAAGTCCAGAAGGAAGATCTTGGGTGATTACTCTTTCTACCCTAGGTGAACCAGGAACACTAGAAGTTGGAGAAACAAACCCCGATGTCGGAGTAGTAGCAAATTCACTTTCAGGCTCAGATATTTTGGGTTCTTCACCTATATCACTAGTAGATGAAAAGCTACCAGCGATTTCGGAAACAGACACTGACTGTGGATTATAATCTGCCACTGGCGTTTGAAAATCAGGATGTACTATCAAAGAAGATTCTCCTTCTTCAGGTGACTGTCTCTAGGAGTTACGAGGACTTTTAAGCCTTTAAGTTGGCTCGGTACTTCCTCAGGAGGTTGGCCCCGAAGTCTACCGGACTTCCTCAGTAACTCAGCCACGTTTACAAACTCAGGAGACTGGCACCGAAGTCTACGGGACTGTCTTGGTAATTCAGCCACAGTTAAAGACTTTTAACTACTTCACACGCAAACAAAGTAAAATCTCAATGAAAAGCACCTAAAGTCTCTAAAGAACCAAACAAATTTGAATCACATGCCTAAAGAATCTAGGAGATCAAACACACGCAAACAGTAACTTTCCGGACTGAAAACACTAGTTGGTGATGAAATCCAACGTCGCAGAGTTCAATACAGAAATGGCGATTGGAACAGTTACCTCGGCAACCTGCTTAATGAATAGACTGGCACAAGTTCCTCCACTTAACCGTCTCGAGTGAAGTGAACCCCTCAGAAAATCCAAGTGAGTCTAGCCGACGTCTGCTCCAGGTACAGTGGGATCTCCCTACCACTATCACCTTAGGAAGAGTCCTAAAGAATATCGCCACTAAGGTTACCAACTGAGACAAATACACTTGGGGGAACAGTCTATGATCCGATACACACGCAAGGGCAGAGTAGCAAGCTAAATCCCCTTGAAGGCTCCTTGACATAATCCAAGGTTTACCAACAAGTGACCCCAGGCTCTTCGATAATGGTTAATCCGAGGTTTATCGTTTTTAATACGTGAATATCTGGCGTCGTTCCCAATGAGGAAGGATTGATTCCCACACTGGTTCGGACACGATCTCGTGATTCTCCTTTAAGAGGAGCTTTCCTAGAGCATAAATGCAACAATTGGATTTCTTCCCTACCACAAGATACAGCTACTTGTTTGTTTTTACTGTCTTGGAGAGTTAATTACTCTCCTACTCCAAGACACTAGCCTAAGCTAAGTTGGTGTATCACAGCCCTAGAAATAAAAATGTTACTAGGTGAATTTTACTTTAAGCATTAATTTTAGTGGTTTTTGTTTAAGTCCAAAGGTGCGGAGATGAAACTCGTGGTATGAAGACTCGACTCAAAATCACTAAAAATGCACCTAAGATGATCTAAATAATCTTTTTTTCTTCTATGAACTTCTAAACTAAGAAAGAGTTTGAGAATGCAAATATTTTGTAAACACAAATCTTTCTCAATTAAACAAATTAAAAGAAGAGCTTTTTCCTTTCCAAAGTACTCAAAACGAGACAACTAGTTATTTCACAAAAATTTCCCTTTTCGTTTCAAAGCACTCAACCACTACAAAAAACAAACTTTTTTTCCAAAAGAGATTTTTATATTTTTTTATAAAACACTCAAAACTATGAAAAATGAGTAACTTTGAGATCTACAAACTATACAAAACCTATTTGAAGTCAAAGCCTACTAAAATTCTTTTTAAGGATGTTTTACTTAGCTAGATGTAAGCTAAGGACCAATTTATGCAGAATCACAAATAAGTCAAGAACAACCAATTTTGTTTTCTTTTTGAAAATGAAAATCCAAACTCTCAAACACAAGCTTTTCGAAGTTTTGTAAAGAGAAAACTCAAAGCGGATTCCTCAAACAAGGGGAGATTTCATAAATGGTCAGACTCATAAGAAGGCTGGTAGACACTAAGGTGATCTGAAGTCCCTACAGCTTCTAAGCTCAGAGCCACTACACAACCAAAATGAAAAACAAACCCAACAAGCAAAACTCCTAGGAATTTCACCTAAAACCCTAACACTAACGAAATCAATCCAAGGAAAGCTTCTGACAAGTTCTATGCAGGTCTGGGCAGTGGATAACAATTTCTAAACATAAACTAAGCTGACTAATAGAGGAAATCTTAGGGTTTTTAAAATTTTGACAGGGTCCGCAGGCCCACAGTTGGCACAAGTGCAGTCCCGCTCTGTGCTAAAAGCCAGGTTGCGGGTAGGTACGCACTATGTCAAATGGCTAGGGTGCGGTCCTCTCCCAAAGCTATGAAAAACAAAAAATAACCCTGGATCTACAGACTCTACCCAATTTTACACACAACAAGCCAAAAACAGAAACAAAAATATAGTTTCTCAGGTCAAAGTAAAAACAAGGAAAACAATCAAGTCCCCAGTGGAGTCACCATTTTGTCACACGGAATAAGTCGATCTTGCGGACAAGATAGACCTTCCTAGAATCTAAAGAAGACATAATGACAAGCAAACCAACCAGACACTATCTTTCTCTAAATATGATTTGATAAACAATAGCAAACAAGTGTTTTTAGGGCCTACCTTAGGTCCAACGCAAGCTTGGGGATGCCCTCGCTCCTTTGTCCAAATGAGCTCCTTTGTCACGAATTTGCAAACACAAACAAGGCAAACAAATTAAATAGCACCTGAAAAGCCAATTGCATAAAACATATTTAACATGAAAGTCAAGGAGTCCATGAAACAAATAACATGAGATACTTGTTGAGAAAAATGAGTTTGATTGTATTAATTCAAAAGAAGAAGAACTTTACAACCTTTGCCTTGATGCTGTACAAGCTCCTCCCAGGGTCCAGCAAGAAGTCTCCTCTACTTTGACAAGTTTCACTCACTCCCCAATGAAGCCAAAAAGATGTGTGATCTCTCCTCTTAAGCTCAACTAGGAAGTCTTGATTTCACTAGCATTTACCCTCAAAAATGTTCAACTTCTAACCTCTTTAGCAACCAGCCCAATGCCTGAATTTATAGTGCAATGGAGGGAGGTTACTAGGTCCTCCTTCAAAGGGATAAAGCCCTCCTTCAAAGGGATAGCTCCTCTCATTAAGGGATTAGCTCCTTCTCTTTTGGGATGCATGAACCACCTCAGAGCGAACAATCCACGTCAAAATTCCTTCTAGAAACCTCTAGAATTAACCCAAAGTGAATTTTTTAAGATAAAACTTGCGCCTTTTGACTTTCACAGGGGTCCACACCTACACCGTTAGGGACAGAGCGGGCAGGTCCGCAGTTTTTGTACACAGAAGGTGCGGGACCGCAGGTGACCATGAGAGAAAGTGCGGAACCAGAGTTACATTGATTTTTAATGTCTTTCTCTCATTTCCAAAGCTTGATTTGAAGAGCTGAGGTCTGAGGCTTGCTTAGGAGGACAGTACAAGTGATGATAGACCCATACTGACTGCAAATAATCATGGTGACGATATTTTTGTGTAACAGACATTCTACAGGATTTACCTATAGGGGTTGAAGGCAAAACTGTTAATCTAGATGTGGAGGTGGTTGATGCCCCTCTAGATTACAACCTTCTCTTGGGTCGTAGTTGGTCTTACGCTATGACAGCTGTTGTTTCATCGGTCTTTTGGCTTATAAAATTTCCTCATAATAGAAATATTGTAACTATAGACCAGCTAACTTACTTTTCATTCGACCCAGCCTCTTCTGAAAGTATCCAACATGTCGGCAAAACAACTATCCCTTATAAGGATGTTGGAGTAGGACTAGTTAAAGATTCTGGTTTACTAGGAACTTTTTCCTTTCCTCCTCCTAACGTATCGCCTTCTATTGCAACCATTCATATGATTTCATCAGACACTATTGTTTATGATGATCCTTGGATCGTACCTTCCAAATCTGAGATGGATTCATTTGGTGATGCTATGCCTTTAAGTCCTTATGAAATTGCGTATCAGGCCGTACAGTCGTTTTCCAACACTTCTTCAACCGAAATTGACTTAATGAATGTGGTCCATGAAGAATCACTTTCAACATCAAACTCAGACTCAACAACTTTTTCCGAACTTGTTCATACTGATGAGCAGATCCGTGAAATCTTGTCAGTTGATGATTTACCATGGGAAGATCTTCATCATAGATCTTCGTTCTTACCTGAGATTGATCATTTTGAAAATGATTTTTCAACTATTTTTACGACTGAATATGTCAAGGAACCACAGAATCCATTACAAAATCATAATTCTAAGTTAAATTTGGGAAATATTTCTTGAACAGTTCCTATCGACATTTCAGTTAAACCAAGAATTGTTGAAAACATTCATATAGGTGCCTCATGTACGGAAAATGAATTTCAAACATATAAGACCCTATTTCAAGAATTCCGCGACGTGTTTGCCTGGTCATATGAGGAAATGACAGGAATTGATCCTGCAATTGTTGTTCATGAAATCAAAACTTACCGGGATGCTAAACCCTTCCGGCAACGTTTACGTCAGATCCACCCGCGAAAAGCTGCTGCTATTAAAGCAGAAGTTGAAAATTTACTTAACGCAGGTTTCATTTATCCAATTCCCTTAATGGATTGGGTATCGAATATTGTTCCTGTTAATAAAAAGCAAGGGACAATAAGAATATGTATCGATTATAGGGATATAAATCGAGCCTGTCCAAAAGACAATTATCCAACTCCCTATATCGATCAAGTTATTGATGATTGTGTCGACAACGAAATATTCTCCTTTATGGATGGTTTTTCCGGTTACAATCAAATCAACATTCTACCTACTGATCAACCAAAAACGGCTTTCATTTGTCCATGGGGGACGTTTGCTTATTGCCAATTACCTTTTCGGCTCAAGAACGCCGGTGCAACTTTTCAAAGAGCCATGTCTTACGCGTTTCATGACATCAAGAACATTGTGCAACCCTATCTTGATGATTTACCTGCTCATTCATTACATAGAGCCGATCATCTCATTCATTTACGAGCAATCTTTATGAGATGTAGGCATTATAGAATTAGGTTGAATCCACACAAATGTGTTTTCTGTATAGAAACAGGTTGGTTACTGGGATTTGTTGTTTCGAAAGCTAGCATTCGTGTCGATCCCTCGAAGGTTGAAGCTATTGTCAAATTGCCTCCTCCTTTGACTCTTCGCCAACTCCAAAGTTTGCAAGGGAAAGCAAACTTTTTACGTCGATTCATTCCTAACTACGCCGAGATCACAAAGGGTTTTACCCGGTTGTTGAAACAAAATACTCCATTCTTTTGGGATGAGGTAGCTAACAAATCTTTTGATGCACTAAAACACGCGTTGACCCATGCACCGTTATTGCATCCTCCCAACTACAACCAGGACTACTTCTTATATCTCGCCGCCTCTCATTCCACCATTGGAATGGTGTTAGTTCAGGAAGATGAATTCGGTAGTGAACATGTGATTTATTACCTTAGTCGCACTTTAAATCCAACTGAGCTAAAATATTCACATGTGGAGAAATTGGCCTTGGCAGCGGTTCAAGCTGTCCAACGATTTCATCATTACATTTTACTACGCAAAACTACTATAATTTCTGACTGCAACCCTATGATCTATATTTTGACTAAACAATTGCTAGGGGGCAAGTATTCCAAATGGATTGTTATCCTGCAGGAATTTGACTTGGAGTTTGAAAAATCTAAGTCAAAAAAATATTTAGTTTTTGTGGAGTTGATGTGTAACTTCCCGCATGTTGATACTGAAACTGTAGCGGAAGAGCCCATTGCAAACAAATCCTTGTTTCTTATCAGCACTCTTGATCCATGGTATGGAGATATCATAGTTTATCTCCAAACCCAATCCTTGCGGCCTGAAATTTAAAGAACTTAGCGTCGGAAAATACGATTCCAATCCCAACAATACAAAATTATTGGAGAAACACTTTATCATCATGGGGCGAACTCTGTTTTGTGACGTTGTTTAACTCATGAGGAAGCTGAAAGGGTTATAAATGACTGTTACTATGGAGCGTGTGGCGGTCATATGTTTGGGTTTGCCACAGTCCAAAAGATATTGCGCGCTGGCTATTTCTAGCCGTCTTTGTTTAAATATTGTATTGATGCGGTCCGAAAATGCCACAACTGCCAAATTTTTGATCGAAAGATGCACGTTCCACCTGCTCCTCTCCACCCTATAATTGTCGTCGGTCCTTTTGCAAAATGGGGTATCGATTTTATTACATGTAACCCTCACTAGACCGGGGGGCATGAGGCGATGCCTACATTTTCGGCAGACGGCAATACTCCTATGATTTTCATTTTCAATCATATAATTGCTAGGTTCGGTGTTCCACAAGCGATTATCACTGATCATGGGCATCATTTTCAAAACATTATGATGACTGAACTAACAGATCAACTTGGCCTGTGTCACGATAGTTCTACTCCATATTACCCACAGGCTAATGGTCTGGTTGAAGCCATCAACAAAGTTCTAGTCATTATGATCCGACGAATCATTGGGATTCATAGGTTGAATTGGCATAACATGTTATTTTCAGCACTTTGGGCATATCAAACCTCAGTAAAAACATCAATTGGTTTCACTCCTTTCCAACTAGTTTACGGTTTGGAAGTTGTGTTACCCATTGAATGCGAAATCTCGTCATTGCAAATGGCCATAGAATTACTTTCAGCCACTTCCGAAGAGGAGAAACATTTGTTGTACTTGGCTCAGCTAGATGAGAATTGACATGATGCTACACTAGCAATCGAAACTCATGCCAAACGTATTAAAGCTCAGTATGATCAAAATGTTACACCTTGTAATTTTTTGGAAGGAGACCTAGTCTTACTATATGATCAAGCAAATGATAAGTTAGGTGCTGGAAAATTTGTACCCACGTGGCATGGTACTTATGTTGTTAAGCGAAAGCTGGCAAAAGGGGCTTATGAATTGGTAGACTTTGACGGAGTCTCTTTAGGTAAACCCAGAAATGGTCTTTACCTGAAGAGATATTATGCTTAAATCTAGGTGTGGAGATTTTTAGTTAGGTTAGTTTTCTTTCTAGCTGGTGTGTTTTAAATTAGAAAAGTGTCCTTATTTTAGAGAGTGTTTTTGTCTTTAGTCCTACTTATCTTGATTTTACTCTTGATATTGCAGATGTCGACGTCTCTTCAAACATACATTGGTTTTGCTGATGGTGCTTGTCATAATACATGGAACATTTCTTCCGCTGCTTGGGTTATCTATTCACCCTCTGATGAGTTGGTATCTATGCATGGGGTAAGCCTCAGTCAAACAACAAATAAAATTGCAGAGTATAGTGCAATGATTGAGTTATTATCCGAATCCAGCTCATTTGGGATTCAGAGTTTGATTGTTAGGTTAGATTCTGAACTCGTTGTATTGCAGCTTAATAGAGTTTATGCCATTAGAAGTCCAGTGTTATTGAGATTATTTTTGAGAGTTCGTCTCTTGGAACGTGAATTTGAGTATATTGAATATCAACATATTCCAAGATATTTAAATACATTAGCAGACGCAATTGCTTCTCGAATGTTAAGTAGACATTTGCAATAATCAAACAGTAAATTTAAAAACATTCCATAACATGTTTTACAAGATAACCAGTAATAGTGATATAGCATAGCATAGAAGTGTGTCAAATATACATCGTCTTCGATCATAGGTTGAAAAACACCTTATGATCAGCAAAAATGATAGTACAAAAAGAAAAAAATGTCATATGAGTCTACAACAGGCGATCATCCTATCACTGGTGATAATCACGATAAGAAACCACTGTACGGTTCACCCTACAAAGGAACCTCCTGAAAGGTCCTGGGACCCCAATCACATAACGTTGTAGCCTAAGAGGAATGTCATCTATGCTAGTCTCTGGAATGTCTGCTGTTAAACGCTCTAGATAGTTTTCCAATTCGGCCAAGGTCTCTGTAGATTCGTCCTGTGGGGTTGGTACTGTTGCAGCTGGTTGTTTCCTCTCATAGGGCCGTAGAGTGGCTGGTCGCTGTGGACCTACATCTGCATTTGAAACATTTTACTATCAATTTTGGGATGATTTAAAAACAAAAAAAAAAATTAAATTAGAAAATGTTGAAAATGATTTTACCCGAGTCATCCCATTGCTCTCCTAGTGGAAGAGCCATGTTTGGGTCACCACAATAATCCATCCCAGCATAAGGAAAATCCTGAATCACGAAAACTTGGTTCTCTAACCAATGAAAATACTCAAGAGGAAATCGAACAACCTCTGAACCCTCCTCAGGATGACGGGCCATAACTGTAACCCAACGCATCAGCTTGGGCTCTCGGGGAAGTCCAGCTTCAACGGAAAGATGCTGTGGGACCAACATTGGGACCCTCTCTAGACCAAAGCTCACAACTAAGAAACCATATCCAAAGTTTTTCAGTTGTTCGTTGTTTGCTCTAGTCAGTTGGCCTTTTACGTTAGCCAACACAGCTTCACACCAGTTGAAGGTGGTGCCTCGAAAACAGTCTACTGCCATCCGCATTTGGGATCCAGTGGCCATATGTAGTGCTACGCTTCCGTAGAGTCTGGTGACAGTAAATGCAATCACTTTGAGTTCAGTACGAGAGATAGTTTTGATGTCAATACCTTTGTCCTTGGTTTGGTTGTTACAAAACTCTAGCCGGAGGCTATCGACAGACTGGCCACCTGTCCTAGTCCTGAATAGAGTCAATTGTTCACCTCTCTCGGGCAAACCAGTCAAAAAGTAAATTTCCTCTGGGTCCATTTCGAGCTGGTGGTCACCAATAATGAAACATTGGTCCTGCACATTCCACCTGTCCACCAGCCACTGCAAAAAGTCTACCTGAGCCCTCATGCCAGGTATGGCCCAGAATTTATATAGCCTGCATGCCCTCAATGCATCTATTGAGGGTTGATGATTCAGTGCGGCAACATCCACATCTTTGTGCTCCCGTTTTTACCAGCTAAGCATGATGTATACCCTACATTGAAAGAAAAGGCGGATTAGAGTATTTTAAATCAAAGTTTTTGGGCGGAAATTGAAAAATTCAAGTTGTAAAACCCATGTTGCGGGGTCCGCACTCTCTAAGTTAGAGACAGTGCGTAGGTCCGCACTCTGCCTTAACAGCAGGTGCGGGCCCCTGGCTTTTTCCTCTGTAGGAAAAAGTCGGGGTCCACAGGTTTCGCATGCTGCGCCTGCGGACCCCCGCGAGCGGTCTTTTAACTAAATTTTTCTCTAAAAAAATCAAAATATAAACCTAAAAACAAATTTCAAACGGTTGAAATGCAAGAGTAAAGTGATGTGGATTACCTGGAGGTGACGGTGTTCGATTCCAATGGACGGATTTTCCGCAATCTTCATGGGAAGTTTCTTACCCAAAAGCTCTTTTTTCTCACTCCAAAGTCAAACGGTAAAAATGAATTTACAAAAGCCCTTTTTATAATCTTTTTTGAATAAATGAATTTTTAATTTGTTTATTTTTTACTTTAAAGAGGTAACTTTTGAAGCATTTTTATTTATTTTAAACAGGTATGAGTAATATTTGAGTTTTTGTGCAGAATATCGGATTTTTCAGGCAAAATTGATTATTTTCAACAAAAAACATTGGAGTCATCTTTAAGCTCTTTTCTGACTCCTAAAATATGAAAATATTGCCGAGTTTTTCTTTTTAAACTCGTTAAAACGGAATTAAAAGGACGGTCCACTTACAGCTCTTTTCTGACCGTATAAACATGAAAGGATTGCCGCATTTTTGTTGTTTCAAATTCGATATTGGTTATAAAACAACGTATCCTTGATCACTTTTTTACCTTTCAGGTTAGAGACACTAATTATGAAAAGTACTCATTGATTGTAATGGTCAAGCGGTTCTCTCAAGTATTATTTTATACTTTTTCAGCATTGGGAGACACAAATTTACGAAAAAGGACAACCATGGAGTTTTCTTAATTTTTTTCAGACTCCCTAAAATTGAAAAATGTCAAGTTTCTCCTATATTGGACTCGTTAAAATTTAACAGTAAAGGACTTGTTCAATTACAAATAGGAACGGACCACTCCTTCTTAGGGTTTGAATTTAAACTAAGTTGAACTCATCCGAAGGATGAGCGTATAATCAAGCAAATGTTATCCTCCTTAAGCTTGTCAAAAATAAAGAGGTACTTGCCAGAAATGGTGGGGGAAAAGAGAGAAAAATGAACCTGTTTATCATACTTTGTGTCTCAGAAAAACATTTAACCACTCTTGAACACGACACTTTTTGTTCACCTGGGTTGGGAAATCCTTTGCCTAATAGTTAATAAAACCATATTGAAAGTCTTTAGCCGGTTTCTGAGTATTAGCTTGGGTCAATTGTCACCAAACCATCTGCAGTGTCATTATGTGTTCAAGAGGTCAGTGCAAATAAACCATTCATCTACAAAATATCTATCATCCATCTTGACCATCCCTGAGTCAGTCCTTGCAACTATATTTCTTCTAACTTGATCTATGATTTCGTGTTGTGGGCTTACTTACGACGGATCGCTTTCTATCGACTTCAGCTCATTATCTAGAAAGATGATCTAGAAATCGTCAGTACCTTGGGATCTGCATGCCTTAATAGCAGGTTTCTCACCTTTGACGATAGGTTGCATCATTGACCTTCGATCAAAGGATTCCGTGACATGTTCGATATCAACACATCTATTCACATTTCATGGATTGTACTGAGTACTTTGAGAGCCATTGACATTACTGGTGGTTTCTCTCACACTTGTTAACAATTTACATCATTGACTGGTAATCAAGTGGTTTCTACCATGTTTGACTTCGACACATTCATTCACATGGGTAGAATCATACTATTTCGGGAAGTAGAAATCAAGACCCTGGATCTAGTTTCCACCATATAGGCTGCGAGGAATTTGTATTCATTATACAGTAGACTATTCATAAACATATGGCTGTGTCCATACTACATCTACATGTGTCTATACTTGTGATGTATTGTAATATCATTCCTATATCAGAGTAGTTTAGTTAGTTTTCTAGTCAGTTTTGATATGAGTATGGGAATGCCTACCTCAGCGATGATATGATCTCATATATATATTTTGTATTGAATGTTTTTACAGGTTCCAACCAGGCTCTCCACAAGATGATCCTCGAAATGATAAAGTATTTCACTCTTATTAGATGATAAATTAAATCCTCATCTACTACAAACTTCGCACTTTAGAGGGAAATCTATTACACAAAATATTGTCACCATGACTTTCTGCAGTCAGCGTGAGTCTATCACCACTCATACTGTCCTCCTTTGCAAGTCTCAAACCTCAGCTCTTCATGTCAAGCGTTAAAAATGAGAGAAATTCTTTGAAAATCTCTAAAAATTTGGTTCCGCACTTTCTCTTACCATTACCTGTGGTCCCGCACCCCTTGGTCATGTTACCTACGGACCTGCCCGCTCTGTCTCTAAAGCAGTGGGCACGGACCCCTGTAAGAGTCAAAAAGGCGCAAGTTTATTATTAAAAACTCACTTTTCATTAATTCTAGACACTTCTAGAAGGAATCTTGAGGTGGCAAGTTCACTCCTAGGTGGTTCATGCATCCCATGACTAAAGGAGCTAACCCCTTGATGATAGGAGCTTATCCCTTTGAAGGAGGACTCTATCCCTTTGAAGGTGGACCTAGTAACTTCCTTCCTCTGCACTATAAAATGAGGCATTGGGTTGATTGCTAGGGAGGTTGAAAGCTAAACATTTTTTAGGGTAAATGATGTTGGAATTTAGACTTCCTAATTGAGCTTGAGAGGAGAAACTACATACCTTTTGGCTTCTTTGGGAAGAGAGTGAAACTTGTCAAAGTAGAGGAGATTCTTGCTGGACCCTGGGAGGAGCTTGTACAACATCAAGGCACCAAGGTTGTAAAGTTATTCTTTGTTTAAAGTTAATACAATCAGATTCATTTTTCTCAATAAATTGTCTTCTATGGTTTATTTCATGAATTTCTTGATCATCATGATAAATATGGTTTATTATATTGGCTATGCAGGTGTTATGTGGTGTGTGTGCCTGTTTTTGTTTGCAGATTCTTTAAAAGGGAGCTCATTTCGATGAACGGAGTGTGGTTTCCACAAACTAGCACTGGACTTGAGTAGGGTCTTAAGCATCTGTTGGCCTTTATTTATAAATTGCATATTTAGATAAAGATAGAATTTGTTTGGTTTTCTTGTCACTAGATATCCATAGATACTAGGGAGATCGGTCTTGTCCGCAAGAACGATTTATCCGCCTGACAGGGCTACAGTGGGGTGACTTCTGATTTCTGTCATGACACCTTTGACAGAATGGACACTTGCGAGCATAAGCATGATCATCTTTGAATAATTTTTGCTAGTAAAAATTGGCCCACATAACCTTATGTGCTATGGTGTAGCCTACGAAGGGTCCCTTGGCTGGTCTGTTGTGGAGATCACACAATACCTTTTCTGAATTGTGCGTCTCCAAGCACTTGAGCAGCACCTCATTGTGGTGCTTTCTGAAAAACACCCCATGCACCAACTGATAAGATAATTCTTTAAGTTGGAGTTCCCTCTTCTGCCATATGGAAAATTGAGAGGGAACTGTGTCATGCTCGAGGCATTGACACACATCTATGTACCAAGAGTTTATGTCTATAGTGGGGGAAGCTTGCTTAACACTATACATCTCAATCTCTTTCTCCCATCCTGTGATATCCTCTTCTTCCTCTTTCACATTTACTACTTTTTCTACTAACTAGAAAATACCATTTCCCTTGATTGTATGAACTGGCTTGATGTATAGATCATACTCTTGTACCCGTTCATCAATTTCACCCTCCTTTCACCTAGCTCTTGTTGAACAAGCAGTGACCTGGCTGTTGGGTATGTCACAAAGATAACAAAACGGTTTTCCAACAAAAAGAATCTGAAGTGATTTACCACCGTATACACTGAATAAGCATGTTTTTCCATGGAAATTTAATTAAGCTTTGGTCCTTGTAGACTTGTGCTCATGAAGGAGATAGGTCGCTTGTTGTTTAGTTCATCCTTTTGAGTGAGTACAACATAAAGAGAGGTGTCAGAAGAAAAAGTGTAGAGCAAGAAGTCTTTACCAAAATCTGGACTATACAACACATGTGCTTCTGCTATGGCCTGTGTAATACAGGGGAACACAACCATTTCCCTCCTATCCCATTTGTAAACTGCATCCTTCTTCACCATCTCCTGTATTAGTTTAAAAATCTCGGCATAGTTGGAGATGAAATTGCGGAGGAAGTTGATCTTCCCCAAGAAAGACTGCATGGCTTTCTTATTCAATGGTAAGGGAATCTACATGATAGTCCTAAACCTGTTTGGGTCTACCTTGATCCCACTTTTATCAATGATGTGTCCCAAGAGGTTACCGTAAGACACTGTAAATATAATCTTCTTGGGATTCAATGATATCCCATACTTGTGATATCGCTAAAACATCTTCTTCATGTGGCGCAGGTGGTCTGACCTCTGTTTGGAGAAATTTGTTATGTCATTGAGATAGACTACTACACTTTGGAAAATCAGTTTGCAAAAGGCATTGTCCATTGCACATTGGAATGTTGCACCAACATTGATTAGCTGAAACGACATTCGTCGAAACGCGAACGTTCTCCACTTCGTTTTGAATGTTGTTTAAGTGTATCAGGCTCTGTAACTAGAACCTAGTTCTGTCATGAATATCCATCTAGTAAAAAAAATGTTTCTAACTGTTATGCTCCTATACCAATAGGTGTCATATTTCATGACTGACTGGTAAAAATCCCTAATATGTTCATCCTTTCCCTGCTGCAAAGGTTTTCCATATTTTGAAAAAATAAAAAAATAAAAAATGTAAAGAGGGTATACCCTAAAAGAAAAATCAAAGGGTGAAAAGATAAATGGTCAAAAGGAAAAAGTGAAAGAAATGAACCCCAAAGAAAAAAGGACCAAGAAAGTGTGCAAGTCCAAATGCCACTACTACTTCATGTTTTGTATATACATTTTCGTGTGCAGTTTGTTGATCTTTATGCTGCAATTGATGAATGGCCAGACAGTTTCATCTTGGCCAGTTCATGTTTGAATTTCCTGTTTTAGAGATAGAGAATAGAAATCTGTCCAAACTGTTTAAACTTGGTAGATAAGTAGATAGGTAGAGAAGCAAAGGAGCTCAACTGTTTAACCTGAGCCCTTGGAAGAAATAAGGGCAGCCCTAGGTAGGATTCCCATGAAAAAAAAAGAAGATTTATAAGGTTTTGCTAGTCTAAATGCACCCATAGGAAAAGAAGAGAAAATCTTAGGTACAGTAGGCTGGGCAGGCAGTTTTGATGTTGCAGAAATAGACTTGTGATGAGTTTTGTCTCTCAGAATGATTAAATCCTACTTCTATCACAGGTACTATGGTAGAGGCATGACTAACTCCCCTTATTGCTTTTCCCCAAATCATTTGCTAATTCCCCCCAGAGATATTGCGATCTGCTCAATATCCCCAAATTACTCCATCTGATTTCATAAAAAGGCCTAAGTAAAACCCTGGTTACTTAGGAGATTGTGCAAAATCACATATAAACTTGTCTCCTTAAGCCTAAGTTTTTAAACTCTATAATTTAGCTCTCTTTTTGAACATATCTTTCATATTAACCCTTAACATTACTTAGTAATTCCCTATATTCGTTCCCTTACCCATATTATATATATAGATAAAAACCCCAAATCTTATTATTCCTGCCCCGGCTAAAGTTATAGCCATATATCATTATGTAATTCGAGATTTAAAGATTTATTCGAAATCTTTAAATAACCTAACCCGCTACGCAAAACCCAAGAGTTAATTAACATCTGGTTAATTAAATAACCTAACTATACCAACCCCGAAACCATTAAAACGTTTGATTTTATACATGGGGCCTGCGCATTAAACCTCCGTCGTCTCTGAAGAGCGCCAACCGTCCTATCAGCACCATCCCATCAGATGGCTAATATACATATCGTTATGCCTCTGTCCAGGGGAACTGTGGTTTTCCACCTGTACCGTGGACACGTGGTGCATCCCCGCACTGCTCGCGGCCCTCCCCATCAAAACCACTCTGGCCAATAAGCGGTGCGGGTGAAACCGCTTACCACCCTCTCGCTGGCCCTCAGCTGACGTCATGACCACGTCACCTCTATGTCACCATTCCGTACCCCCGCTAAACGACAACCTGTCTCCTCGCAGACGTCATCTGTCATTAAATGTCAAAATTACCCGCCAAAGCCAAATTTTGTTAAATTACAAAGAAAATGTCATTTTCATTCACTTTCTCTGTGAACTGTTTCCATGCACATTACGTTCGTTGACTGCCTCGAGCACCTAGACCGCCACCCCGCTAAGAAATTACAGTCTCATACTCTGCAACTCGTTGGTCAACCTCCGAATTACACTATTTTTCGCCTAAATACATGTATTTACCCCTTTTTCACTTCCCGAACCTGTAATTTCGTTTTTCCTCTGTGAATTTTACCTATAAGAGCCAAATTCAATCTGAAAATAGTTCACAGTTGCCATACGAGGACACCAGAACCACTGTTGTTTTGCCACTTTTCCTACAGAAGCCCAACCTCCAGTTTAAAGATACAAAAAACCAAAAATGGAAGCTCACGTAGCCCTCAATGTGGCGCCCCTCAATGCACCTCATAAAGATCAGGATTGGTTACTCTTGGCTGACAGAGATTTTCAAATTAAAGAGCTATCTGGTGATATGAACCATCTCCAGGCATTTTGCCGAATTAGGAATAGTCATCTCAGCAACTCTGTTATCTATGGAATATGGGAACTAATCTCCCCAGGTATTACCTTGCCTCAGTCAATGTGTTCCCAGATATTATTCACCAATGCTGTGCCAACTATGACCCTGTCGGTAACTGTTCTCTTTTACAGAACTGCTAATTCTATCAATGAGATGTTACACTTCCATCCCACTCAACACCTTGCTCCTCTTTCCATGGGATTTTTGCTTGAGCAAGGCTCTCAATTTCCCAATTTAGAAATAACCCGGATTGCTCAATTATTCATGAAAGAAGATTGCCAACCCCAAGGCCCACCTCCCTATGTGCATGCCTGGTTCACTGAAACTGGCAGGCTTATTCTTGACATGATATCCTTTATCTTGGGATTCAAAACAAGTGAATTTGTTGATGAGAACATTTTAGTTATCTTGTCAATGTTTACTCCAGGACAGACCCCTACTGTCAAATATGATTATGCCTCTTTCATTGCCAATAAAATCAATGAGCAATTCATAAATCTGGACAGAGAAGGAGTCTTCAAGTACACCTCATTCATATACCACCTTCTGCTATATTATCAGCCAGACAGTTTTTCATTTCCCATCAGGAAATTGGATTCCAAAGGAGAGAGGAGGTCTGTGATCTTTTGGACCTCAGTCTTCCACAATGTTTGTGAATCCCTTTATACCTATTGTGAATTCATTGACTTGTTTGTACATCCAACCTCCACTCTGTTGATAGGAGCTCCTCCTCCTAGAATTTCTGGTGATATGAGAAAAATTTTACAGCTGTCCAAACAATACAAGATAGGTGACTGGTACCTCTACCAGAATCATACTGAAATCAGAATATATGGCTGTGAACTGTGCCCTTACAAGCTTGCCCAAATATGTGCCCATCAGACTATTTGCACTGGAGTATTTCAGGCAGCTTATCAATGCAGATTTAACTGAATTTTGCAATGTAAATAAAAAGGCTCAGCTGAGAATAAGAAATCAGTTAGGCCCTTTTATCATCAATAAGAGGGAGGCATGAGAAGATGCTGATAAGATATTAGGGGAAGACCTTAAATTGAAGAAAAGTTTCTGGTGGGTGCCATATGACCCAAATAGCTTTATAAGTGACAGAAGAGTAAGAAACAGGTTATCAGCTTACATACATCATAGGATCCCTGAAATAGAACAATTTGCTAATCAGGATGAGTGGGTAGAGGGTACATTAATAGAAGAGATTACTGAACAAGAAAAAATGGAAAAAGCTATGAAAGATCTTGAAAAGACCCTTGACTTGGACTCTTTTGGACAGGTATCTTTCAAGCTGCCTCAACAAACCGGAGTGGGTACATCCTCTGTTGGAACTTCACAGCAGCCTGTACAAGAAACCAGCACACCAGTTACAAGGTCTTCTAAGGGAAAGGAAGTGGCAGGCACGGAGCAACAAGCCATCACTGATCAGTAGGGGAAAATTCCTTCGGTCCAGACCAAAGCAACAAAGATTCCTGCATTACAGACTCCTCTAAATGAGGAAAGAGGCAAGAAAAGAGACAGGGAAGAAGCCACACCTATCAGTGGGCCTGCAGAACAACCAGGGGAAAAAAGGCAAAGACTGAATCCTCTGTCTGAAGAGGAAATCATTAAAGAAACAATAGAAAGTCTAAGAGGTGATAGGGTAACCAGCCAACAGACCTCCCCAGTGATAGAGACATCAACTAGCTCACATAGGCACGAGCTAGAAAGGCAACATAGTGTGGAAGTTTCATCTACCAGGCAAGCAGCCCTCTAACATCAAAAGGACATTCACTGAGATAAAGGCCAGGAACGATCCACTAAGGCTTCAAATTTACAACCAATATCTTAAGATGGCTCCCACAAAGCAGCAAAGATTAATGTCAGCATATGAAATAAAAGAAGGAAAGATGATAATGAGTTATTTCAAGCCCAAGGTGCAGCAACGACAATCAGCAGCTGACTACATCAGGACAAATCTGGAGGTCTTGGCCAAGGATATTCATCCAATAGACCAGATTGAGCTGCATAAACAGACTGAAGAGATGGTATACTCCACACTAGCTGATAAAGCTATGTTAGCTCATAAATTGCAAAACTCCTTAAATAATACCTCTGCTGAGTTAGATTTGGAGAAAGCTTCTTCTCTAGCAAAGGACAACAGGGTCAAATCCTTGGAAGAAATTATCATTAAACTGGGACATGATCCCAAAGATGAAAAAGGTATAAAGGCATTGATGAAGAAGAAAGAAGAGGACATTGCTGCCCTCAGAAAACAGCTAAAATTGCCTCCTTCTATGCATCCACAGACTGCAAAAGTTGTCCAACGGAAATCTGAAGAGGACATGATGGACCTGCTCATGAGACTGAATGAGAGATTGAGTGAGACAGAGCAGGCATTGGAGAAATCTCTACAAGAAAAGCAGGGAGAGTCGACCTCCCAGCCACCTGAGGTAGCCCCAATAGTCACTACTACCCCCTCCACACTTATAACAACATTGCCTCCTACTGTCCCGGCATCAACAGCAGAGGTCATCACAGGAGCAACATCAACAGCAACAGCACTAGGCAGCAGTACAGGTATGAGCACAGAGTAATTAATAAAAGCCATGAAGGAATTGAAACTCCAAGTGTCAGAGCTAAAGCAAGTCAAAAAAAAATTGGCAAAAGTTGAACAGAGTTATGATAAATCCAAGATGAATGTGGTAGAGAAAACAAGGGAGATCAAAACATTGGAGAACAAGGTGAGAGCATTAGAAAAGGACCTCTCTCTGCATAAACCTCTAGCAGAAATTAGGGGAATTTTGTGGACCAACATCACTCAATCCCTTAGTGATGTGTGGAGGTCTATCCAAACCATTTATGAGAAAATTGACTTGATAAGAGTGGCCTAAGTGGAGATTCAAAAAACAAGAGCCTTATTGGGACAGATGCCTGAGTAAGCTAACTGGCTAATACATTTTTTGAACACCAAGACCAGTGAAGAACTGGAAGCACTGGAAATTAGAGACAGAACAGGCACCATTCTATACATCAAGAGAGTTCTAACCATGAGACTCTAATGAAAAATTTGGACAGAAGATGCCATGACATGCAGGTAGAGATTAATTCTTTCACAGAAAAGTTTACAGTTTTGCATCAAAAAGGTTTGCCAAGTCCTTTGGGAAGTAATGATTGTCTGATGAAACACAAAGACTATGTATATAAATTGAATACATATGCTGTTGATCAAGTTAATACATCATCAAGTACTTCAAGAGAGAAGGCACTTCCCTCTGGCCAAGCCCTATACGACAGCCTGGAAAATTTATTCTACATAGAGCACGAGGTGAAGCATTTATTCACCATCCCACCTAATTTCTTCGAATACACAGAGACTGACGAAACTTTAAGGAAGCTTCAAAGACATAAATTACCAGGACTAGAGTGGTGGCAAAGTATGTTAGAGATCCTATAAGCTTATCTTTGGTCAATTCAAAATTTTAGACCATCTACTACAATGCGGAGAACATAAATGAATCACAGTCATGCGAGCCAAAGCGCATCACATCAGAGTTAAAGAAAGTCCAGCAAAGGCAGAATAACCAGCACGTAGTATCAGTAGAAGACGGCCTTGAACCAACTTGCAGCACCTACCACTAGTACATCTCATAAAGACAGAACAACCAGCACAACATCAATTTATTGTTCCCCTGTTTTTGAGAATGTCTATCTCTATCTTTGTAAAACAAATTAATCACCACCAGATATTATCTTCTTTAGATCTTTCGTAAGATATTTTGATATTTTGTATAAATACCCCCCCAAACGAAGTATTGGGAGTTGGTTGATTAGGAAGCATTCTCAGACTTTGCTGTAATACAGAATTTGGAAATAAAAAGAGCCGGTTGGAACTATTTTTGTCTGGCTTATTAAATGAGGAATTGATGTTGAGGACCATTTTACAGAATTCTTGAATCAACTTATGGATCAATAAGTCCCTCTAACTTGTGTTTTTTATAGTTTCTATGTTTTATCATCTATGTTTCATGATCTAAATAATAGAGAGAAAGAATAACTCAGAATTTGCTTGATTGCACTTTGTGTTCAATCTTTGTTATTATCAATGTTTTCTTCAGAATTAGAATAAACAGTGAATTCTTAATCGCTCCTGTTTCCCCTGATTCTTTCATCTTGAGTATTTGCTAAGAAATTTTTAACTGCTCCTTAACAGTACCCAGTCATTTTCCCTCTGTCAACATGATGAAGGATTCTTAGTTACCCTACACCCATTGACTCCATTCCATCTAAATTCAGCCTATGAATTGTCCCATATTTGAGTACCTTGCTCTGTGATACCTCCTCTAATAAGAAACCTAATCCAGGAAGCTATCCTTCTTTGACTACATCATGCCCAATGGACTGAAACTCTTTAGTTTTACCTCACTATTTTATTGAATCTCCATTTCTCCAACCAAAAATCAAAACAAAACCCTTGCACTTCATAGCTAGCCTAACACACTTCAAAACAAAGCTAAATCATAAAGAGAGAGCCCTCTCTGGATGCAGATGGGCTAGAATCTGCATCTAAAATATTGGTCTGTGGTTACCTCGACTGTACTCCCTTTCTTACAACTCACGAGAACAACCTGAGTGATAACATCATTGGCGACTCCGCTGGGGAACGAACAATTATTTGTTACTGCTGTGTGTTTCATAAGCTATAGATGGAGACTGAAGTTAGCCAGGTAGTGTTTGAAACTGCTTTTGTTATGCAATTGCAGGAGTAAATAAACGCTGCTTCAGTTTATCTCCAAGCTAGTTTATGTATTAAACAGTTGTCCCAAATACTTGATCACTTCCTTGTTTCAATAGATCTTTAGGAAATCTCATAATCCCCTCATCTAAAACTTCCTACAAGATACTGTTAAAGTTGTACTGCTTTAAATATTTCAAGAAAAACCAAAATATACTCAGAAACTGGCTCAAAAGAAGAAGATCCGTTACACTAGATCAAATCCTGATCCAAATCCCCCACCTAACTTGAAAATCCTAATATGATTCCTAATATCCTTAGAAGCCAGCAGAGCCAAGAACATTCTGCTAGTTCACCCTGTGACACGCATCAGTAGAACCCTATCCAATCGGAGCTTACTCCTGGAAAAGCACCAATCCTTTCTGCCATTACTGTTGCTTCTCCTAGTGCACCATCAGCACCCCAAACCATTCTTCCCACTACTGCATCTACAACATATATTTCCACTGTTATCCATGCTCTTCTAGCTGTCACACTTGCCTCTACAAATATGGCAAACCGTTACGCTCCCCTACAATTATCTGCAAATCCAGGGGCCATGCCTCAAGATTATCAGAGAAAAATCACCTATTTTGATGGTACTAGCACTCACACATCTCAACAACATACTAAGAAAATGATAGATTATTTTGAAAACTATGAGATTGACGCTGATGATGTAAGAATGAAAGTCTTTGTTCAAAGTTTAACTGGGGATGTTAGAACCTGGTTTAGAGCACTCCTTGCAAACACTATTGCTAACCCGGAAGCTCTTTATCAGACCTTCTTAAATAGACGGGAAAAGAAGAAAGATCCTCCACATCTTATCAGAATATGAAAACTTGAAAAGAGGCCCACAAGAAACTATTCCAGATTTAATAATGTATACAATGCTATTCCTCAGAATCTCAGACCTCCTCCAGACTTGGCCTTGATCAAATTCCCTAATGCATTTGACTCTGATATGGCATACCAACTTAGGGAAAGAGCTCCTCGAAGCCTAGAAGACATGCAGAGTATACCTGTCAGTGTTGAGGCCAACCTGATTTCTAAACGAGCTCGAGCTAGAGCTGAAAGAATGACACCTTTCAAAGAAGAACTTTCTGCATTTGAGCAGAAATTAGATGCTATAATCAAAGGAATGGATAGACTTGGTGACAGAGTAGAAACAATTGAGAGAAAATACCCTTGGGATGGTCAACCAAGCAATACCGGGAGAAACCCAAATTTCAGAAAAAATCAAAACCCTAATACTAGAAAGGCTGGCCCTGACCAAAACATTAGGTTTCCATTTCAGGAAAATTATGCTGAAGCTTCAACTTCTAGTGGACCAACAGAAGATACTCAAATTAAATTAATGGGTCTCAATAGTGAACAACAAATTTTCTTGACCCAAGAATACCAAGAGGCTCACACTCTCAATCAATTCCAAATTCAATCAGGAGAATCATTTGATTTTAGGGAGGGATATGATACAACCATCTATGAGGTTGACAAGAAATATAATCTGAGAAGCAGGAGGACACATGTCCCTGAAGACAATAAATAGAAAGAAACCAAGCAACCTACCAAAACTAAGGTTAAGAACCCTCCTGTACAAACTTTTCCTAAAACAATTCATAACCCAACTCATCCAATAGTTGAAGATGTATCAGACAGTCAACAACCTTCCGCTTCTACTCCTCCTAAAGGAAAGGTGGAAGAACCTCTAGAAATTGACATAAAAACAACTTCAACTCATAACAATTCCATTTTCAGAATTGGCTAAGCATGATGTCTACCGAGATCAAATTAGTAGATCACTCCAAATTTCAGAAAACAAAGATGCAGTAAATGTCCTTGATGACCAGCCTGAATTAATTTTCGGCCTTGAACTAAACTGTAAATCAGTAGATAGAGAGGTTCCTCCTTTCTATGTAAGTCTGAACATTCATGATAAGATACTTCATAATGCAATGTTTGATTCTGGTGCTTCTCATAACTTAATGCCTAAATCTGTGATGGAGAAATTGGACCTAGATATCACCAGGCCATACAAAGACTTGTTCTCTTTTGATTCTAGCCAGGTCAGATGTCTAGGATTGATCAAAGATTTATGTGTATCATTAGTTCAGTACCCTGCCAAGACAATTTTAATGGATGTAGTGATAGTTGATATTCCACCAAAATATGGCATGTTGTTGTATAGATCTTGGGGTGCAAAGCTCCAAGGATCTTTACAATTGGACATGTCTTATGCTACCATTTCAGTATTTGGTCAACCAAAGAGATTGTATCGAGAAACCCTAATGAAATATGTGGTAAGTAGCCAGGGAAAACCCCAGAATTTTCCCATCTACTCCATGCATTTTGATATGGACTCCTTCATCCTATACAATGCTGAAATTTATCCCCCAATTGATATCAAGGCTTTAGCATTAAAACAAGGAAAAATCATAAACGAAAAATCTAGTGCTCAAACTCAAGAAATTTCTGAAATAATTGATATTACAGACACTCAAGAGAAAATAGATGAAATTAAAAATCCATATCTCCCTAGTAAACAAATTTCTAAGACTCTTGATACTAACTATGAACATGAGGTCCTCTGGTACTTGGAATTTGATGGATCAATCAATAAACTAGGAGCAAGAGCAGGTATTTGGGTACACAATCTAGAAAATGATCAGGCTGAAGGTCATGCTTACAGGTTGAATTTCAGATGTACCAATAATGTGGCTGAATATGAAGTCCTCTTGCTAGGACTTAAATTGATCAAAAGTTTAGGGGCAGTTAGGAGATCAGTTTTGGGAGACTCTGATTTAGTCATTCAACAAATGAAAGGCAACTTCCTCACAAATGATCCAAGATTAAGATCTTACCGAGGAGCAGCAATTGAAATCCTAAATACATTTCTAGAATCACAGCTTGCCAAAATTCCAAGGAAACATAATTTGCATGCCCACAGTTTGGCAACATTTTCCAACACTTGTAAACTTCCATTTGAACCCAATTATCAGTTTACAGCTGAGATTAAATACAGGCCAACTATTTCTGACAATGTAAAAAATTGTCAAGTGTTTGACAATGATACTCAGATTAACAATTTCTTGACCCTAAAGGAAGAATTTTCCAGGACTAATATGGACACGGACACTGTTGGAGAGGTTGATCAAATAGACAAAATTGAAACACACATTTCAGCAAAAACTACAACACAAATACTACATCCAACGAAATTTACCAAGGAAAAGTTGCAAAATCTTAAAGAAATAGACATTGATGAGGCTATTGGAGGAGAAACTGAAGTTATTGATTTAAAAGACAATTATTTACCCACATGATTAACTCCTGTGGAAGACATTTTCGATTCTAATGATATCCCAAAGAGACCCAAAATTCAGCCTCTAAACGCAGACATTAAACACTGTAACATAGGAACTGAAGAAAATCCTAAAATGATAAAATTGTCCAAAACTTTGTCTCCTAGTCAAAAGCTTAAATATGTTGAACTGTTCAAAGAATTACAGGATGTTTTTGCATGGAGCTATGAAGATCTCAAATCCTATGACACTTCTGTGATTCAACATACAATACCCCTCAAAGAAAATCAGAAACCTTTCAAGCAAAAACTCAGAAGGGTCAACCCTATACTACTCCCTCTAATTGAAAAAGAAGTCAAAAGAATGTATGAAACTGGGATAGTTGCACCTATCGGATTTTCAGAATGGGTGTCTAATTTAGTGCCCACTAGGAAGAAAACAGGAGAAATAAGATTGTGTGTTGATTTAAGGAATGTGAATAAAGTCTCTTTAAAAAACCACTACCCCTTACCTAAGATGGATCAAATTTTACAAAGGGTAGTAGGTGCCTCTAGAATTTCACTGCTAGATGGTTTCTCGGGCTTCAACCAGATTTTAGTTCATCCTGATGATTAAGAAAAGACTGCTTTTACAACCTCATGGGGAACTTTCAAATATGTTAAAATGCCATTTGGACTCAAGAATGCAGGGGCAACCTTCCAACGGGCAATGGACATAGCTTTTGCTAAATAAATTCATGATTTTCTAGTCATATACCTTGATGATCTTATTGTGTTTTCCAAATCAAATCAACAACATTTAGATCATTTGAGACAGGTGTTTTTAACATGCAGAAAGTATGGTATATCATTAAACCCAAAGAAGTCATTTTTCAGCCTAGAGGAGGGCAAACTGTTGGACTACATAATCTCAAAAGATGGCATTAAATTTGACCCTGACAGAATAGAAGCCATTTTACAAATACCCCATCCTAGAAATATCAAAGAACTTCAAGCTTTCCTAGGAAAGATTAACTTTTTAAGAAGATTCATCCCTAACTTGGCAGAATTAATTAGATTGCTGAACAATATGCTGAAAAGGGATTCCAAGGTTAAATGGACATTAGAAGCTAAACAAGTGTTTGGAGAAATCAAAATGGCCTTGACCAAAACACCAGTACTTACAAGCCCAAAATTTGACAGAAACTTCATAATCTTTTCATTTGCATCAGAACATACTATTGTTGTTGTTTTACTATAGAAAGATGATCAAGGATGTGAAAAACCTATATCCTTTTTCAGTAAAGCACTGAGGGATGCACCACTAAAATACCCAATCATGGAAAAACAAGCTTATGCACTTGTGAAAGCCATCAAAGATTTCAGAGTCTACATATTATACTCCCACATAATAGCCTATGTACCAAATGTTGTTGTCAAAGATATCCTAACCCAAGAGGGGATTGAAGGCAAGAGAGGTAAATGGATTGCTACTATATTACAGTATGATATTGAAATAAAACCTACAAAGCTTATAAAAGGACAGGGATTGGCTAAACTCATGACTGAAACCAATTTCCAAGCCCTGGATATTAATGAACTGGATAATGAACAGGAGATGGCGACTCCATAAATTAGCCAGGCCTTCCTAGAATCACCTTGGCATGCTGATATATGTTATGTATTATTAAACCTGCAGGCTCCTCCAGGGTTATCCAGAACAAAGAAAAGGTTTTTGAAAATGAAAGCTTCAAAGTTTTGTATTTTAGATGGTGCTCTTTTTTGGAAAAATCATGAAGGTGTTCTATTAAATTGTCTAATAAAAGATGAAGCTAACAAGGTACTCAAATAATTTCATGCAAGGGACTGTGGTGGACATCTTTACTGGAAATCAACTGCTGATAAAATCCTAAGAGCTGGATTTTATTGGCCAACCTTGTTTGCTGATGTCAAAAAGTTTGTCGTTACTTGCCATAAATGTCAAATTTTTGAAGGCAAGAGGAAACTTTTACCTCTACCCCTTAAACCAATTTCCACTGAAAGACCATTCCAACAATGGGGTTTAGACTTCATTGGTGAAATTCATCCTCCCTCTTCTGGACAACATAAATGGATCCTGACTGCCACAGATTATTTTACCAAATGGATAGAAGCCATACCTTGTAGACAATCCAATGATTCAGTGATCATTCAATTCTTAGAAACCAACATCTTGTCTAGATTTGGCTGTCCAGAAAAGATTATAACTGACAATGCTGTTGCTTTTAAATCCAAGAGAATGATCAGTTTTTGTCACAAATACCATATCACTCTAGGCCACTCCACAGCTTATTACCCTCAAGGTAATGGTCTAGCTGAGTCCTCCAATAAAATCCTGATCAATATTATTAAGAAAGTATTAGAAGAAAACAAGAAAAATTGGCATAAGAAACTCATCAATGCACTATGGGTAGACAGATTAACTACTAAGAGATCCATTGAAACTAGTCCTTATGAGCTTGTCTATGGTATGGAGGCTATATTTTGTTCATCTTTATGGGTCCCTGTAATGAAATTATTGCAAGAAGCTCAAGTACAACCCAATGACATTCAAAGAAGGATAAATCAGACTATACATTTGCAGCAAACCAGGGAAGAAGTCTATCAAAGATCCCAAGTATTACAAGAAAAGCTCAAGAAGATATTTGATAAGAGGACCAAGCCAGAAGATTTTTACATAGGTAACAAAGTTTTGAAATGGGATTCCAGGAGGGAAGACAAAGGAAAACATGGGAAGTTTGACTTCCTGTGGAAGGGACCTTTTATTATCCAGGCTTCACAAGGCAATAATACTTACTTTCTGAAAAGCCTGAATGGTACAGAAGCAGAAGAAGGACCAGTTAATGGTCGGATGCTGAAACACTATTTTGATCCAGTCTGTTGATGTATCCTGCTCTAACTTGTAGATAGGGAAGTTTAGTTTATACACCTTTCTACAACAATAAGAATAGGAAGGAATGTGCAGAAATTTTGAGGAACAGTCAAGGAACTTTACCACTTTTTTGTTTTGCCTCATTATAGTTTATCATAAGTTGTGGAAGAAGACTTGGGAGCTGAAAACATAAGAACAAACGTTCAGACAAACTATCCAAAACAGAGGTGCAATTGTTTGAATCGGCTCAAAAAAATGCATATATGTTACATGGTCCTTTGTACAGTTTTTTTAATTACAGCAAAGGAAGATTTCAAAGTGCAGCAAGAATTGTACATAAGGCCATCTGACCTGTTGTTCTTGACTTTCCACCAAGGAAATCCATCCCCAAGTGGAGCCAGTGTTATGCTCCTATACCAATAGGTGTCATATTTCATGATTGACTGGTAAAAATCCCTAATATGTTCATCCTTTCCCTGCTGCAAAGGTTTTCCATATTTGGAAAAAATAAAAAAAATGTAAAGAGGGTATACCCGAAAATAAAAATCAAAGGGTAAAGAGATAAATGGTCAAAAGGAAAAAGTGAAAGAAATGAACCCCAAAGAAAAAAGGACTAGGAAAGTGTGCAAGTCCAAATCCCACTACTACTTCATGTTTTGTAAATATAGTTTCGTGTGCAGTTTGTTGATCTTTATGCTGCAATTGATGAATGGCCAAATAGTTTAATCTTGGCTAGTTCATGTTTGAATTTCCTGTTTTAGAGATAGAGAACAGAAATCTGTCCAAACTATTTAAACTTGGCAGATAAGTAGACAGGTAGAAAAGCAAAGGAGCTCAACTGTTTAACTTGGGCCCTTGGAAGAAATAAGGGTAGCCCTAGGTAGGATTCCCATGAAAATAAAAGAAGAATTATAAGGGTTTGCTAGTCTAAATGCACCCATAGGAAAAGAAGAGAAAATCTTAGGTACAGTAGGCTGGGCAGGCAGTTTTGATGTTGCAGAAATAGACTTGTGATGAGTTTTGTCTCTCAGAATGATTAAATCCTACTTCTATCACAGGTACTATGGCAGAGGCATGACTAAATCCCCTTATTTCATTTCCCCAAATCATTTGCTAATTCCCCCTAGAGATATTGAGATCTGCTCAATATCCCCAAATTACTCCATCTGATTTCATAAAAAGGCCTAAGTAAAACCCTGGTTACTTAGGAGATTGTGCAAAATCACATATAAACTTGTCTCCTTAAGCCTAAGTTTTTAAACTCTATAACTTAGTGCTCTTTTTCAACATATCTTTCATATTAACCCTTAACATTACTTAGTAATTCCCTATATTCGTTCCCATACCCGTATTATATATATAGATAAAAACCCCAAATTTTATTATTCCCGCCCTGGCTAAAGTTATAGCCATATATCATTATGTAATTCGGGATTTAAAGGTTTATTTGAAATCTTTAAATAACCTAACCCACTGTGCAAAACCCAAGAGTTAATTAACATCTGGTTAATTAAATAACCTAACTAAACCAACCCTGAAACCATTAAAACGTTTGATTTTATACATGGGGCCCACACATTAAACCTCTGCCGTCTCTGAAGAGCGCCAACCGTCCGATCGGCGCCCTCCCATCGGATGGCTAATATACATATCGCTATGCCTCTATCCACCATAGTTTACCACCTGGGAACTGTGGTTTTCCACCCGTACCGTGGACGCGTGGCGCATTCCCGCACTGCTCGCGGCCCTCCCCAGCAAAACCACTCTGGCCGATAAGCGGTGCTGGTGAAACCACTTACCGCCCTCCTGCTGGCCCTCAGCTAATGTCATGACCACGTCACCATTCTGCACCCCCGCTAAATGACAACCTGTCTCCTCGCTAACGTCATCTGTCATTAAATGTCAAAATTACCTACCAAAGCCAAATTTTGTTAAATTATCGAGAAAATGTAATTTTCATTCACTTTCTCTGTGAACTTTTTCCATGCACATTACGTTCGTTGACTACCTCGAGCACCTAGTTCGCCACCCCACTAAGAAATTACAGCGTCATGCTCTGCAACTCGTCGGTCAACCTCCGAATCGCACTGTTTTTCGCCTAAACCTGTAATTTCATTTTTCCTCGATGAATTTTACCTATAAGAGCCAAATTCAAGCTGAAAACAGTTCACAGTTGCCATATGAGGACACCAAAACCACTGTTGTTTTGCCTCTTTTCCTACAGAAGCCCGACCTCCAGTTTAAAGATACAAAAAACCAAAAATGAAAGCTCCCGTAGCCCTCAATGTGGCGCCCCTCAATGCACCTCATAAAGACTAGGATTGGTTACCCTTGGCTGATAGATATTTTCAAATTAAAGAGTTATCTGGTGATATGAACCATCTCCAGGCATTTTGCTGAATTAGGAATAGTCATCTCAACAACTCTGATATCTATGGAATATGGGAATCTAATCTCCCCAAGTATTACCTTCCCTCAGTTAATGTGTTCCCAGATATTACTCACCAATGTTGTGCCAACTATGACCCTATCAGTAAAGCAGTTCTGACCCCATCCCAAATTGTTCTCTTTTACATAACCGCTAATTCTATCAATGAGATGTTACACTTCCATCCCACTCAGCCCCTTGCTCCTCTTTCCATGGGATTTTTGCTTGAGCAAGGCTCTCAATTGCCCAATTCAGAAATAACCCAGATTGCTTAATTATTCATGAAACCAGATTGCCAGCCCCAAGGCCCACCTCCCTATGTGCATGCCTGGTTCACTGAAACTGGCAGGCTTATTCTTGACATGATATCCTTTATCTTGGGATTCAAAACCAGTGAATTTTTTGATGAGACCATCTTAGTTATGTTGTCAATGTTTACTCCAGGATAGCCCCCTGCTGTCAAATATGATTATGCCTCTTTCAGGGCCAATAAAATCAATGAGCAAGTCATAAATCTGGACAGAGAAGGAGTCTTCAAGTACACCTCATTCATATACCACCTTATGTTCTATTATCAGCCAGACAGTTTTTCATTTCCCATCAGGAAATTGGATTCCAAAGGAGAGAGGAGATCTGTGATCTTTTGGACCTCAGTCTTTCACGATGTTTATGAATCCCCTTATACCTACTGTGAATTCATTGACTTGTTTGTACATCCAACCTCCACTCTGTTGATAGGAGCTCCTCCTCCTAGAATTTCTGGTGATATGAGAAAAATTTTACAGCTGTCCAAACAATACAAGATAGATGATTGGTACCTCTACTAGAATCATACTGAAATCAGAATATATGGCTGTGAACTATGCCCTTACAAGCTGCCCAAATATGTGCCCATGAGACTATTTGCACTAGAGTATTTCAGGAAGCTTATCAATGCAGATTTAACTCACTTTTGCAATGTAAAGAAAAAGGTTCAGCTGAGAATAAGAAACCAGTTAGGCCCTTTTATCATCAATAAGAGGGAGGCATGGGAAGATGTTGATAAGATATTAGGGGAAGACCTTAAATTGAAGAAAAGTTTCTAGTGGGTGCCATATGACCCAAATAACTTTATAAGTGACAAAAGAGTGAGAAATAGGTTATCAGCTTATATACATCATAGGATCCCTGAAATAGAACAATTTGCTAATCAGGATGAGTGGGTAGAGAGTACATTAATAGAAGAGATCACTGAACAAGAAAAATTTGAAAAAGCTATGAAAGATCTTGAAAAGACCCTTGACCTGGACTCTTTTGGACATGTATCTTTCAAGCTGCCTCAGCAAACTGGAGTGGGTACATCCTCTGCTGGAACTTCATAGAAACCTGTACAAGAAACCGGCACACCAGTTACAGAGTCTTCTAAGGGCAAGGAAGTGACAGGCACGGAGCAACAAGCCATGACTGATCAGTAGGGGCAAATTCCTCCAGTCTAGACCAAAGCAGCAGAGATTCCTGCATTACAGACTCCTCTAAATGAGGAAAGAGGAAAGAAAAGAGACAGGTAAGAAGCCACACCTATCAGTGGGCCTGCAGAACAACCAGGGGAAAAAAGGCAAAGACTGAATCCTCTGTCTGAAGAGGAAATCATTAAAGAAACAATAGAAAGTCTAAGAGGTGAGAGGGGAACCAGCCAACAGACCTCCCCAGTGATAGAGACATCAACTAGCTCACATAGGCATGAGCTAGAAAGGCAACATAGTGCGGAAGTTTCATCTACCAAGCAAGCAGCCCTCTGACATCAAAAGGACATTCACTGAGATAAAGGCCAGAAATGATCCACTAAGGCTTCAAATTTACAACCAGTATCTTAAGATGGCTCCCACAAAGCAGCAAAGATTAATATCAGCATATGACATAAAAGAAGGAAAGATGATAATGAGTTGTTTCAAGCCCAAGGTGCAGCAACGACAATCAGCAGCTGACTACATCAGGACAAATCTGGAGGTCTTGGCCAAGGATATTCATCTAATGGACCAGATTGAGCTGCATAAACAGACTGGAGAGATGGTATACTCCACACTAGCTGATAAAGCTATGTTAGCTCATAAATTGCAAAACCCCTTGAATAATACCTCTGCTCAGTTAGATTTGGAGAAAGCTTCTTCTCTAGCAAAGGACAACAGGATCAAATCCTTGGAAGAAATTATCATTGAACTAGGATATGATCCCAAAGATGCCAAAGGTATAAAGGCATTGATGAAGTAGAAAGAAGAGGAGATTGCTGCCCTCAAAAAACAGCTAAAACTGCCTCCTTCTATGCATCCACAAATTGCAAAAGTTGTCCAACAGAAATCTGAAGAGGACATGATGGTCCTGCTCATGAGACTGAATGAGAGATTGAGTGAGACAGAGCAGGAATTGGAGAAAGCTCTACAAGAAAAGCAGGGAGAGTCGACCTCCCAGCCACATGAGGTAGCCCCAACAGTCACTACCACCCCCTCCACACTTATAACAACATTGCCTCCCACTGTCATGGCATCAATAGCAGAGGTCATCATAGGAGAAACATCAACAGCAATAGCACCAGGCAGTAGTATAGGTATGAGCATAGAGCAATTAATAAAAGACATGGAGGAATTGAAACTCCTAGTGTCAGAGCTGAAGCAAGTCAAAGAAAAATTGGCAAAAGTTGAATAGAGTTATGATAAATCCAAGGTGAATGTGGCAAAGAAAACAAGGGAGATCAAAACATTGGAGAACAAGGTGAGAGCATTAGAAAAGGACCTCTCTCTGCATAAACCTCTAGCAGAAATCAGGGTAATTTTGTAGACCAACATCACTCAATCCCTTAGTGATGTGTGGAGGTTTATCCAAACCATTTATGAGCAGATTGACTTGATAATAGTGGCCCAAGTGGAGATTCAAAAAACAAGAGCCTTATTGGGACAGATGCTTAAGCAAGCTAACCGGCTAATACATTTTTTGAACACCAAGACCAGTGAAGAACTAGAAGCACTGGAAATTAGAGACAGAAAAGGCACCATTCGAGACATCAAGAGAGTTCTAACCATGAGAACTCTAATGCAAAATTTGGACAGAAGATGCCAAGACATGCAGGTAAAGATTAATTCTTTCACAGAAAACTTTACAATCTTGCATCAAAAAGGTTTGCCAAGTCCTTTGGGAAGTAATGATCGTCTGATGAAACACAAAGACTGTGTATATAATTTGAATACATATGTTGTTGATCAAGTTAATACATCATCAAGTACTTCAGGAGAGAAGGCACTTCCCTCTGGCCAAGCCCTATACGATAGCCTGGAAAATTTATTCTACATAGAGCATGAGGTGAAGCATCTGTTCACCATCCCACCTAATTTCTTCAGATACATAGAGACTGACGAAACTTTAAGGAAGCTTCAAAGACATAAATTACCAGGACTGGAGTGGTGGTAAAGTATGTTAGAGATCCTATAAACGTATCTTTGGTCAATTCAAAATTTTGGACCATCTACTATAATGCGGAGAACAAAAATGAATCACAGTCATGCGGGTCAAAGCACATCACATCAGAGTTAAAGAAAGTCTGGCCAAGGCAGAATAACTGGCACAGAGTATCAGTAGAATATGGCCTTTAACCGACTTGCAACACCTACCACTAGTACATCTCATAAAGATGGAACAGCCAACACAACATCAATTTATTGTTCCCCTGTTTTCGAGAATGTCTGTCTCTATCTTTGTAAAACGCATTAATCACCACCAAATATTATCTTCTTCAGATATTTTAATATTTTGTATAAATACCCCCCCAAACGAAGTATTGGGGGTTGGTTGATTAGGAAGCACTCTCAGAATTTGCTGTAATACAGAATTTGGAAATAAAAAGAGCCTGTTGGAACCATTTTTTTCTAGCTTACTGAATGAGGAATTGATGCTGAGGACCATTTTATAGAATTCTTGAATCATCTTATGGATCAATAAGTCCCTTCTAACTTGTGTTTTTTATAGTTTCTATGTTTTATCATCTATGTTTCATGATCTAAATAATAGAGAGAAAGAATAACTCAGAATTTGCTTGATTGCACTCTGTGTTCAGTCTTTGTTATTATCAATGTTTTCTTCAGAATTAGAATAAACAGTGAATTCTTAATCACTCCTGTTTCCCCTGATTCTTTTATCTTGAGTATTTGCTAAGGAATTCTTAACTGCTCCTTAATAGTACTCAGCCATTTTCCCTTTGTCAACATGATTAAGGATTCTTAGTTTCCCTTCACCCATTGACTCCATTCCATCTAAATTCAGCCTATGAATTGTCCCATATTTGAGTACCTTGCTCTGTGATACCTCCTATGATAAGAAACCTAATCTAGGAAGCTATCCTTCTTTGACTCCATCATGCCCAATGGACTGAAACTCTTTAGTTTTACCTCACTATTCTATTGAATCTCCATTTTTCCAACCAAAAATCAAAACAAAACCCTTGCACTTCATAGCTAGCCTAACACACTTCAAAACAAAGCTAAATCATAAAGAGAGAGCCCTCTCTGGATGCAGATGGGCTAGAATCTTCATCTAAAAGATTGGTCTGTGGTTACCTCAACCATATTCCCTTTCTTACAACTCAAGGGAACAACGTGAGTGATAACACTAACCCGGATACTATTTGCAGTATTTTCTCCATGGACAAGACGGGGTAATTATCCTTGTCTGAGGTGCGGTTGAGATTCCATAAATCTACACACAAGCAGATCTCCCCAGAGTTCCTCCTCACAGGAACCAAATTTGACACCCACATCGAGTGCTGCACATTTTATATGATCCAGGCATCCATCAATTTTCTCAACTACTTTTGTATGAGAGGCTCAAGCATTGGATGAACTTTTCTCTGTTTCTGTTGAAATGGCTTGGCCCCTTCCTTGATTAGTATTACATGCTGGATGATTTCTCTTGAGTTCATTGTATGTCCACAAGAAGACATGACGATACCGCTTAAATAAGCGGATGAAGGTTTGCCACTCTTGTGGTGTGCAACAAGTACCAAGATTGACATATTTTAGATCCCTCTCAGTTCCTAAGTTGATTTGTTCATGTGATAGAGTGGAATTGTGGGTCTTGGCATTAACAGGTCCCCAGAAGCAGTTTTGCATATCATTAAACTTCTCCAATGATACAACACCCTTGGGGATGAGGTTCCCTTTAGTTGTATTGGATGCACCCTGCAGTGCCCTTTTGTGCCCATCCTCATTGATTGCTACATCTTTGAATACATCAACATTCACCATAAAATACAATATCTGTTGGTCATCATAAAAAAACACATAAATTAGTGATATTATCCAGGAAGGAAGATTTATACCGAATTTCAATAGAAAACCGTCCCTCAATGGTGGTATCCTAGCAGCAGTGTTTTCCAAGGCATCAATGACTGCATTACACATTTTTGGAACATAAATAATATTAAAATCTTGGAATTGTGAGATAAGACGCCATACCTCATGTTGATAAATTTTAAGATCTGGTGACACACAATGTATGGTGTTACATACCTATTGCACCATGATTTTTGAGCCACCTACCACTTTCATATTGGAAACATTGAGGTCGATGGCTTTCTGCAAGCCCAATATGAGTGCTTCGTACTCTACAATGTTATTCGTGCACTCAAATTCCAAGCTACTAGAGATCAAATGTTTTCTCTGTAGTGGATCTATTAAAATGAAACCAACTCCAGAGCCCCCCTACTTTTTGGAAGCATCGAAATACATAGTCCAAACATCGTATGTACAAGGAATGTGAACTACACTAGTAGTACTACTACTACTATTAATTGTACATAGTTAATTATCGCCAGTTGGAAAAGGAAGGAGATCCAACTTTGTGTCTGGTGGGATTGGGGATGGCTCTGTAAGATAACACCTGAGTTGAGTTTCTAGAAAGTAATTGCCAAATAACAATTCTGCGAAAGCCATTGGTTCATTATTTTCGTTCAAGGGAGTAACTGTGTGTTTCATATATCTATCTGATTCTATCGAGCTCTAATTATTCCTGAGCCTGTATGGAAGCCATAAGTGTGACCATTCCGTGGCAAAGTATCCTTCAAGCTTACTAGACCAGTCTTTGCTCAGTAACACTCCATATGCTTCTGGAATGTCCACAATCACTATGTTGATTCATTGGTGAACTGGTCCATCAGATGATAAGCGGATAGTGACATCCCTGAGTTCACCAACTTCCTGGACATGAGTCATTTCCATCTAAATAATATGTGCATCTTTCCTTTCCCATATAGCATTAATGTTCTTAGGAACGACAATGGCATGACATTCATCGGTGCACCCGAATAAACCAAGCAATTGTGTACATTGAAATTGAATATTTTGAATGTTAACAAGAACGGTGGGCAAAGTGTGCTTGTATCCATCATGAGTGCATTAAGTATAGATGCGAAAGTATCAGGAGTCTTACTAGATCCCTTGTATGAAGAGGAAGTATTACCTGAAGAGGTTTTCCCAAGTTCCCATAGAAGGATGTCCTGCTAGCTTGTGATCTTTGTGAGTTTGAACATAGATATGTTTGCACGAACCTTCTTCATATCTACACTATGTTATACTCCACAGTAGGAAGACTAACCGAGGTGTCTGAACATGGAACTTGATTTTCTGTTTCTGGAGGGGTGGTTCTATTCTTACTGTTGTAGGAAACACTTTTCGTTGAAACTAATTTCATGGACTTTCTTTGGGTGTTTTGTGCAAAGTTAATCAATGGGTTGATTTTCCTTGATAGGTTTTATTTGAATTTTTCTTTAGAAACTCAATTATAGTGGTTGGCCCTTAGCTTCTTAAGTATCTATCGATTGTTCTGCTTCTCAGTCGATCCGTCACTTGGAAGCTACTTATCGACAATACTCTTTTCAGTTGTGAGAACACAGTTAAACATGTTCATTGCACGCCCAACACTTGGAGATTATTCTACTACTGTAGCTTCTTCCTTCTCTTCGTTAAGCTCAGTATGATCTTCAATCATGATTGAATCAACAAGTTTGACAACCATCCTGCTCATGAGTTGGTTCCATAGTGGGCACGTCTTTTTTGAATGATTCTCTTCATGAAAAGTACAATATGAATCTGTGCCTATTTTCACAATATTTAGGACAGCATTGGAAATTTTCGCAGACTTCACCAACTGGTTACTGCTACTACCAGAAGCCGTATTCCTTCTTAATAGGTACTTGGGGGGCTTGCTGCTCATGAATGTCTCGCTCATCCTTTGTTTTAGTTTTTCCATTTTAGTTGTCAGGGACTTGATGATATGAGTCAGGTTCTCCAGATCATTTGGTTCTTTCTCTTTAGCCCTGCTCACAGAGGCTTGAGGCCTCTTACCTGTGTCCTTGGATTATTTTTCTAGTTCGTCATCTGAGATGACTCCAATAGCATGCAAGTCCTTCTCAACAGTGATATCCTCTTCATAATTTTCTGTTAATGTATGTTTCATAGTTTGCTTGACAAATTGCACAATACTTGTTGGAAAAGAAGAGGTGTAGTAATCTATAGTGATGGATTCATGATGTTTTGTGTTTTCTGGAATTTTGTTCAATATGTGATTGAACCTCTAGTTGAAAAATTTCACTTTTCCTTTTGCTCCATCTTAAGATTTCCCAACTCTTTCAATAACATGGCAGGGGTCTTATCATCAACAAATTTTTCAAGAAAGATCTTCTTGAACCCCCTCCAATTCTGGATGGATTTTGGAGGAAGGCCATGATACCATATAACTTCTCTACCATTCAAGGTAGATGGAAAGAGTCTACATGCAACGTTATCATAATGTACCACAAGATTTTGCAGATGTAGATAAAATTTATCCAGGTGGTCCTCAACCTTCATTATCTTATCAAGGTCATACTTTGTTAACAACTTCTCTGAATTCTTTGGCACTTTATGAAAGACACCCAGAAGTACGAGTGGTCCCTCAGTCATCCAATCCATATTTTCTTTTGCCATGTCTTCTTCTTCATTTTCTTCCTCCTCTTTGTCAGAGCTTGATGCCTCTTCTTCCTCTTCTTCATCTTCCCCACCTATACCATTGAAAGATGCACCTGGGATTATGATGTTGCCTCTGTTACCTCCGTGAAAGAGTGGAGGCTCTTCTTCCTTTTCCACAGAGTCTGATAATTCCTTAAGAGTGGAAAGAACCAATTCTTCAATAGACAAGACTACTATCCCTGTGGGGGTGGTCTTGTTATTCTTTGCAGAATATGGAAGACTAATTACTCTCGGAATTAATCCAACAAATTTTACAAATTGACAGGTGATGGGGCAAATGGCCCGATCTAAGTATATGGAATTTTCATGTTCAGGCCTGGGCTGAGAAGAGTCACAAACTTTAGAAGCATGAGAAGGGGAGGTGGAATGAGAGTTACTTCCTTGACCACATAATGGAATGAAGGGGTCAGTGGATCTATCAACCATAAAACATTAGCATCCCTCCTTCTAGCACCAGAAATGTTGACGGTGTTAGACACACCAACATTCAAGGGATCTCCCTGATATGAATTCCCAATTAGGCCTCACATCATTTCGTGTAGGAGTCCCATTCGATATAAAGGCCCAGTTGCTGAATCCTTAAAGATTTTCCTTGGCTCTAGCTGTTAGCATAAGAGAGTGATGCAATGGTATATTTGAAAAGAAAGGGGAGCGTGTCTAGTGAGTGTGCATTGAAACTATGTCGAGGTTCTTCTAATGCAAAGGGGGATACAAAAGTGAGCCTCTAAGTGAGAGGTAATAGTACCACCCAGGAAGAGACACAAATGAACCAGAAGGACTCGTCTAACATCCAGCCAAATAGTCCATAGCAGATGCGACGGTCATTACAACCAACAAACAAGGAAACATTTGTCTAGTATCTCGTAGAATGGTCCACGAGGATGGGACAATGATAATAGCCATTACAACACATTCCCAACAAGATAAGCACTAAAATAACCAAAATAGCTCAATTATCTTAGTACATGTGAAATCAAACATGAAATATAAATGTCCATAGAATAGTATTACAAACATTCATAGTCCATGCATGAAGAACATGTTGGCCTTAAAAGGCTTATGTTTATTAAGTAAAAGTTCCAAAAAACATGTTTACAATGTACATCACTAGCCCCAATAGTGGGACATTAGAGCCATTCCTTGCTCCTCAAATAACTAGTTGATCTCTCTAATGCCTTGTGGGAGGAGCCAAGATTAAAAAGTCATTTGCTCATACAATGAGGGGGTATAGATAACCAAGGGGTGATTCTTCTCCCTTGTGACTCTTTGACTACCCTCGTGACTGTTCAACTTCTTATGGCTTTGTAACTTAAATGACTCTTCATATTCCTAAGCATCATTTGGACTTCCACTTTACAATACATTTGAATACAACATAAATGGTCCACAATAGTGATGTGGCATATGACAACTCATGACACAACTTGACATGACACTGCTGACATGGACTGGCTTGATGATGTGGCAATGTCAAGTCATTGTTTCTATAGAGTGCTAGATGTCTTTTTGGATATGATTTCTCTTCTCCCCCACATAGCTTGGTGATGTGGGGTCTTTAATGATCTTAATTCTTGGATGGTAGTTGCACACTTGTGTCCCTTTTCTTGCTCTTGATAGATCCACTATGAGTTATACTGCAAGAGATTCTTTAGGCATCCTTCCCTCCTTTTTCTCCTTCTTTATCATCTTGCCATGACTTGATAGTGTAATTGTTCCTACAATTCACTCATGTTGGGACGCCATCAATCTGAAAAATCCCTAGTATAAGATGATGCATTATTATCCATGAACTGAGCCTGGGACAAGTCATGGGCTAGGAGACAGGGCCTAATGACTATGTATTGCGCAACTCCAGGAGACAAGGGGAGACTCTAATCATCGAGACTGCATAGAGTGTAGCTCAGGCTAGGCTTAGGGAGTTTTCTGCACAGTCCTCACCGAGGAGAAAAATTGCACAGTGCCCACTGAGGGAAAAAATTGTGTAGATGAAGTCAGGATCTGGAGACTATGGGATGGAACTCTGGGAGGATAGACTGCACTGATTTAGGAGGCCAAGGTGACAAGGCAGCTAGGAGTCTTGGAGAGAAAAACTGCGCAGTTTCTTAAGGCAATGAGCTCTGGCTGAGGGAAGAACACTGGAGGAAACATCTATGAAAATTTGGAGGCCAAGGGAGGTTGGGATTTATGTACATTGCATAATTCCAACAGGAAAGGAAAAGGCTTAAGGGTTGAAGATGAGAAGTGCACAGTTCAAGATTAACTAGGAGGAAGAAACTACACAATACTGGAGGTCAAGGGAGGTTGTTGGACTTAGGAATTGCGCAGAACAACAACCCTGAAAGGAAGGGAATGTGCATTGCACAGTTCTAGTTAGCAAGGTCACATCCAAGAGGTCTGAGACTACGGAGTGCGTAGCTCAATCAAGGCTCGGTGAAGCTAAGTTTCTCAGTCAGGAAGATTTTCTGAAAATTCCTTATAAGTGTTGGAAGAGAGGTGAACTCGTGATGAACTTGAATTGTGATTACACACTTAGAATACTTTAATGACATGACAACATAGATCATCAGAACATATAAATGAAGAATTCCCCTCTGTGTGACTACCTCATGACATGATGTAACAAGTATGGCACTTAAGATAGACTTTAGGACAACCGTGATGACACTTGTGCAACAACTCTCAAGACTTTGTGTATGAATGTGACAAATGTTTACGAGGTTGAGACACTTCATATACACAAAGACTGACCTTAAAAACTGCCAGAAAATACATAGGAACATTATACAACAGTCAAACATGCCCAAAGATGAGAGTTGATTCAACATGGAGAAGGGGAAAAAATGACTCCAAGGAAGCTCATGAAATCAGCTTAAGTGTTTGCAAAAATCAAGGAAAAGACCAAGGAATGATCTGAAATTTGAGTGCAAGCCAAAATTTTGGAGGGTGTTTCAACAGCTACAACATGGCCCTACCACATTTTGTAAAATGTGGTCCATCTTGCGTAGGGGACAGTTATCTTTCAGGGAGGCCTTATTTAGGTTCCTGAAATCAATACACATCCTTATTTCCCCATTCTTCTTTCTGAATAGGACCAAGTTGGCAACCCAATCTAAGTACCTCAGAGGTAGAATGATTTTAGCTTGTAATAACTTCCTCGCCTCTTTTTCAATAGATGGAAGTATTAAAGGATTAATTTGTCTAAACTTTTATTTGTAAGGCTTCTCCCCTCCTTTTAAAGGTATCTTGCGATGGATGATGGTGGTATAAAAAATTTTCAAATCCTCATAAGACAAAGCAAATAAATCCATGTAATTTGTAAACAAGTCAAGGTATTTCTTCTTGTACTCACCAGGGATTTCTTTTGCTAGCTTTATCGCCCTTGAGTCTTGGTCTATGCTAATGTTGTGATATTCCACTTGCTCAACGAATTATTGCTTGGTTGACTTGGATTCCACATCATTCGAATTGAAAATCCTTTCTAGTGGGACTAGTCCCTTGGGGATAACGTTGCCTTTCAACTGTAGGATTTTTTGAAAAACAATGGTTTCTTCCCAATTTTTTTGTTGTTCCTCTATCACCTCCTCATCCTCTTAGTCGATGACCAAATTGGAGAACTCCCATGCCACCTCCAAGAAGTTTTTGAATTTTTCCTCATTCTCAAACATCTGTGAATTTTTTATGATGTTTAGTACTGAAGATCTATACCAAACTTCAACTTCATACCTCAATAATGGATTTTTGGGAGGCTTAAAGTTACTTGCAACTATAGACAAGGAATCAACCATCCAATTTCCCTCTTGGAGCATAAATTTAATATTAAAATCCAAGAAAAAGTTGTCATTTAGATCCCATACCTAATTTTGATAAGCCCTCAGTCGCATATTTTTAGCCTAGCATTCATTCTTGATCTGCTTGATCACCAACTCAGAGTCCCTAAAGACATTTAGGCACCCAATATTTAGTTTTATGGCCTCCTGTAGTCCCAATAGTAGATATTTGTATTCAAAAACATTATCTATTGCTTCATACTCCAGTTTGAAAGAAAGAGGGATTAGGCTACCTTCTAGAGACATCAACAATACTCCTACCCCATTTCCTTCCCCAGAACAAGCCCCATCAAAATACAATTTCCAGAATTTATCACATTCCAGGGGTTCTTGATCTAGCTGTGCAAAACATTTGACCTATGTCTCTTCTAATATCAAATCACCCTCTTCTAGTAACAAGCAAGAGAGTTCTGTCTCATTCCCATACAAGGGTGCATTTTTTGAACAATCAACTTTTGTGAAAGTCTTCACAAATCTTGATTCTTTGTACAACCTGTGTTCTTGTCCACCAAAAACAAGGATAGTGGCATAAGTCAAATCCAATTTAATGGATCCTCCAATATTAGACCCTCGTGATCTGGATAAGAGTATCTCTAACCTTAAAGGGATTTCTACAACCACAATATCCATCACGACATTCTTCACATGAATCTGTGCCAAATTCACCACCAAATATTTGATCAAACCAAAGCATTTCACTATTTTGGAGTCAAATGAGTAAATATCCTTGTATGGTTGTGTTATTTTCAGCCCCAAATTCTCCATTACTGATAGTGACATCAAATTATGGGAGGACCCTGAATCAAGTATGCAATTTTGCAGTAATAGCTCATGAATTACCAAAGTCACATAAAAGGGGGTTGTAGAAGTGTCTTTTTCTTCAACATGGGGTCCAAAAATGACCATGGGCCTTTCTTCTTGTAGATTTAGGTTGTCTTGCACAGGGGTCGTGGCAGGTGGGTCAATAAAATGAGACACTTGTGCTTTGTAGCTTGGCTGTCTCAATAGCTCAGACAAGGGGACAAAAATTTTAACTTTTTCTAGTTCCTTTTGTAGATCGAACATAGAGGGGTTCTTATCAGTAGAGACAATATCAATAGGCTCTTTTACTTTATTGCAGATTGGTTGGGATGATGGAAGGACTTGCTCTGATTTTGAAACTTCAGGCTTATGAGGGAGAGGGGTGGAGGACTCTTTCTTCTTAGGTGAAGGCTGATCTAGAGGCTTCTTCCCTTTTTCTAGTGGTTTGGCAAGATTGGAGGTTGAAGGATCTTCCCCTTGGTCCTGCCCTCTAGATCTCTTTCTAGAAGACCTAAGGTAATATTTCTTTTGAAGATGAGCTTGCATGAAATCTTCAAATTGTCTATAATAGTCATCAATATCTCCATCATCCAAAGGGACATTCAACTCCTCTCCCTATTCCAAAGGAGCATTCAATTTCTCTCCTTCTTCCTTAACTGATTCAACCTCGTACTCCTCTCGAGAGAGAGACAATAAAAGTGTTTGTCCTAAGCTTCCATAGATTCTTTAGTTAGCTCCTCTAGGCCATCCTCTAAGAATAAGGGAGGATGAATGTGGTCTTGTTGTTACTTTCTTTCTGTAGAAAATTTGTGATAGGTTAACCTGATAATGCAATATAAATCAAAGCAAAATACTATAACCTACTTCTACTATCAATTTTCAGAATCTTAAAGATCAAGCTAAACAATATAATTAGAAGAGCAAGAATCAATGGCACAATACACATGAAAATACTTTGGGAAAAGCCTCAGCTAAAAACCCCATACTATTGTATTTTCATACATGGTGGAAATACATAGGAATTATACAAAGCCGTAGCTCTCACAACTAGCCAGCTCTCAATACAATCCTCACAAATGCTCATAGGAAATCTTGGCTTCTCTCTAGCCTTCTTCTCTACCCTCCAAGCTCCTATGTCCTTGTGTTGTTCCTTGTGGATGATTATCCTATTACTAAGTGGAAAAAAAAGCCTTCAAAACTGCGCAATCCTCAAGGATGAATCCTTGACTGCATGCATGAGTTTTCTCCATGAGAAAACACATGCAACTGATAGTACACTATCCTTGAACATTAATATCAACTGGGTCTTTCTTAGAATAGACATGCATGAGTTTCTGATGAGGGAATCTTCAGTTAACTGGAGTAACACTAGTTGAGTGCATTAATGCATCAACTGACTGTTAACTCACTATTAGTTCCTCAAATAGTTTGGAACTAATTTAACTGGACTTAACTCAATAAACTGAGTTAACTAATTACAAATCAAATATAACTCAATATTATCTCCTTAATTTAAGGGATAACTCTTGCATGACTTGAGAAAGACTTTTAACTTGAATTTCTCCAACTAATTAATTTAAAATAAATTAATTAATTTTTTCCAAGTAGTTGTTAAGACTAAATTTGATTTTAATTCAGAATTTAATTCAAGGACAAATTAAATTGGAATATTATTTTTGCCATATTTCAACACTCCCTCTCAACAAGAAAGGGATTACTGCCACCCCGATCCTGTTTCTATGGAACTCGAATTTACACTTTGACAATGCCTTTGTCAAAATGTCAGCATCTTGCTCCTCTATCGAAATATACTGGAGCAACATGATCCTCCTTGCTACACAGTCTCTGAGATTATGATACCGGATGTTGATGTGCTTGGACCTATCATGAAATACTAGATTCTTAGATATTTTGATACAACTCTGATTATCACAATAGATCACAATTGGATCCATCCTCTGATCAAACAAACCAATTAGGATTTTCCGCATCCAGATGGCCTCACATGCTACCTGACTTGTAGCCATGTATTTTGCCTCTGCTGAGCTGAGTGCAACCAACCTTTGTTTCCTGTTGTACCAAGAAATTGCCTCTAACCCAAGATTCAAAATCCCTCCTGATGTTCTCTTCCGATCTGATGGACTCCCTCCCCAATCTGCATCAGTGAATCCTTGTAGCTTCACTCCCTCTATCCGTCTGTATCATAATCCATACTAAGATGTGCCTCTAAGGTATCTCAATACATGCTTTGTCACCTTCCAAAACATCTTGGTAGGATGAACCATCACTTGACTCAGCTGGTTCACCGCATAGCACAAATATGGTCATGTGTTCAATAAGTAGATCAGTGAACCCACAAGCTGCCTATACACAATAGCCTCTACCACTTCTCTTGAAGTAGAAACCTCCTTCCTCCAGTTACCTTCTAGAGGAGTCTGCATGGGCTTGCACTTCTCCATGTGGATTCTCCTGAGTATCTCATTGGCATACTTGCCCTAAGACACAAACAACTCCCCATCCTTCTGCCACACTTCCATGCCAAGGAAGTAATGCATGAGACCCATGTCTTTCATCTTGAATTCTCTTGCAAGGTCCTCCTTGCAAGACACGATCAACTGATCATCACCAGTCAATATGAGATCATCAACATAAAGTACAATGATCAACAACTTACCTTTCACCATGATGTGGTACAGGTTCACATCCACTTCACTCTTTGTGAAGCCCAACCCAGTGAAGTAGTTGTCTATCCTGGTGGACCAAGCATGAGGTGCTTGCTTAAGCCCGGACAATGCTCTCTTGAGTCAGAACACATGCGACTCACGATTGAAGGTCTCAAAACCTCTCGGCTGCTCTATGCACACCTCTTCCTCAATCTGGCAATTGAGGAATGCAACCTTCACATCCATCTGATGGATCTTCCAACCCATATGTGCTGATAGTTCCAACATAGATATGATAGATGAGTACTTTGCGACAAGAGCAAAAGTCTCATCATAGTCAATCCCCTCGACCTGTGAAAAGCCATGGGCAACAAATCTTGCCTTATGCTTCTCCACACTACCATCGACAGCTTGCTTTACCTTGTAAAGCCAATGGGAACTCACAACTAACTTGTTCTTTGGTCTCGAAACCATGTCCCAAACACTGTTACGAACTATTGAGTCATACTCCTCCACCATAGAATCAACCCAAATCGACTTCTGTACTACTTCCTCAAAGGAATATGTCTCGGTATCAACACATTCCCCAGCAAGGGCCATGTATCCAGTGTACCTCTCAGGTGACCTCCTTTGTATGTGATGAGAAGATGGTTCTCCCACATTCTCTCTCTCATCCTCAAACAATCTGTCAGCTTCTCTTGTGTTCTTCCGTCCATCTCTAGAAGACTCTGCTTGAGCGGATGTCTCCACTCCTAGAACCTTTGCATGTGCTTGCTCCACATCAGTCTGAGGCTCCTCCTCCTTAGGAACCAACAATTCCTCTACAGCCTGTAGTTGGAGCTCCCTCTCAAGGGAAACTCATATGGCCTTCTGCTCATTAAACTTGAGATCTCTGCGAACCACAGTCCTCCGACTCGTAGGCAAGTACACCCGATAGTTGTGAGGTGTATCAGTGTACCCCACAAATATCCCCAACTCTGCTGTCAGCTCAAACTTCTTTCGTTCATCCTTTGTCACATGGCAATATATCGATGAGCCAAAGATCCTGAAGTGACCCACATCTGGTCTCTTACCAAAGAAAGCTTCCTCTGGTGTCTTCATCCCAAGTATGTGATGCGGGCTTCTATTCTACAAATAGACCGTTGTGTTGCATGCCTCAGCCCGCAAGTGAAGTGGTAGGCCTTGGTGCATTGCCCATGTTGCCCCTACAATAGTTTTGTTCTTCCTCTCAGCCACCCCATTATGTTGTGGGTTATGAGGTGCCATCAACCCGTGTTTAATTCCTTTCGCTGCACAGAAGTCCTTAAACTCTTGAGAGACATATTCTCCACTGTTGTCACTTCTCAATGCCTTGATCATCTTCCCTGACTCTTTCTCAGCCAAAGCTTTGAACTCACAAAACTTTGTGAAGGTTTGGTCCTTATTATGCATGAAATAAATCCAACATTTAGAAGAATAGTCATCAATGAAAATCACATAATACATTTGCTTCATTGTGGATGCCATTGAGAATGGTCCACACAAATCAGTATGAACTCACTCTAAGATAGCCTCTGCTCGACTGTCTCGATCATGAAAGGAAGACTTGGTGTACTTTCCCAAGTTAGAACCTTTGCATGTGTCAACTTGCTCAAGTTTACCTTTGGGAAGGCCTATAGATATCTATTGCATTATCTTCAAAACCCCATGATGCAAATGGCCCAACCGCCTGTGCCACAACTCGCCAATGTCTTGGCTTTGCACCAATTCTTCTTTCATACTCAATGCTGTACAATCATCTACCTCTAGTTTATGGAGATTCTTCACCCAAATCCCTATCCTCTTGGTCTGACCTGTGTCTATGTGTCTTAGGAACACCTTTCCTTTACTGAAGACAACATTGTAGCCTTTTTGCTCCAACATCGCAACCGATACCAAGTTCTTCCTCAGTCCAGGCACATACATCACATCTGTCAAGGTGAGAGGAGCTCCATGCTCCCTCTGAAAAGCAACTGTGCCCACTCTTAAAACACTATACCTTCCATCGTCACCCATATCTATGCACATCTTGAGGTCTTTCTCCTCCAAGGCACTGAATAAATTTGTATCGTCGGTCATGTGGAATGAGGCTCCACTGTCAAGATACTAGAAACAACCCATCATCGATGACACCATGCATGCAATGAGGGTAAAGTCCATTTCGAATTGGGAGGCTAATGCCTCACCTTCTGATCCTTCCGAGGATCCCTTCTTGGACTTCTTTGATGGGAAATTAGTCGCATAGTGTCCCATCTTGTGACAATTAAAGCATCTTACTTTAGTTATGCCACCCTTATCTCTCCATGAGAAGAATTCGATTTGAAATGGGAAGCCTTCCCCTTCCATTTCCTACATAAGATCTAACCACAATTGTTCCCAATCCGGTAGTTTCTCCCTTCCATTCACGGAGTCCTGGTAGCTATTCCAGCTCTTTGGAAGGCCAAGTAGAGCGAGGCTCACCATATCATCATCGGAAGTAGTTATTCCCACACTGCCAAGCTCATCTCTTTAGGTGGTGAGCTTGTTCAGATATGTGGAAATAGTATTGCCCTTCTCCATCTTGATTCTTCAAAGCTTATCCTTGAGCACCAATTTCCTCTGGTCGCTACTATTCTGGTAGAGGTCCTTCAATGTCTTCCACAATGAAAATGGAGTATCCTTCCCATGGAGACTCGAGACAATATCGTCTTGAACTCCCTCAAGGATGATCTGTCTCGCCTTAGCCACAGACTTCTTCCACTCAGCCAACTCTGGTACATTACTTGAAGCTGGCTTTGGGGTTTCTTGATCAATGAATTCCTTCAAGCCATTTTCTTCTAATACAACCTCCATTCTATCTTTCCATGCTATGTAATTCGAGCTACCTTCCAAGGCATACCCGAGTCTCAAGCCATAGAATTCCATTGGCTAACCTTGAAGTATGATATGAATTGGATTTGCACCAGCAACATCGAACTTCAAACTTTGAATTCTCTTCTCAGTACACTGCTCACAACTCCGATACCATGTAGAAAATATGTGATAGGTTGACCCGATAATGCAATATAAATCAAAGCAGAATACTATAACCTACTTCTACTATCAATTAGCGGAAGCTTAAATATTGAGATGAATAATATGACCAGAAGAAGAAGAATCAATGACATAATACACATGAAAATACTTTGTGGAAAACCTCAACTAAAAACCCCATACTATTTTATTATCATACATGGTGGAAATACATAGGAATTATACAAAACCTTAGCTCTCATAGCTAGCCATCTCTCAGTACAATCCTCTTAGATGCTCACAGGCAATCTTGGCTTCTCTCCAGCCTTCCTCTCTACCCTCCAAGATCCTATTTCCTTGCGTTGTTCCTTGTGGATGATTAGCCTATTACCAAGTGGAAAAACAAGCCTTCAAAACTACGCAATCCTCAAGGATGAATCCCTGATTGCATGCATGAGTTTTCTCCATGAGAAAACACATGCAATTGATAGTACATTGTCCTTGAACATTAATATCAACTGGGTCTTTCTCATAATAGACATGCATGAGTTTCTGATGAGGGAATCTTCAATTGACTAGAGTAGCACTAGTTGAGTGCATTAATGCATCAACTAACTGTTAACTCACTATTCATTTCTCAAATAGTTTGGAACTAATTTAACTGGACTTAACTTAGTAAACCGAGTTAACTAATTACAACTCAAATATAACTCAATCTTATCTCCTTGATTTAAGGGATAACTCTTGCATGACTTCAGAAAGACTTCTAACTTGAATTTCTCCAACTAATTAATTTAAAATAAATTAATTAATTATTTCCAAGTAGTTGTTAAGACTAAATTCGATTTTAATTCACAATTTAATTCAAGGACAAATTAAATTGGAATATTCTTGTTGCCATATTTCAACACTTTCTCTCTGCAAAAGTTTCAATGGAGGTCTCCTATATTGAGGATTGAAATTTCTATTTGGGGTTGGGAGGGTTTGTCTAGGTGGATTTTTATTTTCCAACTCCATATTTACAAGCCTATTAGAAAAGTTCTTAATCAATTTGTTCCTTTCTTCCAGCTTCTTCTCTTGAGTTTCTCTCCCTTGACTTGAAGATCTAGCTTCCTCTTTTCCTCTCCTCATGTTGACAAAGTAATGTTTTTCTCTTTATTTATTAGTGGAAGTGAAGTTAGCTTCCACTTCGAGTGCATCAATCTGAATTAGATCAAGGGTGCCATATTTTCTCTCCCTAAGAGTAAAACAAAATTTAGACTCAAAAGCCCCAGCAAAAACCACCTTAGTAGTAGCTTGTGGGAATTTTATTTCAGAAGGAAAACTATTATATATTTTGTTAAACCTTTTGATGAATTCAGAAACATCCTCATTATGTTTCATCTTTATTGCATTAAACTCTATGAGAATGTATCCATAATCTCTTCTCTTGCCCCATTTATGCGTGAACACATTCTCCATTTCCTCAAATGTAGTAATTAAAGCCTTCGGTAAGGCTTTGAACCACTTTCTGGCCTCCCCATCTAGTGATTGGACAAAGAGTCTCAAAATCACATCTAGGTGCTCCACACTCTAATTTTCTTCAAAGGCAGAGAAAGTGCCTACATGTTTTTGCGCAGATATTTCATCCTCTTCAGTAAATCTTGGCAGATTTTTGAGATAATATTGAGGCATGTTATTCATAGGTTGAGGTAAATCAAGAGGAGAATATCTATTAATAAGAAAACCAAGGAAAACCATATTTTGAAAAGGAGGAGGTGGTAAGATATTTATCACAAGCCTTTGCTAAGGAACTAGTTGAACTATGGTTCTCCAAAGCTGAGTTGGAAAATTATTAACAATGGGTGTTGGGCTACCTTAAAGTATCTATTTAACCTCTTCAGGTTCTAGAAAAATGAGAGATGTGGATGAGGGAGGACTAAGAAGAGTTCCTTCATCTTTATCTCTTGAGAAAAATGGGCCAAACAATGAATACTGCTCTTATGTATACTTTAGGACTCTGGAAGAGGATTCAAGATGATTTATTATGTCCTTCTACAAGCTAGTTGATGATATCTCTGGAAAAAATATCCCAGCACTTGGAGTGACTGGCATTTTCTCCTTCCAGACCCTCCTTCATATTATTCTTTCTAGGTCAAACACAGGATGTTATTTTGCTGGCTTGTATCAGAGTGGGTATGAGGCCTCTTGAAAGCCATTATGAAGAAATAAGGGATCCCCAGCACAGTTAATATAAATTTTCTTTATGTGGAGTTGCAAAGGTGAGAGAACTAGGGAAAGTTTTTCAAATTTGTCCCTCAGAATGGTGCCAGAATATGTTGTGGCTGGAATCAACCTCCTAGAGACAGCCCCCAGGTTGGAGGAAAGATCAATGCCTAGGACATCCTAGATGAGTGCCTATGGGTCTACAAGAGTTGTCACATACACTCAATATTTAATATGTCAAGGAATAAAGATGATTCAAAACCCTCCTCCAGAGGAAACATATAACAATCTAATGAGAAATTAACTCATAGAAACATTAATGCAAATCTACAATGACCTTCATCACCTGGGTCTGTAGCTTAATAAGTCATTGTAGTATATGGGATAGAAGAGTTAAACAATAAGGAAATTCAATACATAGGGCTTATCTTTAAGAATCCTATGCAGCGAAAATCAGAGTGAAATGGATTAAGCAGAGATGGAGGATGAGATGCAAAGATACATAGTGTGCACTTTAAGGATTTAATTTCCATTTCCATATAGGTGTTTATATATCAATATTTGACTTCAATGAATCCATTCATTCATTAGAAAAACATCCAACAACTACTTATGATATAATCTGAGAGGAAAATGGAACACATATGAAAGTAACATAGAAAGAACACATATTACAAATTTAGGTGAGCCAAAATCACCAAAAAATTGTATTAATCTTCAATAGAGAAATAATACATCGATAGCGAACAATGCTCCTCTATTGAAAAGAAAAAACTCACAAAAGATTCAAAACCCTTTGAAATATCATCTAACTGCCTTTATAGGGCCTCTGAAGGATAACTCGTTACACAAATATTCTTTCTTGATTCTATTACAGAGAGTCATCATGTCAAAATTAAGTGTGTTTGTGGCAAAACTATTTGTAACAGAAATGTAATTGTCTGAGAAATAAAAGATTTACATAGAAGTAAAAATAAAAGTGTCATGATTGACACAATCTGCAATATCTACATTTTGGTTGAGTAGGAGGTGAAGGCTGCATCCCGGGGTCGATGATCCGGAGCATGGGCAAACCAATGATTTGCTGACATCTCTACCATAGTACTGGATTTGGTTGAGAAGACTAGAAGAAAAGCTAACATGAGATCTTCATATTTTTTAGGTTTGAATAGTCCCACCTGGCCCTTAATAGCTTGAAGTCCTTCTTGAGATAATTTACCATTGTTTTTCCCTTTAGAGTGGAAGTCTTCTCATGTGAGGAATCTACTCTTATTTTTGGCCTCTACTTATTATTTTGGCCTCTACAATTTCCATTATTATATCTTTGACTTTATCTTTAAATTTATTTATTTTAGATTAAATAATAGTAATTTTTTTTGTTAAGTTGTTTTTTAATCTATTTAATGAAGACTTGTAGAAAGTAGAAGGGTTCTCATTTTTTTGAAAAATGTTTGGTACTATTGTTCAAACTACATTTTTGAAGAATCAAAGAGCTACTTGTGATTTTTTTCTTTTATGCATATGCATGTGTGGTACTGATATTCACATATGTTAATTTTTTGTGTTAAAGTTCAACTTTATATTATGGTTCCAAAAATATACAGTGTTTTTCCTATTGTTATGGACCACCTTGTTGGGAAAATGACCCTAAAACACATATAGAGCTTCTTAAGATTACACAAGTTTTCCTTAACTCAACTATCTAGCAAGAAATATTGACAATTTAGGTCATGACTACAAAAATGAAGTTTGAAAAATGGAGAGCTTCCCTTGGATGGGTCTACCTGAGTGTGACAAAATTGAGAAGGTGTTTACATGAGTAAACTTTTACATAACAAAGAACTTAATTAACTATGAGACTTGTTGTAGTATCGTGGCACCAGAAAAGAGTTGACATGCTTGGTGCTCCTTCCTGCCGAAAGCAATCTTCCAATCTCTCTCTCCAACATGAGGAGGTGAGTGCAACTTCTGAGTCACAGAACCTGCAATTGATCCTACCATTGGCACCAAAGAATTCATGATGGAGTATTCTGAAGTAGATCAAACTGAGGGAGACTCGAATTGCCAAAACTCTACGAGAGGGAAAGGAACCTTTGAATTAACTACTAAACCCTTTAAAGTGTTCCCAAAAGGAGGAAATGTGACCAGGTCCCCTATTTTCAATAGGCGACGATGAGAATGCGCCGAGTGGTGGAATAGATTGTAATATTTCAAAATTTCCCGAATTACCAATCTTCGAGCAAAGTTGTTGACCGAATTGGATCTATGGTAGCTATGAAGGGCTACACCTACAGGGATCATCCAGGTTCGTAGAGCCCTGGAAACACAAACATATTAGATGTTGTTGTGCCTAATTTCCTTCACTTTGCTTTGATTTAGTACCTGTGAACAATTAAGAAAACAAAAAGTTGACTGGACGATGAGATAAATATTGTCAGGATGAGAGGTCAGCACAAGAACCATGACCACCCTGCGAATTGAGGGATGGAGAGTATGAGCGCGATGCCTACTGTAATGAGGATATTCCCTAAGTTGCACTAAAACGAATAGGAGAATGGATACATATACGGGTTTGAAACGGATATGGAAAATTTTTAAAAAATACGGATACAATACGACAGGAAACAACACATCATATATATATATATATATATATATATATATATATATATATATATATATATATATATATATATATATATATATATATATATATATATATAGATATATATATCTATATATATATATATTTAAAAATAAAAATTTCATATTACCATTCATATTTTAGAATCTAGATTAGATATAAAGACTAAAAATAGTAAATACATAATCAATTATCATCTATGATCTATCATGATTCATCATCATCAATTCAGCATATGCCATAAACATTGTCATCATCATTAACGATTATTATAACATTCATGATTCAAGTTTCAACATATCATCAATTTTTTGTTTCAAATTTCAAACATCAAGTTATCAACATGAAAAGTTAAATGGACACCATCATTACCAAAGTTAATAATGCATACTAATTACTACATAGTACAAAGTGCAAAATGAACTATGACTGGCAGTCTACTATCATTATTCATAATTCATATGGTTGTTCAAAAGTTTAAAAGTTAAAACACCATCATAAATTACATTTACATATCATCAAATATGTCTTCATTCATGCCACTATAAGGTTCCACATCCTCTCTAGAAATGGGACTGGGAACATTACTACCATATCCACTTGAAGATCCACCAATTGGTGACACCGCATCAAACGAATTCATATGAGACATGGCATTCAATGTCATATCCAAGTCAGGAAACTCTGGTTCCACATCCCATAATTTGGTGGGCCCAAATTTGTATTCATCTCTCTTGTGTGACAAAAGGTGAAGGTTTGAATGAACATACACTAGTTCCTTAGCCTTCTTAGAGCCCAATTTGTTTCGCCTCACTGAATGGATGAAGCCGTATGTACTCTAGTTCCTTTCATTTGAAGAGGAACTAGCAACCTGTAATAAGATCTTGATGGCCAATTTTTGGATATGTGGAAGTGCCCCATCATAGAAGTTCCACCACTCAATTGGACTCAATCTGGTCTTGTCCCGCATATACTCAATATCACAACCCAACCCTCTGATCCCACAAAATGACAAAACTATGCACAAATACGAAGCCCAACTTCGAGATCTACAAAAAGCTTTCTAAAAGCATTTTTAAATCCTTCTGTGACTTCTGGGTCTTTGTTTGGTGCGGTTCTTTTTGGATCACGTAGCAACTTTGCAGCATAATATTTTGGGTTCATTGCATAGGATAAAAGGTGAAATGGGGTGGTCATCTTGTTCCACCTTTTGGTCAATATACCTTTTACTTCTCTGTAAGAGAATTCATCTGGGTCATTCTCCTTGGCATTTGTAACCAACCTTATCTTCTCTATCATGGAATCAATGCCCTCATACACCTCTCCCAAATTAAACATATTTGTGTCAAACATACAGAGAAAATCCACAATTGGATTAGTAAATTCCAAGAGGTACTCCACCCTATCCCACCATTCATCATCAACAACCGACCGTTTCATTGCTTGTGCTCTATCAGATTGGGATTGCCTCCATTGATTCCAAAGAGAACTGCATACCATTGATTGTAATGCATATTTCACCTACATAAGCCTTCATAAGCCTATGATGTGAGAAGAAAATCGAGTCTCAGCAATCTGCAGGTGTCAAATTGCCAATGTTTCAAATTTCAACAAATTAAAGATCATAATTTGATTGAATAACTATTATGATTCACGAATCATGACATTTGAGAATCCAATTTAGATATTTGAATTTAGAGCCAGAAATTAGAATTTATGAAATATTTAATAAACTTTAAAGTATATGTATCTTAAGGAGCTCCAACTTAGCAAATTCCGTATAGATGCCTTGAGACATGTGGTGGTTTGTGACAAAGGCTTGAATTTCTCTCACCTCTTCAAAAATAACTCGAATCCACTCAATTTTATTCCCCATCTTGGTCAACATGAGGTTCAATGAATGTACAGCACAAGGGATCCAAAAGATGTGTTTATATTTGCCTTTAATAATTAGGCCTACTACTCTACACACCATTGCATTATCAGTTAATACCTGGACAACATTTTCAGGCCCAACCAATTCAATTGCTTCAATCAAGTTGTTAGCAATGAATTGAGAATATTTCATCTGCCCCTCACAATCCACTGCCTTCAAAAACATTGCCTCATGTGGGCTCTAAGCAATCACATTGATCAAAGGCCTATTTATTTGATATTTCCATCCATCAGAAATGATGGACACCCCTGAAATGAGCCATGAATCATGAATGGGGCCTAATTTAGCCTCCAAATCTAACTTTTGAGAACTCAACAATGTGGTGCGTACCTTCTCATATCTAGTGCGCTTTTACCCTCTTGGGGCTTCATTCACTGTTTTTACCATCTTTTCCCAATAAGGAGATCGCATAAGGTTAAAGGGAAGACCATTTTCATAAATGCATTGGGCTATAACTGCATATTTTATCTCTCGTGCATCATTATTAAAACTATTTTCAAGAAGTCCCAAATTTGACCACTTTGAACCAACAATTCCATGAGAATGAAGTGGAGGCTTTGATGAAGATACTCCCAACCTTTTTGGGTGTTTTAAATGGGAGGCAGGATTTACCTCATTTTCTTTAGTATCTGCCTCGCATTGTTCTTTCTAATATTTTTCAAGTTTTTCCTTGCTTAAACCATTTCCATCTATCCCATTCTCTTTAGGTGGGCCAATGCATATTCGAACCCCATTGCCTTTTAACCCAAGAAAATGTGCTTTAACTCATGTGTATGATCCCTTATACTCCTTTTTACACTCACTACAAACCCATGCCAATGATCCCCCTCCTTAGATCTTCCCAACAATAGTTACATGTTTCCAAAGTGGTGACTTTGGATCAACTTTAGGGGCATATTCAATTTCATGTTCTACTTCCTCTGCCTCACAAATGGTTGAACTTGAAGTTGCCATGAATGATGATGATGATGTAATTTTGTAAATGAAACTGAAAAATGAAATTGGCAAAAGGAATTATGAAATGAGACATGCCCTTTCGTTAATACTAATTATTATTTACATTATTTTATCCTATTTATGTTCATAACAAGATTTCTCAAATTCATCTATCTACACCTCAAGATACTTTAACATGTTACATGAACATTTTCAAGGTTACTTACTACTACAACAGATATGATGATGAAACCATGATGTTGCAAACTGATAATGCAACCTTTATAATTGACAGGTGTTGAGAGGCCATGGTGATTGGGACAACAAAATGTATTCTTTAAATTTGACCAAAGATGAATTTGGGCGAATTAAAGTGCTAGACAAAAACTTAAAAGGCCCCGAATGTCTCGAGGACACAAGAGAGGGCTAATCAAGATTTTCTTTTGGATATTAATAAAAAGGACCCCAAGGATTTCAATGAAACAGTGGATCACCCAGACCCCTATGAAATACAAATTTTCTTCAAATAGCTAAGCAAGAGGAGGACAAAGCAGACTTAATTCTTTTTATGCCAAGCAGTAAGTACTAAGCACTAGCTTAAGTCATGAAAATATGAAGGCGGTCTTAAGAGAATTTGAAAAGATCAAAAACCTTTCTCTTATACACATTGAACCAAAAGTTAAGAAGAGGTGTGGACTTCAAAACGTTGAAAATTGAAATGGGTTATCATTTTCCCTAATTTTCTCTTATACGATTGTACAGTGTATTTCTCTGTACCTAAAAACTACGTAACAATAAGTCTCTTATTATAAGACATGATTAAAGAAGATCACCCAATCTTGGAAATGGATAGTCAGTGAACTCATAGAAAATATTCTTCTTTGGGTAGCAATCAAAAGTACAAACTTAATAGGCACATCCAATGCTCAATAAATTCACCGTTGATAATGATGTTCACCAAACAATTTAGAGGCAAGCTTTCTAATAACCAGTTAACAGAACAAATTCAGTAACTGAACAACTTTCTTATGCCTCTTCAACATTATCAGTGATACTCATCTGTGATTTGACTAAATATCCAGACTCCAAAGAGAGGAATTGGATACTGTGGATGAGAGACACGCTCAGTAAGAGGGTAGGATGACTACTGTGGATGGGAAATGGGTTCAAATAGAGTGGGAATTCACTGTTGTGGATGAAAAATAGGTTCAACACTATAAGTGTAAGGTAGAACTTTCATTTTCAACAGTCTGCATTCATCGCATGACACATACCTCTATCACTCGATGCTCCAGTGAACGACGGAGGTGACTCCAGTGAATGATGGCGGTGGCTCTAGTGAATGGCAACAACACTCCACTCCTGTCTGAGATTCGAGAACAGTCGATGGCCTGGCACTGGCTTGGCACTGTGGCAGTCGACTTGACTGTGGTAGTCGACTAAACTCAGTGAAAATGAGAAATGAAAATGATTGCGGATAATCGTAACACAACTCTAGTGAATTTGTAAATAGGTTAGAAACTTAGATTGCGGGCAAGTTAAAAGATCAAAAAGAAGTTCAAATCCGTTCCCGGTGACAGGAGTGTGTAGTCCGTTTTCATAAAAGCCAAATCCATTTCATAAACGCCCAATACGTATTCACTATAAGTGAAAATGACTGCTTTTCAAGAAAACTCCCAAAAAACGTTTTGGATCCACACTTGCTGTTTTCGAGGAAAAAACCACACAAAAACGTTTTTGGGCCATTTTTATGGTGCATCATACAAGAATCCGGATCCAAAATGGAGAACACAATTTTTTGGGGGTAGCTTGCCATATCCGGCAACTTAGGATATTCCATTGCGGAGACATCCAGAGTAGGCTTGTGAATGGACCAATTATCAACTCAGGGGAGAGAATTATCATAAAAGGAATTACTTCTTGTTAGAATTTACTAGAGAGAAAATTTATTTTTCTCTAGATTTACCATGAGAGATAATACCCAAAAAAAAAACACATAAACAATACACAAAATATTTAATCGAGAAAAACCCCAAATCTAGATAAAACCCACCCCAATGAAATTTCATTAGCCTTGGCCAATAGCCAATCCGGCCAAGTGAGCCTTCATTGCTCACCTCCCTGGCCTACATTAAAATGAAGTCTTTCCAGCCTTTTATAGGCTCCATTACATGCAAGACCATGGGTAGAAAACCATGGGTACACAATACCATGTGCCCCAAAACTATCACTGTTTAAACTGGTCAACCTTGACTTTAAACTTGAGTCAATTTTACCTAACAATTCCCCCCTTAAACTTAACTTGGGGTTCCTTGACTAAATCGAGCCAAAACTGCTAAGTGAGACAACCCCGCTCACTTTAGCCCTTACACCCCTCAAATCATTTACCCGGGGTATTTTTAACCTAACATCCCCCCTATCACCTAGGTCTAACCCAAAATTTATTGGTAATTACCCAAGGGTATGCATGCCCTACCAGGTCTTACAACAATATTCCCATTTACATGCAATAATTGGCTCCATTATAATATATATATATATATATATATATATATATATATATATATATATATATACATACATACATACATACATACATACATACATACATACATATGTATGTATGTATGTATGTATGTATGTATGTATGTATGTATATATATATATATATATATATATATATATATATATATATATATATATATATATTGTTTATCTTTTATTGTTACACATCGCAACCTTACTCTCACTTGCCCAGTGTAGGTCACCTTGTTATTTAATTCAAACCCATGCAAGAAACTCAGCCACACATACAACCCTTCTCGGCTATAGCCATAACCATATCTTTGACACATGTTGCAAAAATCTTGTTGAGATGACCCTTGATTTCCTTAAACTAATGATGTATAATTTATTGGAACTTGTGTTATCTATGTAGTTTATTGTGGTCACCACTATGAGACCCAGTGACATCCTGAACTTATTTCCAATGCTCCCTCCACACCCTCTCTTTGGCATGGTTGCTTTTGCATTAGACATCCATCCTTTTACTCAACATTTTCCTCTTTGAATCCAATGTTTGATTTCTGGTTGTCATTTGTGCCATGTACAACAAAATGTACATTTTCCTTTTCCTATAACAATAGGGACTCTAACATCACCCAATTCTATAACTATGAAAATATTGCTTGAACAACACGTTCTACCTCGGCCATATGTCTAGTTCACGGACTCTTAAATGCTCCAGGCCAATCTGCACAACTCACCTTACATCCACTTTTCCCATACCAAAACCATGTGACTTTCGAACCTGTTTCTCAGAAATCGGTGTGATCTTCCATCTTTCATGAACTATTAACATAACATCACAGTAGATCCATCATTCAACTGAGACATATCTTTGCAGTGACCAAATTGCCTTTGCTTCTTCCTTTTTTCCAGCTACATGAAAGCCAAATGAAATTTAGAGGGAGAAGTGTTGGCACTTCTCATGATTTTGACAACCGTGTTTTATTGAGATTTTGTGGAATAAAGCATCCCATTTCTCGATTTGCTAGTTGTCTTCTATGATAAAAACCATACTGGCCACCCTTCTTCCAATGCCTCCACTGTGAGTGAGGTTATGTCTAGAGAGGCAAGTGTTCTTTGCAAGAAGGACTTTTGGTTGGTTTTCAGGTTCGCATGACAACACAAGGACCATCTTGGATATTGAAACACTTTCCTGGAGCTCAACATGATGGGTTCCAAAATTTTGTATGCAAGGCCCGGGTCGTGCTTCCATTATCCTGCATGCACAATCCTTCAACCACCACACCCACGATAACCACATCTAGGACCGGCTTAAATGCCACCTTTCCACCACGGTTGTGCCTAGCCATGGTGTGCCATGGTAACTTTCTAGAAGTCTAGCCGAACCTCATCAAGTAAGTAAGAAGATAGCCCCTTTGATACCTTGTTGCAGATCATCGTAGTGTCAACTATTTGTGGCATTTCATCGAGCTCAATGCACAATTACACTTTGCAACTCGTTGATCCATAGCAACCAATTCTGATGTATCCAGACAGACAACATAAAACACATGTCGTCATGTGGGTAGTAATGTCAAAACCTTTGAAACCATATTGATCTATTGTAAAGGCAATGATGAGACACCATGGCTTTTTACAGCAATTAGATCTCTCCATCCACTAGGCCAATACAAACACTTGGCAATAGAAGCATCCCTCTAAAGCCAAACTTAGTGTCACGGGACTAAATACCCTAGGTTTTGGGTTGGAACCCCAACAGAGCAAAATAAATCTCTATAAGAAACATGCATAAAACTCATGCAACATGCTTATATAAACAAACTATGCGATAATCATCATACCCGGATGTCCTTCGTTTGGGTAGTTCTAGCAGGGTTCAGACCCTCTGCAACTTCTGATGATCTTCGAATCTGCAAATCAACCAATTTTAACATACATAGAAGCATATAGATAAATAATTTTAATGAAATCAACTTTATATCGTATAAGCAAATGGTTAGTTATACATCAAAATAATCATTTGTACATGAATTACGACAACAACATCTGATGCATAAACAAAGTCAATCTCAGGAACATGATAGTGTTTCTATTTATTGTAGAAAGCTATAATAGATACGGAAAGAGTTCACCTGAGTCTTCTTCTTCTGGCTCCAAGCGGAACCGTCCTCTGGATCCATCCAGTCCCAATCTTCAACAACCTCCTTCCATAACCAATACCATGATATCTCAAGCAAGTGGGAGAATATCAACACTCAAGGAAACAAGGGTTTCCTGAACTTGGGGAAGTGCTTGAAGCACAGGGATACTTTAGACTTGGTCAAGGGATAATCTTAATATATTAATTCTATCTCTTCTCTCCTCCTTAAGGCCTTCCCGTAGAAGTATATTTATACTTCTCCCAATTGGTTTTTGAGTTGGGAAACAATTGGGCCACGGGCACTCGGAAGTAATCAACAGGTAAAACCTGTGAAATCTGCCCATAGTTAAGGAAATTTAATTTTTTTAAGTGTTTTAACACATATACGCAAGTTGAGTATTGACTAACCCACGTGTACACACTTTTATCACATGGAAAAGTAGCGTACAGGGAGTAAAACATTGTTTTTAAAATATTTGGACCAAGTCTAGAAGGAGGGGTTTCCCTAGGCCATAAACCAAGCATCACAAATATCAAGGGTGATATTTGGAGATATAACAGATGCCCCCTAATATATGAGGTCAGAAGGGGTACATGATGGCCGAAATGTATTAAGTATATGGAAAGGAAAATTGTTGAAACTGAGAAGGACTTCACTAGATTTCAGCCTGCTAAGCCATCAAAAAGAGATTAGAAAGAAACAGTTGTCTGAGGCGGGAATACCCATGCTTAGAGAAAGTAAAGCATTTCCACATATCAATTAGAAGCGGATCCACTATGTATACAAGTATAAAAGACTGAAAGTACATAATGGATCATCTGATCGTGATCGAACAAGTACATGTCTGAATATCACATATAAGAAGATGATCAATGAAGCTGAAAGATGAAGTTGATCACTGATGTCAAAAATTGATCCCAATAGTACTAAATGAACATGATGGAATAAGATGATACTACATCGCAACTTGGATTCCAGAATATAAGATGTCGCCGTAAATGACTGCAACATATAATGTGGATGGTGTCAACTAGCAGCAACAGGAGCAATTGACAAGTGAACCAAAGAATGCTGATGTAACCCGAGGTCTTCACCGACCACCGTGGTATATTTCTACACAATGCGAATAAATGATCTGAAGTCGACCATGTGAGAAATCTTTTGATTATTGGTCATTAATGTATACCGTTAACAAACACGAGACTACTCATCGATAATGAGAGTCAAGGTACCCAATACAATCTAACAAGTGCGAATGAATGAGTTGAGGTCAAACACCTGGAAGAATCTATCAATCAGGGGGCAATGATGGTTTCCCACTATCGATAACGAAGGATCTGCCACTCATGACTGCAAACCCCGAGGTACTGCCCAATGGACTCTAGATCTTTTCCCTAGAGCAATGAGTCGTAGTTGATAGGAAACGATCCTCTAGAAGGAAGGCATTAAGGCATCCTTCATCAATCTAGCACGAGTGTAACCCGTAGGCCAATAATGTGGAAGGAATAAGACGGAAAAGATGTAGTAACCCAACTGAAGAACATTTCCAGCATACACAAGATGTAGCTAGCGCACGATAGAAACCCTCTGAACCAACCAATACTGGAAGCTGACACAAAGGTGATGAATCCACCAATAGGGTCACATGGAAACCAAGGCACTGCACGAATCCCAATGTGTGATAATGAAAGCTGATGTCGAACACAAAGGAAACCACTTAGTCAAAGACCCATGATACTGATCGATGCTGAGCACAAGGTCACCTATCAATAATGAAAATAGGGCCAGGGTGCAGCTCTAGGCCTGCCTTCAGAGCAATATGTCATCGTCGATAAGGACAAGATCCACCAGTAAGAAGTCAATGGAGAGATTCTCAAACCGGCACGAGTGAAGGACCAATATAACTGATGTGATGACAAACAAGACACTAACAACCAAGGATGGCCGACTAAAAAATAGGTCAGGAGACACCGTAGAGAGGTCGACTAAGGTTTACTTCCCTTGAACAAAATCACGACTCAATGATGACTATGTGGCAGCATATGATAACTCTGTATAAGTTCGTCATGCAGGAGGCATGAGCGAACTCTCCATATGATTGGAAGAGATAACCAATCGGAGGAGAACTGACTCAATAACAAGGTTAAGGGGTACCTAAGTCAAACTATATCCTGCCCAAAATGGAGGAGAGACTTTCTTTTGAGTGCTTTGTTCAAGGACGACACGACTGGCTCTAGATGCCAACAATATATGGAAATGTTGTCCCGTTCCCGCTCTTTTTGGAATATATACTTTTTTTGTCTTTTTCTTTAAGCTGGAAAAAGAATAGAAGAATGCTATAGTACAGTGGAAAGAACGAGTGTTAGTGAAATAGATGATCTAGTTCCTGGGATGGGAACAATCCTATGCTCAATGCAGAGAGGCGAAAGTGGTCAAGGACACTCAAAGGGATGTTCCTTCTACAGATCAAAGGGTGTGTCAAGTTTCAGAAGCTAAGTGATTTCATGCTTGAATTTGTAGAAGACATGGTCAAATAAGTGGCGTAAACACGAGTCCAAGTGAAGCCGGATCAAAGCCAAAAGGTGAAAATAGTCAAAATGCAATTCAGTAGTACAACTCAACACAAAAGAGCCTTTAGGGTATAATGCCAAAACGAAGCGAAGAAGAAAAGAGAAATGAGTCTTCAACACACAAGTCATGGCAGGACTAAAGAGGACTCCCGAGCCTACTCAATATAACAGCATGGGCACAAATGTCAGTGAGGTGCTAACTACGATTCCCATGTAAAGGATGGCTCTACCATCGTGTCATGATTTAAAAATAGGTGAGTGAACATGGTTTACTAACCAAGACATGATGGGATCAACTCTATGGCAAGTGTATCGACAAATGAAGGCCAGTATGCAAGATGCAACAAAAAAAATGGTTTCCCTAACCTATATGCCAGTGAGTAAATGATACCTACCATGAAAGGTTAGCTGTCATGGAAGCGATATGAAATCTCGAAGAAGTGTCCAAAATACCCTGAAAAAACAACCTATTCCCGACAATCCAAGCTCACAAGTTAAAAGATTCATGAGATGAAAAAATCAAGTTTTGAAAAAATTTGACAATTTCAAAGCAATAAAATGACCCTTTGACTCACCATTTGTGCCATTTGTGTTGAGAGCAAAAGTTGTAGAGAAAAAAGAGAAAAATGCCCCCCCAAACAATTGGACCGTTCAACTTGGATCAAAATCATCAAGTAACCTTCAATTCAAGCTTGCATTACTTTGTGATTGTTTTTAGAAATATTTATTAAGGTTTGACAGTAAGAATTTATGATAAATTTCAACTCGGCGTATACACGGGTTGGATGTTATAAACCCGCGTATACGCAATTTGAAATTTAAATACAAAAATCTAATGGTTGAAACTCAATTTTTTTCAAGATGACAGTCACATGGAGAGAGAGGGAGCATACCACAATTGATAATGAAGTTATGAATGATCAACAACCATTAGATGCATTGAGGGGATGTGGCTTGTTGAAATTTTTCAAAATGCCCAACATGAAAGCCAACACTCATCTACTTGAAATGGTAATCCACTATTGGATTGTCGAGGATAATGCATTTATGATTGATCAGATGCCTTTGCGGATAGAGGTGGAGGATATTTAATTTATCACTAGTCTCTCTCGGAGAGGAGAGGCTGTGCATTCGACTAGATGGACACAAGGTAGTCTTTTAGTAGAAGACTATGTACACATATATTGTCCTGGGCATCTGGAAAAAATTGGAAGTCAGATTCCAACAAAACATGTGGAAAGCTTATCCCCGAGGATTCTACTGTTTACCATAGCGAGGATAAATGGATCAACGTCACTGCACCAAGCTTCACGAGTGTCCATGAACTTGGCAGTGGAGTGCCTCACCACTATTTTTTACTGGTGTACACCTCTTCTTACCAATATGAAGATTCAATTTTATTCTATTCAGAAAGGGCAGACCAAAGATTTCGGATATGGGACTATTTTATGCTCCTTCTTTGAGAAGGTCCCCGGGCTACGTCCCAAGGTATCTGTCTCTATCAGCAGCCCCCGAGATCCTCAGATGGGTAGGTGGGCCAATTTGATGATACACCTTGGAGGCGGGTCGACTATCCCTATGCTGGTATGGATTTCCGAGGAGATCCAGACTTGGTGCTACCATCAAACGTAACATGGGAAGAGATAGGTAACAATTTTTTAAGTTTCTATTAATTTTTAAGATTTTTTTTTTTATGTTTTTTAAATATGAAAATGAACTTAGAAATATTTTTAATGGGATTAAAATACTAGCATAATGATCATGTTCCAAATGTGGGTCCAGTAAGACTAGATGGATTCCCACAGCACAGGCATCGTGGAAGAGGTGCCGAAGAGGCGACTGCTGAGACAGGGAGGGTCTTCTATGTAGTCCAAAGAAACTTGGTCAGATTGACTTACCAAGTACCGATGGTAGCCATAAAGGACCTACCTGAGGAGATGCAGCATCGCGTGGTAGGAGTACCATGGGACTGGGTTCGCATACTTTAGCGTGTGGCCAATGCAGTAGTTACCTTCTTAACTGCTCATCATGAGTCGGGTCAATAGATAGACTGGACATGATTATGGGCATTTAGTCTCGATTTTGTATATTATTTTTGAACACTTTCTGTACACATGGGAAGTTTTATGATATATATATATAGTTCCAAATTTTTTATGTTTGTTTTTAATTTGATGAATGATTAATATGCCAATCTAATGCTTGATTAGCGATAGAATCCGCTAATGAATTTTCAGATCATGGAATGTGCAAATAAGTAATATAAACAAATGACCGTTACAACACCCTCACTCTCAAAAATTGGCGATATAAATAAGGATCCTGAACCCGATAAATGTTATTTAATTGTGACACTACCAGTTGTGAGTCAAGATACACTACCAACGAATCATTTCCATAAGAAATAGCTTCGGATAGTAAATTAATAACAACAGTATATTCAACAATATTATTTGAAGCAGAACCAATACATACTCCCCTTGACACCATCAACTAACCATATGGATAATAAATCACCCAAGCTGCAGAAGCAAGATTCCGAGTGTGCCGAATAGCACCATCGGCGAATCCGAAATAGACCAAGTCATACATAAACACCTACCAAAGTAGATAAAAAAAGTGTCAATATCACAAAAATTCCCGACAAAATATGTACAAAAATACAAAATATACAAAGAAGTAATTGCTCGGTCGAAACCTAAGCAAAATGCTTCTTAAGGTAGAGCCCATCAGGGGGCTCCGCCAGCTTGTTCCTAGAGATGTTTTTAGGTACGGTCCTTGATCTAATCGACAAATGACCTTCAGCGGATAAATGTGTTGGAGCCAAAGGGTTTGAAACTGTACAAACATCACTAGTAAGCAAATTAGAGAACCTGGGTTTGACTTCCTGCAAAGGAGGAAGAAAGTATGAACGATGCTGTAAATCTTCCGAAGGTTGATCTACAGTCGTCACTACTTCTAATATTTCTTCCTCCGATGGTAAAATTGTATCTAAGCAATCTAGAGCAGAAGTGGAGTCAAGGTTCCAATTTGGAGCCACATCACCATCTAACTCCTCCATAGAAAAAGGAGTCGGATGGTTGTCTACAGAGTCAACGATAGATTGATAGCTAAGTTCTTCTGCAGACATAGGAAATACCATTCCATCAACCTGCCCTCCGTCTAATGTGGTCATAGATGAAGGTAAGGTCCAAGGGTCCAAAGGGCCCTTGGAGGATGAAATTGTATCAATTCTAGCTGTAGGAGGGGGAAGATCAAACACACCCATCAAGGAAGAGTACATCCCTACTCCTAAATTCTCTATAGGTTGACGAGGATTATCCACCAATGGAATGGTAGAATCCGAAGTTGCACGAGAATCACCCGAAGAATAATCTAAGTGATCAATTTTAACAATTCTCCCCTAGTGAGGAAAACAAAGGATGCGAAACAGAGATGAAACTATGGCGTCCATTTCATAAATCCAATTTATTCCCAAGAGGAGGTTGTAATCCAGGTTGGCATCAGTGATTTCTACCTCAATATTAATGACCTTCCCTCCAACACAAATAAGAAAAGACGGGATAATTCCATGTGGCCTAAGAGAATGACCATCAAATGTTGTTAAGAGAGTCGGTGAAGGAACAACTGAAGGTGATCCAATTTTCTTCCAACATAACATAGAAATTACACATGTGGAAGCTCCGTCATCTATAATTGTCCAAAAAATATTGGTTTTCTAGTAAGTAGACTTTATCTAGAAAGCCATATGATGAGGAAGTCTCTTTTTGACATTGAGCATATCAAAAGTGAGCGCTAAAGAATTTTTTGGATCTACTGCCCCCATTGCCAAAAGCAAAGCACTTCTTTGAGTAGGACATGACTAGAGTACCTCCAATGCAGACATAGCACATGGACTTTGAGCTAGATCTTCAACAATCGAGTAGTTTTTTGCTACCCTAGCATTAGGGTTAATTGTCGAGCGCTTAGCGAAACCTTTCGGTATCTGAGGTATAGACTCAACAGAGGGTCACTCAATATGAAGTGGGTCTAAGGTTTTAGGCACAGATTTTTCCTTAGATGCTTCTGTTTCACCGTAATCGCGTGTGCGTGTGGCAACATCGACATGCAAGTTCATCATATACACATTTGAGGAATTCTCCCCTTCCTGGTTGCCCCCTATAGAGATACTAGGGTTTGAGTTCGCGCCAGCAAGTAACTGTTGCCCTTGGGGCAAAGGGTTAGTTAAGATAGCTTGGGAGCTAGAAGACCCTTGCTACACTAACAAGCACTGACCATCTTGAATTTTCGGGTAGAGATGAGTCAAATGATCTCCACTGCATAACTTGCATGGAAATTTAAATTTCTTCTTAGACTCTTTTCTACCCTCACTATCACCGTTGTCGGGCTTGTTCACATTACCCTTCCCTTCCTAATTCTTCTTTTTACCTCATCCCTTCTTCTTCCCATTAGGTTGTTGATTTCATTTGGGGTTAGAGTCCTGAATGGCATTTATGGAAGAAGGTTGGGAAGGCGAAGGAGTAGGCGGTGAATCCTGGTTAGAAGAAGCAGTCTGTAGAGACAACTGATGCAATTGGTTCAAAAGGTTCACCGTATTGGCATCAACCGATCCAACTATACCATCAGCGTGAGGGCTTGGCTTCAGTTTGGCTACATCAACCATGGATCTCAGAGCATCAGGTAAGATTTTTTGAAGAGTCCCAGACTGAGAATATATCAGTTCTAACTGCTCGGAATGAAATATAGCTTGCTCTTCCGAATAAACACTAGAAAGAGAAACATCCTTGGAGATCTCAGGTTGTAATGATTTTAGAAACCATTTGAGATGGAATTCTGGTGGAATTTCAGCTTTGATAAGCCTTTTTCTCCGTCTCCATTCTTGGATATGATCCGAAATGTGAGTAGCCGTGTCTTGATGAAAATTGGCCAGAAGCTTAGTTCTGGCTTCATAACGGACAGGCAACTGAAAATGGTTTAAGAAAATATTAGCCAAATCAGTGAAAGAAGTAAAGGTGCCCCCTGGAAACTCTATATACCACTTAGTCGCATTCCCTGTTAAGGTGTGCTGAAATAACCTCAACCTGATCGAATCATCGATCAGGGAGTTGGATGAGCACCATAAATGGAATGTGGTTACATGGTCACCTAGGTCTTCACCATTCTTCCCTTCAAATTTTGGAATATCAGATGGAAGTTTTGTTGGTACTGGAGGCCAAGCTGTATTGTACCTAATTGGATCATTTGTCAACTTAGTTAAGTCTGGTATATTAAGCATGGCCAGTAAAGGAAGTCGTGGAGGACCTTGGGGATTCCACCCAGATTGGGTGGGTTCCCAAAAGTCTGAAAAGAATGACCTGGATTTTGAAAGGCACCAGGTTGCCAAAGTAACTTGTAGAACCTACTATACCAAAGGGTGATCCTTGTGGTCCAGCAAAAGTCGAAGTTTGACCAACTCCAGCTGAAAATCCTTTGTAACTGGTAAAGTTACCCCCTAACGAAGTATTGTAAGGATCTCACAGTCCCTAATAAGGGTTCCAAGCATTAGCTAAGGGTGAAAAACTTTGAAATGAAGTAATCGAGGAATACGCCACGTTCTCTTCTTGGCCGAAAAACTAATTCCCAGCTCCTATCCCACTAACTGCAGGGTTTGTCCAACTCTAAAAGGGGTTACTACTTTGACTTGTAAAAGAAAAAGGCATAGAACCTATTGTCGGATTGGAATATGGTATATGACCACTTCCAAATGGGAAACCCTGGAAAGAAGCCAATCCACTCATCATGGACGTGGAGGCGATTTATGGTATATTCAATGGAACTGAAGGAATCCCTTGAGAGGGCATTCCAAAACGGAAAAATACAAAACTTGATGCATTAGCTTGGGAACCTCCACTCTTAGACGAAATAGAAGTAGACCCAAACAAGGATGTGTTGAGAGTGTTAGAAGGGATGGAAATAGTTCCTCCCCCTTGCACAGATATGGGAGTCTACATGCTCGCAACACTCGTGGTGGAGGCCATGCTTCCAGTAGTGGTCATCGAAGGGATAGATGTGTGTGGACCTGGGCTCGAAGGCCTGTGAGTCAGAGTTCCAACATATAACAATACTTCTGGATGATCAGGAGGGAGAGGAGAATTCAGAGCCATAACCGACTCTGAAAGATCTCCTACTTCAATACTATATTCCGATTGGAAGAGTACTCGAGAAAGAACTGGTGTGTTCCTCTCTAACTCTGTAGTAGTACCAGGTCTATCTTGTAAACTATTGCCCCCAAGCGAAGGATCAATCTTCGATGTGCCTGCTACCACTGGTTGAAAACCACTGGCAGAATCGCTCCTACACCTTCTAGGAGAAGGCTCTAGACTTGCAGGTGAAAACCCACGAAGTCTACGGGATCATCGAGATGGTCGGTCAGCCACTTTGAATTATTTTTATAAGATCTACTTAAAGACTCAAGAAAATTGAAAGCTAGGCCAACTAGGAGCACAAAACACACACTAAAAATGTCCCTAAAGAGATCAGCAATCAAACAACTTCCAAGTATTTCCACTCCGGGTGATTAGGACCAAACACCAAAATACAAGAAACTTAATAATAAGGGCCTTCCAAAAAAACACAGGGGTAATTACGTCCCAGGTCTACTAGCGAAGGTATCAGAGGTAGTTACGCTGACCTCCAGACAATAGCCTTTGCTGGTGCAAGCCCCCAAGCTTCGCAAGGGTGCCCTCCAGAAGTATTATTGAACGTGATGCAACGTCAACCTCAGGTGCCACGGGATTCCCCTTCACAACCACCTGTGTAGATCCCTAGGATAGGCAACTAAAGACACCAACTCCTATCAGAAGTCGGGCAAAACAGTCATGAGGTAGGATCCAACAAGTAAGAGAGGGGGTATCTCTCGTCCTTATCTTCATGAACCCTCGTGCTTAACTCCTAGTCACGGAGCTTTCCCGGTCTCCCTAACGCTATTGGATTTCACTCTTTAATCAAACTTCTATGTTTTACAATTTAGAGTGGCCTTGGAGATTTTACTCTCCTCTCGCTTAATCCAAGGCCCTAAATAAACCTAAAACTTGTCGGTATATTCTAATGAAAATACAAAAACTTCTAGTTTATTTTATTAAGCGCTTGATTTTAAGTGGCTGTTCTTTGAAGTCAAATGGACAATATGGAAATGAAACCGATGGTGTTTGTATGACGCAAAAGAAAATAATGAAAAACTAGCTTATATGAAATGCATTTGTTTGTTCTTCGATGAAAAGCAATTTCTACTTGGGTTCTAAGAAACTTCTATAAAGCAAAAAAAAATTCCTTCTCTTTTCCTCTAGCAGACTTCACACTCACAAAAACTAAAAAGACTATTGATGTCTTAATAATGCAAAACTACCCTAATGCAAGGTGTACATGATAATGCAAGATTCTAGGTTACTCTAAAAAGAAATGAAAGCAATTGTTTATAACTTTTAATAAGCCAAATTAAGTGTTTGAAAAGAATGCAAATTTCAAATACAAACTTTCCTCCAGATAAGAAAGGCAAATCTCGAAAAATCACAACTCACTTTCAAAAAACCAAAGAAACCAAAATCAATCTCAGCAAAAGAAAGCAAAAACAATTTTTTTTAAGAACTTTTCTTTTTCAAGAAACAATGAAAACAACTTTTCAAAAGCACTCAAAACACCACTAAAGACTCAAAGAATGAAAGCAAAGCATAAGGAAACTTTGTAAGTTACCAATTCAACATGAACGAAAACTTGAACAAAAAGGGCTTCACTTGCACTAAACGATCCAAAAGTAGAAAAAGAGCTTTGAGAAACTAACCAAGAAGTTAGGAAAGAAACACTTTCAAATTCAGCAAAAAGAAACTTTCAAAAAGCAATAAAAGGTGTAAGGCCACGAAATAATGAAAAGTAAAGCGAGTATACCAATAATCAAGTTTGACACAAAGATTGAAAACAATCCGTTGTTCTGGAAGACTAGAACAATCAAGAACCTCTATAAGAAGTCTTGTGTGTTCAAACACAAATCATAAAACTCACTCAAAAGCAAACCTAGGCCAAAACTTTTCAAAGCAGAAGAGAATTCAAAACAGTAAGCTCACTGAATAATTAAATTCTAAAGACAGAAACTGACCACTCAGAAACCAAATAGACCAAGAAACAAATCTTTCTGGGCAGAAAGATTTGAAAAAAGCATGCAAAAAATGGTATACGCAACTGTGTTCCAGCATAGGTGTGTGTACACACACTTTTGACAAAAGAAACTCACGTATACGCGGTTTCACTTCACAGAAACAAGCGTGTGTACGCTACTATAAACGGACAAAGGTGCGTATACTAAGTTTTGAAAGAAAAATAAAAAAAAAAGGCTTGATAAAAAAGATCGGACTTGAGGTATGAGTCTCTGCAGGAGCAGGCAATACTGTCACAACAAGCAAACCAAGAACTGAGCCCTGATTGACACTGAACAACCCAAACTAGGAATAACAAAATTGTTATCCCCAGTGGAGTCGCCAATTCTGTTACAGGACTAAGTATCATAGGGTTTTGGGTTGGAACCCCAACAGAGAAAAATCAATCTACAGTAAGAACATGCATACAACTCAAGCAACATGCTTATATAAACAAACAATGCAATAACGATCATACCCGAATGTCCTTCATTTGGGTAGTTCTAGCAGGGTTCAGACCCTCTGCAACTCCTGATGATCTTCAAATTTGCAAATCAACCAATTCAAACATACATAGCAGCATATAGATAAAGAATTTTAATGAAATCAACTTTATATCATATAAGAAAATGGTTAGTTATACATCAAAATAATCATTCATACATGAATTACAACAACAACATTTGATGCATAAACAAAGTCAATCTCAGGAACAAGACAATGTTTCTTTTTATTGTAGAAAGCTATAATAGATACAAAAAGAGTTCACCTGAGTCTTCTTCTTCTAGCTCCAAGCGGAACCGTCCTCCGAACTCATCCAGTCCCAGTCTTCAACAGCCTCCTTCCATAACCAATACTATGATATCTCAAGCAAGTGGGAGAATATCAACACTCAAGGAAAAAAGGGTTTGCTGAACTCGGGGAAGTGCTTGAAGCACAGGGATACTTCAGACTTGGTCAGGGGATAATCTCAGTATAGTAATTCTATCTCTTCTCTCCTCCTTAAGGCCTTCCCATAGAAGTCTATTTATACTTCTCCCAATTAGTTTTTTAGTTGGGAAACAGTTGGGCCACGGGCACTAGGAGGTAATCAACAGGTAAAACCCATGAACTCCACCCATAGTTAAGGAAATTTAATTTTTTAAAGTGTTTTAACACATATACGTGGGTTGGGTATTGACTAACCCACGTGTACACACTTTTATCATAGGGAAAAGTAGCATACAGGGAGTAAAACATTGTTTTTAAAATATTTGGACCAAGTCTGGGAGGGGTTACCCTAGGCCATAAACCAAGCATCACAAATACCAAGGGTGATATTTGGAGCTATAACACTTAGATCTAATACCAATTGTTATAATTTACTGGAGAGAAAATTTATTTTACCTAGATTTACCATGAGAGATAATAACCAACAACAAAACACTTAAAAAATACACACAATATTTAATAGAGAAAAACCGCAACTCCGGGGAAAATATAACCTAATGAAATTTCATTAACCTTGACAAAAACCCTGGCCAACCTGGCCAAGTGAGGTTTCACCACTCATCTCCCTGGCCTACATTACAATGAAGTCTTTCCAACCTCTTATAGGCTCCATTACATGTAATACCATGGGCAGAAAAACATGGGTACACAAATACCATGTGCCCCAAAACCATAATTGTTTAACCTGGTCAACCTTGATTCTAAACCCGAGTCAATTTTACCTAACACTTCTACTTGTAATTTTTTCCATAATCATTGCTACTTTGGACATCTATTGAGCTGCAAAGGTTGACAATGTTATAGGATGGAACAAGGAGGGACGACATCTCAACCTAATGAGAACCTTGTCTTGCATGACCTCAACTAGTGATGAAACATTGTTGCTCTCTAATGAGCTATTATGAATCATGATGAGTCAGCGAATGATTTTCAAGTAGAGACCTCCACTAGGGGGAAATTTCGAGCCGAGTGGGCAGAGGGAGCACATGCATCCATACCTCTAGGTGAGAGGTGGGGCGATGTGAAGTAATAGTCCCAGGAGTGCAAAAATTTGGGTTGGGTCCATTGAGATCTTTTGTCTCATGGATCATTACCTTGCTACGGGAGCCCACAATACACATTAGCAAGATGGATCAGTGGCGGTTGATGCAGTCAAATGTCAGAGTGACAGAGGGAGAGATTAGTAGCTGTCAGATACTAGGGAGCGTAGATAAGAGTTGGCAATAGTGTAGAGGAAACATAAGCACAAATTTTTCAGTAGACAATGCAAAATCTAGTAGCATTCAGAGACTCTAGTGACAAATGCATCATACTTATTCAGGTTGGATTCTTTTTTAGTTTCAGAAGTTGCAGTAGCAGCAACACTAGAGAGAAGTGTTGCATGTAGAACATTCCAAAGGTATCAGATAGGGATAGAGTTGAATCCCTTACTTGTTTAGAGGGAGTGTTGAAAATGGCAACAAGAAATGTTAAAAACAACATCTAAAAATTCTTATTTGATTTTTTCTTGAATTAAATTGTAATTCTATTCTCATAGCAACTTGTAATAGTTAATTAAGTTAAATTTACTTAATTGACTTAGGAAATTCAAGTTGAAAGTCTACCTAGAGTCATGTAGAGTGATCCCTAAATTTTAGGGGCCTAGGTTAAGTTCTTCTGAGTTGTAATTAGATAACTTAGTTTAACTGCGTTATAGTCAGTTAAACTAGTTCTAATTGTTGGAGCAACTAGTAGAGGTCTAGTAGTGGAGTAGTGCACCAATGCATCATGAGTACCACACTAGTTAACTGAATATTCACTAATAAACAACTCATGCATGTCAATTTAGAGGAAGATGCAGTTGATATTAGAGTCCAGGAACAATGTACTATCAGTTGTATCACACTTCGAGTTGTAGAGATGGTGCATGTAATCATTTGAGGACCTATGTTTGGATTGTGCAGTTATGGAGAGTGGATTTCCCAATTAAATATGGGCTAATTACCTTAGGGATTGTGCAAGGAAGTAGAGCCTTGGTAGGTAGAATATTTGGCTAAGTGTTGGCTTGAGCTGATTTGTAAAGCAGTGAGATAGTTTGTACTTGTGCAGAGATTGTTCGAGTTGAACAAGCATTGTATTTTGTTCTCAAATGTTTTGGTTAATGCAATATAGATAGTTGGGGTTTTGAGCAGTTTCTTTCCCCACAGAAATATTGTGTTATGTTCCATTGAAATTCTTCCTTTTTTTCTTATTGTTTTCATCAATCAATTTTTGTTTTTGCTGATGAGTAGAGTATATTCTTGTCTTATGTTTTATCATATCACATAAGTTGTTGAATATATAAGTAAAAATCTACATGGTGTTGGAGCTAAAGACAATATAAAAGAGGATAATTCAAGTTTGTTGTGTAGGTGAAGTCAAATTTGCAAGTTCATACTTCAGAGTCAGCAATATGTCATTCTACAGTTTGAGATTTGAGTATGCCCTTGATGGCAACTTGAATTACATAGCTTGGAAGGATATGATTGAAGCAGTGTTGGAAGAAAATGCCCTTAATAAATTTATATATAATGACATTCTTAAGCCTCCAACATCGGATGCTAAAGATCTGGCTGAATGGAGAAAGTGTGTGGTAAAATCGAGAAGAATTATCCTAGAAGGAGTTCGAGACCACATTGTCTCGAGTCTCCATGGTAAGGATAGTCCATACTTAATGTGGAAGGCATTGACGGACCTGTTCAAATATAGCAGTGACCACAGGAAGTTGGCACTGAAGGACAAACTCATAAATATCAAGATGGAGAAGGGCGACCCAATTCCAAAGTACTTGACCAAGTTCACCCATTGTCGGGATGAGCTTGGAAGTGTCAGGATTACTGTTGCCAAAGACGATATGATGAGCCTATCTCTTTTAAGACTTCCCAAGATTTGTCATAGTTACCATGACTTTGTTAATGGGAGGGAGAAGCTAATAGATTAGGAGTGGTTGTGGTCGGATTTGGTACAGGAAGAGTTTGCACGAAACACCAAAGATAAGACCTCTTCCAAAGAAGTGGAAGAAGACTTTTCATTCGTCAACAAAGAAAATAAATCCAAGGGAAAGAAGTCCCAAGGTGAGGAGGGAGGCAAGAAGAAGGACTTGTTGAAATTCAAGTGTTTTCACTGTCACGAGTAGGGGAACTTTGCCATGAATTTCCCATAGAAGAAAGCAAGCAAGAAGGAGCCTACAGTTTCAGCAGTAGGTGAAAATTTAGCTTCAAAATTCGAACTTCATTTCACTCTCATTACATGCATGGCCAACACTGTAATGGGAAGCATGTGGTATCTTGATAGTGGTGCCTCGTTCCATATGATTGGGAATAGATGTCTCTTCAGTGACTTTGAGAAGAAATACCTCAAATAGAACATAGTTTTGAGATGATGGGAGGTATAGCGCGATCGAAATCAATACATTTACCTTTAAGAGGGATTCTGGCTCCCCTCTCAAAATCATATATGTGATGTATGTTCCAAGACTAAAGAAGAATCTTATTTTTGTCGTGATATTGGAAGACCATGGCTATGATGTGATTTTTAGTAAGGGAAAGGTTTTCCTTAGACACATTGCCATGAGACAGGTGAAATAGATCAATGTGCAAGTCAACAACTTGTATGCACTTGAGGTACAAGATGCATGCAAAGGATTAAGGAGAAAGGAAAAGGTTAGAGACTTGGTGGTTGAGAGGGAGAGTGAATTACCTCTCAACATGCAGCCCTAGAAGAATCCTCAGAAGAAACCTCAGAAAGTTGTGGAGTGGCCACGATTAAAGAAGCGGAGAGGAAACCAAGTGGAGACATCCAGTAGGGGGGAATTTTGAACCATGTAGGCAGGGGGAGGACATGCATCCATACATCCAGGTGAGAAGTGGGGCAATGTGAAATAATAGTCCCAAGAGTGCAGAAATTTGGGCATGGCCCATTGAGATGTTTTCTCTCATGGATCATTACCTTACTACGGAATACACAGTAGTAGGATAGACCATTGGCGGTTGATGTATTCAGATGTCAGAGTGACAGAGGAAGAGATTAGCAGCAGTTAGATACTGGGGAGCGCAGAGCATACTTTGTAATAGTGCAGAGGCGACAGAAGCATTGGGTTTTCAATAGACAGTGTAGGAGCTACAGTCAGAGACTCTGGTGATAGAGGAATCATATTGATTCAGGTTGGATGCTTTTTCCGTTTTAGAGGTTGTATTAGCAACAACACTAGAGAGAATTGTTGCATGTAGAACATTCGAAAGGTACCAAATCAGGATAGAATTGAATTCCTTTCTTGTTTAGAGGGAGTGTTGAAAATGGAAACAAGAAATGTTAAAAATAGCATCTAGAAATTCCAATATAATTTTTCCTTGAATTAAATTGAGAATTGAAGTGTAATTTTATTCTCATAGAAACTTGTAATAGTTAATTAAGTTAAATTGACTTAATTGACTTAGGAAATTCGAGTTGGAAGTCTATCTAGAGTCATGTAGAGTGATCCCTAAATTTTAGGGGCCCAGGTTGAGTTATTTTGAGTTGTAATTAGATAACTCAATCTAACTGAGTTATAATCAGTTAAACTAGTTCTAACTATTGGATGAACTAGTAGAGGTCTAGTAGTGGAGTAGTGCACCACTAAATCACCAGTACCACACTAGTTAATTTAAGATTCACTCATAAATAACTCATGCATGTCAGTTCAGAGGAAGACCCAGTTGATATTAGAGTTCAGGGACAATGTACTATCAGTTGTATAATTTTCTAAGTTGTACAGATCGTGCATTCAATCAGTTGAGGACGTATGTTTGGATTGCACAGTTATGGAGAGTGGATTTCCCAATAAAATATTGACTAATTTCCTAAGGGATTGTGCAAGGAAGTAGAGGCTTGGCAGGAAGCAGATTTGGCTAAGTGTTGGCTTGAGCTATTTTGTGAGGTAGTGAGATAGTTTGTACTTCAGAGATTGTTTATTTTCTTCTCATATCTTTTGGTTAATGCAATATAGATAGTCAAGGTTTTGAGCAGTTTCTTTCCCAAAAGAAATATTGTGTTATGTGCGATTGAAATTCTTCCTTTTCTGCTTAATGTTCTCATCAATCATTTTTTGTTTCCGCTGATGAGTAGAGTAGATTTTTGTCTTATGTTTTAGCATATCACATAAGTTGTTGAATCTACTAGTAAAAATCTACAAAAATATTTTGGGGATCAAAAGCATCCTAAAAAGGGGATATGATCTAGAATGGATCATTATATTGTTTTCCATCCAGATTAATTCTTTACAGGGTGGAAAAATTAGAGAAATTAACTTACTGGACCAGTTTAAGAAATGGGGCCCAATTCGGAGAACTAAATAATTCTTTTTTAGAGTGAAACTTTGCCACTTAAGCACCACACCCCTTAACACTATTCTCCACTCAAATACCTTTCCAATTATGTAAGATTCATGTCATTTTTTGTTCTAATGAAAAATTTATGTCTCCCAAAAGTCGGTTTATTGTGATTAACCACCGTAATTTGAGATGACACCATGTCAACCCCCTTACTCATGGAAAAGTGCTAGCCACATGTGGACTATGAAGAATATTCTAGAAGGGTCTTGTTGTAACTCATGTTGAGAGTTGAATGGGTTAAATTTAACCCATAGTTTCCTATCAAGCCATCATATAACTAAGTCACTAAGACAAAAGAGGGTTGCATTCTATTTGCTTGCATTTCATTCCATAGTAGAGCAGAGTAGCTAAGTGTCAATAGAGAGAGAGAATAATAAACAAGGTTTGTATTTTGTAGAAAACCAAAGGCCACATGTCTCAAGAAATTCTATAGAGAGTGCCTTCTCCTTTATATCTCATTTTCATTCCCAAAAAAAGGAGAGCAAAGAAACCTTAACTTCCAGCTAGGTTTTCTTAGAAAATTATTTTGTAGGGAATATCATGGTGTTTAAGGTTTGTGAGTGATTGTATTTACATGTTATGTAGTTTTTTCATATTATCTATTGCATATAAAAAAAATAAAAAAATCAAAATTGGGAATCTAAGGAAAATTAACCCTGATAATATAGATTTCATATTTTAGTCTATGTTTTATTGAATTTTTGTAATGAATTGTCTAGTGGAATATCCATAATAGTTTATAGATCATAATACCACACCATCAAACACCTTTTAAATAAGCCTAAAAAACACTTTCTAAATCAATATGAAATTATAACAATATAAACAAATACCTTGAGCTCAAATTAAGCTACATAGCCGAAGCACTCAACCTCTTGTGTCAAAAAAAAAACCTTAACAATTATCACAAAACTGATGTGATCTATCTGGAAGAGTTTTGCTTGATAATCATGACAAAATCCTCCATTATAAGAATTATATAAATCATGAAACTAAATCACATTCACAACTTAAAGAATTTGAAATTAAATTTCAATTAATATTAATTTTTCATAGAAGAAAAATAATATATAATTTTTTTGAACTAAAACTTCTATAATTACCATTATTTAGAAATTCTTATAAAATACATTATTTTTTATCAATATAATAAATAAATAAAATCTTTAAAATATAAAAGAAATTTCGACCATCGCTTTAAATTATACCAAATCTCATTCCCAATAAACTAATGCTACCCATACCATAACACATGTTATTAACAATAATCTTGATAAACCCTAGCAGCGTAGTTTGATCATTTGTTTTACATACTTTATAAGGATGCTTATTTATTAGTCGAAGGCTCCCTATATCAACCAATGGGAGGAGGCTTGTTGACTTTTAATTAATTGTGGAGATACAATATGTTGGGAATATAATTTGTATTAATCTCTATCTACGGCTAGAATCAAAGGTAAAGTGAAAGTGAATTAATGTTCTCCGTCAGTAATAAAAATGTGCAACGAAATGCCCATAGTTTTTGAAGTTGAAGAAGTTGTACTTTGTTTTTATATTTTGGTTTCAAAATTGAAGTTTTTATTTTTATTTTTTTAATGTAGGTTTTTTTAAGTTGAAGAAGTTGTACTTTGGTTTTAAGTTGGGGGTGGTTGGAGTGGGTGAGGTTATATTTTGGTTTTAAAATTTAAGAATTTTTTTTAAGTTGAAGAAGTTGTAATTTGGTTTTATTTTTTTGGTTTTAAGTTGGGGATGGTTAGAGTGGGTGAGGTTATTCTCAACTTATGTGAAAGAGGCATATGGATTATTGCAAAGGCTATTTTTGACCAAAAAAGCAAATATTGAAGATTTGGTGGTATTGTGAGATTCACAACTAGTTATCCATCACTTTGATCGTGATCTCTTTCATCAAAGAGAACTCACTATTCTTGATATTGAGGAAGTAGTTGAGCTGACCTCAAATTTGAAAATTGTAAAATGTCGTTGCCTATAATTATGTTTCCATATTTTAGGAAGAGCAATAGATGCTCTGTCAAACAAATTTTGATATGTGTGATAAAGCAAAATTTACATTGTTGTTGATCATTTGTATTTGTGATTTAGTATGGACTCTTTTGCTTCATCACAATTAAACCCATTTTGTAGTGGCAGATATCGAACAATATATATATATAGAGAGAGAGAGAGAGAGAGAGAGAGAGAGAGAGAGAGAGAGATGTGTAAATGAGAAATTGAACATTCTCAATATATATCCATCTGCTTTAAGATTTCATATTTTCATATTACTTATATTTCTTATGCGAATTAAAATTGATTTATGTTGACTTTCATTTATATTGACGCAACCAGGGTCTTGCCACTTGGATATAAGTCATATGTTGTAGCTCACTGAACCAAAATTAACTTAGAAAATTCTTATTGGATATGTTAAACCAAGGAAATGAAATCTTAAAAATTAATATTCTCAATTACGTTTTTTATTAAAGTCATTAACTAAAGTTTATTTAATTTCATTTTTTTATTTTTATTAAAGACTAATAGGTCCTATAAACATAGTGGGTTTGTAAAAAGGACATTATAGTTGCACAAATAACATTGTAAATGTGATGAGACATTATAATTGCACAAATAACACAGTAAATGTAGTGGATTCCAAGGACATTATACTTGCACAAATAATAGATCAATAATTGACACAGAATTAGTGGAAGAATGGGTTTATGTATGAAAACTGATGATGTAGATGTCATAAAAACTCATTGGCGGGTTCTTAAAATTGTTCATGGTAAACGGCAATCATAAAAGTTTTACTTCTTTCTTCTATACTACTCTTTCCTTTGGTGTTGCCCCAAGACGTTTCCTTTGTAACATGTGGTTCAATTGCTAGTTAACCTAGCTATCAATTTCATTTTGGGTCTAGGTCAATTTCATTATGAATCTATATGCAAAAATTAATTACAATCTTCAATTTCCTTTTGAACAAGTCTATAAATATTAATAGTCTTAAAATTGACAACATCTATTTTACATTATCGAGCATTTGGTTTCCTCAATAACAAGTCAATCACACTTAAACATTCAACTTGTTATCATTTTTTAATACAATATAGTTTCCACTCCACATAATTATATATATTAAACATGTGTAGAATTGTATGATACTATATTCCTAAAACGATAATTCATGACTTAAATACTATATTTTTTAATGCTTTTTCCAAAATAAGGGATATGTTTATTACTATATAAGATGCTCACACAAAAATTAGTTCAATTAAAGCAGTTTGATATGGATGACTTTTTGGAAAATTGTATTAAATATCAAATTACAAATATGTATTTGTGAAATTGATTTACATTTTCTTTTTAGTAATTTAAATTGTTTTAAGAATTCAAAATACATTAATTAATAAGCAAATACAGTTAGTTACTAATTACTATGATTATGTGTAATTTTAAATCAAAAAACATATATAGATATATAATTAATTTTATTTTAATTTACTAAAAAAAATAAAGAATTCATATTACGATATAATACCAATTTATTTTCTAATTTCAAATTTTTCATAAAATAAGAGATTTACATATTAATAGATTTAATTTCTCTAAACCTTTGGTAAATCTAGAGTTATAATGAATCTAGGTTAGTTTAATTATTAATTATAATTAATTATATGATATTGACAATCAACAATTATCAAAGGTGACATTATATGAAAATTGCGATATTGGTAGACGCAATATCATGATGAACTAGTTTTACTAACGATATCGGGTCCGTCACCAAATCGGTGATTGACGATTTTAAGTTGTGACACAAAACAAAAGCAGTGATATGAGAATGGACGTGATATTTCAATTAATCAAAATTTAAATAAATCGGGTCTGTGTATAAGAGCTTTGAGCAAATCAGAGGTTTTTGCGATATTGCACATTAACGATCAAAGTAAATTGGAGATCAGAGGCGATATTATATCGGCAATCAGAGGTTTTGCAATAACGCATATCCGAGGTTTGGAGTGGTATGGCTTTGAAGAGTTTTTATTCATCCGGACACGATATATTTATAGAATGCAGTTGATTATCAAATCGGGTTTGAGGGTCGAGTGACTAAAGCAAAAAAGTTTTGATAGGGCACTTTCAATGTAAGAGGAATAGTGGAAATAGAGGTGAAATGTCGGAAAGACGTGGGCCATATCGGAGGTTATGGATTATAGTAATATCAGAGTCTTGAAAGTATGCACCATAACCAAACTCCCATTGTAATATTTTTTATATATAAGTGCGCTTGGATGGGTTTTTTGTTATGATATTTTAGATTGGGCCCAAACCTTTAATCATGACCACTTTGTAATATGATTTAGGTGTAGGGCCTAGATATGGTTCTTGGTCTCAAGGGCTATGTAAGTAATACATATTGGACAACATAAAAATATTATCTACAACGAAAAATGATTATTTACAAAATAGAAATAAAATTAGTAAAGTAAGAGGATAATGTACATTCTATAAGGCCAAAGCATTGGAAAACATCCAATCGACAATTAGATGCCACTTACAAACCAAATGTCGAAATGAGATCAAACGAGTTATGATAGGTAGATAAGAACATATCGAACTCATTTAAGAAATCCATACTATCAAAACCAAATAGTAATAATAGAAATCAATCAATTAAAAGTGTCCCCATAACCAAAATTTAAGTGAAAAATGGGGGGAGGGGTTGTGTTTTATTAACTCATATTCAAGCATTTTGGGACATATGACTTAAAATGACAAGGTTAAAGAGATATGTTATTTGATTGATAGAGATATCGTCAAAATGTTTTGAAATGTTTATACCTTGAACTGAGTTATGAATTTCGTACATATCAAATTTGTAAGTTATTGTGTATTTCATACGCATAATTGTTGTTAATCTCGCAGTGTTGTCTGAATGGTGGTTTTTTGCAATTTCGGGTATATTTTCAAACTTATCTTTCATTATAATTTCAAAAACACAATTCCACCACCCCAAAGTTGTGGTTTCATCTATTCATAACCACATTCTAAGCGGTTTGGGGGGTTTATAAATTGACCCAAATCAACAAGAGTCACGAAAATATTCACCGAGATTTAGCTAACATTTAAATTTTCCATTGATAAATTATCCACCCTATTTCAAACATAACCCTATTTAAAATTTCTTAAATTGATTTAATGACACTTTGATATCACTTTGTAACTCACTTGAACATCCTTGTATCCTTGTTTTAATTAGAAACATTTCACTTATTTCCATTTCATTTCTTAATTCCTTAAAAGTATAAAATTTTAAGAAATTGAAATTAACCTTTTGAATATTTTATCCTTTCATTTGCTTCCCATCTCTTTTATATATAATTAATTAAATTTTTTTTTTTGGTCAAGTAAGAGTGGAGCCTTCAATTAACCGACAAAAAATATTACATATGGTACATGTCTCTACAAGTGTAACAAAATATATAGTCGTTGATGATAAACAAACAACATGGTCAACAAAACCCAAAACCTTACACACAAAAACAAAATTAGATCCCTGGTCATTATTCCTAAGTGTTCAGACTATTGCTCTCTCCCCAATTCTTATCGCTCAATCTCCCCAATTCTTGTTGCTCAATCTCCACCTTCGATCTTACCTTCAATCAGACGGTTGATATTCTCTTCGATCAACAGAGTTGCATGGTGATCCTACACTGTAGATCAAAAACCCATTTGATCTGATGATCCTCAATGATATCGCATCGGAAACTTGCGCAACACTTTACCCGCTTCATGGAGCCAACATAGATTATAAACCATGGTCTATAAAGCTTCAGGTCCGCTCTTGGACTTAACCTCCAACCATTTTAAAACCCGATAACCTTTCGATAACAAAATCCATTAGATCCTATGGCCTGCGGCCCTTCAACTAACACAATGTTCACCAAATACTCAACCCCCATAGTTAGCTATGACGTAAGCATTAACTATGGGATCGACAGTTAGGATTTACTGCGGCACTTCAACCCGGCTCAAGGACTTCTACTCTCTCGTACTCCCACTAGTATTCCTCCTACTCATTATTCATGGTCTGGAAGTATGCCATGTATTTGGTTGCCTGTCGTTGATAATCATAACGCAATTTACCAGAGGGTATAGCATTTCAGTCGTATCAAATATAAATTTCCTTACATAGAACTCCTTCATTTGCTAGATGATCAGCTAACATATTGGCTTTTATTCGCACATGAATGAAGCTGACAGTTCTCAAGGTTCGTAAGTGGGAATGAATACGCTGAAAGACCTGTGAGAGCCTCCAATGTTTCAACACTTTTCCAAGTGTCGTTCCATTACACGTTTTCTTGGCCACATTAATGACCAATTCAGAGTCAGCTTCAATTATGGCGCTATGTAAATTTGACTCCATCAAGATTTCCTAGCATTGCTCTAAGGCCATGAGCTCCGCCATGTTATTAATGGCAGTCCCCAAATGATTGTGAAAGATATCCTTTATGCGCCCCTGCTCATCTCTTATGACACCACCAAATCCAGCCATCCCTAGGTTGCCCTTAGAGGCCTTGTCTATATTGATTTTCAAAAAACCATGAGGAGGAGGCTGCCAGATATTTTTACCAGCAGTTGTTTTGCTCACACCCTTGACAATGCCTTGGGGAACCAGAGAATGGAGACCCAACTGCAGCAGTATGCGAGCATCCTGGGGTGAAGGAGGGTCCTTGGGAATTTTCCACACAAGGGCTCCTATTGTATCATGAGCCGTCATAAAATTTGGACAATGATGTTCTGGGTCGAGCCTGTTTTGTTCTTGAAAATCCTGTCATTGCGTTCCTTCCAGACATCCTAGATAATAAAGCCTAGAACCAGAGTCCAAGCCTTGTTAATGATTTCATTACCTGAGAAGTCTTTCCTCCAATTCTTTAAAGTGTTGGTGATGTTGAGTCTGTCCCTGTCAGTTTGCCTGAAGACTGAGGCTGCCCAATCCCACAAGGTAGAGGTGAAAGGGCATAGATTTAGTAAATGTTCCATCATCTCCTCCTGTAAGTCACATAGATGGCATTTGGATGGGCCAACAAAGCCCCTTTTTAGAAGATTCTCCCGTGTGATAATTTTCTTTTGGTGTACCAACCACGTAAACAACTCGGTTTTCATCCATTGCAAGTTCTGCCAAAGGTCATTCCAAACCTGATCAGGGTTTGGATAATCGAAACCAAGGGCCATGAGTTTAGCTTCTTTGAGGTTGAAGGTTCCTTCGGTGTTTCGACCCCATCTCAATTGGTCAGATGAGGATGACACCAAAATCTTCCTCTGCTCCAAGTCAAGAGCAAGAGAATCTGCCTGGGCCTTCAAAGGACTCTCTTCACTGTAACCAAGATCCTTCCACATTCTCCATTTACCATTGTTCCTTACTTGATCCCAGAAGTCACTTACCATAAGTAAACCTTTGTTATCAATGTCATTTTTGAGAGTAGTTGGTTCTTCCCTAAACAAATTTGGTTCCTGCTGCTAGTTATCCTCCCAAAACCATGCAAGGTTCCCAGCTCAGATCTCCCACAAACTATGCTTCTGGACAATGGCTCTATTCTCCCAAGCAAGGTTCCAAATGTGGGATCCCTTGATGAGCCCTGACATTCGGATATGCTCACTCTCCTTCCAATTATTTGCATATTTATGCTTTGAAATCTTGGTCCACGGGTGGCTGATTCCTTAAGCCACCTCCACCAAAGTTTGGATCCTGAAACTCTGCTGAGGATTTCAAGGTCATGAAGCCCCAGACTACCATGGGGCTTAGGTTTGTAGAGCTTATCCCAAGCTACCAAAGCCCTCTTCTGTTGGGTGTGGAGCCTTATTATCTTCTATATTCAAAGGTATCTCCACATAGGACCCCAGTTCGAAATGGGGGCGGCAATGCCGCCCGTAAAATACCTGAAGCTAAAAACAGCTGTAAAATTGCCTTGTAAAAGTATAGTAATTTCTAGTCAATCTGGGCCGTTCATTAGGCGGATGATCTGACGGTAGAACTTATGTTTAGTTTAGGGTTTTTTGCCCTAGAAGGCAACCCCTCTCTTTGTATGAGGGTATTGTATTTGAGGCTGTGTGATAAATGTGTATTCTGTGAGCGAAAAACAGAGAGGTGAGACTGTGAGAGAAAACAGAGGATATTACAGCGGATATTGCTGTAGGTTGTGTCTCTTCATTTTGCTGGATAATAGAAAGGAAGGACTGGTTGTTCGGGGTGGACGTAGCCCAAATTGGGTGAACCACGTATATCTGTGTCTCTCTTGTTTTGTGTGTTTTCTGTGTTTATATTTCTGCAATATTTTATGTGTTCCATTGCTCCGTAATATATAATTTTCTAACAACTTCTTTTTCTCTTCCCCTTTTCCCCAAAGAAAATCTCGTTGAATACTCCTGATTTGTTGCATAACTCCTTTAGGAGCAGGAAGAGCTAAAAACATGAAAATGGGTATAGCCTGCAGGACAGCCTTAGTAAGCACCAGACGCCCCGCCAAATTCAAAGACTTGCAGGTCCATTTCTTGACTTTGTCCTGAAGTTTATTAGTTACCGGCTCCCACACTCCCTTGCTTAAAGGTTTGTTAGTAAGAGGCATTCCAAGGCACTTGGATGGTAACTGATCTCTTTGAAACCCAAGAATTCTGGTGAGGTTCCTCTGAATAGCAATGTTAGTGTTAAAAAATAACACCTTTGATTTGTCAAGGCTTACCTCTGTACCAGCGGCCAAATAAAAGTCGTTCAATATTTTCTTGAAAGCTCTAGCTTCCTTGATCGTAGGAATGCCCTGCAACATTGTGTGATCAACAAATTGTTGATGAGTAGAAGCAACACCATCCGGAGTAAGTTTCAGCCCCTGGATTTTTCCTTTGAAATTTTCCATTTTGATCGCTCTGCCTAGCCCTTCCATCATGAGAACAAATAGGAAGGGAGAGAGTGGATCCCCTTTTCTGAGACTCCTAGAAGGCATAAAGGTTCTAGAGGGAGAGCCGTTAAGCAGAATGGAGAAGCTGGCCGTGGATACAATGGCCATAACCCATCTTATCTAGTTGTGGTCGAAGCCACAAGCTCTTGGCACTGCCCTGATGTAAGAGCAGCTTAGCTTTTCATAATCTTTCGCTAGGTCAAGCTGCATGATCATACCGACTTGCTTATTTCTCTTAAGATAGTGTACCACCTTGTGATCTTGTATGATGTTGTTGAGAATCTGTCTTCCTTCCACAAATCCAGTTTGCTCCTTTGAGATGAGAGCAGGAAGAAGAGGCTTGAGTCTATTAGCGATCACTTTGGAAATAATTTTTTACACCACATTACATAAGGCTATGGGTCTGAATCTATCCAGTGTCATAGATTTTTCCTTCTTTGGAATCAAAGCTATGAAAGAGGCATTAAGAGCTTTCAAAACAGTTTTGAATCTTCTAGAGTATTCCACAACACCAAGGATATCTTGTTTGACTGTTTTATAGCAAGCTTTGAAGAAGTCCACATTGAAGCCATCAAGGCCAGGAGCTTTCCCATTTTGCATCTCATTGATAACTTCACTAACCTCTTCTTCAGACACTGGCCTGTTAAGATTATGGTTGTCTTCCCTGGTTACAAGCTTAGGAATGAACTTGGTGAATTTGTTAATGAATCGAGATTTTTCAATGAGAGGCTCCTCTGCGATGCTAAGGAAGTGTTGAACTAGGACAAATTCCATTTCTTTGTGAGAGACGAGCTCTTTCCCTTGAGAATATTTAAGTTTTGAAATTTTGTTATGAGATCTGTGATCCAAGGTTGATCTATGAAAAAACTTCATGTTTCTTTCTCCTTCTCTAATCCATTGCACCCTTGATTTCTGTCTCCAGAAACCCTCCTCTTGCATGCACCGATCGTCCCATTCGTTCTGAAGAGAATCAGCCTGAATTTTCCATTCCTCGGTAAAACCTTATGAGATGATGATCTAATTAATCTCCTGGAGTTTCTGTTCAACTTCTCTTTTGGCTTTAAAAATATTACCAAACTCTTTTTTGTTCCAATCTTTAAGCCTAGATTTGATGTGTTTAAGTCTCTACTGCAACATGAACATTTTAGTGCCTTGGATGGGCATATCTTTCGCCCACCATTTGTCAATATCGCTGGTGAAGTCACGGTGAGAGAGCCAGACATTTTCAAACCTAAGAGGTTTGTTGCTCGGTGTACCGATGAAAATAGCTTCAAGCTGGACAGGCCAGTGGTCTGAGCCTCCGAAGGGAAGGATTGAAGTTGACATATCAAGGCCTTTGATAAATAAGTCCTCTGAGATTATGAACCTATGTAGTTTAGAGGCGACTTGAGAAGCCCCTCCCTTCTTATTATTCCAAGTAAAAGTGCCATTTTTTGTTTCGGTGTCCACTAGCCCCGCCTTTTTTCTTTGTAAGAGATCTGATCATATCGAAATCCCCCACCAGAATCCAGGGCATATCATGATATCTCTCTCTTAGCTTCTCAAGGGAGGTGAGAAGCTTAAATTTGTCTTCCAGTTTTTGAAGACCGTATACGTTAGTGATCATGTAGATCTCCTTATCACCCAAAGGTTGAATTGTAGGAATTTACAGGGTAAGTTCCTCAGACAGAACATCAAAGGACACCGCTCACAAATAGATCACAGATCAATACACCAGTATTTTGACGTGGTTAAAACCCTCAAAGAGGGAAACAGTCCACAGCCTGAGCTAACGCGGCCACTTCAGGCAATTTATTAATAAAAGAATGAAAATTTACATATGCTTCTCTCATAGACGGATTACCCTACAAATGACCCTCCATGCGCTTTAAATAGAAATCATGGACCAATCAGGTGTTAAGCAAAGGATCAAGTGTCGGTAATACCGAGGAGAGAATGAACCGTCGGATCACTACATATCGTGACCGTCAGTTTGTAAGTTACAAAATGTACAAGGTAAAGAAACACACTTTACCTAACTCTATACCTAACTCTATACTAGACCAAGTTGTACTTAACTATTTCCTATGTGTCGGAATATCCTAACATCCCCCCTTAAGAACAACTTGGGATAGGATTGAAGGATTTACAAATATGACACAATAGGAGAAGGAAGGAGGCACTAGAGCCTATCCCCCCTTAGTGACAACTTCCTGAACTCCAACCATAAATTGAATTTTAGTGAACTTCGCCTCTGTGAGAGCCTTTGTAAAGATGTCTGCAACTTGATCATCTGTTGAACAATATTTCACTTCAAGAACATGGTCATGAATGAGCTTTCTGATGAAGTGCATGTGCAGTTCAATGTGTTTGCTGCGCTGATGTTGGACTGGATCTTTGCATAGCTGAATGGCACTTTGATTATCACACCAAAGTGTAGTTGGATGCTGCTGCTGAAAGCCAAACTCTGACAGGATCTGACGAAGCCACAAGGCTTCCTTACTAGCTTCTACGGCACCACGATACTCTGCTTCTGCTGAAGAAAGAGAAATGGCACCTTGTTTCTTGCAAGCCCATGTAATAGGTCCTGAACCAAGAGTGAAAACATAACCTGCAGTAGACTTCCGATCATCAGGGTCACCAGCCCAATCGGAATCAATGAAACCAACCAATAGAGGAGATGCTTCGGCACTGTAATGAATCCCAAACTGAACTGTACCTCGAACATAACGAAGTATTCTTTTAGCTGCTTTCCAATGACTTTCACGTGGGTTTTGCATAAACCGAGCAACAAGGCCAACAACAAAGGAAAGGTCAGGACGAGTATGGGTTAGATACAAAAGTTTTCCTACAAGTTGATGGTATAAGGTAGCATCAACTTCAGGAGAAGTACAAGTGACTGAAAGTTTGACTCCAGACTGAAAGGGAGAAGGTTCCTACAAGTTGACGGTATAAGGTAGCATCAACTTCAGGAGAAGTACAAGTGACTGAAAGTTTGACTCCAGACTGAAAGGGAGAAGGGGCTGGCTTACAGTCCTCCATGTGAAAGTGGCGTAGAATATCACAGGCATACTTGGACTGAGAAAGGGAAATACTTTCCTTGGATTGCAAGACTTGAAGACCGAGAAAATAATGTAAGTGTCCCAAGTCTGTCATTTCAAACTTCCTTTTAAGGCTAGACTTCACATGGTTTATAAGGTTGGGATCACTACCAGTCAGGATAAGATCATTAACATAAAGAACAAGAATGATAAGAGACTTGCCCACTTTCTTGGTGTAGACAGTATTGTCAGAATGACACCTAGAGAAGCCAGATTCTAAAAGAAAGTTATCTATTTTGGCATACCAAGCTCGAGGAGCTTGCTTGAGACCATAAAGGGATTTCTTAAGCTGACATACAAGGCTGGAGTCTGTTTTTATGAAGCCAATGGGTTGTTCCATGTAGATTTATTCATGCAAGTCCCCATGCAAGAAGGCAGATTTAAGATCCATCTGATGGACTTCCCATTTGAATGAGGCAGTAAGGGAAAGAACAAGGCGGATAGAGTTCATTTTGGAAACAGGGGAGAAGGTTTCAGTGTAGTCAATGCCTTCAACCTGTGAAAAACCTTTAGCAACAAGACGAGCTTTATGTTTATCAACTTTCCCATCTGGTCCATACTTGGTTCTGTAAACCCATTTGCATCTAACAAGTTTACGTCCCTTTGGTAGAGGAACAAGATCCCATGTATCATTTGCCAATAATGAATGATATTCTTCATTCATAGCTGCTTCCCAATCTGGATGGCCTGAAGCTTCTGCAAAGGTTTCAGGATCATAATTTACTAGAGCTTGAGCCAGTAAAGAAGAGGCTCTGTCAAACTGAGAAAGTGTGCGTCACTGATCTGTAGGATCACCGGCAAGATCACCTGCTGCATCTCGAGTAGCACGAACCCATTTTGGAAGCTGAGGAGCTGAAGGAGGATCCTGAGATGGTGGGGGAGGATTGTCATCCTCACTTTCATCATCTGAAGAAGAAATGTTTTCAAAAGTAGAAGAGATAGGGAGAGGTGGCACATCCACCGGACTAGGCTCGCAGGCCGATATATTTTCATCAAATTTTACATCTCTTCTAATGATAACATTTTTGGACTTAAATGGAATAAGTCTATAGCCTTTGACATCTTCAGAATATCCAACAAAAGTACATTTTTCACTCTTAGGTTCTAAAGCTTTATGCTTTTCATCTGGAATATGGGCCCACGCTTCACTTCCAAAAACACGAAAGTGACTTACATCTGGTTTGATTGAGCTCCATGCTTCTTCTGGAGTGATATTCTTTAAAGCCTTAGTAGGAGTGCGATTTATTATGTAATTTGCACAGTTAATTGCTTCTGCCCAAAAACTAAGACCAAGTCCTTTAGATTGTAGCATACAATTAGCCATTTCCTTTAAGGTGTGATTCTTCCTTTCAGCTACACCATTTTGTTGTGGAGTATATGGAACAGTATGTTGCATTTGAATTCCATTCTCAGTGCAAAAGTTGATGAATGTGTTTTTAACATATTCTCCGCCATTATCAGATCTTAGCTTAAGAATTTGATGTCCAGATTGTTTTTCAACAAAGGCCTTGAAGGCCAAAAATCATCAATGAAAGTTAAGAAATACTTGTAGCCAGAGAATGAAGCAACTGGAAGTGGACCACATAAATCATTATGCACAAGCTGTAAAGGGGCTGAGGCGTGCCAAGAGGCACGTTTTTCAAAACTGTCCCGATGATGTTTTCCGAGTACACATCCAGAACAAACACCATCTCTGCAATATACCATAGGAAGACCTGTCACCATATTTTATTTACATAGATGCTGAAGGGAGTGATAGTTTAAGTGACCAAATCGCTCATGCCAAAGTTTGCTCACTTCATCGTTATGAGCAACAAATACTGAGGGAAGATTTGATGACCCAAAGTTGTGAAACTTATACAACCTTGTAGAATCATCAGCAATGCCAGTAGCTAAAATCTGTTTAGGATCTCTTAGGTCCTTGATTACAACATCATGAGGTGAAAATTCAACGATTTTACCTTCACCTGAATGAGTTATATGATATACAGATAGAAGGTTGCAGGATAAGGTTGGAACACATAATACATCATTAAATTGACCATTGTCTAGATGAACAGTTCCAGTCCCTACAACATTAATAGATCTATCATCAGCAACATATATATTTTTGGTGTTACAATCATTTAAAGAAGAAAACATGGCTTTGTTTTTGGCCATGTGATAAGAAGCTCCAGAATCAATGAGCCACTCATGAGAATGAGAAGAAGAAGATACATTTAATGCATAACCAGACCGAGATGATTGACAACCACATGCAGAAAGTGCCATTCTTGAAGATGAAGTTGAAGTTGAAGAATGCTCCAAATGGATGTTATGTTTCTTCATCGCTGCTTCCAAGGCTTCCATCTTCTTAAAGCATTTGGATTCTAAGTGGCCATCTCGATTACAAAAGTTGCAATGTCTATCAGTCTTCTTCCATTTGTTTTTATTTGTCTTATCATTTTGTTGAAATGATTTTTCATTTTGAGGCTGAGATTGCTTAGGACCCTTGTTTGGTTTAGGACCATTCTTTTTAGGATATGACTTCTTAGGATTCTTTGAATTTGGTTGTTGCTGGGCGGCTAACGCTTTCTTGGAAGAGTTTCCAAGATTAAGAAGACCAAGGTGTAAGAGTTTTTCTTGTTCTCTTATTAAAGAATCACAAAAAGAGTCAAAGGAAGGGGACTTGTAGTCTGTTCCTTGAGAAATGAAGGCTTCTCTTGTAGAATGGAAGGTGGAAACAAACACAGAGTAGGCTGGTCCCAACTTAGTAAGAATGGAATAGATAAGGTTACTATCTTCTTTCTTAACCTTAACACCTTCCAAGAGATATCTAAGGGTCTTGAACTTGGACAAGAAATCTTCAATGCAAGAAAAATTATTAGGGTCCAATGTAAGCAACTCATTTTCAAGTTGATGGGCTCTAAGTTCATTTTTAATCCCAAAAACTTTATTGATTTGTTTCATTGCTTCATCAGGAGTATCAAGTTATGCAATATGGAATCTAAGATCTGGAGAAATAGACATCCCTATCAATCCACGTGCTTGATCTTGCCTATTTTCCCATTTAGCAGCCTTATCTTCATCTTTCGGTTTCTTTTCTTGGCCTGAGGCTATCCTGTAGAGACCTTTACTTCTAAGTAAATCCTCAATGTAGGACAACCATTGGAAGTAGTTGGTGTTGTCAAGGGTAACTTGGTATTGACTTTCCATTTCAACGGAAACTGAATCTAAAGATGCTGAAACTAAGTGTTCAAATGGATAGATCTATAAAAATTAGGCTGGTTTAAAAAAAAGGCTTCCGGATGAAGAAGTTATGGCTTTTTGAAAAAAAGTTGTTGAATATGCCGACGAAGTGCGGGAATGTGCGGAAATGAAAAATCCGCCCTCACAAAAAGGAGATTTGAACCCAAGACCTCTACTCTCTTAAAATAGCTTTGAACCAATTGAGCTATACAAAAAATTTGAGAGAGAGAGAGAGAGGAGGGGGGGGAGATGCTTTGGGTTGCGTGCTTGCTTTGAGAAGGCTCTTTTTCCCTACAAAACAAAAAACACAAAACCCAACACGGACATACAAAAAAAACGAACCTTGTGGCTCGAAGTTAGCTTTAGCCGAAAAAACTAAATATTTTCAAAAATGAACCTTGCGGCTCAAAGTTAGCTTTAGCCGGAAACTAAATATTTTCCTCAATGTTTTCGATTTTCCGAGATCACACTAAGGTGCAGTGGAAAAGAGCATACGCATGAGAAAAATCCTTCCTTTCTATTTCTGATTTGCCCAGATCGCACAGAGTCGCAGGGCAAAGCGCATACGCAGAAATGAAAGGTATAGATCTGGTAATAAAAAAGGCTAAATAAACCAAAACCGAAATAAACAGAGAGAAAATAATTGTAAACTGCAAATAAACATTGTATACCTCCAGATCTTAAAAATGACGCAGCTAGGGCTACCGAAAACCTTTTCGCGTGAAACGAAAGGGGTTCCTCACTGGAATAGATGCTCCCAACACAACAGAGTAGTCCTCTCGGCCCGAAAGCAGTCAGAAACAGTAGATCTAGAAAACGGCAGTCGGATGCAGTTCTACCGGCTTCAGATTTGGATCACCAACGGACGCGGCCCTCAAATAGCTCTGATACCATGTAGGAATTTACAGGGTAAGTTCCTCAGATAGAACACCAAAGGACACCGCTCACAAATAGATCACAGATCAATACACCAGTATTTTGGCGTGGTTAAAACCCTCAAAGAGGGAAACAATCCACGGCCTGAGCCAACGCGGCCACTTCAGGCAATTTATTAATAAAAGAATAAAAATTTACATATGCTTCTCTCATAGACGGATTACCCTACAAATGACCCTCCATGCGCTTTAAATAGAAATCATGAATCACCAGCGATAGATAGTTCCTAGAGCTTCAACATTCAGGATTCCAAGTTTTTGAGTATCCCATAGGGTAAGAATACCACCCGCCAAGTTATCCTATTTAACTTCTAGATACTCATAATTGATTAACCATTTGTTGTGTATCTCTCTAGTCTTGTCAATCAAACATTTTGTTTCCTGAATAAACACCATATCTGATTTTTCTTCTTTCATTCTTCTATTAACAGTTCTTTGTTTCCTTTAACTTCTTAGACCCCTAATGTTCTAGGTTGTAAGCTTCATTAAGAAATTTTTGTAAAGGAGTAGCTGGTAAGATCCCTCATCTTACCTGAGTTAATCATAAGTTTCCCACATTTGGTAAGCAGCTCATTTTGTGTTTTCTTCCTCTTTTCCTACCCGGGTTCTTGGAAGAATACATCGGTGTATACTCCATTGTTTTCACTCCCATATTCTCCTAGATATCATGGTTTCTTTTGCCTCCAGAACACTTTGTTTGTGATCTCTAGAGGAAGAGTCGTTTAACCCTGTCAAACTCCACTTTTGGCATAGAGTCTACCCCTTTGGTGATTCCCTACTCCATAAACTTTTCTAGATCTAAATCCTCCCTCTCTAGAATCTCTTGCAGTTCATGGTCTTCCGTTCCAGCCTCACTTGGGGTCATCTCTTGGCTCCTACTGAGCTCCATAATGCTCGGCATATCATCCTTTTGTTTGTTGTTTTCTTGTATTTCCCCCATATTAGTATCACTTTCCTTCTTAGTGGGAATATTCTCTGATTCCTGGTTTGTCCTGTTGTTTTCACCTTCTTCTCCTAAGATCTTGAAACTATTGTGACTCAGTTGTCTATCTTCATTAATTTCCTTTTGGTACCACTTGCCTCCTTTCCATTTACCTGCAACCTTAGTAAAACCTTCGAGATCCTTTCCTGTAGTGGCTTTCGTATTTCTCTCCAGCTTTTTCAATGGGCAGTCCCTGTATAGGTGCTCATGCTCATGGCACTTACGACACCTAAATGGGACGTGTTCATAGTCCACCGCCTACACCCATTCCTCGCCATACACTTCTAAAATGATTGCATTCAGAAGTTCCCTAGATAATTCCGTTTCCACACATATCCGGGCAAAGGAGGTGTACTTGCCTCTTAGAGTAGCATGTGAGATCTTAATAAAATGCCCTAGCTTGTTTCTGATAACCTATAGAGACTCTAGCAGCCAATAATCTAAAGGAATGGAATAGAGTCTTATCCATACCGGCACCGAGGTGAAAGTTTCTTTGTCTGGGACAAAGTTCATTACCCAAGGTCTCATATAAAAGCCCTGCAGAAGTGTAAAAATAGGGTCCTCCCTCGAACACTCTGTCTTTATCGTCTACGCTTGTGAACACCATTGTGAAAAAGCCCTTGGACCCAAGGTGAAGGTCTATTTCCCCCTTTGGTTTCCAGTGGTTCCTTATCCATGCTTGCAAAGCCTTCTTCGTCAGCGAAATCCCCATAAATTTACAGATAATAACATACTCCGACATGTGGACTCTGTGTACTTGCAGTGTTGGGTCACTTAAAACGACTCGAGGAATAATGGTCGACTTGGGTTTACAAGTCCTTGATGTACTCATAGGAGCAATTTTTGGACTGCTAGCCTCTATCCTCTTCTCCTTACTAGCTTCCTCATGATTCTCTTCTTGTCCTTAAGGTCTGATTGTTTCCGATTTTTCTGTATTCTCGGCCTCTGTTACCACCTCCGTTGGTTTCTTGAAGTGATGCGATCCAAATCCCTTGCTTCTATCCACAACCACTTAACTATAGGAGGGAGTTGATCTCCCTCCTCCGCACCCCGCCATGGTGACCAGCGACAAAACCCTAAAGCAAAACCCTCATGGATGGTAGTAGACTCCAGCCGAATTTTTTTCATGAACGATACAATTTTAATTTTAATTTAAAGGGAAAAAATATATAAAAAGAGACTAGATGCAAATAAAAAAGGGAATGGTTGGGAAATAACGTAGCTTCTCTTTTAATCATTTCCTTACTTTGATTTTAATCAAAGGAATGATTAGAAAAAAGATGTAACACAAAAGAAAAGTGGTTTTAGTTTTTTATTTTTCTTTTCTTTTTAGTTACTGTCAAATATTTAATATATATTTTTTATTTTCTTAAATTAGAATTAGAATTAGAATTGTATTAATCTACATATATTATTGATGTTGATGATAATTAACATTTACTAAGGTTTAAAATTGATTTAATAGTATTGAAAAAGATGTGAGTATTATTTATTGATTGCGCTAAACCAATCCCTTCGCATCGGACTATGTAATTCCGTTGGCATCCTCCTACCATGGTTGATAAGTGGGTTCAAGGGGTAGTGCCCTTAAGTTCTAGCTTCTATGCACACATTTCATGAGTCTATATTTATTGACTTCAATAATGTGAACATGTATCCTTTTCAACGATTTATTTACATGAGAAAATACTGACTAATAATTAATATTACTATATCTATGTGTCAATTATATAACATATATTCAGAGATGGATATATACTTATAGTTATAAAATTGATAATAAATTTAATCACTAAAATTTACAGATATACATATTCGACCCATTTCTAATTTTAATTTGATAATAAATATAATTATTAAAATTTACAATTATACACCTTCTACCCATTTCTAAATTTAAGCTTATAATTTTTCAAATGAAAATAAAAAACTCATTAGTCTATATGAAAATTTAATTTTATATGTATTCTATTCATTACTTTAGTTAATTTACATAGCATATCTATCGCTTAATCAATTCATATATTTTTATATATATTGTATTCATTACTTTAATTAATTTACATAGTAATATGTCTATCGCTATGTTGTGTTACTAACTGAAGTTGTATGTATTGGTATGGCATCCATGTTCTTTCGGTTTTCTAATGGCATTAAAACAGATGGCACTTCTCCTTCAATATTTTCTTCAACTAGATAGAAATTATCCTTAAGTTGATTATGATAATCCAATAGGTGCTCTTCTTCTCTCAATTTAAGTTGAGTGTTCTTGGTCAGATCTGAGATTTCATGGTGTTTGACATTTTCCATCACATTTAGGATCTCCTACGTGTGGGAAGTATCAGATAAATTCAAGATATCTAAGTTTTCAACATCACAACTATCAACAATTCTTCAAAAATCATCCTTTGGCTTTGGAAGTGTCTCTCCTTCCATGCATCTTTCAACATTTTCAGAGGTGTCTTTTTCCACTTGAGAGTTATTATGATCAATATCTTTTGAACCTCTGCAACTTGGTTCAAAGGATGCATATGTCACCTCTGATTTCTTCGTGGTTCCTTTTGTGCAACCAATATCAAATATTTGGGCATGATCGTCGATTTGCGAATTATTCAGCTTGGATGGTGGATTGAAGGTGATTGTTCAAACAAGTGCTCAACAAAAACAAGTTGCACATAGTTCATTTCTCCAAACATAGGCAATCAAGTGCATAAATTCTCCTGTACTGACAACTTCATTGGAGATGGATATTTACAGGGTAATGGATGTCACAAAGGTATATTTGAAAAAGAAATTCCAAATGTGTTGAATGTTGCTAATATAATTTTTCACATTTGTAATACTTAGTTCATTATGAATGTCTTTTTAAACATTGTAAACTTCACAACTAAGTCCCACCTTCAATTTTTCCAATTAGATTTGGAATTCAAGAAAAGTAAACTTCGTACAAATCAACCAATTAATCTAATTTGTTTAATTTTTAATTTACTTCTCAACAAGATTCTCTCTTTTTATTTAAGGATATTTGGATCTTTGTTATCCATATATTATACCATGAATGTACCTACTCTGATGATCAAGAGCCCTATTAATTCACTGTATCATCACAGTAACACATATATCACTTTATATGTTCTAAATGACTCCATGATATTAGAATCCAGAAAGAATTTTTTTGGTTTGTTTCTGTGTTTTTGTTATTTTTTATTAGTTGAAAGGCATATTTAAAACCCATGAGATGGTTAAGAATAAGTCAGAGAAACCAATTGTTCAAAAAATTGTGCTAGCAATTAGGTCCAATGAAAATTGGGATATTCTTGAGATAGCATAAAATCAAAAGGGGAACAACACCCATTAGTATCAACCCCCTAAATCATAACATTATAGTCATTGATGAAGTAATTATTGTAACAAAAGAAGATAAACAAGACATAGAGACAGTAGTTGTTTGTCCTCAACATTGCTAACAAGTTTTTAACTTTGTAATAAATGCAAGGCATGAACTTGCTTGATCCCATTTTGTAGATGCAAGTGTAGATGATCAAATTGAAATTGATATCTAAGTATTATAATTTTACTGAAGAAAATTAAACTAACAAATCATTATCTTATTATAAAGCCACACAAACATTAAAGCTACAATAATTAGTGTTAAAATTATTAGCAATTATACTTAAGAGAAAATGTTGAAATATGTTAATTATTCTAATTAATCATAAATAAAATAAAGTAATTGACCTAAGTCATAAAAAGTCCCACCATAATGGAAACAATGACATGACATTGATATTATTACGGATTTTTCATATGGATTCATTAAGGTATAAGTGACTTTATTAAGGTATAAGTGACTTTAGTTGTTTCCTCAATTCTTCAATTACCAATTTAACATTCATATGAAATTAGGACCAATTTAACTTTTAAGTAAAGTGAAATTAAATATATGAATAGTATTTCAATGAACGTTTTGTTGGGGATTTTTCTGGTAAAATCCCAAAAACAAATAAAAACTAAACACACAGAGGCAATGCTCTGTTTTCTTCACTCCAGGATCTTTTACACACAGGGAGGCTTTTAAAAATAATGACTGAGAACAGAGTATTTATGCCCAGAAAAATATTTCTATTCATTAAAACAAAATGTCTGATACAAACTTCATCCTCTTTGCTGAGAGGGATTTACCCAAAAAAAATTACATTCAGCCATCAAAAACTAAACTCTGTCTCCACCTCAGAATTTACTGTGCTGGGTAAAATTCTCATTTACATTCACTGTTATGAAAACATTTTACTTACTGGTGTAAAAACCTTCTTTTACATACTGCTGTAAAAAAAAATTACATATGAAGCTCAAAAACATTATATGTCTGCTTCACTCCCCGCACTTCTGTGCATTTCCTCTTGCAAAAATCAACAAAGTTCAACTCCTGGAAAATACATGCGCTCCACCACTTTTCTTTATGCACTGCTGTGCATTAATACATGGGTTTTTTTTGCTGCACCTTCGTTTTACAATGGCCAACACATAAAAAACATTACAGCCCACGAGCTTTTTTTCATTCCACTCGTTATATGAAAATTACCCTAAAAAAAAAAACATATGTAAAAACAAACACACATAATTATAATTACATTTTACGTGCCGTAAGAAAAAAACTTAAATGTTTACCAACACCTATGACAACTTATTAAATGCCTTCATGGAAAAAGTCTGTAGTCAACCAAGCTTGTATTTTACTCCACGCAACATTAACTGCAGGCTCGTATGCATCTTGGAACAATCGACGGCGGAGATCGATGGAGAAGAACTGACGGTGGAGGAGAATATCGGGAGCCATTACATGACTGACCATTACCTCCCGAGAAGTAAGAAATGCTTACGTATGCTGAGAGCCACGCGTCTGCACTATATTGTATCGGGCTCAAATATACGGATACTGCCTTCACGCAAAAGCGGTCCGATATCCCTCAAGGTGGTTTGTGGTTTTGCTGCGCGGTTTGGGCGTTGGTACGGCTGCGTTGAAATTACATATTCAACACTCCTCTTTAATTTCAACTGCTGGGCATTCAGTCATACCCAAACACTTCCTCAAAAATTCAAAGTTTTTCTGATCCAGTGGCTTTGTCAAGATGTCTGCAACCTGTTCTTGAGTCCTGCAATGTTCTAAGACAATTTCTCCATTGTTCACCAATTCTCTGATGTAGTGAAACCTTGTATCAATGTGTTTCGTTCTCTTATGAAACACTGAATTCTTTGACAATGCAATAGCTGAGCTATTGTCACAAAAAATCTCTTTTGCTTTTGCCTACTCTTGGCCTAAGCTTCTCAACATTCTTCTCATCCAAACTGCTTGACATGCTGCTGCTGTAGCTGCCATATATTCAGCCTCTGCTGTAGACAATGCTACAATGGACTGCTTCTTAGAATCCCATGAAATGGCTCCTGAACCCATATGAAAAACATAACCGGAAGTGCTTTTCCGATCATCTACACTTCCAACCCAATCACTATCAGTGTATCCAACCAAATCTGAATGTTCTGAGACATTGTATAAAATTCCAAACATTTTGGTACCTTTGACATACCTTAAAATTCTTTTTGCTACCTGCCAATGTGTCTCCTTTGGCCTCTCCATGAATCTGGAAATTAAACTAACAGCAAACATAATGTCAGGCCTAGTAGCTGTTAAATACATAAGGCTGCCAACAATACTCTTGTACAAACTAGGATCAAAATCCTTGTTGTTGTCCTCTCTGCTGAGTTTTAATCCCATTACTGTGGGAGTGATCGCTGCCTTGCATTCTTGCATGTTAAATCTACCCAACACTTGATTTACATATCTAGCTTGTGAGATAAAAATTCCTTTTTCATTTTGATCTACTTCTATGCCTAAGAAGTATTTCAAGAAACCCATGTCAGTCATTTCAAATTCCTCTTTCATGACTAATTTAAAATTCTCAATGAGCTGATCATCATTACCTGTGAAAATAACATCATCAACATACAAGACAACAATCAAAATTTTACCATCTTTTTCTTTGATGTAGACGGTGGGTTCTCCTTCACACTTGTCAAATTCATTATCCAATAGATATGAATCTATCCTGCTGTACCATGCTCTTGGCGCTTGCTTCAGCCCATAAAGAGCTTTCTTCAATTTGCACACTTTGTGCTCTTCACCTTTCTTCTCATAGCCTAGAGGTTGCTCAATGTAAACCTCCTCTTTTAACACTCCATTTAGGAATGCCGACTTCACATCCATTTGGTAAACTTTCCACTTGTTTTGTGCTGCTATGGACAGCACTGCTCTCACGGTTTCCATTCTTGCAACTGGGGCGAAAGTCTCCTCATAATCTCTCCCATATTGCTGCTTGTATCCTTTGACAACCAGCCTTGCCTTGTGCCTTTCTATCTTACCTTCAGCATTGCTTTTGGTCTTGTAGACCCATTTTACTCCAATGACTTCTTTACCTTTTGGTAGCTCAACCAAATCCCATGTTTTGTTTCTCTCTATGGCTTTCATCTCCTCATCCATAGCTTCTATCCATTTCCTATCTTTAATTGCATCCTCGAAATGAATAGGATCATCAACATGACAATACAAAGCAAACAAGGAATTCATTCCTTCATCATAAATGTCACTTAAATTTCTAAATTTCTTACCTCTTTCATTTGGTGTGCAAGTGCTTGAAGACGCATTTGAATTTCCTCCTTGTGGTGTGCTTGGAGAAGCACTCTCATTTATCCTCAATGGTGTCCCTTGCTGTCCTTGTGTTGGCGCTGCTGTTTGGGGATCCATTTCAGCCACCTCCTCATCATCTTCATCATGAGATAAACAGTTTTTAACATTCACTGTTTTCTCTATGCTTCCATCCCAAGCTTCTTCTTCAATGAATTGAACATCTCTGCTGACAAAAAACTTCTTGGTGGATGGGATATACAACCTGTAGGCTTTGGATTCCTCACTGTATCCAATGAAAAGACATTTCTCCCCTTTGTTGTCCAACTTCCTCCTTAGATGATCTGGTATGTGTGCATAGGCCACACATCCAAAAACTCTCATGTGGGTGACTCCTTGCTTTCTCCCACTCCATGCTTCTTCTGGCACTTTGTTCAACACTGCTTTTGTAGGACACCTGTTCAAAATATACACTGCACAATGTACAGCTTCAGCCCAATAATCATTTGGCAAATGCTTTGCCTTCAACATGCTCCTCGCCATATCCATGATAGTCCTATTCTTCCTTTCAGCAACTCCATTTTTCTGTGGGGTGTACTTTGCTGTAAACTGTTTGTGAATTCCATTTTCTCTACAAAATCGTAGGAATTCCTTGGAGATATACTCACCTCCTCTGTCAGTTCTCAAAACTTTTATATGCAGCCCGCTTTGGTTCTCCACAAGTGCTTTGAAATTTCGGAATTTTTCAAACACTTCACTTTTGTTTTTAAGGAAATATACCCAAGTTTTTCTTGTAAAGTCATCAATGAATGTTAGGAAATATTGGCTGCCTGCTAATGATGGAGCTTGCATCGGTCCACATAAATCTGAGTGGATGATCTCTAAGGGTGCCTTTGCCCTTATGCTTTTACCTGATGGAAAACTTTCTCTATGTTGTTTCCCCAATATGCAGCCTTCACAAAGGCTGTCCGGTTTCTCTATCAGTGGTAATCCTTTTACCATTCCTTTCCTGCTTAACAAGTTTAGACCTCCAAAATTGAGATGTCCAAATCTCAAGTGCCACAACCAATTTTCATCTTTTGGCACACTTTGGAAAGCCTCTTGGGTAACTGCTGCAATTTCTCCTTTGTTTTTCAAATCTGCCCTTATTCTAAGAGGGAACATCCTGTTCCTTGTCATCTTCACTTCAGCAATGCATCGTTTGCTGGGTGCTATATCCATGATGATGCACACATCATTTTTAAAGAAAACATTGTACCCCTTATGGACAACTGTCCAATACTCAAGAGGTTACATCTCATTCCAGGGACATAGTAGACATCTGCTATGGTTTTCCTTTCTCCTTGCTTTGTAAATATTTTTACCTCTCCTTTTCCGATAACAGAGATTTTACTATCACTTCCTAGTGTGACATCTGATTTCATATTCTGATCTAGAGCAGAAAAGAGGGCTATGTTTCCTGTCATATGGTTGCTGCAACCTGAATCTAAAAACCATATGTCTTCACTGTTTGTTTCAACCATGTTACAAGCTAACAACACATTATCTTGACTGCTGTTTTCTCTAGTGACATTTGCATTTGATCTATTGTTCATATCATGCTTCTTCTTCCTACATTCACTGGCATAATGCCCATATTTTTTACAGTAATAGCATTGGACATTGGATTTTTCATACCTTTGTCCTTGAGAATGATGTTGTCCTCTTTGTTGGCTGCTGCCTTGGCCTTGGTTCTGATTTGGATTGCTGCCTCTTCCTTGAGCATTTGTTGGGCTGTTCCTTCCACCTCTGTTTTGACTTCTACCTCTTCCTCTCTTGTTTCCTCTGCCTTGACCTCTTCCTCTTCCAAAGGACATCTGGGTCTTGAAGGCTTGCTCTAGAGATGAGTTTTTATTCCTATTCAATCTCTGCTCATGTGTTATCAGTGATGCATGAAGCTCATCAACTGAAAAGTTTGAGAGATCCTTTGTCTCCTCTATGGTGGTGACAATCGCATCAAACTTTGAGGGTAAAACCCTCAATATTTTCTCCACAATCCTCCTTTCTTCAAGGGTTTCTCCATGAGTCCTTATCTGTGTGACCAAACCAATTACATGTGTGAAGAATGAGTCAATGTTGTCTGACTCCTTCATGCACAGATTCTCAAAATCTTTCATCAGCAATTGTAGTTTTGCTGTCTTCACTCTCTCCATGCCTTGATAGGCTGTTTTGAGGGTTTGCCATGCTTCATTTGCTGTCTTAGCTGCTGCTAACCTTGGAAACACACTCTGGTCTACTGCTAGATACAACAACACACGGGCTTTTGAATCCTTCTTCCTATTGCTCTTCAGCAGATCCTTCTCTGCTGGAGTTGATCTATTAAACTCATTTTCATCTGTTGGTTCTTCAAAACCATCTTCAACTATTTCCCATAAATCTTGAGAGGCAAACAGAGCTCTCATAGTTATTGCCCAATAGTCATAGTTTTTCCCATTGAACTGTGGGAGCTGGGTATTAAACATACCCATGCTAGTGCTGGTGCTAGCCATTCCTTGCATCCTCAACTATGCTTTAAATTTCTTGACTGTGTGTTTAAAGCACTAACTGTTTCTTCAACAATAACTCAAAAAAAAACTTTGAGGAATACCTGAATCTTTTGCCTGAGACTTCACTTTCCTGGAGAAGATTTACTGCTGCAACAAAAGACTCCTCCCTTCAACTTCTTGAACACCTTCAAAGAGCCTAAACCTGCTCTGATACCAATGTTGGGGATTTTTCTGGTAAAATCCCAAAAACAAATAAAAACTAAACACACAGAGGCAATGCTCTGTTTTCTTCACTCCAGGATCTTTTACACACAGGGAGGCTTTTAAAAATAATGACTGAGAACAGAGTATTTATGCCCAGAAAAAGATTTCTATTCATTAAAACAAAATGTCTGATACAAACTTCATCCTCTTTGCTAAGAGGGATTTACCCAAAAAAAATTACATTCAGCCATCAAAAACTAAACTCTGTCTCCACCTCAGAATTTACTGTGCTGGGTAAAATTCTCATTTACATTCACTGTTGTGAAAACATTTTACTTACTGGTGTAAAAACCTTCTTTTACATACTGCTGTAAAAAAAATTTACATATGAAGCTCAAAAACATTATATGTCTGCTTCACTCCCCGCACTGCTATGCATTTCCTCAAAGTTCAACTCCTGGAAAATACATGCGCTCCACCACTTTTCTTTATGCACTGTTGTGCATTAATACATGGGTTTTTTTTTGCTGCGCCTTTGTTTTACAATGGCCAACACATAAAAAACATTACAGCCCACGAGCTTTTTTTCATTCCACTCGTTATATGAAAATTACCCTAAAACAAAAAACATATGTAAAAACAAACACACATAATTATAATTACATTTTACGTGCCGTAAGAAAAAAACTTAAATGTTTACCAACACCTATGACAACTTATTAAATGCCTTCATGGAAAAAGTCTGTAGTCAACCAAGCTTGTATTTTACTCCACGCAACATTAACTGCAGGCTCGTATGCATCTTGGAACAATCGACGACGGAGATCGATGGAGCAGATCTGACGGTGGAGGAGAATATCGGGAGCCATTACATGACTGACCATTACCTCCCGAGAAGTCAGAAATGCTTACGTATGCTGAGAGCCACGCGTCTGCACTATATTGTATCGGGCTCAAATATACGGACACTGCCTTCATGCAAAAGCAGTGCAATATCCCTCAAGGTGGTTTGTGGTTTTGTTTGGGCGTTGGTACGGCTGCGTTGAAATTACATATTCAACACGTTTATGGAATCCCTGTGATAATTTCACCATTCACATGAGATTATAGAGATATATCGAGACACACCTCATTGCACAATTATTAAACTGGAGTATGGGAACAAATTTAAAGTGGTGTATTGCTCGGGGTTGAGAGCAACTGGGAACAATTTTGAATTAATGTAATGAACATGCAATATTATTATATGTAGCAGTTGGTGTGTAAGAGATCAAGAGAACACTTCCTCCAATGTAGAGTTGCAGTTTATCATTTTCGGCTCATTGTGCCATCCCATTCCTCAAATAAAAAAATAACAATACAAACCGAAGGACAATTTTTAGATCCCAACAACTTTCTTCATCTCATGAAAGCAATGAACGAATCACTGGGAGAGCAGGCCGGCATCTACATATCCTTTTGCTTTCTTCATCTCATGAAAGCAATGAACGAATCACTGGGAGAGCAGGCCGGCATCTACATATCCTTTTGCAGCTATGATCTACACCCTCAACTTACCCATGTAGCTTGTACTCATCACAAGAAGTGTCTGCCATGTTCAAATCGAATGGATAAAGGAAAATCACATATTTATGATACATTAATTTCCAGATAAAACAAAAGAAAGGGCTACATCAAACCTGGGGTACAACAGATAGCCAAAAATATGAAGTTTTAACCATATATCCAGTGGGGATATCTGTTCTCCCATCCCGACCATATTTGTTACATTAAGCGTGGTGTTTGTAAGGGTTTTGCACATCGATTTAGTTGATACCTATTACTACAACAACATTCCATATCATAATAAGCAACTCAGTTTTAGGTTTTTCTTCTATAATCTCTACCACAAATGCCAACAATAATAATATAATAATTGATGTACTCATGTACTTGAGGTCCTTTCACTTACTTTTGTTACATAGCCCAGAGCTTTGTCCATTATGAAGACCGTCAATGACATTTTCTTTCTATCTAGATTTTCTTTTACATTACTAAGAATGTCTAGAGGATTATCGAACTTCTTGATCGGTATTCCAACATTTAAAAACCCAAATCTGTTTTCCCCAAGCCGCTTTATTGTTGGGTTTAACCATCTGGTTCAAATCCAATTCATTTCCACATGTGTTACCAACATTCATTTGACTGGATACAAAAAAAACAAAATGCCTTTCAAACTGCGACGACAACCAAAGCTTTACTAAACCATACCTTGGGGCAGGGGTTGGCTCTAGTGTTCATGAAGACCAACACCTTTAATCTCAAGTTTTCTACTGTCCCAACAATTTTTTCATCTGCATTCAAAATCTCAACTATTAGGAATTAGGCAGTGGAAATACATAAATGAGAAAATTAAAGAAAAAGAGATTTAAGGGTTTGGGGCAGCCGAGAATAATTCGCAGGTAGCGATGAAGTCCATAAAATACGACGCCCATTATCACATCATTCACGGTCTGTAAATCAATGCAGCAGGGTTCAACAAAGCCAAATCCTAATTGTAAAAAGTTGCATAATTAACAGCAAACTAAAAAATTACCCCTCCATTAGAATTTTTGATGTGCTGAATGTCTTCCATTGTGAAAGTAGAAGAAGACGTGACTTTCGGCCTCCACTCCACTCTAGGACCTCCCCGAATTGGCAACTGACTGCCGTCCATCCATTTTTGTCTTAATAAATTGCTGATCAAATTGAGCAGTGTGTACCACATTATAAGCACAATCGTGAAAACCTGCTGGCATACATTATGAATGGTGAACCCATGGATTTGGGAAATCTGAGATTCTGGAAGAGATGGGCACATTCAAAGTGGGATCACTGCGATTATCAGCCCTGGTAGAGCAGGAAAGCGATAAAGATATGAGAGAAGCTCCATCTCCCAGAGCATGATGCAAGTTAAGAATCACTTTCGTTGATGTCGGGTTGGTCTTGTTGTTGAGAAAATGAAACTTCTAGAGAGGACGAGAAGGAGGAAGCAGCCTAAGATGCATATCGGAAATGTACTCATTCACATATTCATTGTAGTCTTCAAGTACAAAGGGAAAAAAAGGAAAGTTAGGGAACAAAAACATGATCATTCACACCCACTTCCACTTTCTTCCACTCTGCAACTCCTTTGTCATCTTTTGTCTGCGACCACAGAAAACAACTCCTGGTTAGTTCAATATAGTAAAACCAGAACAGTTATGCCAGTGGATTCACAGATCCTCCATGAATATACAAAGTATGAAGGAATTGAGTATATGATACCATGATGCAAGAGAATCGAGGGTTCTGAGGCAACAGGATATCCCAGATGGCTTGCTTGGCGTGAGAAACATCGATGGGCTGGTCAAACTGATAGATGGCATGCACACGTGGTGAAAATTCAACATATCGAAGCGTCCAAGTCGTTTCACATCCTTAATGAACTCTGAAATCTTTGAAAGCTCGATCGCCACTCCAGTCTGATGAAAGAAAAGGCCCTTCACTTTGGGATCCACGCACGGGCCATGAGCAATGCATCATTGGAAGAATTCACACATGAACCAGAGGATTGAATCATGTTCTAGAATCTTACCACAGGATAGCCATAGCCTTGCTCATCCCTGTTATGGAGCCCAAATCTAGCACACACCATAACCTTCAAGCATACCCGTGCAGATTAGTCGTACGACGATGACGTTGGCTTCGAGCTAGCCTTTCGGAGCCATGCGCCTCAAGGAAAATACACACCTGGCCGTCGAAGAGAATACGAAAATGGATCGTCAGTCCGCTGGGCTTAGAAGCATCAACTCAGAATATTTGACATCTGTCTGAAAAAAAGCATATTCGTTAGACCGACCAATCTGGTACAGTGTCGTGTGAGGAAGAACTTCACCATAAAAAGCTTATAGGCTTAATTTCGTAACTGAAAGATTTTTTCCCTTGAAAATTTAATAAGAATTATAAATAGAGAAAAGTTCCAATTACATATATAAAAGAGGAAAAATGTTGCACAACCTAATTGACGAGAGTGATGGTTGTTCTTATTTATAAGAGAACTAGGGAGGCTGGTTTATTCACAATAATGTTGAATTTTATGGTTGATTTTGGAAATATTATAGTACTGGATAGAGAGAAATAAAGTCACTTAAATTCTTATACATTTAATTGAGGAAAAATTACAAGCAAATAATCAAGATAAGGATGACTATGAAATAGGACAATTTTAAAATGAAGTATCAAATAAATGCAACATAAAATCATGCAAAAAACAACTAAACTTAATTCTCTTACAAATTTCAAAATTGTTCTAAATTCTAATGAAAAATGACGAAGATAACATTTTAACCAAAGTTTGTTTTAAATTCTAATGAATGAGGATGAGGGTAACCTTTTAACCAATGTACCATTTGTTAGATTGAAATCTGCAATCAAGATAGATAAAGTCAAAACAAAGACGCAATAAGAAAATAAGAAATAAGAAAATGCACGATTTGAATTTGAAATGAAATGAATAAACACGAATTTCAAAGGGGGCTTATTTTGGTGAGTGGAATGAATGTAATGAAAAAGGAGCTTAAGAGTTTGTGGATACATGTTCATTAAAGTTAACACGCCTTTATTGAAATTTAAAAAATATATTGTTAATATTAAAAAATACTTAAAAATATGGTTTATATTCAATTTCGTCTTTTTAACTTTAATTATGAAATTAACAATTTATTGAATCCTTACCATCTATATAATATTTAATAATGAAAAAACATATTTTTTTGAATTAATAGAGAACAATTTAATATATAAATATATATTATATAAATTTCAATTTTATAAGATTTAGTTTAATAACTTTTTATATTTTATAATAAAATTAATTTACAATATTATAGAATAAGTGAGTGTATTATTTAGAGAAAATTATTCAATATAAACCGCTTTTGCTAAAAAGCCGAAACAAAATTATTCCAACTAAGTTATATTCACTGACAATACACAAATTTCTTTAGATTAATTCTTATTATCCTAGTTAAAAATTTATCCATACCAATCCCTAATTGCAATTTAAAAACATAATTAATTCTTAGTTAAAAAATTATCCAGTCCAATCACACTAAAGTGCAACTTAAAAACATAATTAATTCTTAGTTAAAAATTATCGAGGCCAATCACTAAGTGCAACGTAAAAACATAAATAGGTCGTTACCTTGCAAAGATAAATATATCTTTAAGAAAACAAAACATCGAATTACGAGTTTACTTTACACTGCGGCTGCTCGTTGCGACTAAAAATGCCTTGATGAACATCGCTAAAAGTTTGATCACATAAACTATTTGTAATCTATACTCATAACTTCAACCGATAAATCGGAAACACGCTCAGGTAAGAGAGGGTACCCGAAACCCATTTATTATAAAACCGCAAATTCTGACATCACCAAATTATATAACAATGGCAATGCGGATTCATCGGATTACACTCGTAACTTTGATCCCCTTTTGTACCACAAACACATTGCTAATCGAAACCCCACAACACGCACATACCATAAGCAACGCCCTGAGGAGTAAACACAAATTCACATATATGGACAGGGAGTCTTCTTTACACTATCTTCTCTTACTGTTCCCCATCATTCTTGTTATGTTGTCCCGGCAGCTTCGCTTTGATTTTATCAAGCATACCCGTCTTCTTTTCCTCTTCACCCCCATGCTGGCCGGGGTACTGCTTTCCTTCCCCGGGGAACTTTTCCTTCGACCCTTTCTTCTTCCTTCCGCCTTCCTTCTTCTTTCCGCCTTCCTTCTCTTCATCGCTCGACTGCAATTATACATATATATATTCATTTTTCAGTTCACAGGAAAAAGATGTGAAGTATAAAGAAACGAAGATATAAGTGAGGAATAAAAGAATTAGGAAGAAAGAGAGACTTACAGAATAGGAACTGTGCGTGCGGTGAATCTTTCCCGTGTGTTTCTGTTGCTCAGCTTCCTCACGGGTAAACTGCCCCTCGTGACCATGACCGTGGCCGTGTTCGACCCCAGGCTGAGTAGCAACTGGATAATAAGGGGTAGCCTCAGCCCGAGCTGGATAATAAGGGGCTGGATAATAAGGGGCAGCCTCCGTGCGGTGAATCTTTCCCGTGTGTTTCTGTTGCTCAGCTTCCTCACGGGTAAACTGCCCCTCGTGACCATGACCGTGGCCGTGTTCGACTTCATGCTGAGGAGCAGCTGGATAATCGGGGGCAGCCTCAGTCCGAGCAGGAGTCTGCCCAATCTCATCAGATTGCCCCTCGTGACCATGACCCTGGCCGTGTTCGACTCCATCCTGAGGAGCAGCTGGATAATAAGGGGCAGCCTCAGTCCGAGCTGGATAATCAGGGGCAGCCTCGGTCCGAGCAGGAGTCTGCCCAATCTCATCAGATTGCCCCTCGTGACCATGACCGTGGCCGTGTTCGACTCCATGCTGAGGAGCAGCTGGATAATAAGGGGCAGCCTCGGTCCGCGCTGGATAATCAGGGGCAGCCTCAGTCCGAGCAGGAGTCTGCCCAGTCTCATCAGATTGCTTTCCCTCACCTTCCTTCTTTTTGCCAAATAAGCCGAACATACCGCGGTCCTTGTGCTCTGGTGCTTCTTCCTCACGGGCAAACTGCCCCTCGTGACCATGACCGTGGCCGTGTTCGACTCCATCCTGAGGAGCAGCTGGATAATAAGGGGCAGCCTCAGTCCGAGCTGGATAATCAGGGGCAGCCTCAGTCCGAGCAGGAGTCTGCCCAATCTCATCAGATTGCCCCTCGTGACCATGACCGTGGCCGTGTTCGACTCCATGCTGAGGAGCAGCTGGATAATAAGGGGCAGCCTCAGTCCGAGCTGGATAATCAGGGGCAGCCTCAGTCCGAGCTGGATAATCAGGGGCAGCCTTTCCTGTGTGTTTCTGTTGCTCAGCTTCCTCACGGGTAAACTTCCCCTCGTGACCATGACCGTGGCCGTGTTCGAATGGATAACAAAGGGCAGCCGCAGTCCGAGCTGGATAATCAGGGGCAGCCTCAGTCCGAGCAGGAGTCTGCCCAATCTCATCAGATTGCCCCTCGTGACCATGACCGTGGCCGTGTTCGACTCCATGCTGAGGAGCAGCTGGATAATAAGGGGCAGCCTCAGTCCGAGCTGGATAATCAGGTGTAGCCTTTCCTGTGTGTTTCTGTTGCTCAGCTTCCTCACGGGTAAACTGCCCCTCGTGACCATGACCGTGGCCGTGTTCGACTCCATGTTGAGGAGCAGGAGGATAATAAGGGGCAGCCTCAGTCCGAGCAGGAGTCTGCCCAATCTCATCAGATTGCCCCTCGTGACCATGACCGTGGCCGTGTTCGACTCCATGCTGAGGAGCAGCTGGATAATAAGGGGCAGCCTCAGTCCGAGCAGGAGTCTGACCAATCTCATGAGATTGCTTTCCCTCACCTTCCTTCTTTTTGCCAAATAAGCCGAGCATACCGCGGTCCTTGTGCTCTGGTGCTGCTTGCGCCATCTTAATACTAATTTAAAACACTAAGACGAGCAAATAGTTGGTAAAAATTGCAGACGATATAACAAACAACAAACGAGAGAACGCAGTAGATAGAAATAAAGGAGGAGAATGTGATATTTATAGTTTTGGTGTGGCGGTGTGAAGATCTCTTTGCTTCTTTCGGATTGCTCCTACACACCGTACACGCGCCATGCCCACAATGGTCAGATGTAACCGACATCGGGTTACCACAATGTCGGTGCCAAAATATCATAAGGAGGGTAGGGCCCGGATACGTTGGATATTTTTATTTTTTTAAGGGAATGCACGCCATCTAGTGGCAATAACGTTGATGATGATATGTCATGAATAGAGAAAACAAGAACCACCGCAACGGTTATGACATGTCATTAAAATGGTAAGCATAGGTAATTTATAAAATTGGTTTATTAGGTCAATAGGCCTTTTTTTGAAAGAGACTTTCGTCATCTTTTTGTTTTTAAGGTTGACACCTGGCGTGCACATTCAGCGAGTATAGAGGCCCTAGGATCGATCGTCTCTTCTCGCTCCATCGTTTCAATTCCCTCTGCAACGGCTTCGTTCGCATAAGTAGCATGAATTCCCATAATTTTTCCGATGTTTTCATTGTGGCTAAGGGGAGTGGGCGGCGGTGGACAGTGGAAAGGGATATGGCACAGCTGGAACAATGCAATACCCCTGAAAGGGATCACCATACCATTATTAAATTGGAGGGTAAACACCCTTTTCTTTGGCACGACCATTGGCCTGTTCTTGATTATGCCAGAGTCTTTGAATGCCTGGTTCTTGTTGATAATTTGTCCACCAAAGTCTCTAGAGTTGTATCCAAGCTGAAGAGCTTAAGCTCTCGAATTGGAATTGATCAGAATAAAATCAGAATGAGCCCATTCTATTTCAACCCAAATATGTGGCGGTTCATATGAGAATTGAGAAACACTGGATGATCCATTGCAAGAAGCTTGAGATGAGGTCCAGAGCTAGAAATGGCAAGGACTTGAAAATTTGCAGTAGTAAAGAGGAAATAATGAAGAGGGTTGCTAACATTCCCGGACTGGAGAAGCCCTTGAAGTTTTTTTTTGAAGATGTTTATTCTAAGCGACTATTTTGGATATTTGGCAATTGCAGATACAAAATTAGATGGTTTGACTCTAAAACTATAATGAACGAGGACCCTAGCCTGTCTTTCCAATGCATCTGGCTATTTCTGGTTGTAATAGAAAGGGATTGATTTTCTTGTCATCACAGAGTTGAGCAGAGACTATAAGTGAATCTTTTTTTCCTGTAAAAGCGGTCGAACACAAGTTCCTGGAGAAAAGTTTAAACAACGTTGTCGTTAACTGTGTTGTAGAGCAGATCAGACTATATTTTTTTATTATAAATGCCGGACAACTTCAAGGTTCTCAGCTTCAGAGTGGACAAGTCCTGAATTTTCCATCTGCTAGTATTATTGGTGCTCCTGGTTCAGGGCAATTAAACCGTATGCCAATGCCAGCGTATGGCCTGGGTGCAACTGAATCTAATGTACCAGAAGGAATTGGACGGATGTCAACTGTAGACTATAAGAGCCAGAATGTGCACATTCTCCAAGGAAATGATTATTCCATTTACAGGCTGGAAAGATGCCCCAAATACAGTATTCTACGACGATACCTATGAGTACAGGGCTGATACGTTCCCTGTTTGAAGGTCTTTTAATGTTTTATTTTTTGAAGTTCTCTGTTTAGGGTTTCAATTTAGGGGTTTGAATGCCAAATTCGTTACACAAAAATATCTGTTTCAAGGCTTTGTTTTAGGGTTTGAAGGCTGAACTCTTATAAAATGTTCCTATTAGTTTTAGTAAGGAAGTGCTTTGAGACCTGGTCCTTGTTTCTGTGTGCAGGCATGTTGTGCTTCCGCCTGACATTGCCCGACTTCTTCCCAAGAATTGCCTGTTGAACGAGGTAAGCCATGGGTTTTCTTATTGGAAGTTGTGAGGTTGATCCTAATGTCCTTTTTCGTTTCATGATCGGGTCCTGAGACGTGGATTTAAGGAAATGACAAGAATTTTTTTTCTCGATGTTGTTGATCGGTAGGGCCTTTAGCATTCAGGGTTTAGGGTTTCGCCCGATTTCAGGGTGTATTATTTAGGGATTTCCCAAATCCATTTTTGGAGCAATAAATGATCCATAGTAGGATTTCGACATTTTACACCGAAATTAAGCTTACCTTATTTGTATTTGGAATTAATCTAGGTATTTCCAGTGGATTCCTAATACTTGGTTATATTCCCACGAGCGTTTTTCGGATTAGATACCCTGTCTTGGGTGCACACTCGGCTTTGTGTCGAGCGTTCCCAAGATGTTGGATGAAAAAGCGTCTGTTATATTTGCATCCAGCGGAGGCCCGGAATTGCTCAGTTCCCTGCCCTTTAGGCCCTAGTGGCTGTAAGTGGCCTGTAACTTGGGGTGAAGAGGAAATCAGGGCTTGGGTTTCTTCAGTTGGTAAGACCTAGTTCAAGTGCAAGCTCTGGAAGGTCTTGCATCTTTGGATGACATGGGTATCCTTCAAATCATCTTCAAACACCAGAGTTTCTTTTTTCTTATTGGGCAACACTAAAGTTCCAAATGCAAGGTCTACAGTTAGTTTTGTTCTTTCCTTTTCCGGGAAGGATCTAGAATTTCTTGGTAAGGAACCACAAATGAGAAATCGCCCCCTACAGTATTCTCCCATTGTTTGGCTTGGAAAGAGGTCTCTTGTTTTCAAGCTTTATAATGAAGAGCTTGCCTATATACCTAAGTCACAAGAGTTGGGTAATCCCACCCTACCAATTCCTTCAGAAAATAAGCAACAATATCCATAGGTTCTGTTCCTTTGCCTACTTCCTGGTAAACTAGTATATCCATCGTATAGAAGAGCCCAATGATTCACTGTCTGTTTGAGCCGTTGATTGAAATAAAATCTGAATCTATGATTTCTTGGTAATTTTTTATAGAGTTTTGTATAGGGCTTGATGCATTTCTCAGTCAGATTGCTGTCAAATTTCAGGGCTTGACCCTAGCAAACAGAAGAAATTCTGCTATCCTGGACTAGGACATGGGCCAGAGGGAATTTTGCATGGGATCTAAGTCTTATTTTGCAATGTCACATATCTGCATTGGATACTTGAAAATTCTAAATTGTCTAATTGGGGATATTTGAAACACAAACTTAAAGGTCTCCGATAAAAAATGAAATGCAGCCTATGTCATGAAACATGTTGAAATATTCACTCTGCTTTTAGCTGGCAATTATAAGAGTTTCTTTTTCTTCTACCAGTATCAATGATCCAAATCTGATATCTTTATTTTGTATTTCGCTATCAGTTCTAAAAAGAATCATTTATTTTCCGTTGGGTTTGGTACACTCTTTGTTGTTGTCCCAGGCCTTTTATATCAATGTCTCCTCTGGTGTCCCAAGCCATGTATTGTGACAGGAATTGGTATGCATTTATTTTGTGACACCATGTTGGACTTGATCATTCTTTCAGAATGAGTGGCGAGGAATTGGGGTGCAACAATCTCGTGGATGGGTGCACTATGCTATCTACCGTCCTAAGCCGATGCATTTCTCAGTCAGATTGCTGCCAAATTTCAGGGCTTGACCCTAGCAGGCAGCAGAAATTCTACCATCCTGGACTAGGACATGGGCCAGAGGGAATTTTGCATGGGATCCAAGTCTAATTTTGCAATGTCACATATCTGCATTAGATACTTGAAAATTCTAAATTGTCTAATTGGGGATATTTGAAACAGAAACTTAAAGGTCTCCGATAAAAAATGAAATGCAGCTTATGTCATGAAACATGTTGAAATATTCACTCTGCTTTTAGCTGGCAATTATAAGAGTTGTTTTTTCTTCTACCAATATCAATGATCCAAATCTGATATCTTTATTTTGTATTTGGCTGTCAGTTCTAAAAAGAATCATTTATTCTCTGTTGGGTTTGGTACACTCTCTGTTGTTGTCCCAGGCCTTTTATATCAATGTCTCCTCTGGTGCCCCAAGCCATGTATTGTGACAGGAATTGGTATGCATTTATTTTGTGACACCATGTTGGACTTGATCATTTTTTCAGAATGAGTGGCGAGGAATTGTGGTGCAACAGTCTTGTGGGTGGGTGCACTATGCTATCCACCGTCCTGAGCCACACATCATGCTATTCAGAAGGCATTTGAATTACCAGCAAAACCAACAGCAGCAGGTACAATAGCAACTAGCACACGCTATGGGGCTTCAAGCCTTATTGGTTTTATGTTGTAAGTATTCTGAGTTAAAATGAACATTAATTTTTCCCTCGCCTCTGGTGAAACTGTGATTGAAATTTGTTGTTCAATACTGGAAAACTAAGAGGCATTTCTTGGTTATTTAAACCACAAGGGGAACTGACACATATGGTGGAAATGCGGATCAAAGTGGAAGAATGATACACTGCCTTGCAAATGCTTTCAGCATTAACTACTTGTGTGCTGATTAATTCTTTAAAGTTTCTTCAGTTTTTCAGCTCAAAGTTCATGTTTGCTCTGTTTTACCAATTTTTTTAGCTTTGGGCTTTTGAAAAGTTGCACCTCAGGATCTATGTTTACTCATTACCAATCCGTTAGCTTTGTTACTGATTTCTGTAAGGAGATGCTAACTTTTGTCACCTATTACAACTGAGATCTACCTCTAAGCTACAAGCCAAGTGGCCCATCATTTTCTTTTCTACGTTAATATAAGCTGGGTTTTTGATGATTGTAATAAATTTTGTTTCTCTTCTGTGGGAAATTTTGTGCAGGAGTTTAAATAGTGTATATAAATAGAAAGATGCAGAAAGTGACAGTCACGGGATATGTGAAGCCGAACAAGGCACTGAAGAAAGTGAAAGGCACTGGGAAGCATGCAGAACTGTGGCCACACATGCCATATAGCTCGGTTACCCAACCTTTCTCTACGCTACTAACATGTTTAGTGAAGAATTTCTGCAATTCTCTTGTAATCTATAGGCCCCCAAAGCTCCTCATAGATGAGAATATTTGCATGATGTTAATATTGTTGTAAGTTTGTAGTAGATGTGGAATGACTAACTTTTGTGCTGCTTCTCATCTTCAACAACAAGATTTTCTGTTGTGAATGAAGGGCTTACATCCTGTAAGCAGAATCCATGTCCTGCCTTGTGAAGCAGCTCTCCACTGTAATAGCGATCTTTGTAATGTCTCTGGTAAATCCTTTAGACTGCTATTTCATTCTGTAATATGATGGGGTTCACTCTACAAGATTAGGGGATTCACTCCACAGAGTCCATGTCATGCCTTGTGAATCAACTCTCCATTTATGTTTATTTTCTCTGTAATGACCCTAATAAATCCTATAGAATGAGATTTCATTTTGTAATATGATGGGATTTCACTCTACAAGATTGGTTTCAGTTTTACTTGTATTGTGGTATATGAAATTTCTCAGTTTTACTTGTAATAGGATGGGATTTCATTCTGTAATATGATGGGATTTCCCTCTGCAATATTAGCTACTAAATTTTACTTGTATGGAAAGATTACTACTTTCTTTGTTCAATATTTTATTTTAATTTTATTCATTTCAGTCTATTATATTATATTTTATTATAATTTTGTTCATTTCAGTCTATGATATTTTATTCAATTCTATCACATTGTTTTTCGAAATTATAAAAGTAAAGGCAGCTTCCTGTTTTTTGAAGTTAGAAATTATAAAAGCAAAGCAGCTTCCGTTTTCTGTCATTAAAGCTATCTTTTGATGCAAAATAAATATACGATTTTTAAATATTTAAAATTCAAAAATATTATTTAAATGCTCGATTATCACCAAGCTTCTTGACTTTAAACTTAGCTTCTTGACTTTAAACTTTTATATGGCCACGAGTGTCACCCAGCTCATGGATCCACATTAATAAAGTGGATATAGTTAAGACAGGTATATGGTATATGTTATCATATTGATAAAGTATTTCCAGTTAATAGAGGAGTATAATTTGAATTTAAAGTGGGTGTTTTTCCATTTTCAAATAGGTATGTAGATACAGAACAATATGCACTGAGATATTATAATAAAGTAAATTTAATTGGAACAACTTTTACTTTGGGATTTTATATTTTTTAATCCTTTATCACATAATATCATAATTATAAAAATTCAACAATTCCAATTTAATAATCCTATCGGCCTCGCTTTGTACCTTTTTTGGGACAATTGCTAGTTTTTAATTATATAATCATACATTGATAATCTAATATTATTATAAATAGTAATAATTTAATTTCTCTGGATAGTTTGAAATGTGTAAGTAAAAGATAGAAGGAGGGGAAGGCATCGCCCCATTTGGGGTTGCATAGGAGGTAATGGCGACATGCCCATACTAGAAGTTGATGTATTGTGGGTGAAATCTCAATTTTTTTGTTATTTAGATGGATTCAAAACTTTGAAAAAACCCTAGGAAATTCAAATTATACACCCTCAAGAATTTAAATCTCTAATTCCAACAATTTCCAACTAGATTTCTTACTTTACAAATAATGGTGGAATCACACTATTGTGTTATTTAAGTTGCATTGTTTTATTTACAAATGAATTCTTGGCTCTTAAAAAACCCTATAATACTTAGATTATACAATCTCAATAACATAAATTTGCAATTTTTGACCAAATTTTTAGCAATCCAAAAGCATTAGTCTTGAAAGCAATTTATTCCCAAAACCGAATGAGGTGTGAATCTTGATGATGTTACATCTGCAACTCTTGACTGAGACATTTTGTTGGTAACATTACATCTGTGAGTTACTGCAATAGTTACGCAATGAATTTTCACAACATTGAAGTTTTGTTTCCAAAAATCCAATGAGGTGTGAAATTTAATGATGTTGCATCTATAACTATTGATTAAGACATTTTGTCATCAACGACACATCAATGAGTTGCCGAAACAAGTGCAAAAAGGAATGTAAGAAGGCATGGCATGATCGACCTATTAAGTTGTGCACATTCAAGATAGATGATTTAGTGTTGTTATATGACAACAAGTGATCCAGATTTAAACAGGAACGCAACAAATTACAGAGATAACCATATATACAAAGATGCAGCGGAAATAATACTTCATTTCATTAATGGAAAATACTGAAATATGCTTACAACCAGAAATGGAAATAAACCAGCTAGGGCGATGGTAGCTTATCTCTGAGAAGAGATGTGATGGCTACATGCCTCTGAACTGTGTTACAATGAGGCTCGAAGGCCTATTTATTGTTGAGAAACAATGGAAAACCCTTAACATTCCAAAACCTAACCCTAGGAGATGAAACGCCAAACTGTGGGCCCCGTTTGGGGTAAATTGGTACATCAACTTCCCGGGGTCGTAACTTTGGCATATGATCTCCGTTTGACGCGTACCATAGCTCATTAGAAAGATCTATCCGAGCACTATCATTGTTGGAATGGGCAACATAGATGTTGCCCCCGGATTCCCCAAAAAACGTCGTTTAGGGCCTCAAAACGGCTCCGGAAGTTCAGGACCCGAAAAACTGCTAAAAATAGTAAGTTGTGCTACAATTAAGGAAACTTAAAATGCTGAGAAAGACAATGGTGGGGGTCCAGGTGGACTTGGCAGGTGGCCACCAATATCCACCTGGATCATTCCTCCCCCCTTAGGAAGCAATGGTCCCCATTGCGTTGAGCTCCTCCATGAGATAATGAAACTTCTGCTGAACTTGTTCCCTGGTGAGCCACTTGCCCTGCTGAAGGAGTTGGCCTGCTTTGACAACTCGATACAGTTGGATATTCTGTTGGCGAGTGTTCTTGATCTGTGTGTCCATGATCCGATCAGTTGCAGCTTGTTCCATGCAATCTGGATTTAATTCTGTGGGTTTGAGCTGTTCTGCAATGTCGGATGTGTCTAGCAATGGTGGGAAGTATGGCCGAAGGCGGTCCACATTGAACACTGGGTGCAGGCCAAGGAATGGGGGAATGCTGAGCTCAAATGCATTGTCTCCCATAGCCTTAGTAATGGTGTAAGGACCATATCGGAGTGGTCTCAATTTCCGATAGGCTCCAGTAAGGCGTTCCTTCTGCAAATGCAACCAGACTTTGTCGCCCACCTGAAACTTGTGTGGCACCCGATGTTGATCATGTCGCTGCTTGTACTTGGCATTTGATTTCTCAAGAATGTCATGGACCTGCTGGCGAATATGTTGGATGCGCTCAATGAAGCTGGTGGCCTTATCTGTTTCGGACTGGACATGAGCTGAATTCATGTGAGTAGCTGCAAGTGGCATGGCCACATCAATGGGGCATAGTGGCTGGAATCCCAAACCCACCTGAAAAGGGCTATGGCCAGTGGAGCTGTGAAGAGCTCGGTTGTAGCTATGCTGAACATAGGGGAGGCTCTCGTCCCATGTGCGTGGATGCTTTGAGTTATACATGCGCAGAATGTGCACAATCATCCTATTGACAACCTCTGTCTGGCCATCAGTTTGAGGATGGAAGGCTGTGGACTTCGTGAGTTTGGTGTCCAGCATTGACCAGAGACTGGACCAAAATGTGCTGAGAAACCGACTGTCCCGATCTGAGATGATAGACTGTGGGATCCCAAAGTGCACCCACACTCGTTCAAAGAAGAGTTTAGCAGTGGCTTCTGCTGTGATATTCTTCTTGCAGGCCATCATAATGGCCATCTTCGAGAACCTGTCGACGACCACAAAAACACAGTCATTTCCATGCTTAGTGGAAGGAAGGCCTGACATGTAATCCATGGAGATGGATTCCCAAGGTCGACTAGGGGTAGGCAACGGGGTATAGAGGCCGTGCTTCTTAATGGTCGGTTTGGCAATGGCACAGGCAGTACAAGATCAGATGTACTTCCCAACATCCTGTCGAAGATTCGGCCAATAGAAATAATTTTGCAGTACTGCCACTGTTTTCTCGACCCCGAAATGCCCAGCAGCCCGACTGTAGTGTGCTTCCCAAATCATCTTGGCACGCTCGCTTGAAGGGACACAAAGGTGACCGAGGTGGCATAATAGGGCATCCTGGAGGTGAAAATCTGCAACATGCCGACCCTCCAAGAGTGTCTGGTATGTGTGGCCGAATTCTGGGTCGCTTTTGTAGAGCAGTGGCCAATCGGAAGTCTCGTGCCCACAAGAGTTGAGCACGGTGGTTAGCGCCATGATCGGTGGTCGACTGAGGCAATCTGCAACATTATTGGTGCTGCCCTTTTTATACTTGATATTCAAGTGAAACTGTTGCAGGTATGTAGACCACTTCTGATGGCGATCATTCTGCAATTTCCCTTGGGTCTGTATGAACTGCAGAGGTCGGTGGTCTGTGTGGATGACCGTTTCCTTCCCCAAAATGTAATGCTTCCATTGTCGGCAGGCCTGTACAATGGAATACATCTCTTTATCATAAGTGGGGTACTTCCGGACTGTGTCTGAAAGTGTTTCACTGTGATATGCCACTGGATGTCCATGTTGAGTAAGGACTGCCCCAATAGCATAGTCAGAGGCATCTGTCTCGACCTCAAATGGTTGTTGTAAATCTGGTAACGCGAGCACTGGTGCCGTGCAGAGGCGATCCTTCAACTCCCTGAATGCCTTCTGTTGAGATTCAGACCAAAAGAATTTTGCTTTCGCCCCGCCCTTGGTGACTTGACTCAAGGGCCAAGAAATATGAGAAAACCCCAACACAAACCTGCGGTAGAAGTTGGCAAGACCTAGAAAGCTGCGGAGCTCTGTTAGAGTGGTTGGAGAGGGCCAATCCCGAATGACTTGGATCTTGGCTGGATCGACATGCACCCCCTGTTCATCAATGATGTATCCCAGATACTGAACCTGGGTCATGCCAAAAGTGCATTTCTCCAAATTGGCACATAGCTTGTGTTGCCGCAGTGTTTGGAGAACCTGTCGGATGTGGTGGAGGTGCTCTTCCCAACTCTGGCTGAAGATCAGAATGTCATCCAAGTATACTACTACAAAGGAGTTGGTGAATGGCCGCAAGATGTCATCCATTAGCCTCATAAAGGTTGCAGGAGCATTCGTTAATCCGAAAGGCATGACCAACCATTCGAAGAGGCCCTCCTTGGATTTGAAGGCAGTCTTCCACACATCGGAGGGTTCGATTGGTACCTGGTGATATCCTGACTTCAGATCGATCTTGCTGAAATATTTCGCCCCCTTTAGTTGGTCTAGGAGGTCATCAATCCGCGGGATCGGGTACCTATTACGGACAGTGATCTTGTTCAGCGCCCGATAGTCAATACAGAGTCTCCACGTCCCATCCTTCTTCTGTACCAACACGATCGGACTCCCACAGGGCGATGAACTCGGACGGATGTGACCTTTCTGCAGGAGCTCCTGAATCTGCCTCTTGATTTCATTGTTCTCTAGAACGGAGCGCCGATAAATTGGTCCATTGGGTAGCGGCGCACCTGGGGTCAGATTGATGGAGTGCTTGACTTGACAGTGCAGAGGAACCCCTGCCGGGGAGGTGAAGATGTCCTCGTACTCCTCCACAATCTTGTCCATCTGTAGTTGTCGTGCAGAGGGACCCCGTTTGGAGGCCGCGGCCACTGTCTTCTTCTTTCCTTGAGGGCGTATCATCAGGAAAACAAATTTCCTGGTCTTGGAAATGATCTTACTGCATTGTTTTGCAGTAATCAAAGAAATGGCGGCAGGTGGTGCTACCTCTAGTATCCTGAACAACTTATTTCCCAATGTAATAATAACAGCACGGGGCCTGGATTCATACACAGCATGTCGCTTCCACAAGTATGGTTGTCCTAGTAATACATCACAAACTTCAAGGGGAGCAATGTCACACAATACCTCATCCGTGAAGGGCTTGATGTTGTATGGAAGGCGACACTGCTGGCTCACGCGAAGATCTCGTCCTTGGTGAAGCCACCCAATGGTGTATGGTTGTGGATGTGCTGTGGTCGGTAAGCCCAACCGCTTCACAACCTCTGCCGAAATGAGGTTCTTTTGACTCCCGCTATCAACAATGAACTGTATCGGGGAGCCCTTTACCCACATCTGGGAGTGGAAGAGACGCTCCTCCTCCTCTGGATCTTCGGGTTCATTTTTCTGGATCTTTGCGGTAGCAATAGTGGCACTGGGATCCGCATCAATGATCTGCTTCCCTTTTTCATACCCCTTATCGGGTTCTGACTCAGAGTCGGAACATGCATCTGATTCTGAAACCTTTAGCTCAGCCACCAGTGACTGCTTGGCCCGACACTCACTTGTGTTGTGAGTGGAGCTCTTATGGAACTCGCACCATTTTCCAGTGTCCTTTCTCGGTTTCGCGGCGCTGTTCTTTGCTTGCAGCTTCGGCTGGTTGTCTTGGGCTGTCCCGCCTTGGCTTTGTCCTTTGTTCTGTGGTTTAGTGGCACCTTTCCCCTGCTTTGGATTCGCAGATCCAAAGTCTCGCTTCTTTTGTTTAAACTTCTGCTCGACCTTGACGGCATATCGGTATGCTGCGCCGAGCGAGGGGATGTTTAGGAATTGTATTTCTTCCTGGATGTACTTGTGCAGGCAGCCACGGTATTTGAGTATCAAATGTTGCTCCGAATCCTTGATACCCAACTTTGTGCGAAGGGTATGGAAAAGATTGGTGAACTCCGGCACGTCTTGGTCCCTTCCCTGCCGCAGCGTGGTCCACTTTATGTATTCATCCTCATAGCTTCCGACAGGGTAGTACTGCTCCTTGATGGCATCCCAAACGAATCCCAGGTGGGTGCGGCTGAAAAAGTGAGCCAGTACTTTCTTCCTTCGGCTCGCAGTAGGTTTCCCACCGGTCCTTGACGTGGGGGGCTGCTTTGAGAAGAGCAAAAACAATCTTTTCCCGACTCGAAAATTCATGAACAGAAAAATAACCCTCTAGCAGACTTAACCATTTATCTACGGCATCTGCGTCTATCTGACCCTCGAATATGGGGATTTCAAAATTAACTTGTACCTTAAAGGGTGTGGCGTTTCCAGAGTAGCTGCTGGAAGCCGATGCGTCGCTTCTGGGTAGCCGCTGAAGGATCTGGGCAAAGCTGTCCATCATCGCGTTCCGTTGTCGCTCGAGGGCTTCTTCGAGCAAGATTTTGATGGGATCTCCTGCCCCCTCGTCTTTCTTCTCGTCCGCCATGGGAGGCCGTCGGGATTTGCGAGGCTGGTCTTGCAAAGGTTCAACCAGTTCAAGCCCTAACTCCTTATATCCCGACCTTGTTGGGGACATGCAAAGAAAAATAGAGAAAAAGCAGACCGCTCTGATACCACTGATCCAGATTTAAACAGGAACGCAACAAATTACAGAGATAACCATATACACAAAGATGCAGCGGAAATAATACTTCATTTCATTAATGGAAAATACTGAAATATGCTTACAACCAGAAATGGAAATAAACCAGCTAGGGCGATGGTAGCTTATCTCTGAGAAGAGATGTGATGGCTACATGCCTCTGAACTGTGTTACAATGAGGCTCGAAGGCCTATTTATTGTTGAGAAACAATGGAAAACCCTTAACATTCCAAAACCTAACCCTAGGAGATGAAACGCCAAACTGTGGGCCCCGTTTGGGGTAAATTGGTACATCAACTTCCTGGGGTCGTAACTTTGGCATATGATCTCCGTTTGACGCGTACAATAGCTCATTAGAAAGATCTATCTGAGCAGTATCATTGTTGGAACAGGCAACATCGGTCCATTCCATGGACCCATGTTGCCCCCGGATTCCCCAGAAAACGTCGTTTAGGGCCTCAAAACGGCTCCGGAAGTTCAGGACCCGAAAAACTGCTAAAAATAGTAAGTTGTGCTACAATTAAGGAAACTGAAAATGCTGAGAAAGACAATGGTGGGGGTCCAGGTGGACTTGGCAGGTGGCCACCAATATCCACCTGGATCAACAAGTTCACAAAATTTCCAGAAAAGTTTCAAATGCATTGGTTGGGGCCATATGTTATTAAGGAGATCACAGGTGGTAGTGCAATTCAACTCGTGAAGCTAAATGGGGAACCATTCCCTCGAAAAGTGAACAGAAGTAGGATGAAGTTGTACACAGGGGATCCTGCCCCTATGCAATGATTATATGGAAGCAAGATAGTCTTAGTAATCCAGGCATCTGCAAGGGATTGCGGAGCTATAAACTACGATGCCCAACTAAGTAAAGAACGTGGTAGGAAGGATGAGTGGAGGACAACATGAGTGCGACAGGTGAAGTTGCGCTGGATGAGCTGCACAATGGAGGATGGTGCCGCACAGATGGGTTGAAAAGCAGCCATTGGGGTTACTATTCATGATGTGATGACCAAAAATCATTTAAGAGGAGTGGGTAGGCACTATTTATGGCGAATATCTTTGGAGATGTGTCGCCAAAGATTCATTTATTATCAGAATTTGGGGGGAACGATTGGATTTGAATTCAAAACCTTCTATAAATTGAGCATTTTGGTCCGCCGAAGAACACTTTGCATTCTAAGAGTTGTCTGGGCACTTTGTTGTTTTAAGCTTATGAGTCATCAATTCTGGGAGGATTTTGTGATGCGCCCCTCATTCGCAAATTTGTCCGTAGAAGCTCGAGAGTTGTTCTTAAAATTAATCATTGCTACAAACCCCATAGAAGCTGTAAGTTTTGAAACTGTCATTTCTGATGCGTCGGGCCTGGAGATTTCAAGTATGGAAGCTACAACCCTTATGCCTACCACGCCGAGGATGTCTAGGCCGAAGCATTCAACCACAAAGGAGAAGCAGAAGAAGCCGATGTCAGTAGGACATTCACCGAGGAAGAACTCGAGGTGCAACAGAAGGAGCAAAAAGACAAACAACCGGAGAAAGTGGTTGACCTAGAGGAGGAAGAATTTCAGGGTGTGGAGGAGTTAGATGCGGAGGAGGGCGAGCCTATCACACGTCTCCTGGTGTATATCCCTCTATGGAAGTGAAAAAGAAAAGTTACCGAAGACCCAGATTCCAGGAAATTCATGGTGTCGACACCCCTCTTCCCTGAATAGGTGGAATTCGAAGAAGCAGTCTTAGCACGCATTCCCATGCTAAAAAAGGAGGATTGGGACCTCACGAACCACGAGAGGTTACCACATTTGGCGACTAGAAAGTATATGACAAAAATTTACTATGAGGATACTGGGGTTACATTGTTCTCGGTCAGTAATAACTAGCAATTGCTTCAAAATGTGCCAAGAAATGACGATAGGTTTTTGAAGTTGAAGAAGTTGTATTTTGGTTTCAAAATTTAAATTTTTATTTTTATTTTTTGAATGTAGGTTTTTTTAAGTTGAAGAAGTTGTACTTTGGTTTTATATTTTGGTTTTAAGTTGGGGGTGGTTGGAGTGGGTGAGGTTATATTTTGGTTTTAAATTTAAGATTTTTTTAAAGTTGAAGAAGTTGTAATTTGGTTTTAAGTTGGGGGTGGTTGGAGTGGGTGAGTTTATTCTCAACTTATGCAAAAGAGGCATATGGATTATTGCAAAGGCTATTTTTGACCAAAAAAGCAAATATTGAAGATTTGGTGGTATTGTGAGATTCACAACTAGTTATCCATCACTTTGATCATGATCTCTTTCATCAAAGAGAATTCACTATTCTTGATAATGAGGAAGCAGTTGAGCTGACCTCAAGTTTGAAAATTGTAAAATGTCCTTGCCTATAAGTATGTTTCCATATTTGAGGAAGAACAATAGATTCTCTCTCAAACAAATTCTGATATGTGTAATAAATCAAGATTTACATTGTTGTTGATCATTTGTATTTGTGATTTAGTATGGATTACTTTGCTTCATCAGCATTAAACCCATTTTCTAGTGGCAGATATTGAACTATATATATATATATATATATATATATATATATATATATATATAAATTTAATGTGTAAATGAAAAATTGAACATTTTCTAAAATATATATTCATCTGCTTTAAGATTTCATATTTTCAGATTACTTATATTTCTTATGCGAATTAAAATTGATTTATGTTCACTTTCATTTAGATTGACACAACCAGGGTCTTGCTACTTGGATATAAGTCATATGTTGTAGCTCATTGAACCAAAATTAACTTAGAAAATTCATATTGGATATGTTAAACCAAGGAAACCAACTCTTAAAAATTAATGTTCTCAATTAGGTTTTTTATTAAAGTCATTGACTAAAGCTTGATTAATTTCATTTTTTGATTTTGATTAAAGACTAACAGGTCATATAAACATTGTGGGTTTCAAAGGACATTATATTTGCACAAATAACACTGTATATGTGATGTGACATTATAATTTCACAAATAACACAGTAAATGTAGTGGATTCCAAGGACATTATAGTTGCACAAATAACAGATCAATAAATGACACAGAATTAGTGGAAGAATGGATTTATGTATGAAAACTGATGATGTAGATGTCATAAAAACTCATTGGCAGGTTCTTAAAATTGTTCTTGGTAAATGGAAATCATAAAAATTTTACTTCTTTCTTCTATGCTACTCTTTCCTTTGGTGCCTCAAGACGTTTCCTTTGCAACATGTGGTTCAATTGCTAGTTAACCTAGCTATCAATTTCATTTTGGGTCTAGGTCAATTTCATTTTGAATCTATATGCAAAAATGAATTACAATCTTCAATTTCCTTTTGAGCAAGTCTATAAATATTAATAGTCTTAAAATTGACAACATCTATTTTACATTATCGAGCATTTGGTTTCCTCAATAACAAGTCAATCACACTTAAACATTCAACTTGTTATCATTTTTTAATACAATATAGTTTCCACTCTACATAATTATATATATATTAAACATGTGTAGAATTGTATGATTGTTGTTAATCTCACAGTGTTGTCTGAATGGTGTTTTTTTGCAATTTCGGGTATATTTTCAAACTTATCTTTCATTATAGTTACAAAACTACAATTTCACTACCCCAAAGTTGTGGTTTCATCTATTCATAATCACAATTTAAGCGGTTTGGGAGGTTTATAAATTGACCCAAATCAAAAAGAGTCATGAAAATATTCATCGAGATTTAGCTAACATTTAAATTTTCCATTGATAAATTATCCACCCTATTTCAAACGTAGCCCTATTTACAATTTCTTAAATTGATTTAATGACACTTTGATATCACTTGTAACTCAGTTGAACATCTTTGTATCCTTGTTTTAATTAGAAACATTTCACTTATTTCCATTTCATTTCTTAATTCCTTAAAAGTATAAAATTTTAAGAAATTGAAATTAACCTTTTGAATATTTTATCCTTTCATTTGCTTCCCATATCTTTTATACATAATTAATTTCTTTTTTTTTTTGGTCAAGTAAGAGTGGAGCCTTCAATTAACCGACAAAAAATATTACATATGGTACACGTCTTTACAAGTGTAACAAAAGATAGAGTCGTTGATGATAAACAAACAATAGGGTCAACAAAACCCAAAACCTTAGACACAAAAACAAAATTAGATCCCTGGTCATTATTCCTAAGTGTTCAGACTATTGATGTCTCCCCAATTCTTATCGCTTAATCTCCCCATTTCTTCTCGCTTAGTCTACACCGTCGATCTTATCTTCAATCAGACGGTTGATATTCTCTCCGATCAACAGAGTTGCATGGTGATCCTACACTGTAGATCAAAAACCTATTTGATCCGATGATCCTCAATGATATCGCATCGGAAACTTGCGCAACACTTTACCCCTTCATGGAGCCGATATAGATTATAAACCATGGTATATAAAACTTCGGGTCTGCTCTTGGACTTAACCTCCAACCATTTTAAAACCCGATAACCTTTCGATAACAAAATCCATAAGATCCTAAGGCCTGTGGCTCTTCAACTAACACGATGTTTACCAAATACTCAACCCACATAGTTAGCTATGACATAAGCATTGAATATGGGATCGACGGTCAGGATTTACTGCGGCACTTCAACCCAGCTCAAGGAATTCCACTCTCTCGTACTCCCACTAGTCTTCCTCCTACTCATTATTCATGGTTTAGAAGTATGCCATGTCTTTAGCTGCCTGTCGTTGACAATCATCACGCAATTTACTAGAGGGTATAGCATTCCAGTCATATCAAATATAGATTTCCTTACATAGCACTCCTTAATTTGCTAGACGATCAGCTAACATATTGGCTTTTATTTGCACATGAACGAAGCTGATGGTTCTCAGGGTTCGCAAGTGGGAATGAATACGCTGAAATACCTGTGAGAGCCTCCAATGTTTCAACACTTTTCTAGGTGCCATTCCATTACACATTTTCTTGGCCACATTAATGACTACTTTAGAGTCAGCTTCAATGATGGTGCTGTGTAAATTTGACTCCATCAGGATTTCCTAGCATTGCTCTAAGGCCATGAGCTCCGCCATGTTATTAATGGTAGTCCCCATATGACTGTGAAAGATATCCTTTATGCGCCCCTGCTCATCTCTTATGACACAGCAAAATCCAACCATCCCTAGGTTGCCCTTAGAGGCCCCGTCTATATTGATTTTCAAAAAACCATGAGGAGGAGGCTGCCATATATTTTTACCAGCAGTTGTTGTGCTCACACCCTTGACAGTGCCTTGGGGAAACAGAGAATGGAGACCCAACTGCAGTAGTATGCGAGCATCCTGGGGTGAAGGAGGGTCCTCAGGAACTTTCCACACAAGGGCTCCTATTGTATCTTTGAGCTGCCATAAAATTTGGACAATGATGTTCTGGGTCGAGCCTGTTTTGTTCTTGAATATCCTGTCATTGCGTTCTTTCTAGACATCCTAGATAATAAAGCCTAGAACCAGAGTCCAAGCCTTGTTAATGATTTCATTACCTGAGAATTCTTTCCTCCAATTCTTCAAAGTGTTGGTGATGTTGAGTCTGTCCCTGTCAGTTTGCCTGAAGACTGAGGCCGCTCAATCCCACAAGGTAGAGGTGAAAGGGCAGAGATTTAGTAAATGTTCCATCATCTCCTCCTGTAAGTCACATAGATGGCAATTTGATGGGCCAACAAAGCCCCTTTTCAGAAGATTCTCCCATGTTAGAATTTTCTTTTGGTGCACCAACCACATAAACAACTTGGTTTTCATCCATTGCAAGTTCTGCCAAAGGTCATTCCAAACCTGATCAGTGTTTGGATAATCGAAACCAAGGGCCATGAGTTTAGCTTCTTTGAGGTTGAAGGTGCCTTCGATGTTTCGACCCCATCTCAATTGGTCAGACGAGGATGACACCAAAATCTTCCTCTGCTCCAAGTTAAGAGCAATAGAATCTACCCGGGCCTTCAAAGGACTCTCTTCACTGTAACCAATATCCTTCCACATTCTCCATTTACCATTGTTCCTTACTTGATCCCAAAAGTCACTTACCATAAGTAAACCTTTGTTATCACTGTCATTTTTTAGAGCAGTTGGTTCTTCCCTAAACAAATTTGGTTCTTGCTGCTAGTTATCCTCCCAAAACCATGCAAGGTTCCCAGCTCGGATCTCCCGCAAACTATGCTTCTGGACAATGGCTTTATTCTCCCAAGTAAGGTTCCAAATGTAGGAGCCCTTGATGAGCCCTGACATTCGGATATGATCACTCTCCTTCCAATTATTTTCATATTTATGCTTTGAAAGCTTGGCCCACGAGTGGCTGATTCCTTGAGCCACCTCCACCAAATTTTGGATCCCGAAACTCTGCTGAGGATTTCAGGGTCACGAAGCCCCAGACTACCATGGACCTTAGGTTTGTAGAGCTTGTCCCAAGCTACCAAAGCCCACTTCTTTTTCTCTTCCCCTTTTCCCCAAAGAAAATCTCGTTGAATACTCCTGATTTGTTGCATAACTCCTTTAGGAGTAGGAAGAGCTGAAAACGTGAAAATGGGTATAGCCTACAGGACAGCCTAAGTAAGCACCAGACACCCCGCCAAATTCAAAGAATTGCAGGTCCATTTCCTGACTTTGTCTTGAATTTTATTAGTTACCAGCTCCCACACTCCCTTGCTTAAAGGTTTGTTAGTAAGAGGCATTCCAAAGTACTTGGAAGGTAATTGATCTCTTTGAAACCCAAGAATTCTGATGAGGTTCCTCTGAATAACAATGTCAGTGTTAAACAATAACACCTTTGATTTTTCAAGGCTTACCTCTGTACCAGCGGCCAAATAAAAGTCGTTCAATATTTTCTTGAAAGCTCTAGCTTCCTTGATCGTAGGAATGCCCTGCAACATTATGTCATCAACAAATTGTTCATGAGTAGAAGCAACACCATCTGGAGTTTCAGACCGTGGATTTTTCCTTCGAAATTTTCCATTTTGATCACTCTGCCTAGCCCTTCCATCATGAGAACAAATAGGAAGGGGGAGAGTGTATCCCCTTGTCTGAGACTCCTAGAAGGCATAAAGGTTCTAGAGGGAGAGCTGTTAAGCAGAATGGAGAAGCTGGCCGTGGATACAACGACCATAACCCATCTTATCTAGTTGTGGTCGAAGCCACAAGCTCTTAGCACTACCCTGATGTAAGAGCACCTTAGCTTTTCATAATCTTTCGCTAGGTCAAGCTGCATGATCATACCGACTTGCTTATTTCTCTTAAGATAGTGTACCACCTTGTGAGCTTGTATGATGTTGTCAAGAATCTGTCTTCCTTCCACAAATCTAGTTTTCTCCTCTGAGATGAGAGCAGGAAGAAGAGGCTTGAGTCTGTTAGCGATCACTTTGGAAATAATTTTGTACACCACATTACATAAGGCTATGGGTTTGAATCTGTCCAGTGTCATAGCTTTTTCTTGCTTTGGAATCAAAGCTATGAAAGAGGCATTAAGAGCTTTCAAAACAGTTTTGAATCTTCTAGAGTCTTCCACGACATCAAGGATATCTTGTTTGACTGTTTTCTAGCAAGCTTTAAAGAAGTCCACACTGAAGCCATCAGGGCCACGAGCTTTCCCATTTTACATCTCACTGATAATTTCACTAACCTCTTCTTCAGACACAGGCGTGTTAAGATTGTGGTTGTCTTCCCTGGTTACAAGCTTAGGAATGAACTTGGTGAATTTGTTAATGAATCGAGATTTTTTTATGAGAGGCTCCTCTGCTATGCTAAGGAAGTGTTGAACTAGGACATATTCCATTTCTTTGTGAGAGACGAGCTCTTTCCCTTGAGAATATTTAAGTTTTGAAATTTTGTTACGAGATCTGTGATCCAAGGTTGATCTATGAAAAAACTTCATGTTTCTTTCTCCTTCTCTAATCCATTGCACCCTTGATTTCTGTCTCCATAAACCCTCCTCTTGCATGCACCGATCGTCCCATTCATTTTGAAGCGAATCAGCCTGAATTTTCCATTCCTCGATAAAACCTTATGAGATGATGATCTAATTAATCTCCTGGAGTTTCTGTTCAACTTCTCTTTTGCTTTGAAAATATTACCAAACTCTTTTTTGTTCCAATCTTTAAGCCTATATTTGATGTGTTTAAGTCTCTACTGCAACATGAACATTTTAGTGCCTTGGACGGGCATATCTTCTGCCCACCATTTGTCAATATTGTTGGTGAAGTCACCATGAGAGAGCCAGACATTTTCAAACGTAAAAGGTTTGTTGCTCAGTGTACCCATGAAAGTAGCTTCAAGCTAGACAAGCCAATGGTCTGAGCCTTCGAAGGGAAGGATTGAAGTTGGCATATCAAGGCCTTTGATAAATAGGTCCTCTGAGATTATGAACCTATCTAGTTTATAGGCGACTTGAGGAGCCCCTCCCCTCTTATTATTCCAAGTAAAAGTGCCATTTATTGTTTTGGTGTCCACTAGCCCCATGTTATTCATGAAGTTCTGGAAGGCAATGGAATCTCTGCCTAGTTTTCTGGTACCACCTTTTTTCTCTGTAAGAGATCTGATCATATTGAAATCCCCCACCAGAATCCAGGGCATATCAGGATATCTCTCGCTCAGCTTCTCAATGGAGGTGAGAAGCTTAAGTTTGTCTTCTAGTTTTTGAAGACCATATACGTTAGTGATCATGTAGATCTCCTTATCACCCAAAGGTTGAATCACCAGCGATAGATAGTTCCTAGAAGCTTCAGCATCCATGATTCCAAGTTTTTGAGGATCCCATAGAGTAAGAATACAACCCGCCAAGTTATTCGTTTTAACTTCTAGATACTCATAATTGATTAACCATTTGTTGTGTATCTCTCTAATCTTGTCCATCGAACATTTTTTTTCCTGAATAAACACCATATCTGATTTTTCTTCTTTCATTCTTCTGCTAAGAGTTCTTTGTTTCCTTTTACTTCCTAGACCCCTAATGTTCTAGGTTGTAAGCTTCATTAAGAAATTTTTGTAAAGGAGTAGCTGGTAAGATCCCTCATCTTACCTGAGTTAATCATAAGTTTCCCACATTTGGTAAGCAACTCATTCTGTGTTTTTCTTCCTCTTTTCCTATCCGGGTTCTTGGAAGAATACACCCGTGTATCCTCCATCGTTTTCACTCCCATATTCTCCTAGATATCATGGTTTCTTTTGCCTCCAGAACACTTTGTTTGTGATCTCTAGAGGAAGAGTCGTTTAACCCTATCAAACTCCTCTTTTTGCATAGAGTCTACCCCTTTGGTGATTCCCTACTCCATAAACTTTTCTAGATCTAAATTCTCCCTCTCTAGAATCTCCTACAGTTCATGGTCTTCCGTTCTAGCCTCACTTGGGGTCATCTCTTGGTCCCTACTGAGCTCCATAATGTTCGGCATATCATCCTTTTGTTTGTTGTTTTATGGTATTTCCTCCATATTAGTACCACTTTCCTTCTCAGTGGGAATATTCTCTGATTCCTGGTTTGTCCCATTGTTTTCACCTTCTTCTCCTAATATCTCGAAACTATTGTGACTCAGTTGTTTATCTTCATTAATTTTTTTTTGGTACCGCTTGCCTCCTTTCCCTTTACCCCCAACCTTAGTAAAACCTTCGGGATCCTTTCCTGTAGTGGCTTTTGTATTTCTCTCCAGCTTGTTCAATGGGTAGTCCATGTATAGGTGCTCATGCTCATGGCACCTACGACACCTAAATGGGATGTGTTCATAGTCCACCACCTGCACCCATTCCTCGCCATACACTTCTATCAGAAGTGCCCCAGATAATTCCATTTCCACACATATCCGGGCAAAGGAGGTGTAATTGCCTCTTAGAGTGGCATCTGAGATCTTAATAAAATGCCCCTAGATTGTTTCTGATAACCTATAGAGACTCCAGCAGCCAATAATCTAAAGGAATGGAATAGAGTCTTATCCATACCGGCACCGTGGTGAAATTTTCTTGTTCTGGGACAAAGTTCATTACCCATGGTCTCATATAAAAGGCCTGCCGAAGCGTAAAAATAGGGTCCTCCCTCAAACACTCTGTCTTTATCCTCTACGCTTGTGAACACCACCGTGAAGAAGCCCTTGAACCCAAGGTGAAGGTCTATTTCCCCCTTTGGTTTCTAGTGGTTCCTTATCCATGCTTGCAAAGCCTTCTTCGTCGGCCAAATCCCCATAAATTTACAGATAATAACGTACTTCGACATGTGGTCTCTGTGTACCTGCAGTGTTGAGTCACTTAAAACAACTCAAGGAATAGTGGTCGACTTGGGTTTACAGGCCCCTGATGTACTTATAGGAGCAATTTTTGGACTGTTAGCCTCTATCCTCTTCTCCTTACTAGCTTCCTCATGATTCTCTTCTTGTCCTTGAGGTCTGATAGTTTCTGATTTTTTTGTATTCTTGGTCTCTGTTACCACCTCCGTTGGTTTCTTGAAGCGATGCGATCCAAATCCCTTGCTTCTATCCACAAGCACCTGATTATAGGAGGGAGCTGATCTCCCTCCTCCGCACCCTGCCATGGTGACCAGTGACAAAACCCTAAAGCAAAACCCTCATGGATGGTAGTAGACTCCAGCTGAAATTTTTTCATGAACGATCCAATTTTAATTTTAATTTAAAGGGAAAAATATATAAAAAGAGACTAGATGCAAATAGAAAAGGGAATGGTTGGGAAATAATGTAGCTTCTCTTTTAATCATTTCCTTACTTTGATTTTAATCAAAGGGAATGATTAGAAAAAAAATTTAACACAAAAGCAAAGTGGTTTTAGTTTTTTATTTTTCTTTTCTTTTTAGTTACTGTCAAATATTTAATATATGTTTTTTATTTTCTTAAATTAGAATTAGAATTGTATTAATCTACATATATTATTGATGTTGATGATAATTAACATTTACTAAGGTTTAAAATTGATTTAATAGTATTGAAAAAGATGTGAGTATTATTTATTGATTGCACTAAACCAATCCTTTCGCATCGGACTATGTAATTCCGTTAGCATCCTCCTACCATGGTTGATAGGTGGGTTCAAGGGGTAGTGCCCTTAAGTTCTAACTTCTATGCACACATTTCATGAGTCTATATTTATTGACTTCAATAATGTGAACATGTATCCTTTTCAACGATTTATTTACATGAGAAAATACTAGCTAATAATTAATATTACTATATCTATGTGTCAACTATATAACATATATTCAGAGATGGATATATACTTATAGTTATAAAATTGATAATAGATTTACTCACTAAAATTTACAAATATACATATTCTACCCATTTCTAATTTTAATTTGATAATAAATTTAATTATTAAAATTTACAAATATACACATTCTACCCATTTCTAATTTTAAACTTATAATTTTTCAAATGAAAATATAAAACTCATTAATCTATATGAAAATTTAATTTTATATATATTCTATTCATTACTTTACTTAATTTACATAGCATGTCTATCGCTTAATCAATTCATATAATTTTATATATATTGTATTCATTACTTTACTTAATTTACATAGTAATATGTCTATCGCTATGTTGCGTTACTAACTAAAGTTGTATGTATTGGTATGGCATCCATGTTCTTTCGGTTTTCTAATGGTGTTAAAACAGATGGCACTTCTCCTTCAACATTTTCTTCAACCAGATAGAAATTATCCTTAAGTTGATTATGAAAATCCACTGGGTGCTCTTCTTCTCTCAATTTTAGTTGAGTGCTCTCGGTCAGATCTAAGATTTCATGTTGTTTGACATTTTCCATCACATTTAGGATCTCCTGCTTGTGGGAAGTATCAGATAAATTCGAGATCTCTAACTTTTCAACATCACAACTGTCAACAATTCTTCGAAAATCATCCTTTGGCTTTGGAATTGTCTCTCCTTCCATGCATCTTTCGACATTTTCCGAGGTGTCTTTTTCCACTTGAGAATTATTATGATCAATATCTTTTGAACCTCTGCAACCTGGTTCAAAGGATGCATATGTCACCTCTGATTTCTTCGTGGTTCCTTTTGTGCAACCAATATCATCTCTTTGGGCATGATCGTCGATTTGCGAATGATTCAGCTTGGATGGTGGATTGAAGGTGATTGTTCAAACAAGTGCTCAACAAAAACGAATTGCACATAGTTCATTTCTCCAACCATAGGCAATCAAGTGCATAAACTCTCCTATAATGACAACTTCATTGGAGATGGATATTTATAGGGTAATGGATGTCGCAAAGGTATATTTGAAAGAGAAATTCCAAATGTGTTGAATGTTGCTAATATAATTTTTTACATTTATAGTACTTAGTTCATTATGAATGTCTTTTTAAACATTGTAAACTTCACAACTAAGTCCCACCTTCAATTTTTCCAATTAGATTTGGAATTCATGAAAAGTAAACTTCGTACAAATCAACCAATTAATCTAATTAATTTGTTTAATTTTTTTATTTACTTCTCAACAAGATTCTCTCTTTTTATTTCAGGGTATTTGGATCTTTGTTATCCATCTATTATACCTTAAATGTACCTACTCTGATGATCAAGAGCCCTATTAATTCAATGTATCATCACAGTAACACATATATCACTTTATATGTTCTAAATGACTCTATAATATTAGAATCCACAAAGATTTTTTTTTGTTTGTTTCTGTGTTTTTGTTATTTTTTATTAGTTGAAAGGTATATTTAAAACCCATGAGATGGTTAAGAGTAAGTCAAAGAAACCAATTGTTCAAAAAATTGTGGTAGCAATTAGGTCCAATGAAAATTGAGATATTCTGGAGATAACATAAAATCAAAAGGGGAACAACACCCATTAGTATCAACCGCCTAAATCACAACATTATTGTAACAAAAGAAGATAAACAAGACATAGAGATAGTAGTTGTTTGTCCTCAACATTGCTAACAAGTTTTTAACTTTGTAATAAATGCAAATCATGAACTTGCTTGATCCCATTTTGTAAATGCAAGTGTAGATGATCAAATTGAAATTGATATCTAAGTATTATAATTTTACTGAAGAAAATTAAACTAACAAATCATTATCTTATTATAAAGCCATACAAACATTAAAGCTACAATAATTAGTGTTAAAATTATTAGCAATTATATTTAAGAAAAAATGTGGAAATATGTTAGTTATTCTAATTAATCATAAATAAAATAAAGGAATTGACTTAAGTCATAAAAAGTCCCACCATAATGGAAACAATGACATGCCATTGATATTAATATGGATTTTTCATATGGATTCATTAAGGTATAAGTGACTTTAGTTGTTTCCTCAATTCTTCAATTACCAATTTAACATTCATATGAAATTATGACCAATTTAACTTTTAAGTAAAGTGAAATTAAATATATGAATACTATTTCAATGAACGTTTATGGAATCCCTATGATAATTTCACCATTCACATGAAATTATAGATATATCTATATAGAGACACACCTCATTGTACAATTATTAAACTGGAGTATGGGAACAAATTTAGAGTGGTGTATTGCTCGGGGTTGAGAGAGACTGGGAACAATTTTGAATTAATGTAATGAACATGCAATATTATTATATGTAGCAGTTGGTGTGTAAGAGATCAAGACAACACTTCCTCCAATGTAGAGTTGCAGTTTATCATTTTCGGCACATTGTACCCTCCCATTCCTCAAATAAAAAAATACCAATACAAACCGAAGGATAATTTTTAGATCCCAACAACTTTCTTCATCTCATGAAAGCAATGAATGAATCACTGGGAGAGCAGGCCGGCATCTACATATCCTTTTGCAGCTATGATCTACACCCTCAACTTACCCATGTAGCTTGTACTCATCACAAGAAGTGTCTGCCATGTTCAAATCGAATGGATAAAGGAAAATCACAAAAGAAAGCGCTACATCAAACCTGGGGTACAACAGATAGCCAAAAATATAAAGTTTTAACCATATATCCAGTGAGGGATATCTGTTCTCCCATCCCGACCATATTTGTTACATTAAGCGTGGTGTTTGTAAGGGTTTTGCACATCCATTTAGTTGATACCTATTACTACAACAACATTCCATATCACATTCCATATCATAATAAGCAACTCAGTTTTAGGTTTTTCTTCTATAATCTCTACCACAAATGCCAACAATAATATAATAATAATTGATGTACTCATGTACTTGAGGTCCTTCCACTTTTGTTACATAGCCCAGAGCTTTGTCCATTATGAAGACCGTTATCTAGATTTTCTTTTACATTACTAAGAATGTCTAGAGGATTATCCAACTTCTTGATCGGTATTCCAACATTTGAAAACCCAAATCTGTTTTCCCCAAGCCGCTTTATTGTTGGGTTTAACCATCTGGTTCAAATCCAATGCATTTCCACATGTGTTACCAGCATTCATTTGACTGGATACAAAAAAAACAAAATGCATTTCAAACTGCGACGACTTCCAAAGCTTTACTAAACCATACCTTGGGGCAGGGGTTGGCTCTAGTGTTCATCAAGACCAACACCTTTAATCTCAAGTTTTCTACTGTCCCAACAATTTTCTCATCTGCATTCAAAATCTCAACGATTAGGAATTAGGCAGTGGAAATACATAAATGAGAAAATTAAAGGAAAAGAGATTTAAGGGTTTGGGGCAGCCGAGAGTAATTCGCAGGTAGCGATGAAGTCCATAAAATACGACGCCCATTAGCACATCATTCACGGTCTGTAAATCAATGCAGCAGGGTTCAACAAAGCCAAATCCTAACTGTAAAAAGTTGCATAATAAACAGCAAACTAAAAAATCACCCCTCCATTAGAATTTTTGATGTGCTGAATGTCTTCCATTGTAAAAGTAGAAGAAGACGTGACTTTAGGCCTCCACTCCACTCTAGGACCTCCCCGAATTGGCAACTGACTGCCGTCCATCCATTTTTGTCTTGATAAATTGCTGATCAAATTGAGCAGTGTGTACCACATTATAAGCACAATCGTGAAAACCTGCTGGCATAGATTATGAATGGTGAACCAATGGATTTGGGAAATCTGAGATTCTGGGAAGAGATGCGCACATTCAAAGTGGGATCAGTGCGATTATCAGCCCTGGTAGAGCAGGAAAGCAATAAAGACATGAGAGAAGCTCCATCTCCCAGAGCATGATGCAAGTTAAGATTCACTTTCGTTGATGTCGGGTTGGTCTCGTTGTTGAGAAAATGAAACTTCCAGAGAGGACGAGAAGGAGGAAGCAGCCTAAGATGCATATCGGAAATGTAGTCATTCACATATTCATTGTAGTCTTCAAGTACAAAGGGAAAAAAAGGAAAGTTGGGAACAAAAACATGATCATTCACACCCACTTCCACTTTCTTCCACTCTACAACTCCTTTGTCATCTTTTGTCTGCGACCACAGAAAACAACTCCTGGTTAGTTCAATATAGTAAAACCAGAACAGTTATGCCAGTGCATTCACAGATCCTCCATGAATATACAAAGTAGGAAAGAATTGACTATATGATACCATGATGCAAGAAAATCGAGGGTTCTGAGTCCTGAGGCAACAGGATATCCCAGATGGCTTGCTTGGCGTGAGAAACATCGATGGGCTGGTCAAACTGATAGATGGCATGCACACATGGTGAAAATTCAACATATCGAAGCTTCCAAGTCGTTTCACATCCTTAATGAACTCTGAAATCTTTGAAAGCTCGATCGCCACTCCAGTCTGATGAAAGAAAAGGCCCTTCCCTTTGGGATCCCATGCACAGGCCATGAACAATGCATCATTGGAAGAATTCACACATGAACCAGAGGATTGAATCATGTTCTAGAATCTTACCACAGGATAGCCATAGCGTTGCTCATCCCTGTTATGGAGCCCAAATCTAGCACACACCATAACCTTCAAGCATACCCGTGCAGATTAGTCCTACGACGATGAGGTTGGCTTCGAGCTAGCCTTTCGGAGCCATGCGCCTCAAGGAAAATACACACCTGGCCGTCGAAGATAATACGAAAATGGATAGTCAGTCCGCTGGGCTTAGAAGCATAAACTCAGCATATTTGACATGTGTCTGAAAAAGGCATATTCGTTAGACCGACAAATCTGGTAGAGTGTCGTGTGAGGAAGAACTTCACCATACAAAGCTTATAGGCTTAATTTCGTAACTGAAAGATTTTTTCCCTTGAAAATTTAATAAGAATTATAAATAGAGAAAAGTTCCACTTGTGTGCCAAACAATGTATATATTTAACATTCTCGAAATTGATGATGATAGTGATCATGTAATTTATTGAAATTAATATTAGTTATGATGGTGATCATTATAAGTTATCAAAACTAATTTTAGTAATTAATAATATTAGTTTATCTAATTTCAAGGGTAAGAAGAATCAATCGTAACACTATAATGTCTACAAATCATTGAACCTGAATTTAAAATTTAGGTGGTTTTATTCATTGAAAATTGCCATGTAACACCGCACTTCATTGCACTTTCATAAATTCTTCAGTTACGGCATGTGCGATTATGGTGTTTCCTCTTCCAAAATCTTTTTCCTAATGGTTATTGTTTTATTTCTCTTGCCCTAGATAGCAATTCCTTGGTGCGTCTTCTTGTTTTCTTTTCTTCTCTTGTCGTTCAATAAAAATATCTCAAAGATCTTTACGAATCGTGATTAAATTCATAAATGCTTTACCTTTTTATTCATCACATCCGGGAAGAATAAGTTGATTGAATACTAAAGGAGAATACTCAGATTTTTCGATGAAGGAAATGATTTTCATTGTGGCTTAGGCAGCAGCACTTTTAGCTATTATTAACTTCGTTTATTGAATTATTTTGAAGTTATTGTGTCTTCCTATATACCTAAAAACTTTAATCCATGACTTTTCAAAGTCTCCTAAAGTTTCGATAATTATTTTAACTTTTTAATTTAGGCCATAATTACATTAAAAGTGATTTATCTCAGCTTAATTGACGAGAGTGATGGTTGCTCTTATTTATAAGAGAACTAGAGAGGCTGGTTTATTCACAATAATGTTGAATTTGATGATTGATTTTGGAAATATTATAGTATTGGATAAAGAGAAATGAAGTCACTTAAATTTTTATATATTTAATTGAGAAAAAATTAGAAGCAAATAATCAAGATAAGGATGACTATGAAATAGGGCAATTTTAAAATGAAGTCTAAAATAAATGCAACATAAAATCATGCAAAACACAACTAAACTTAATTCTCTTACAAATTTCAAAATTTTTCTAAATTCTAATGAAAAATGATGAAGATAACATTTTAACCAAAGTTTGTTTTAAATTCTAATGAATAAGGATGAGGGTAACCTTTTAACGAATGTACCATTTGTTAGATTGAAATTTGCGATCAAGATAGATAAAGTCAAAACAAAGACGCAATAAGAAAATGCACAATTTGAATTTGAAATGAAATGAATAAACACGAATTTCAAAGGGGGCTTATTTTGGTAAGTGGAATGAATGTAATGAAAAAGGAGCTTAAGAGTCTATGGATACATGTTCATTAAAGTTAACACCCTTTTATTGAAATTTAAAAAATATATTGTTAATATTAGAAAATACTTAAAAATATGGTTTATATTCAATTTTGTCTTTCTAACTTTAATTATGAAATTAACGATTTATTGAATCCTCACCATCTATATAATATTTAATAATGAAAAAACATTTTTTATTTGAATTAATAGAAAACAATTTAGTATATAAATATGTATTATATAAATTTCAATTTTATAAGGTTTAGTTTAATAACTTTTTATATTTTATAATAAAATTAATTTACACTATTATAGAATAAGTGAGTGTATTATTTAGAGAAAATTATTCAATATAAACCGGTTTTGCTAAACCCAAAACAAAGTTATTCCAACTAAGTTGTATTCACTGAGAATACACAAATTTCTTTATCCATACCAATCACCAAGGGCAACTTAAAAACAAAATTAATTCTTAGTTAAAAAAAATTATCCATGCCAATCACACTAAAAGAACTTAAAATCATAATTAATTCTTAGTTAAAAAATTATCCAGGCCAATCACTAAGTGCAACGTAAAACGTAAAAACATAAACAGGCCGTTACCTTGCAAAGATAAATATATCTTTAAGAAAACAAAACATCGAATGACGAGTTTACTTTAGACTGCGGCTGCTCGTTGCCACTAAAAATGCCTTGATGAACATTGCTAAAAGTTTGGTGACATAAACTGTTTGTAATCTATATTCATAACTTCAACCGATAAATCGGAAACACGCTCAGGTAAGAGAGGGTACCCGAAACCCCATTTATTATAAAACCGCAAATTCTGACCTCGCTAAATTATATAACAATGGCAATGCGGATTCATCGGATTACACTCGTAACTTTGATCCCCTTTTGTAGCACAAACACATTGCTAATCAAAACCCCACAACACGCACATACCATAAGCAACGCCCTGGAGGAGTAAACACAGATTCACATATATGGGCAGGGAGTCTTCTTTACACTATCTTCTCTTACTGTTCCCCATCATTCTTGTTATGGTGTCCAGGCAGCTTCTCTTTTATTTTATCAAGCATACCCGTCTTCTTTTCCTCTTCACCCCCATGTTGGCCCGGGTACTGCTTTCCTTGCTGACCGGAATACTGCTTTCCGTCCCCGGGGAACTTTTCCTTCGACCCTTTTTTCTTCCTTCCGCCCTCTTTCTTCTTTCCGCCTTCCTTCTTCTTTCCGCCTTCCTTCTCTTCATCGCTCGACTGCAATTATACATGTATATATATTCATTTTTCAGTTCACAGGAAAAAGATGTGAAGTATAAAGAAACGAAGCTATGAGTGAGGAATAAAAGAATTAGGAAGAAAGAGACTAATAGAGCTGGAGCTGGAACTGTGCGTGCGGTGAATCTTTCCCGTGTGTTTCTGTTGCTCAGCTTCCTCACGGGTAAACTGCCCCTCGTGACCATGACCGTGGCCGTGTTCGACTCCATGCTGAGGAGCAGCTGGATAATAAGGGGCAGCCTCAGTCCGAGCAGGAGTCTGCCCACCCTCATCAGAATGCTTTCCCTCACCTTCCTTCTTTTTGCCGAATAAGCCGAACATACCGCGGTCCTTGTGCTCTGGTGCTTCTTCCGCCATCTTAATACTAATTTAAAACACTAAGACGAGCAAATAACTTGGTAAAAATTGCAGACGATATAACAAACAACAAACGGAGAGAACGCAGTAGATGAAAATAAGGGAGGAGAATGTGGTATTTATAGTTTTGGTGTGGCGGTGTGAAGATCTCTTTGCTTCTTTCGGATTGCTCGTACACGCCGTACACGCGCCATGCCCACAATGGTCAGATGTAACCGACATCGGGTTACCACAATGTCGGTGCCAAAATACCATAAGGAGGGTAGGGCCCGGGTAGGTTGGATATTTTTATTTTTGAAGTGATCGTGACGGTATCATCGTCTCAGTTTCGCTTTCTGCCAACGGACCTTACCCTGATTGACTGTGACTGGTCCCGGGGCGAGGGCCAATTCTTGTGATATCGGAAACATCAATGAGAGGTTTATCTTGAATTTCTGTGGGGGACGGGGCAAGAATTTCATCTCATCTTATGTTATTACATACCATTTTTTAATAAATAATTAAACCACATCGATAACGCACTTACTGATGAATCAGGTCTGCCCAGAGGCTATCCAGATGAGTTGAATAAACTCACACGCTACCGAGAGGGGCCTCTATGCGATGCATGAATTAGTTTCAAAGACTTTGAATGCACGCCATCTAGTGGCAATAACGGTGATGATATGTCATGAATAAAGAAAACAAGAACCACCGCAACGGTTATGACATGTCATTAAAATGGTAAGCATAGTTAACTTATAAAATTGTTTTATTATTAATTACATAATCATATATTGATAATCTAATATTATTATAAATAATAATAATTTAATTTCTCAGGATAGTTTGACATGTGCAAGTAAAAGACGGAGGGAGGGGAAGGCATCGCCCCATTTGGGGTTGCATGGGAGGTTAGTTTGACATGTGCAAGTAAAAGACGGAGGGAGGGGAAGGCATCGCCCCATTTGGGGTTGCATGGGAGGTAATGGCAAAATGCCCATAGTAGAAGTTGATGTATTGTCGGTGAAATCTCATTTTTTCGGATGGATTTAAAACATTGAAAATTTTTTAGGAAATTTAAATTATACACCTTCAAGAATTTAAATCTATAATTCCAATAATTTCTAGCTAGATTTCTTACTTCACAAATAATGGTGGAATCACACTATTGTGTTATTTAAGTTCCATTTTTGTATTTACAATGAATTCTTAGCTCTTAAAAAACCCTATAATACTTAGATTATACAATCTCAATAACATAAATTTGCAGTTCGAACAATTTTTGCCAAATTTTTAGCAATCCAAAAGCATTAGTTCTGAAAGCAGTTTATTCCCAAAACCGAATGAGGTGTGAATCTTGATGATGTTACATCTGCAACTCTTGACTGAGACATTTTGTTGGCAACATCACATCTGTGAGTTACTATAATAGTTACCCAATGAATTTTCACAATGTTGAAGTTTTGTTCCCAAAAATCCAATGAGGTGTGAAACTTAATGATGTTGCATCTATAACTATTGATTAAGACATTTTGTCATCAACGACACATTAGTGAGTTGCCGAAACAATGGCATCAGAATATGCAAATGTTTGCATTATTCCAATAATCATCATTAGAATCGAGCAATAAAAGTGTTGGTGAAATCACATGTTTTTTGTCATTTAAATTGAATTTTTGAATATATATAAATAGATTCTAAACCTTTATAAAATTCTAGAACACTTAAATTATACACTTTCAAGAAATGAAATTTATAATTCCAACAATTTATGGCTAGATTGGCTTTACATTTGATGCTGAAATCACAATATTTTGTTATTTAAATTGTACATTTGAATTTACAAATGAATTCTTGGCTCTTAAAAAACCCTACAACACTCATTATACCATCTCAATAACTTAAATTTTCAACTCGAACAAATTTTCACCAAATTTTTAGCATACCAAAAGCACTAGCCGTTAAAGTAATTTATTCCCAAAATCCAATGAAGTGTGAATTTTGATGATGTTGCATCTACAACTATTGACTAGGACATTTTGCCACCAATAAATCATCAACAAGTTGTTGCAATAGTGGCATCACATTATATAGTCATTTACATTGTTTCAACAATCATAATTAGATCTAGCTATAGAATTGTTACTGAAATCCCAATTTTTTTGTTACTTAAATTTTGCATTTTTGAACATATATAATGGACTCAAAATCCTGGAAAAACCTTAGGGCACTCAAATTGTACACTCCCAAGAACTGAAATCTATAATTCCAACAATTTCTCGCAAGATTTCTCACTTTATAATTGATAATGAAGTCACAATATTTTGTTACTTAAATTACACTTTTGAATTTAAAAATGAATGTATGGCTCTTAAAAAACCCTAGAACACTAAGATTATACCATCTCACTAACATAAAGTTGCAATTTGAACAACATTTTACCATATTTTTAGCAATCCAAAAGCACTAGCCATGAAAGAAACTTATTCCCAAAACCCAATGAGGTGTGAATCTTGATGATGTTGCATCTACAACTATTAACTGAGACATTTTGTCAACAACAATACAATAGTGAATTACCACGATGGTCACCCAATGAGTTGCCTGCAACGGTGAACAAATGAATAAATGTGAGGTCATATTTATGTTAAAATTCTATGAAATGTTTTCCTCAAAACCTAAGTCCAAATTTTTGACTATAGGATTTGGACTTATGTTAAGCTTTTATGAAATGTTTTCTTCAAAACCTAAGTCCAGAATTACAAATGTTCAACTTCTATGAAATGTTTTTGTCAAAACCTGAGTCTAGAATGTAAAATAACTACAAGATTTCAAAAACTTCAAAAAAGCATGTGTATGTTGAAAATTTGTGAATAATCGAAGAACAAAACTATTGAAACAAAATGTTGAAGTCATTCATGTAATTTTTTTGTAAACTTAGTGTGAAATGTAAGGGAGAAGTAACTTGAGTTAAATTAAAGCATGGAACAAAAATTGCTTACAGAAAGAGAGAAAGAGGTATAAAAAATAATTCCCCAAACAAAACTTATTGTCACTCATATGTGCGTGAGTGATTACTCCTCTAGTTGTAGGCACGTCTAGTTGTAGATGCTCTGAAAGTCAACAATGATAGGGGTATCATGCAGGTCTATTTGATCGTCAGAAAACAGAAGGAGGAGAAGGAGAAATGGATCTGAATGTGGGTCAGAGTTCAAATTTGGAAATTTCAGTTTCGGTGATTGTAGTTGTGCACATTAATGAGGGAAAAGAGTATGAAAATGTTGACTTGTATGAGGAGGAAAACAAAGAATATGATGGCGAAGGAGTTTGGGAGCAGAGACAGAGACAGAGATTGAGCAGGCCCATTGCACTGAGACAAAGATGCAGACAGAGGAAAGAAGGAGCCAAAGGGAAGTTTTCGACAAAGGGATGGCTTGAAAAATGAATTCAAAATTGTCGACACATTAGATTACTTCTACTAAAAGTATTAGCATTGTCTAACTATTAAATATTTTAGATTTTTTAGATGGAATTATACCATTTTTGTTTTATCAAATCTTCATCTTTGTTGTTTAAACTAGGGTTTTTACTACACATATGAATTCAACATGCTAAAAAAACTTGACGCAATCAAATTGCAGCAAATTCATGCCAGATTATGAACAATTTTGATTGGAAAAGGTGCCAGAAAACCCCCCAAAAGTCTAACAAATAGACTATGGTATCTAATTAGGAAGGCGATTGGAATATTTTATTTATTTAGTAACATATGGTATGCAATATGGTGATATCAATGGTGTTGCTCAAACATGCTATGTTTTGGTGTTTTGTTCGAAATCAAATGAAATTGGTTTTTGCCAAATCTTAATTTTTGTTGTTTAAAATGGGTTTTTGACTACATATATAGATTCAACACCTCGAAAAAATCACGGGGCACTTGGATTGTGAAGAGTTTACAATTCAAACTTGTGATTCCAAGAAATCCCTATCGAATTGTAAACAATTTAAACTATAAAATATGTTAGAAATCCTCCAAAACATAGAACAAATAGATTATGACATTATCAATTGTCCTTTTCTCTTTTTGAAAATGGATTAGGATAGGCTTGAATCTCTTTGCTGACAAAGCATAATCACCTATGATGTTCTTGTTCAATTTCACCGTACAATCTTTGATTTTTTTTGTGCCGAGAGGTGCTCTACAGTCTAATTTAGTAAGACGAAGATGTTGTCATGTAAAGTTACATTTTTAAATAATAAAATAATACTTAGATTGACAAATTAAAGAATATTAATAAACAAATAATGAACGTTGGCCATAAATAAAGTACTTCATTTTCGACCTTAATTTTACATCATAATTTATATAGTAGATAAATTAATTGAAAGTAAATAATAATAATGTACTTTTTAGTCGTGAGGGATACAAATGACATGTAAAAACTAGTGTAGATCCATCTGTTGGGTGTGGAGCCTGATTGTCTTCTTGATTGTTCCATGTTTTTTTTCGTTTTAGTTGCATTGGATCCCTGTTCCTAACAGGGCGACAACGCTGCCCATTTAATCGCCATCAGGGGGCTCCAAGGGGGGCGACGGTGACTTTTATGAGCCCCACACTAAAGGATGAAAAATTACCTTGTAAAATCTTGTAATTTCATAGTCAATTTGGGCATTTCCTCAGGCAGATGATCTAACAGTAAAGGTTATGTTAATTTAGGGTTTTTTTTCCCTAGAAGGCAACCCTCAGTTTATAGGAGGGAATTGTATTGTGGTAGTGTATTATGATTTTGAGAGAGAAAGAGAGAGGAGATTGTTGTTGGGTGTGTGTTATATTCTTTCTGTGACTAACCCCATGCGTGAAGTCGAGGGGTTAGAGGGGGGTGACAGCCCCCCTATCAGTGGGTTTGTAGGGGGGCTACTGCTCCCCTACACGGGGTCTGGAGAAGCACGCCAAGAAAAAAAAAATTGGACCCTATATTAGGTGGGCGAACCTACCTATGGTTTTGTGCATGGGTTTCACACATGGTTTTGGGCATGATGGGTAATCTTTGAGGTCTCCTGCTCTCTCTAAAACTGCCCATGGGAGTTGCATGCCTCTCTGCATCCTAGATCATAAAGAGCGTACTGCGAGTAGGAGGTAGAATTGATACGATGGATTCGAAAGCATTAAACCTCCATCCTTGTTCAACAACTGCAAGTGAGGTAACAGACGAGCTTCATTCTCTTCATCGCCCCACTTGATCGATGCTAACCAGAGGTGTACGCTAGGCGACTCCTACTATGATTATGTTTTAATCTAGGGTTAATGGATTGGGGTTTATGGATGCTTGAACATGTATATATATGTATTGTAACAATAAAAGGAACATAATGAAAATCAATCTGGAAGTTTCGGTTTTGGGATCGAGGGGAAAATATATGTCTATATCTATTTTATGTTTTATGCTCTTGCCATTATTTATTTTATGTTTTTAGAATTTGTATGCAGGTAATTTATGTAAAGGGTTAAAACCTACATTTGGTATCATAGTTATCGAATTCAAGGGGACATCTCTGTTGTTGAGGGGTTTTGCTCAGACCTATGGTAGACCCTGTTTAGTGGGAGATATGCGGGATCGATTCTTGTGGTGAAAGAACATGGCGAGCATTGGAAAGATAGAGATTGAGGAATTTAATGGTCAGAGTCTTGATTTGTGTAAACTTAAAATGGAGGATCTACTGGTGGATAAATATCAGTGGATCGCATTAGATCCAGGTATTAAACCAATGTCAATGCTAGATGAAGACAAGGAGAAGTTGGATCGGAAAGAAAAGAGCACAATACGATTGTGTATCTCAGATTCAATATTGTTGAATGTATCAGGGGAAGCTATGGTGAAAGCTTTGTGGGAGAAGTTAGGGACTTTGTACCAATCTAAGTCTTTGGTGAAGAAACTGTTCTTACAGAAAAAAATGTATAACCTAAGGATGAAGGATGGAGACTTAGTGACAAATCATTTGAACACCTTTAATAATGTGGTAAGTCAATTTTTATTTGTTGATATTAAAATTTCAGATGAAGATAAGTGCATCAATTTGTTGTGTTCTCTACCAGATTCGTGGGATAATCTGGTTGTTACAATATATAGTAATACAAATACCTTGAAGTTTGATGAAATAGTCTCATCCTTGTTGTCAGAAGAGATGAGATGGAAAAATATGGAGGGCTAGAATGGAGATGCATTGTTTGTACAAGGACGGTCCTAGAACAAAAATAAAAATAAGTCCTCGAGTGGGAGATCTAAATCTAGAGGGAGATATAAATCTTGAGGAAAACCTGTAATTTGTGTTGGAAATGTGGAAAGGAAGGGCACTTCAAAAAGGACTATTGTTGGGATAGGGTCCCTAGGGTCAGTTTTGGGGTTAGTTAATCCAAATTTTGGTAAAAGTTTTGTAAAAATATGTAAAGTCTTCACGAAACGTGGATGTGGAGCACACAGCTAGATAGGAGTCAAAGGGGTCTTAGACCCTTGTTTTGATAAGTAAATAGGTTGGTTTTGGGACTCACCCATGGTCTGTGGACCATGGTATTGTATTGAAGAAAGCTATATATAGTTGAGTCATAGCAAGTCTAAGAGGTAACAAGTGAAGTAAGTCAAGATAGAGACTTTTGGGCAAGTGCGAAGGCAGGAAGGATCTGCTTCCTATAACTAGGTGAAAAGGAAAGGCTCCTACAACTAAGTGTGTGGGAGGCCTTGGAAAGTCCACAGCTGAATGCATGGACCCTTGCAGCTGAGTGCACATACACTTGCAGCTAAGTGCGCAGGGTAAAGAAGTCTGTAATCTGAACGTTGAAGCATAATAAAGACTGATTTTGAAGAAATATTGGGCATCTGAGTATTATTGTCTATTCTGCTTATGTTATGATCTGTCACGTTATATTATGTTTTCTATGGAATAATCAATAAATGTTGCACGAATTTAATGAATCTATCATATTTATGCATGTATTAAGTAATTATCTATTTTGGCGAAGATAAGGGTTATTTCCATTAACATTTCTGATGAATTGGATAGATCTGCATGAGGGAAGATCTAGGGTTATTGATTAATGCATGAAAGTGTATAATCTTCCTGTTTAGGGTCCGAAAAGACTGATCATAGACCTTCGCAAAGGTCTAGAAGTCATATTACTCGAGTTACTATATTATAACATAGAAGACTATCGATCTACGCAAAGGCAGGTCTAAGCTATAAAATCTTAAGACTGCTTATCACATTGTCGTTGGATGCAGATACCTAGTTATAGCATCCCCCAACACTGTTTTGGGTGAGACTGTAGACTGTTTTATGCAAGTTGTTGCTGAAAGGGCAAGAAGTTAGGGTTTTGTTAGTTAGCGCGAACAACTCTGAACTTGGGTCAGGCCCCCTTAAGCCAACAAATGGTTCCATTGCGAGGACCATAATCTATCTAAGAGATGCATGATAAATGGTTCCCTACGAAGAAATAGCTTGACAAGTGGATTGATAAAAAATCACACGCATTCATGGCTCAAGAGAACAGAAGCCCTAAATTATCCAAGGCGCAGTGGTTGCGGAGATTTTTGTACACAGATGATACCGATGCGTTCTTTTGTTTCTTCCATGAAGAAATATACGAGTGGTTGTCTAAATTTGCTGATAGTCAAGGGATGTGGAGGATCGAAGGCCCTATAGTATGGACTCCTGAACTGGATCGACGTCTAGAAGCATCAGAAAGCAATATCGTGCGTGCTGTGGACCACTAGATTGATTGCACATTAGGAAGTTTTATGACTTATTTCATGATTGATAGAAATGTGAGCTATAGCGAAGCAAAACAAAGGATATTTAAAGGACCACAAGGTAAGTATTTGAAATCATTAAAGACTTGGATTAAAATATAGTTATGTGAAAAGAGGGTTATGAATTTACCTTGATGTTTGGGGATACGCAGAGCAGGAGATTATTTAGAAGGAACAGAGGATCCAGCCTAGAATATAGTCTGCTCATTGAACCCCCTTCAAGTGATGATGAAGGGACAGTGTTGACTACGCCACAAAGTGCAGTTCAGTTAATTACACAGGGTATTCTGAGGATACCTCATCCATCCACTCCACCTCCACCTCCACCTCCGCCTCATACACCTACGCCTTCACCCCCTCCACCTCCATTTCCACCATTCAACATGGCGAACGCGATGAAGATGTTGATTTTTAAGGGAACAAGGAGCGAAGATCCTGAATAGTTTTGGTTTGTCGCAGGAGCTGTTTGGACAGCACAACAAATTACAGACGATAATATTAAGAAAGTGCAGTTGGTTACAACCTTACAGGATCACGCATTAACATGGTATATCAAGTATTGCACTGATAACCCCAATGCGACATTGGTGGATACCCAGCTAGCTTTAAACAAGGAGTTCAGTAAGCCTAAGTTAGAGGCGCAGTTAGTAATTGAATTTAAGGAAATCTGATAGAATATAGATGAGACACCTTGGGATTTTGATTAGAGGTTGAAGTGCCTAATCAGGTAGGCCAATATGATAATCTCAATTCCCAGCATTGCGATTGGTTTATAGCATCGCTCTTGCCACATTTAAGAATACATCTGTCACAGCAAAAGATAGCAATGCAAGTGGAAGCCTTGGAGATCGCGATGAGGCTAGATGCCTCGCTTATCCAAGATATGAACCTTGGAGTGCAATAAATTAGTTCACAGTTGGAAAGCCTGCACTTGGAGTTGCAGAGCCTAAAGAAAGGAAATGAAGCTTAGCCAGAGGTGCGCGCTGAGGTCTGGTGTCTGAAGTGTAAGAGTCATGGCCATGATAAGGATCATTGCCCGGTCTATAAGAACTATATTATAGGGGGAGAGCATGTTCCCCTGAAAACGGAGAATGATGTTGGAACGAGCACGGGAGTTGCAATATGGTGTGGTGTCTGTCAGGTTAGAGGACAACATGGTATTGAGAACTGCCATTTACTGCAGAAGTTTGTAGAGACCCCTCAACAGTTGTTTTGCAATTTCTGTAAGTCTGTAGGACATGATGAATGCCACTATAGGAGTTATGAGATGATGATGGATAGAACCCCTACCTACAGGATGCAGGCAGAGAACCAACCTCAGGATCAAGGTGCAAGAGCAACGCGCGAAGGATTGCAAGTCCAAGGATGAGGAAGAGGCATTGGACCAGGTCGAGGGTGTGGGTAGGTAATCTGTTATAACTGTGGTGAAGCAAGGCACTTCACGCAAGATTTTACAAATCCCACACATCCATCATGTTAGTATTGTCGACAGTTTGACCATGTCATAGAGGAATGTCTGGTCCTTATGGAAAATATGCAAGAAAAGAAGGTGTAGCCCCAACAACCTACGTAAAACATTCAAATGATGAGGGCTAAGCCCCGCAAAGAAGATCAGAGCATAAATATCGTGTTGAGAAGTGGTATGACAATTGGTGCAGATAAAGGTAAGTAGCCTGAGGAAGATGGATGGGTGCACAAGGCTGCTGAGAAGGAAGTAGATTTTGATCTTAATTACGCTAAAGAGACCTTCATGGAAGCAAAGAAGAACTTCGCTAAGGCCTCCACCTTAGGGAGTCATGAGAAAATACCAGAGACTAGTGCGACGCAAGAAGTAGATCCTTTAATACTAGCTACTTTCCTGAAGACTTGTATGAAGCTTTTGCGCGATTAGAAAGCAGTAGAATGGTTTCAAGAGTTAATAGACAAGTGCGCAAATAAAGAAAAGACTCCTCCTGAACAGCGTACAATAAGAAATATTGGTAAGAATAGAACGCGAATAGGGCGCGAGATGAGGCTAACTGCGCAGATAGGCAAATATGAAATGGACTAGGTAATCTTGGATCTAGGGTCTAATGCAAATGTCCTACCTAAGTAGATATAGGAAAGGATGGGGAGACTTGCGCTACAATGGTCTCTATTCAATTGCACATGGAAAATCAACATAATATTATTCCAATGGGCCACTTATATGGCGCAATGGTGGACATTGAGGGTGTGAGCGTGCTGGCTAATTTTGAGGTCATTGAAATAGTGGATGACAATAACCCATACCTCACGCTATAAGGAATTGAATGGGCTATTGATATGAACGAAGTAAGCAACTTGAATAAGCGGAAGATGTTGTTTGAAAAGAAGTCGCTTAGGGTTGTAGTGCCACTAGACCCTGTAGAAGGAGCGCATTATACTGAACCTGTACATGACTATGTAGAAAGTGATGATGATCTGGATCAAATATACAATATAAAAGCACGAGACAAGGATTGGATCAATCCTACAGCCGATGGACGAATTGCGTGGGATAGGGATAGCTCTTGCACCTCAAATTTAGATGAAGAGCTTGAATAGTGGCAGAATCGGCTACATGAAGTATCTACGCTCTGCTGGAATATGATGACCAAGTTGCTAAGGTGTGTGTCGACTAAGGTAAGAGATATTCCCCATTATGAAGACTTGACTGATGTGGAACTATTTTTAGATGAATTTGAAAGGGAAGTACCGGAAGAGCATTGATTCTAGGCACTGGAATTAGCGTTGTGTGCTATGTCTACCCATTGGTGGGGTGCGCACAAGGAGAGCTTTGCTGGACGGAAAGAATATAGAAGAATGATGAAGTTAAGGTTTGGATATGCTAATACTAAAATGACAGAAAAATACATTGGGAAGGATGACCTGCGTGATCATTTGGCACAATGGAATAAGGCCTGCGGAACATTACCACAACCAGAATGTGTGCATATGTTCTTTCATACGTTAGATACAATCACAATGAACTGGTATTTGGAGATGGAGCTTCGCCATAGAACAACTGAGTGGGATGTTTTAAGGGAGAGTTTTCTCTTAACCTTCAGCTTTGAGGATGGGTTTGAGAGCATTGATGAGGCGCTACAAGAGATAAAAGCAGCTATCTTCAAAACCCCAAAGGAACCAGTAGAATGGACTTAGCCAGGTTGGAGTACACAGTTGCGCCATGCGCTAGAATGTTATAACGTGACCATTGAAGACGAGGAAGATGATTCGCGGAATATTACCATTCCAGAAACAGAAGGACAACATGAAGTCGAAGGATCGAAGGTGGTGAACCCAGATATATCAAAGCCTTTGAAAACTCGGCAAGTAAACATTGGCTCTACAGAAGAACCTAAGTTCACAAAGATAAGAGACTATTGGGACGAAGATACAGTTGATAAGGTAGTTGAGCTGTTGCACGAGTACCAAGACTTATTCCCAATGAAGTTTTCAGATTTGAAAGGAATTATAAGAGATTTAGGCATTATCAAGATTACGTTGAAGCCAAATGTGAAGCCTGTTAACCGGAGGCCTTATCGGCGAAATCAAAAATATAAAGAGAAGGTGCACCAAGAACTAGATAAAGTGCTGGAAGCTAACATTATTGAGCCAGTAGAAGAATAATATTGGGTAAGCCCAATGGTGGTCCAAGAAAAGAAATAGAAAAGCGAAATCTACATATGCATAGATCTTTGAAAGCTTAATGATGCTTGTGCACATGATCCATTTCCAACACCGTTTACTGATGAAGTATTAGAGAATGTTGGTGGACAATAGGTGTATTCTTTTACTGATGGATTTCCTGGATATCATCAAATCAAGATCGTGTCAGAAGATTGAAGCAAAACAACCTTCACGACTGAGTGGGGTTTCTTTCAATATACAATTATGCCATTCAGATTGAAGAACAGACCTGCAATCTTTTCTCGAGTAGTGATCGTGGTGTTCAAGGAATTTATTCATAAATTCTTAGAGGTGTATTTTGATTATTGGACTGTGTTTGGGTTGGTGAAGTGCCATGTTGCAAGTCTGCGCCTCATGCTAGATACCCGTCGAAGGTATCAGGTCACGCTGAACTTGAAGAAGTGCATTTTCTATGTGCCCTTTGGAATTTTTCTTGGCCATGTCGTATGTAAGCAAGTATTGATGGTGGACCCTACAAAGATCATTGTCATTATTAATTTGGCAACACCTAGGAATGTGAAACAACTGTGCATGACATTGGGACACACTGGGTATTACAAGAATTTTATCAAGGTGTATGCCCAGACAACCACATCGATGGAGAAACTATTGAAGAAAGATGTGATGTTTTGCTGGCATGAAGATTGTCAGCGCAACTTGGATGACTTGAAGGAGAAAATGGTGACAATGTCAATTTTGGTGTTTCCGGATTGGAAGAAAGAATTCCATGTGCATGTTTATGCCCCTTACATTGTGTTACGAGCAGTATTAACAAAAGAAGATGAGGAAGAGATTGATCATACGATAGCCTTCACGAGCAGAAAGTTATCCAAAGATGAGAAGAATTACTCCACTACAGAGCACGAAGGGCTAGCAATGGTCTACGCGCTACAGAAATTTAGGCATTATTTGTTGGGTGGACACTTTAAAATGTACACAGATCACTCCGCGCTGAAGTACTTGGTCAATAAGCCTGTGTTGGGGGGAGATATGTCGATGGTTACTATTGTTCTAGGAGTATGACTTCAAAGTAATTATGAAAGCTGGAAGGCTGAATGCAGGAATAGACCAACTATCAAGGATTGAAACAGTTGAAGAACCAAGTAGCTTAGAGGAAGGATTGCCATATGCGCAGCTATTTGCAGTGTGTGTCGCAGAAGATCATTTTTCTAATATCATTCAATTTTTAACAACAAGAACAGCTCTAGAAGGTTATTCCACTCAATAGAAGAAGGAGTTAGTAGTTCGCGTTGTCAATTTTTGAGTGATTACGGATCATTTGTATAAGATGGGAATGGATGAGATACTACGAAAGTATGTTCTGGAGTTTGAACGTGCTAATATCCTAGTTGAAGCCTATGGAGCAGTGGCAGGAGGTCACTATGCACAGAAAGTGACCACACAAAAGATTTTGCATGTGGGGTTATGGTGGCCAGCATTACACAAGGATTCTAAGGCATAATGCAAGGCATGCGATGCTTGCCAAAGGACGAGGAATCCTTCACGGAGGGATGAATTACCTTTAAATCCTCAAGTTTCATTGCAAGTATTTGATAAATGGGTTATTGACTTTATAGGTCCAATACAACCACCAGGTAAGAAGACGGGCACGTGGTACATCATTACTACAATAGAGTACTTAACCAGATGGGTGGAAGCACAGCCAGTGAAGGATTGTACAACGACCACTGCTGCGAATTTTTTATTTGAATATGTCTTAACGAGGTTTGGATGCCCTAAGATTTTGATGAGTGATAGGGGTACGCATTTTTTGAATGAAACGATCAGTGCGATTCTTGAAGAATTTCAGGTGTACCATCAGAAGAGCACGCCCTATCACCAACAAGCGAATGGAACGGTAGAAGATTTTAACAAAATTTTTGAGCATGCATTGAAAAGGTATGCAACGCACAAAGGAATGACTGGGACATGCACGTACCTGTTGTGTTATGGGATTATAGGATGACCTACAAGAAGTTGACAGGACAAACGTCATTTAGGTTGGTCTATGGAATTGAAGCAGTAATGCCTATGGAGTATATTGTGCCAAGTTTACATATTACAGTATTGACAAGGATGGCTGATTGTGAGACCTTGGAGGAACGTCTCGCGCAGATCATGGAGTTAGAAGAAGATAACTTCCTTGTAGGATTTCACCAACAAGTGCAAAAGGAATGCGAGAAGGCATGGCATGATCGACATATTAAGTTGTGCACATTCAAGATAGATGATTTAGTGTTGTTAGATGAAAACAAGTTCACAAAATTTCTAGAAAAGTTTCAAATGCACTGGTTGGGGCCATGTGTTATTAAGGAGATCACAGATGGTAGTGAAATTCAACTCGCGAAGCTAAATGGGGAACCATTCCCTCAAAAAGTGAACTAAGTAGGATGAAGTTGTACATAGGGGATCCTGCCCCTACGTAATGATTATATGGAAGCAAGACAGTCTTAGTAATCTAGGCATCTGTAAGGGATTGTGGGACTATAAACTACGCTACCCAACTAAGTAAAGAACGTGGTAGGAAGGATGAGTGACGGAAAACAAGAGTGCGACAGGTGAAGTTGCGCTGGATGAGCTGCACCATGGAGGATGGTGCCACATAGATGGGTTGAAAGGTAGCCATTAGGGTTACTATTCATGATGTGATGGCCAAAAATCATTTAAGAGGAGTGGGTAGGCACTATTTATGGCGAATATCTTTGGAGATATGTCGCCAAAGATGCATTTATGATCAGAATTTGGGGGGAACGATTGGATTTGAATTCAAAACCTTCTATAAATTGAGCATGTTGGTCCACCGAAGAACACTTTGCATTCTGAGAGTTGTTTGGGCACTTTGTTGTTTGAATCTTATGAGTCGTCAATTCTGGGAGGATTTTGTGATGCGCCCCTCATTCGCAAATTTGTCTGCAGAAGACTGAGTGTTTTTCTTAAAATGAATCATTGCTACAAACCCCATAGAAGCCGTAAGTTCTGAAACTGTCATTTCTAATGCGTCGGACCTAGAGATTTCAAGTATGGAAGCTACAACCCCTGTGCCTACCACACCGAGGTTGTCTAGGCCGAAAGGCTAAAGTAGAAGAAGTTGATATTAGTAGGACATTCACTGAGGAAGAACCTGAGGTGAGACAGAAGGAGAAAAAAGATAAACAACCAGAGAAAGTGGTTGACCTGGAGGATGAAGAATTTCAGGTTGTGGAGGAGTTAGATGTGGAGGAGGGTGAGCCTATCCCATGACTCCTGGCTCCCGCCGTATATTCGTCTATGGAAGGGAAAAGGAAAAGTTACTGAAGACCTAGATTCCATGAAATTCATGGTGTCGACACCCCTCTTGCCTGAATAGGTGGAATTTGAAAAAGCGGTCTTAGCGCACATTCCCATGCTGAAAAAGGAGGATTGGGACCTTGCAGACCATGAGAGGTTACCACATTTGGCTACTAGAAAGTATATGACAAAAATTTACTATGAGGATATTGGGTTTATGCGGTTGGAGCCCATGAAGTAGGACAGAGGTGTTGAGCAGGTTGGGTTGTTGCACATGCTCTGTGTGCCACATTTTCATAGATCGAATATCAACATGGTGTGTGTGCGCCAGCTCCTTGCGCTAGTGCACGAAGAGTGCCTATGGATTGGTGAGCCCATCCCAATCAGAAACATGTTAATTCATTGAATAACGACGTTGCCTTACAAAGGATCATACCTTGCGAAGGAGTTGGAGGGAAAAGTGGGGAAAAATAATTAGCAAATAAGATGAAGGCCGGATATGGGCTCGTTAAGAAGTCACGCAGACATTCTATCCGCTTTATTCAAGACTAGGCGGTGCAGTTTGCTACCCAGATTCTTGCAGGCAAAATCATGAGGAAATGTTGCACGGATGAAGTTCTGGTGCCAATAGTATCACTAGTAGCCCAGTGCACGAAGGGAGTTCAATACAACTGGGCAAAGTATCTGTGCAAAGAATTCCTAGCGAATTGTTACAAGGCTCAGGAATAGAACAAGTCGTTCTATTATGCATGGTTGTTACTATCAATAGTCTTAATAGCATGGAAGCTACCGGAGGACAACCAGTTTCCTTCACAGGAGGACGATTTACAAAAAGAAATGAAGTTCACTTCATTGTGGTCGACGAAGGACCCAGAAAGGATTAAGGAATCAAAAAAATTCTATATTTTGATGGAGATGGACCTGAGGACAGTTGTCAGTTAGAGGCCAATGTAGTTGGACACCTTGTTCCATAAATTGACAGCCTTCGCAGAGTTCAAGGCCGATTTCCACAATGTTTCCATCAAGGTGCGAAAGGACCCAAAGCACCTATGGCACAAGCTTCCATATTTGGTATCTGAGACAGATGTGCAGAGATCATGGGGAGTTGGCCAACAGAGTGGCGCAAACCTACGGAGCTTGGTGTAGGAACAAGTAAAGGTTCAAAGAGCTATGCCGCATAGTCGACCATTGTGCAGAAGCTTAAGGAAGTAGCTCAGAAGGCTACGTGAGCTCTGGCTGAGAAGAGGAAGAAGTAAGTTGTTGCTAAGGCAACTGCAGACAAAGAACGATTGGAGAAAGAATGCGCTGCAAAAGAGTAGGCTGAGAAAGAACCCTTGGATAGATAAGAAGTTGAAGAGTCGACTTCATAGCACACACATGAGCAGGAGCTTTCAAGGCAAGAAGGAGGTGGTGGAGAGGAACAAAGCACTCCTTTCACCTTGAAGAAGCACGGAAAGGATTAGACTACTGAACAATGAAAGAAGCACAAGGCTGATAATAAAACACACTTTGACCCAATGGTCTTGAAGGAAGGGGATCTCGATGAGATCGACGATAAGGTCTGCGATACCACAATAGAGTTGTGGCAACAATTTGAGCAACAATATATGCAGATGCTAGGAACCATCCAAAAGGATCTGTGTGAGTTGCAAATCAATACTGGTAGGATTCAAGCAAGCGGGGTGCAAGCGAGTGTGGTGTAAGGAAGTGGAACAATAACAGAGATATAACAGACTCTAGAACTCAGGGTCATAACTTTACCAGACGGGTCCATTCGCGTGGAGTCAGATGAGGACTGTGTTGTGTTAAGCATAGTGAAGGACATGGGAGTTAACTTGGTCGCACTGCCACTTCAGACTCTCCATGCGTTGCATCAGGGGGTCTCGAACGAGATCAGGATCAGGGAGTAGTGCGCCCTCACCGTCATAAGTGAGTTCAAAGTTAATAATGAGCGGATGTTCGCAAAGAAAGCTCAGGTGTTGAAGGAAAAGGAGGAGCTACAGACACGCAATCAAAGCCTGGAGACAATCATAGAGAAAGACTGCAAGACCGTTTGAGAATTGAACATCCCGGAGGATGTCGCAGCTGCAGCCAAATTCTGAAAATTAGCTGCTGCGGTTCACGCATCAAAGGATGAGATTGGTAGGGTTTATTTTTATTTTCAAATGAAGATATCAGAACCGTAGCTCAAGTTGTGGCCAACTACCCCACTAGAGGTTCGGGAGAAACACGAAGCAACGATCAAAGAGAATATGAACGCATTGGATGCTGCAGTTATAGAATATGCAATGATGTTCGACCAAGCAATGGAGTTGTGGAAAAACTTGCAGGAGGACCCAAACTTGTAGAGGCTAAAAACAAATGTCAGGGAGACACAACGTAAGTATGATGAAGTTCGAGCAATGGCGCGCACTTTGGCACCAGCACAACGCCTCACGAAGTTACAGGAAGGCAAGCAGCTGCAAGCACAAACAAAATAATTACAGAGGAAAGAATCCCTTCTAAATGCCAGACTATAGTCATGGATAGAGGAAGCTTGCCAACTTACTCTCTCACTTCAGGAAAAGCTCAAGGTGTTGCACCAGACACAGAGGACAATGCGCCCAGTAGTTGAAGGCCCGACAACAGAGAAGTTCGTAGAGGAAGTACAACAGGCTCGACGCAAAGCATTGCTGAAGTTGCAGTATTATAGGTCAAGCTAGGTGGTCTCCGCAGCAAGATCAAGGTGCCAGCTGAGTTACTCAAGGGTGAGCCACCATATTTGTGTTGGGGGCATGTTGGAATAGGGTCCCTAGGGTTATTTTTGGGGTTAGTTAACCAAAATTTCGGTAAACATTTTGTAAAATGATGTAAAGTCTACGAGAAACGTGGATGCGGAGCGTGCAACTAGATATGAGTCAAAGGGGTCTTAGCCCCTTGTTTTGATAAGTAAATATGTTGGTTTTGAGACTCACCCATGGTCCGCGAACCATGGTATTGTATTGAAGAAATTTATATATAGTTGATTCATAGCGAGTCTAAGAGGTAACATGTGAATTACGTCAAGATAGAGATTTTTGGGCAAGTGTTAAGGCAGGAAGGCTCTGCTTCCTGTACTTGGGTGAAAGGGGAAGGCTCCTGCAGCTGAGTGCACAGGGTAAAGAAGTTTGTAAACTAAATGGTGAAGCATAATAAAGATTGATTTTGAATAAATATCAGGCATCTGAGTATTATTGTCTATTATTCTTATGTTACGATCTGTCGCATTATAATATTTTTTCTGTGGAATAATGAATAAATGTTATGTGAATTTAATGAATCTATCATATTTATGCATGTCTTAAGTAATTATCTATTTTTGCGAAGATAAGGGTTATTTCTGCTATGATTTCTAATGAATTGGATAGATTTGTGCGAGGGCAGATCTAGGGTTATTGATTAATGCACGAAAGTGGATAATCTGCCTATTTAGGGTATGCAAAGATTGATCATAGACCTTCGCGAAGGTCTAAAATCCATTTTACTCGATTTAATATATCAAACCATAGAATAGTATCGATCTGCGTGAAGGCAGGTGTGAAATATAAAAGATTAAGACCACTTATCACATTGTCTCTCGATATAGAAACCTGGTTGTAGCATCCCCAAATACTACTTCGGGAGGGATTGCAGCCTGCGCTATGCATGTTGTTTCTGAAAGGGCTAGAAGTTAGGGTTTTTTTGGTTGGCGCTAACAACTCTGAACCTTGGTCAGGCCTCCTTAAGCCAACTCTGAACCTTTGCTACTTCTGTAGAGGTGAAAACATCTTAGATGAAGGTGGGGATGTGTACCTGGCTTCTTCTTCAAGTACACATGCACATCATGAGGCATGGTTGATTGACTCAGGTGCATCCTTTTACTTCACTCCCCATTGGCAGTGGTTTTTCGAGTATGTGAAATATGATGGTGGTGATGTCTTCTTACGGGATCATAGGAAGGCTAGAATTGTCGGACGTAGGAAAGTCAAGTTGAAGTTGCAAGGTGGAAGGATTAGAACACTTCTGGGTGTTCTGCATATTCCTCCATTAGACAAAAATCTGATTTCTGTAAGCAAGATGGATGATACAAGAGTAAAGTAATGTTCGAGAAATATACTTGCAAGATGGTTTGGGGAGCACTGGTATTGATGTGGGGATTTTGGATTTGAACTCTATACAATCTTCGGGTAGCGTTTTTATTGATGGGTGCAATAGTTCTATGGTTCCTAAAAGTGGAGCAAAAAACCTTGTGGTCTCTAGAGAAAAGACAATGTTATGGCATCAAAGGCTTGGACATATTGGAGAAAAGGGCCTTTGAATACTTCATGGTAATGGTATGGTAGAAGGTATGTCTAATTTCTCTTTGGATTTTGATTTATGTGAATGTTGTGTATATGGGAAGTGAAATCGGGTGAGTTTCCCCTCTAGTGATAAGAGGACGAAAGGGATATTAGAGCTTGTGCAGAGTAATGTGTTTGGACCTATGTCTGTTCCATCATTGGGTAAGTTTGTGTACTGTGTATCATTTATAGATGACTTCTCAAGGAATACATTAATATATTTCCTTAGGAATAAATCTAAAGTCTTTGACATGTTTAAAGAATTTAAGGCTCTCATGAAAAACCAAATAGAGAAGAAGATAAAGGTGTTGAGGACGGATAATGGTCGAGAGTTATGCAAGAAGGAATTTGAAGAGTCATGTAAGAAGTGTGGTATAGAATGGAAGAAACTACTCCATACACACCTCAAGAAAACGGAGTTGTACAAAGAATGAACATGACGTTGATGGAAAAGGCAAGAATTATTTTTAGTGGTGCTAGGTTAGGAAAAGAATTTTGGGCTGCATGTTACCTAGTTAATACATCAACTTCATCAGCGTTGGATGATAAATCTCCACATGAGGTATGGACTCGTAAGAAACCCTCTCTTTCACATATGAGGATATTTGGTTGTGATGCATATGTACATGTTCCAAAGGAGAAAAGAACCAAGTTGGATAGTAAATCTGAAATGTGCATCTTTATTGGGTATAAGGATGGTTTAAAAGGTTATAAGCTTTGGAACTTAGAAACAAGGAAGGTTGTATACAACTGAGATGTGGTGTTTAGAGAGGTGAAAGATGTTATTAAACACGATGTCCTACCAAAGGAACCTAAGAATATAGAGTTTGAGCTAAAGGAGGAAGAATCAAACTCTACAACATAATAAGAATCAAAAGATGAAGAGCCACAAACTCCAGTTGTGAGAAGATCAGTTCAAGAAAGAAGGCAACTAGAAAAGTATAATCCATATGCTTTCTATTCATTTATATATTGTTGATGATGATCCCAGAACTGTCAGGAAGGTAGTATATTCAAATTATGGAAAACTCTGGAAAGAAGCCATGGTTGATGAAATGGCATAAATGGACAAAAATGAGTGTTGGAATCTCGTAGAGTTGTCGGCTAGATAGAAACCCATTTGAAGAAAGTGGGTGTTTAAGAAGACGATGAATGAAGAAGGAAAAGTGGAGAAATACATATCTCGGTTGGTAGCAAAAGGTTATTCCCAGGTGCTAGGAATTGATTTTGGTGCTATCTTTTCTCATGTTACCAAGGTAGCTTTTATTAGATTACTTTTATCTATTGTTGTTGCTTTTGATTTTGAGATAGAACAAATGGATGTGAAGACAACATTTCTTCATGGGGATCTAGAAGAAGAGATCTACATGAAGCAACCTGAAGGATTTTTGGTGAAGGGTAAGAAATAACTGGTATGTAGGTTAAAATATTATCTATATGGGTTAAAACAGTCACCAAGGATGTGGTATCATAAATTTGATACATTTATACAAGGACTTGGCTTCACCAGAAAATCAGATCACTGTGTGTATTTTAAATTAATTGATGACTATGTTATTTATTTGTTCTTGTATGTGGATGATATGTTGCTGATTGGAAATAACAAAGAAATTATCTAGGATTTGAAGACCCAATTGTCTTCTAAATTCGACATGAAATATCTTGGTGTTGCAAACTATATTTTGGGCATGGAAATTAAATGAGATCGGGCAAAGAGGAAGCTCTGGTTAAACCAAAGGAAGTATGTCGAGACAATACTGTAGAGTTTTAACACGCAGGATAGTAAACCGGTAAAGGTTCCTATTCATGTAGATGTAAAATTATCTGTTGAACAATGTCCCAAGACACAAGAAGAGGAAGAGGACATGTCCCGTGTTCCATATGAAAGTGAAGTCGGTAGTCTCATGTATGCAATGTTTTGTACTAGACTAAACATTGCACGTGCAGTGGGAGTATTGAGCAGGTTTATGTCAAAACTAGGGAAGGAGCATTGGACAACAGTGAAGTGGATTTTCATGTATTTTCGTGGCACTAGTGATTATGGTCTGTGCTACCAAGGAAGATCGGGACTAGACAAGGTTTTGGACATCTATGACTTTGTTGATGTAAACTAGGATGGAGATATGGATCAGAGAAGATCTACAAGTGGGTAGGTATTTAACCTATTTGGAGGTGCACTCAGTTGGATGAGCAAGAGACAATTTGTACTGGCACTTTCAATTATAGAGGAAAAATACATGACAGCCACTCATGTAAGCAAGGAAGTAGATTGGTTGCAGACATTGTGTTCAAATATGGGATTAGTACAATGAGATATAAGGATAGACTGTGACAACCAAAGTGAACTTTTCTTGGCAAAGAACCTTGTTTATCATTCAAAGATAAAGCACATTGATGTTCAGTATCACTTTGTGAGGGATATGGTTGATGAAAAAAAGGTGTTGCTGGTAAAGGTGGACACTTTGAAGAATACTGCAGATGCATTTATGAAGTCTGCTAGCACTAGAAAGTTCTCTTGATGTAGAGAAACAATGGGTGTTACAAGGCTGGACCAATGACTAAGCTCTCCTGTGACCCCTTGTGTGGAAAAGAAAACAACAAGTGGGAGAATGTTGGGTGTGTGTTATATTCTATCCACGAATATCCCTACACGCGAAGTCAGGGGGTTAGGGGGGGGGGGGGAATCCCCCTTGTCAGGGGGTTTGTAGGGGCCCAATAGCCCCCTTGCATGGGGTCTAGGGCAGTGCCCCAGGATTTTTGTTTTTGGACCCTATATTAGGTGGGCAGACCTACCTATGGTTTTTAGCATGGGTTTCACACATGATTTTGTGCATGATGGTTTTCTTCCCATGGTATTTTGTAGATTCGGTTAAGGGAACTGTGATTATGTTCTAATATAGGGTTAATGGATTGAGGTTTATGGATGCTTTGACATGTATATATGTATTGTAACATTGAAAGGAACATAATGAAAAATTAATTTGGTAGTCTTGCTTTTGGGATCTAGGGGAAAATATCTATGTATACCTATTTTATGTTTATACTCCCACCATTGTTTATTTTCTGTTTTTAGAATTCATATGTAGGTAATTTTTGTATAGGTTTAAAACCTACAACTATGTGAGAGCGAAGATGAAATTATAGCTGATTTGTTGTAGGTTGTATCTCTTCATTTTGCTGGATACTATAAAAGGAAGGACTAGTTATTTCTATATGGACGTAACCCAAATTGAGTGAACCACGTATATCTATGTCTCTCTTCTTTTATGCATTTATGTATTTGTGTTTTTACAATATTTTATGTATTTCATTCTCTATTAACTAATTTTTAAAAACTAGTATCAAAGTCGAAGGTCTATTTGGCTGATAAACTCTTAGGAGAGAAGGGTTCCTGGTTCGAGTGGGAGCAATGGTAGAAGATGGTAGGTTTAGGGTTGAGAAATTTAATGACCAAAATTACCAGCTATGGAAGTTGCTGATGGAATATTATCTGTATCAGAAATATTTGTACCTACCATTGAGAAGAAAATAAAAGAAGGCGATGAGTATGAAAGATGAAAAATCAGAGATTCTCAACAGAAAGGCACTAGGAACAATACAGGTGTGTATGGCAGCATCAGTGGCATTCAACATTTCAACAGAAAGGATAACAAAAGGTTTAATGACGACATTGGCCAAACTATATGAAAAACCCTTAGCCTCAAATAAGGTATTTCTTATGAATCATCTATTTAAGATGAAGATATCAGAAAGTGGATCTATTGCTGATCATTTAAATGAATTTAACATGGTTATCAATTATTTAAGTTCTGTAGGGGTAAATGCTGATGATGAAGTTAGGGCTCTCTTATTTCTATGCTCATTGCCAGAAAGTTGGAATGGCTTAGTCATGGATATTATTAACTCTACCTCTGGATCTAGTACTTTAAAGTTTATGATGTTGTTGGTGCCAACCTTAGTGAGGAAATGTGACAAAAAAGCTCTAGTGAGATATCAAGTAATTGTTTGACTGCAGAGACTAGGGGAAGAAAAAGGAAAGAGGAAGGATCCCAGGAAATCATAATAAGTTAAGAAAAGGCATATCCAAGTCAAGATCAGGGATAGTATGCTGAAAATGTCGGAAGGAAGGACACCTAAAGAAATACTACAAATCTTGGAAGGGAAAAGAAGGAAATGGACAATAAGAGAATAATAATGAAGTGAATATGACAGGTTATGTGTTGCAAGATTCTTTGATTCTTTTAATAGAGAAAATTATTGATACCTGGGTGGTCAATTCAGGGGCCTCATTCCATGCCACACCTGATACGAAACATTTTCATGACTATATTCAAGGATATTTTGGACATGTTCATCTGGGTGATGATAAACCCTGTAAAATCATTGGAATGGGTAAGGTTTTTATAAAGCAACATAATGGACACCAATGGCTATTTAAGGAGGTAAGGTGTATTCTATATTTGAAGAAAAATATAATTTCAACAAGGAAGTTGGGAGGTGAAGGGTGTGTAACTACTTTTACAGACAAAACCTGAAAGGTCATTAAAGGAGCCCTAGAAATAGAAAAAGGAGAAAAGGTTAGTACATTGTATTTATGAAATAGTATTTATAATTTTGTTAATGCTTTAACCTCCATAGGAGCATATAATACACTCTGGCATTATAGGCTCAAGAACATGAGTGAGAAGGGGATGTAGATTCTTCACTCAAGAAATGTGTTGCTAGGTTTGAAGCATGCTGATTTGGGTTTCTGTGAACTTTGTGTCTATGGAAAACAAAAGAGAGTCATATTTATCAGAGTTGGGAAAGAAAAGAAGAGAGAAAAATTAGAGCATGTGCATACAAATGTATGGGGACCTGCTTAGGTTTCATCTCTTTATGTCTCTCACTATTATGTTACTTTTATTGATGGTGCCACTATGAAAACCTGGATTTATTATATTTGAAATAAATTTGATGTATTTGATACTTTCAAGAAATAGAAAGATTTGGTTGAGAATGAGACAGGAAAGAAGTTGAAGTGTCTTAGATCAAACAATGGAGGTGAATGTTGCAACAAAGAGTTTGATAACTATTTATCAAAACATGGAATTCATAGAGAGAATATAGTTCCAGGAATACCACATGAAAATGGTGCGTCAAAAAGAATGAATAGGACAATCCTGGAGAGTGTAAGGTGAATGAGATTGCATGCAGGGTTGCACTTACAATTTTGGGTAGATGTTGTAGATATTGTTGTTTACTAATAAATAGAGGGCCTTCAAGTTCCTTGCATGGTCGTATTCTAAAGGAGGCATGGATAGGTAAAAAGGTAAACTACTCATTTTTAAAGACTTTCGGTTGTGAAACTTTTTTCCACATCAACAAAGAAAATAAAACAAAGTATGAGGAAAAATAAAATAAATGTACCTTTATTGGATAAGGTGTTAATGATTTTCGTTATGACTTATATGATTATGAAAATCACAAAATAATTAGGAGCAAATATGGCATATTCAGTGAAGAGGTCTTGTATAAGGATTAGATGTAGGAAAAGAAATAGGAAAAGGAAAACAAAGAATACACGGTGCTTAATGAGATCACAGAAAAAGTAGAGGTGCTTAAAAATCATAATTATCAGTAGCCACAACAACAATAACATCCACAACAGCAACAGGAACCTCAAACACCTGAAAGTGGTGTTAGAAGATCTACCAATATAAGTAGACCCCCTAAATGATACTCTCTTTCATTATATTATGTATCATGAACCAAAAAGACATGAATAAGTAATGCTGGTAGAAACGAGGAAGAAGTGGGAGCAAACAATGGAAGAACAAATGGACTCCGTAATGCATAACCAGACTTGGGACTTAGTCAAGTTTCTTATAGGTAAAACATCGTAGTAGAATAAATGGGTTTATAGGTTGAAGGAATATGATGGAGGTAAATAGAGGTATAAGGCTAGACTCGTGGTGAAGGGGTTTGCACAAAAGAAAGCTATAGACTTTGATGGATTTTTTTCTCCTGTTACTAAAATGACTTCAATTAGAACTATTTTAAGTCTAGTGGCAGCAGAAAATTTGCATCTTGACCAGTTAGATGTAAAGAAAGTCTTTCTCCATGGGGATTTCAAGGAAGACATATATATGAAACAACCATAAGGGTATGAGGTCAAAGGGAATGATAAATTAGTGTGAAAATGGAAGAAGAGCTTGTATGACTTAAAATGGGCTCCAAGGCAATGGTGTAACAACCCAGAAATAACAACACGTAATTAATTAGATTAATCAAGTGATTTATAATCAAAAAGCAATTTATCAACTAGTTAACATTAAATTACAAAAATATGAGTGAAGAGAGACAACTTACCTATGGAACGCTAGTTGAATGCTAGTCGAATTCTGCTACCTGCAACAAAGTCTTGGTGACGACTTCCACCCAACCGTAGGCTCAGTTGCACAAAATCTTGCTACAACTGGCCACCCCGGAGCCCTCAATCAACGTACTACTGCCAAGGTATCCTTTGTATCACAACACTATTCTCCCAAGAGAATGGATGATGGAATCATGGAATGCCTCTAATCTTCCTCCCCATCTATTAAATAGAGCAAACATTGGAAGGGGAACCACATGCACACACTCCATGTGTCAACATGCAACTTTACTGCTTTCTTGTTTTATTCTTTTGTTTCTACGTTTTGATAGCTTTACTGATTTTTACTATTTTTCTGCTTATTCTTATTTATATTTATTTAGAGCATGTAATTAATTTATTAATTTATTATTTATTATTAAGGGACATTACATACTCCCCCACTTTAAGGAACTTCATCCCAAAGTTAAGTTTTTATTATTTATTATTTATTATTAAGGGACATTACATTTATTTTTTTATTTATTACTTCATGTAACAGTCCCAACGTCCTCTGCTGAACTAGTATAACCAGCAGGCATGAAAAGTTTCACAACACCCGGGAAATCCCAAGGAATCTTTGTCCTTTTTCCCACTTTCGGAATCAGGCATAAGCCTCCTCGGTCTATATCCTAGTCCAAGTTTGGCCCAAGGCTCGCACCTGACTCAGACCTCATCTGCCCCCTGGGCCCCAAGGCAGGCATATGGTATATTGCTCAATGTCCCCGGGCATCTCGCAAGGTTGGCCCACTCCCTCCACAACTCACTGAGGTGCACAACCCCAAGCATCGAAGTCCTTACACCCCTACCAGACTTAAGCATCCCAATACAATACTAGGCACCTAGCCTTCAATATCAAGCACTTGGCCTCCTCAAGATGGTCCCATAGCCCCCAAGAGCTATCCATCAAGAGCTATACAAGACAAAGGAACCACTAGCATATGTAGCGTTGATTGAGTTTGTCCCCAGCCCATATGGTGTTACTTATTCTCCCTCGTGCGTATGGGCTCACACAAGATCATCAAATAAACCGGCCCTCTCGGCCCATTTGTGGAGTCCTATGAATCATCACATCTTAACATGCAACCAATGCATTAGCTATACCATCATAGTATCATAGAAAATAATCCACATGCCAACTCTTGCATGTCATAAAATCTGCATGCAATTACCACATGCTTCACATCCTAAAATATCATCATATAACATCAACATATCTCTATTAGAGATATATCATGACATCACATAATAAATGGAATCACACATCAACATAACCCCATACCATAACATCATAAATATGAGAACCATGTCAATACATATCAAATATAAAGCAATAATACACCATAAGCATTCTTATCATGAATCAATTTCATTTGCTTACATAAATAATGAATACCAACTATAAAATGAAATTATTCAACATCCCTTTAGGATCTAAGCTATCTCACCAATGTGATTAGTGTTATGTTTTCATCAAGATAACAATTACTTTTCAATAATCATTTCCACTTCTTTCAACTAGGAAGTTGACCATTTACACCATAGGTATAATCATCTAAGTACATCGTTAAATTTCACATGAGCCTCATCATCTTGAGTCTTAATCTCTCGTCACATATTCTTCCTTCCCCAAGGAAATTTTGGTGAAATTCATTGTTAAGATTTTACTAGTTATACAATCATTATTTAAATCATCTATCTCAAAATTAAAATCCCTTGGTTTTACATCCATTTACCCTTTGGCTTACCAATTCCAATATCACTATATGCAATTGCATATAAACACTAGGTCAACATGATTTAATTTTATATCATGCTTAATTTACTTGCATGAGGGTTTGTTGATCCACAAAAAATATTTTCTTATCTCGTCAAGTTCCTATCTCAATACCACTTGATTTCTTTATCATAAATTCACCCTTCTTCAAGTTGGACAAGAGATTCTTGCTCATTAAATAGTATCTTTATTTTAGATTTTGAAACAATTGGAAACACTACTACCATCATTGTCCATGAAAAATTTAAATGTGTGGTGTTTTGTGGAAACAACCACTTTTAACACTATGGAACAAAACTTGATGAGTTTCTCTATGTGAATTCCTACTCATGAAACAATGAGTGCAAATCAGTCAAGTACAACCTCTATTAATTGACTCTCACTTCTTTTGTCAATATGTACACAATCCTTCTCAAGGTATCCTTATAAAATTTCTAGCAAAATTCCTTCCTATACTTCAACTATTATTTTTTAACCAAAACATCTTCCTCGTTTATCATCACTGGTCATTATGAAAATTCTCAGCTTCATATCTTCACACTTTTAAACTATGTATATCATCACTATGACCATTACCAATCATGTTTCTCGGTCCACTCATCAATAACCTTAAAATAACTTTCTTCTTGATAGAACATCCCTTCATTTCCTCCTACTAGATATTCATAGATATATTTTTATTCTTCTCCTAGTCTTAATTTCCTAATATTCCATGTCTACTAGCTTCAAAAATGGAAACTTCTTCACTTTATTCTATTTTATTAAATTGACTTTAATTTCTCACCTCCAGTCATTGTGGTTTCTTTTCCTCCTCTCTTAAAAGCATAGCATTGATACACTTTGGAAATGTTGTTACTATTCCCCAACTTGGGTAATACCCTATAAATAAATTCATTAAGATGGCTACCAAATGTAATTTGCGTATCATTTCCTGTTTTAAGACATAAACATACTAAAATTACCTGATCATACATCTTGTTATCCATAATTCATGCATATAGTTAGTCACCTATGGAAAACTTTGATTGCCAATATTTTCTTCTTTATGTGCATCATCCTTAGATAGACCTTATAGTGATACCTTAGAGTACCAAGTTATGATTATACCAAACTCTTCCATTATGTTCTAAAATAGGTTTCCTCTTCTTACTGATTTCTTACCCTTCTTGTGACACTTCCTCTCAACCACCTTAAGTATCTATCTAGCACCTTTTTTTTTTCATCTAATCCAAGTTGGCCATAATCACATGAGCTATCATTATTTATCATCATTAGAAAATTTGCAAGTTTCTCCTTTCCATTTCTCCTTAGACAACTTTATCAAATATATGCAACTAGCCTTGAATCACAAAACTTCATGTAACATTATACTCAACATCATAATAGTTAATTAAACTAAACTGAAATCATAGTGTACGATTTAGATGTATCATAAAGTTTAAACAATAAAACATGCTTTAGATGCTCCATAAAAGTAGTTGTCTTAGCTAAGTAAGCAATCAATCTACTCATTAAAGTCCATCAATGTAAATTTTGAAGAATATGATCTACCAGATGTGATAAAGAAACCAAGTAAGCAAGCAATCAATCTACTCATTAAAATCCATCAATGTAAATTTTGAAGAATATGATCTACCAGGCATAAGGTAAAGTAGTGTAGAGGCTAAATTAAAAGTAATGTAAAATTCATGAACATATTTCTATGATTGACCATTTCCAATTTAAAAAGTAAAAAAATTCTGCAACAGTCACAAAAACAAAAGACAACATATTAAAGAAAATAGACAGGGATATTAAAGATATTAAAGAAAACCTAACAGTTTCCATAATAAACCCATACTATAATGACAAATCTCGTGCAGCTCCAAGCATCCCTTATTAAACTCCAATTTTTGTCCACCTTATAATTAAACTCCAATTTGAGCCATTGTACACTGAGTGGATAATGATCAGACAAGATTTTATTGAGCCACCACAACATGCTAGAATTAAACCCTTTGACTTAATAATTTGAAATAGAATGACTATATGCAATGAATGAAACAGAAATATAGAACTTCGAATGCCAATTACGGGAACATTCAGTGACAACAATGTGAGCAACCAAAACTATGATTTTTAGGTTGGATAAATTTGATATGCAATCATCATTTCGAACCTCAGAAATCATACTATTGCTGGATTGTATACTTTCAGTGGTGTGTGTGCTTTTAAATTTAATGCAAGGTGTACATCAGCTGTTCTCGAATATCTCTTTTATGTATGCTTAGTACTGTGCATGTTATTTTAATCACAATTTGGAAGAGAAACACCTACAATACACTGTCTACCAACTGTTTTGATATAATACCACAGTGAACCAAGCAAGTAAACTCAGATTTCTTTGTGGAAATTTCTAAGATATTCTAAATGGTTATCTTATGATTATGACTGATATAAATGAGTATTTTTTGGGGGCTGAACCATTTTTGGGCACAATATATGTTTCATGCTTGTGATTTAAATACTCTACGTTGTTCCTATGGTCATTATATAACTGTGTTCAAGTAAATGGCAAGAAAAAAAAATATACCTACAGTAATGCATCTATAAGCTGTTTGACAAAACATCTCACTGAAAAACTCAAGAAACTCAAAAATTACAGTGCGTTTATTGAGCCATTTCAAGAGGGAATAATACGAATGTAGATTCGAGCCGAGCTCTCCGGGTCAATCAGAAAGATTCATCAATTAGCTTCAATATACAGATAAGCAAGACAACAACATCATATAAGGATCTGAGGCAATGGTTAACTTTTGGTTTCCTTTGTTCTGTGGATTATATACCCTGCCCACAATCCTTGTCATTGAAAGAACTCTGTCAAAACAAGGCACGTAACTCTGTCACTAGAACAAGAATATTATTGTAGTCAGTATCAGAGATCTTCAAACGTCATCAACAACATACAACTTATCACTATATGCAATAGCCAAGTCTCGTTATATTGCCAAAGCTTTTATACATTTGGCAACTCTCCCAAAGAGAAAACAGACTGAGGTTTCTTGAAGATCTATTCTGTCAAAGCAATGATCTTTGCATACTACAACACAATCAACCCACCTATTTCTATGCTTTGTACAATCACCATAGATCAAAGAAAACTCACAAACTTGCGCATTCAGCGAAATAGACAGTCACACTACTGGAAACTCGGATAAACCAGTATCACTTTGGCTTTTCCTCCCTCTACTTAAGGTGAATCTAATCACCACTAGGGGTTTCCCTAAATAACACTCGTAAATGGCATTTCAGTTCATATCTGTGTTGCAGGGAAATACCTTATTTTCAACAGACATAGGATAGCTCTCAATGTGATATAGGTATAATGTACTGGAATCTCCTTCTCATGAATAGACAAATTCATCAACTAATGATTTTGGGACTAATCATCAAACTTTTGTTCCATCATGCAAATGGAGCTATTATCAAAATGAAGCACGTATTTTCATACAACAATAGAACAGAGGAATCTCTGAAATTAGCGTGTTTACTAAATACATGGATAGTAGCAAGAAGACAAAGTCACAAATTTGAAATAGAATTGAGATGTATTTTCTTTGAATTTGAAGAAATCACCCAGGAATAAAAAAAATGGTCCTAGTTCAAATTTTGGTTATTTATTTACGTAAACACCAATGCAACTAGATACATAATCCTTTGACAAGCGCTGATGGCAAGTACAATATTCAGAAGTCAAATTCTGAGGCAATTTCAAAGTGGTGAAAGTAATTCAAGAATCAAAGGCAAAGCTTCCCACTTGCTATCTCAACTCTAAAATCATCATACAACTGAAAATTTTCATTCATACATTTTATCAAATAGTCTGTATGCATCCATCCTGACGAAATAGTCACGGTGATTTCACTAATCGGAAAAGACGTCCAAATATAATCCAAATGAAGATATGCCCAATAATTTGTTATGATTTGTCAATGTTAATGCCCATACCAAGACTCATGCTATAGCTGGCATATTCTTCAGATTTATTAAAATACTCTAAGAAATTCAAAAACTATTGTGACACATAGTTATGGAACTATAAACTTTTAGGCACAGAAAATAGGCATTCCAACTTACAAATTTGAGTCTAAACCTGCATATAAAGTGGGCATTCTAGCCTACAAATTTGAGCCTACTTGTTGAGCAGATGCAAAGTTTTCAAGAACACATTTCATCAAACGGTTAGCATGCAATGTCAAAATCAGTGTCTAACTTTACGTACCCATGCTGCGGCAATTCATGATGAATTTAGGGGTGACCCCACCCTGAAGACTATGCTAATTTCGGGGTTGCTATAGGCTGATTTCAAATTTTGATAGCTACAAAGATTTTAAAATTGATTTCTGAAAATATCATTAGTGTTTGATCTGAAAATATCATCAGTGAGTCCCAAACATTATTCAGCAGATCCTTCCAAAAACAAAGAGGTTCACCCAGGAAAAGAAATATTGATATTTCTCAGCGTATTTATAGGAGCAATGATGAACTCTTATGTAGAAGTAATATTGGGAATTCCAAGCAATATACAGATTCTGCTCACATTTCGATAATGGATTCTGATGCTCCTAACAAAAAAACAAGAATTGAACAAAATCAACTCATAATGAATCAACTCCATTTTGAAAGCTTCTATTACAGAGAAAGTGGATGAGTCTACTGATGGGAAAGTGGTTTCCATAACAAGGGTAGGCAAAGAAACGATATCCAAGAAAATAAAAATACATCCTTCATCATGCTATGCCTTTAATGATAGTGAATCATCAATTAAAAATGGATATGTGCCTTCCTCAAAGAATAAGGATGGGGCTATTCTTGGGAATATCAGGCAAAGGTTCTTGGCAGCAAAGCCAGACATAGAGGAATTCAGGTTGAAAAATGATAATTTTCCCACTACAAAGAACCCAGAGGATGTAACAAATATTATTAGTAGCCAACACATGGTTCATGAAAACCAAGTTATTCAGATTACATACCATCATCATGAAAATATACCTTTTTCTGGCTTTCCTAAAAGGAAAAAGATATATGAAGTTAGAGAGTAGTCTGACGTGTGCCATTACTATGAAAAGGAAGAAGTGGAAACCATAGCTTATTTGAAAAAAACAAATAAAGAATATACTTCAAAATACCTAGAAGAAAATGAGGAGTACAGGGGAAATATCTCTATATTGTATAAATCAAAGAAAAAGTCATCCACTAGATATGGCAAGCTTTATACTAAACATATCCAAAAAAAACATTGAGAAACATGTCATTGAGAATTTGTTTGAGAAAGCTACTTCCGAACGTGCAGATCGTAGTAAGAAGTTAAGACTTTCCATATCAAATTCAAACTTGATTAAGGAAGAAAAACTATGTTCTTCTAGCAATGAAAATGGACAGCATGCCCTGAATCTTAGAAAATTGCAAGAAGAGATTAGTTGATTGCATATTGTGAACTTTTTTGTCCCCCAAATGAAGAATGTAAAGAATATCATGAAGATGCTGCTGTCATATTTACTAGTGAAGCACATTTGGCAAATTTGGAAACTTCTGGAGAGGGGAATATATTACATGGGGTTTATTCCTCAAAAGATGAAGTGGGTAGGTTGACAAGCCAGGAAAATGATGTTAAAGAAGCTCAGAGGGTGTTGGTGATGGGACTTGTTTTCTTATTGCTTATATTTGGGTGATTCTTCTTTCAGAAATTTGAACACAGGTGAGATTGACTCTTCCAGAAATTTGAACACAGGTGAGATTGACTCTTCCAGAAATTTAAACACAGATGATTTTACTTGCCTATCCATTCCAAACACCAAAACCCCATAGGCCCGAATTAATCAAGCCTCCAGAAATTTTAACTCAGTGAGACTACTTGCCAATCGATATAAAGGGAATTTAAGGACTACCAGTACTATTAAGCAATGCCGACTCCATAAAAAGCAATTCCATTTACTCCCATCAAATCTCCATAAAGCAAGATATTATACCGATATAGAAGATCAGAGACATGAATGCAACACAGGGAAGGAGTCCCACAAAAAGTTCGAGGAAGTTGAATAATTAGATAAATACAATGCTTCTCCTCTGATTAAGCTCTAGGGTAGGTGACTCCACTACCACGGGGTAAATAGAAAAACTCTCAGTGACAAATAGAAATCCACAGGCTACAGAGAAAGCATTGCAAACTGAAATAAGTATACCATGGTGATACTGCTGCGTCATGATTTCATCTAGGAAATTCTTAATATTGTCAACATTTAGTCAATCCCCTTTGCATCAAAAACTAAAGTTTCAGACAGCTGCACATGCTTACATGACTGGTCAATGTCATTAAATTTGTCCTACCTTGCTTTGTAACTTTAATGTCGTGCAAATCTTCCCTTGCTTTATAGCTTTCTTCACGGCAATCAATTGAAAACACCTTTATATTATTTTGTCTTTTATTTTGCTGTGCAGGACCGTAAAAATGGTTGAATAGAAAGTTATATGATCGAAGCATCATTTTTTTCTTGGTTAAAATCATTTAGATCGAAGTTTTTTACATTAAAATGTCTATAGGCCCTAAGAGTTGAACCTAGGCTCTGATACCATATGTAACAACCGCGAAATAATAACACATAATTAATTAGATTAATCAAGCAATTTATAATCAACAAGCAATTTATCAACTAGTTAACATTAAATTACAAAAATATGAGTGAAGAGAGACAACTTACTTGTGGAATTCTAGTTGAACGCTAGTTGAATTCTGCTACCTGCAACAAAGTCTTGGGGACGACTCTCCACCCAACCGTAGGCTCAATTGCACAAAATCTTGCTACAACTGGCCACCCCCGAGCCCTCAATCAACGTACTACTGCCAGGGTATCCTTTGTCTCACAACACTATTCTCCCAAGAGAATGGATGATGGAATCATGGAATGATGGAATGCCTCTCATCTTCCTCCCCATCTATTAAATAGAGCAAACATTGGAAGGGGAACCACATGCACACACTCCATGTGTCAACATGCAACTTTACTGCTTTCTTGTTTTATTCTTTTGTTTTTACTTTTTGATAGCTTTATTGATTTTTACTATTTTTCTGTTTATTCTTATTTATATTTATTTAGAGCATGTAATTAATTTATTATTATTTATTATTTATTTACTATTACTAATTTATTATTTATTTTTTATTATTTATTTAAAATTATATTATATTATTTATTATTAAGGGACATTACAAATGGTATCTAAAATTTGATAGGTTTATGTTTGAACAAGGTTACACTGTTATTGTATGTAGATGACATACTTGTTGCAGGGTCTAATATGTAGGAAATAAATGCACTCAAAAGAAAATTGGAAAATTCATTTGCAATGAACGATTTGGGTGCTGCAAAACAAATCCTTGGTATGAGAATAAAGAGAGACAGGAAAAATTAGAAGTTAACGTTGACTCAGAGTGAATACATAGAAAATTGCAGGAAAGATTTAAAAACTAGTTAGTAGACATTTGATTAGCGATTTCAAACTAAGTAAGGAGATGTATCCCAAGACTCAGTAAGAGATGGATTATATGTGTAAATTTCCATATGAATCAACAGTTGTAAGCTTAATGTATGCAACGGTATGCATAAGGCCTGATATTGAACATGTAATGGGAGTTGTAAGTAGTTATATGAACAATCCAGGAAAAGAGTATTGGATGGTAGTGAAGTGGATTCTTAAGTATTTGAGGGGTACCACAAATCAAGCATTATGCCTTGGCAGTTCAAACATTGCTCTACAGGGATATGTTGATGTAGATATGGCGCATGATAGATAACATAAAGAGCACCACATGGTATGTGTTTACTATAAGTGGAAAAATTGTCAATTCAGTTTCAAAATTGCAAAAATTGTTGCACTTTCAACAATGGAAGGAGAGTATGTTGTTGATATAGAGGCTAGTAAAGAAATGCTTTGGTTACAAAGGTTTATGGATGAATTGGGCAAGAAGTAGGAGATGGGCAGGTTATATAGTGACAGTCAGAGTGCCATTCATCTTGCAAAGAACTCAACGTTTCATTCCAAGACAAAACATATATAACTTAAGTACCATTTCATACGGTCGATGTTGGAAGATGGACAGTTGAAGCTGGAAAAGATACACACTAGCCAAAATCCTGCAGATATGTTAACAAAAGTTGTAACCAGGGAGAAACTAAGATTCTTCTTAGTTTCAATTGGTCTTAAAGTATGATGGTGAAGATGAGAAATAACCAGGTCCAAGTGGAGTCATTTTCCAACAAGTGAAGGAACAATGGAGTTTATATAATTGGTCTCCGAAAGGGAGATTATTGGGTGTCGAGCCTAATTATCTTCTTGATTGTTTTGAGGGTTTTTTGTTTCATCTATGTTGGATCCTTGTTCCTAACGGGGTGGCAATGCCACTCGTTTAATCGTCATCATGGGGGTCCAGGGAGAGTGAAGACAAAATTTGTGAGCCACCTGATGGGGGTTCAAGGGCAATTCCACCGAAGCTAAAAATAGATGAAATTTTGCCTTGTAAAATATTGTAATTTCGTAATCAATCTGGGTTGTTCATTAGGCAAATGATCTGATGGTAGAAGTTATGTTAATTTAAGGTTTTTTTCCCTAGAAGGCAACCCTCAGTTTATATGAGGGAATTGTATTTCGACTTTGTATTATGATTATAAGCGAGAGAGGAGACTGTGTGAGAGCGAAGAGGAAAATTTTGGACTAATTTGTCTAGAATCTATCGGGGATTCATTGAAATCACAAGTTTGAAAGGTGAATTCTTCACAATAAAAGTGCCCCAAGGGTTTTTGAGGGTGTTGAATCCATATATGTAGTGAAAAACCTAGTTTAAACAACACAAATCAAGATTCAACCACAATTTATTTTGTTGAATTCTAATCAGAAATCCATCGGAAACTCAAAAAAGTCACAATTAAAGACTACTCCAATACTAATATGTTTCTTACTAGAGAATTATTGCTATTAATTATTATCATTAGGATTCTTTTCTAGAAGCTTGTTGTTATTAATAAATATAATTCACAATTATTAAAGTGATTTATAAAACTGAAATTAATATGATATGGTTAGGAGGTTAAGATTAATTGGGTTAATGGCTATTAAATAAATTACAAAGAAATTACATAAGTTGAGTGAATAAATTCATTAATCTAAATAATTTAAGTTAATATGCAAACAATTTTAGTTAAATTCAATTAATGTTCATTCATTTGCACATTAAATAATCTATTCAACTCACATAATGATGTAAAATGGAGAAGATTAGTAATGTTGTGCTAAATCCCCATTCAGAATAAAACCCAAGATTCTTATCATTTTCTTATTAAGTGCTTAAGGATTCACCATGTTTTCTTAATTAACTGGTTCCCATGAGTGTTTCTTATGTAAATGTTATAAACAATTTAACATAAAACATATGTTAAACAACAACAAAATAACAACAAAGAACATCAAAATACAACACACAACACAGAGGTTTGATGAGGAGTTCACCCCTCATGGGCTACCTCTCCTTGGTCCAGCTTCCAATGCTTGGGCCTCTCTATTATGCTCCAAATAACAACAAAGTGTGTTTACAATGCTCAAACGCCTCTGAAACCTCTCTCAATGAGTTTAACATAGCCAAAACTGCTAGAATTGACTCTTTTTGCACCTAATTTGGATAAGAACTGAAGAAGTTGTGACTTCTCCTAGTTTCCCCACTATTCATTCCACAAATTACTCTAAAATTGAAATAATCCCACAAATCCGCTCCAAAATCCGCTAACTGAGTGAGAATTTTTCCGCACGGCAGGCCATAACCTTTTGGCTGATCTTATCGCAATCAGCAAGTGTTGTGAGCTTATGGTTTGTGAATAAAAATGGGCGAGTTGTTATTGCGATGTGGAGGACCCGACGGGAGTATAAACTAGAACCTATAGTGGCATAGCATTCGAGAACTATCACATTTTGCAATCAGTGGTGTACTAGTGAATAACAATATGTGAGTCTGACCTGTTGCGATATGCGATTGTGATATCGCATCGCAACCCAAACTCGTCGGAGGCAATTCTGAAACACCTTCCCTTCATCAATCTGCGATTGGGATCCATCGCATCGCACCTTCAGCTGATTTCTGAACGCCTTCCCTTCACTGATTGCAATTGCGATTTGCGATTGCATTATCGCATCACAACCCTTCCCTACTCGAGGCTGATTTTCAACACAATTCACTTGCAACTGCGATTTGCGATATGTGAGGACCAATGGTAGCCTACCACTTGGTACCTCCTCATTTTTGAATACCTTGCTACATCATCCAATCTTGCCATGTGGACAAGTCAAACCTGAACTTTGACTTGCTCTAACTTCTGCATATGAGATCAGATTTGAGTGTTGTTCACACTGTTAAATTCTGAATGAAGAACTCTTCAATATGACGGCGAGTTTAACAAAATTATGACACTTTTATTTTTGAGCACTTGATCACTCCTCCCCACTGGAAGCCTTTTGGACCCCAAAAATATCACTGTCAATTGTTTAGCGGGTGAGGGTACAATTCCCTCACCTTTCCAACCTCTATCCATTTAGATTTTGAAGGAATTGTACCTTTGAGCCCCACTCGAAGATATTCAATACTTCCTCTATTTGATGTCCTTGTTCTTCTATCAAGTATAGTGTCTTGTTGAAGCTCATCAAGGAATTCTGGAGAAAAATCTCCAATAAAGGGAATCTGAATATTCTCTCCTTGATCTTCAATCAAAGGAGGCTCATACAATCTCAAATTTTCAACATTAACAATGGAATAAATTTTCATATATGAAGGCAAATCAAGCTTGAAAGCATTATTACCAATCTTTTCTAGAATTTTAATTGGACCATAAAGGATTGGTTTCAGCTTTTTACCTTCAACTTGAAGCCTTTCCTTGCTAATGTAAAGCCAAACTTCATCATCTACTTGAAACTAATGATCCACATGATGCTTATCATGCCTTACCTTATACTTGTCTTGACTCTTTTATATTTGTTCTTGAACTGTTTGGTGAATCAACTGAATTTTTTCAATGAATTTCTTTTCTCTGTCTATGTCGCTATGTCCATCTACAGCTACATCTTTCTCAAAGATGAAATCCAAAGGCAATTTAGGCAAATAACCAAGACATGCCTCAAAAGGCGAAGTTAGAGTAGAAGAGTGTTTTTCTCGGTTGTAAGCATGTTGAATGTAATGCAACTATTCATCCCACAACTTAGGATGTTTGCTACAATATCCTTTTAGAAAATGAATAATTGTCATGTTAACCACTTCAGTTTGACCATCTGTTTGCGGATGGACGGCTGTACTTTTCTTCAACTCCATCAAGTTCCATAAATTTGACCAAAAATTCCCAAAAAATCAGGAACCACAATCACTTACAATAGAAGTAGGTAATCCAAAATGAACCCATACATTTTGAAAGAAATGTTGAGTTGTTTTTTCAGCTGTAATTTTTTTTTTACAAGGCATTAATATGCACATCTTTCTGAACCTATCCACAACTACATACAAATAATCATGACCATTTCTTGATAAAGGAAGACCTCCTACAAAATCCATAGAAATGCTCTCCCATGGACGTGAAGGCATTGGAACTGGTGTGTACAATCCTAGTTTCATATTACTATGCTTACTGACTGCACACAATGAACAACCTCTGATAAAAGGTGACACACTTTCAAGCATACGAGACCAGTAAAAATACCTCTGGAGATTTGCGACTGTTTTACTTACACTGAAATGTCCAACAATAAGAGAAGTGTGCGCTTCCCTTGTGACATTTACTCTGTCTCCCTATGGAACAAAAAGTTTTCCCAAATGATACAATAGATTATCATGTACATGGTAGTCTAATTCCTCAAATTGGTGGCCCTGACTCAAGTTTGAATATACCTCTTGAAAGTTAGCATCATGTGCATAATGTTCAACATAACTTTTAGGAAAAACAGAATGATTCTTGGGTAAAATGGCTACATTAACAACCGGTCTAGCAAGCATACCAACAACTCTATTATAAATACCTTTTTTGTACCTAATTACCAAGTGGAATTTCTGTAAGAATCCAATCCAATGAAAGTGTCTTGATTGCTTCAATTTTGTTTGAGATTGCAGATATTGCAAAGGTTGATGATCAGTGTGAATAATGGTTTTTTTTCCCATTAAGTAATGCTTCCATTAATTCACACCTTGCAGCAATGCGTAAAGATCTCTATCATATGTAGGATAGTTAATAACAACACCATTAAAAATATTAGAATGAAATGAAATGGGCTTACCATGCAGTAAAAGAACTACACCCATGGCATAAACACTTGCATCTCTTTGTATCTTAAATGGTTGTTTCAAATCCAGCAATGCTAAAACTGGGGTTGAACTAATCTTTTGTTTTAAAGCATCAAATGCTTTTTGTTGTTTGCCTCCCCACTGGAAGAGAACCTTCACGTTGGTCAAAGCATGTAGTGGAGCTGCTATGGAAGAGAAATTAGCAATGAACTTCCTCCAGTACTGTGTTTCTCCCAGAAAACTCCTTACTTCTGTAACTGATTTGGGTATTGGCCAATTCACAATGACCGAAACTTTGGAAGGGTCAATCTTCAGCTCACCTACTCCAACTATGTGGCCCAAATACACTAAGGAAGTTTTCTCAAATTCACATTTAGACATCTTTAGAAATAATTGTTCTTTTTTCAAGACATCCAACACTTTCCTCACATGCTGACATGCCCTTCTCATGATTTGTTGAATATCAAAATATCATATAAAATGACATTTACATACTCATCAAGAAAGGATCTTAAAACATCATTCATAACTCTCATGAATGTGGCTTGAGCGTTGCAAAGACCGAAAGGCATAACCAACCACTCAAACAATCCCTGTTTGGTTTTAAAAGCAATCTTCCAAATATCCTCCTCATTTATTCTAACTTAATGATATCCACTTCTCAAGTCTAATTTAGTGAAATATTTTGCATTCTTCAAATGATCTAGAAAATTGTTTATTCTGGGTAGTGGGTATCGATTCTTTATGGTAATTTTATTCAAATCTTGATAATCTACACACATACACCAGGTTCCATCTTTCTTGGGTACCAAAACAATTGATGAACCACATGGAAAAGTAGAGGGATGAATTATACCTTTATCTAACAATTCTTGGACTTGTTTCTTAACTTTTAAACTTTACAAAATTGGCAGTCGATACATAACGATATTTGGGAATGGACAGTGTTGTTGTAGCTCAATTGCATGCTGAATTCCCCTTTTTGGTGGAAATCCCTTTGGTTCTTGAAACACATCTCCATTATGATTGACCACATCAACAATTCAGGTTTCAGCTTCACGTCATAGCCTACAAAGGATTCACGCTTTGTGTCATTCTTCTGCTTGATCATAAGGAGCACAAGATTTTTGCTGGAATTGACCAGTTGCTTCATTTTCCCTGCGTTTTCTAAAGACAGATTAAGCTTTCTATGATGGGTTCTCAAAATATACTCCGCTCCATATTTGAACAAATGATATTTATTCTCAAATCTATGGAAAACGACTTTCCTATCATACAGATACGGGCTTCCCAACAATATTCCAGAAATATCCGGTGGCACTACATTTAATTCGACTTCATCAATGAAATTGGCAGTAATAGAAAACCTGAAAATGCATTTCCTTGTGACCTGAAGATTTGCATCCTTGGTTATCCAACCCAACGGATACGGTTTATGATGAGGCACAGTTTCCATATTCAACTTCTTGACCAAGTATATAGAAATTAAATTTGCCCGGGATCGACTGTCAAACAACGTATCAATCTTAGTGTGTTTTGAAATAACTTTCATATGGAACAACTCAATTCTGTTTTCTTCATTTGAAGCGTTGTTGGAGTTATTTTCTGTGTTGGTGCTTTCCACAGCTTCCTCTTTGCTTGTTTTTTCCACAACTTTTCCTTTAGTGACTATGACTGTAATCTTTGTTTCATCACTTGAGTTGGAACCCAAGTCTTGTTATACAACAATGTTTATCTTCTATTTCCTTTTATTGTTAAATTTCTTCTTCCTTAATTTAGGTTGAAGCTTATAGCAATGCGCTTCATCATGGCCCTCTTTCATTAGGGGACTTTCGAGGTCTAAAATGGGCCTCCTAAGAAAAATGTACAACCAAAATAAAATTTATAAGAACCAATAGGATTCAAGATGATGATGTGATCCGGATTTAAACAGGAACGCAACAAATTACAGAGATAACCATAAACATAGAGATGCAGTGGAAATAATACTTCATTTCATTAATGTAAACTACTAAAATATGCTTACAAACAGAAATGGAAATAAACCAGCTAGGGCGACGGTAGCTTATCTCTAAGAAGAGATGTGGCGGCTACATGCCTCTAAACTCCCTTACAATGAGGCTCAAGGGCCTTTCTATTATTGAACAATAAGATCAAACCCTAAACAACCAAAACCCTAACCTGAGGAGATGTAACACCAAGAGTTTATGGGCCCCGTTGGGGTGAGTTGGACAACCAACTTCCTGGGGTCGCGGTTTGGTCATATTATCTCCGTTTGACGTGCATGATAGCCCGTTGGAAAGATCTCTCCAAGGACTACGACAAAAAGGAGAATTTTAGACAGAAAATCATTGACGGTAGATTTCCAAAAAAACATTGTTTAGGGCCTCAAAATGGCTCTGAAAGTTTAGGACCCGAAAAACTACTAAAAATAGTAATTTGTGCTACAATTAAGGAAACTGAAAAACTAAAAGAAGCAATGGTGGGGGTCCAAGTGGAATCGGCAGGTGGCCACCAATATCCACCTATATCATTCCTCCCCCCTTAGGAAGCAATGGTCCCCATTGCATTGAGTTCCTCCATGAGATGAGGGAACTTCTGCTGAACTTGGTCCCTGGGGAGACACTTTCCCTGGTGAAGGAGTTGCCTTGCTTTGACAACTCGATACAGTTGGATATTCTGCTAGCGAGTGTGCTTGATCTGTGTGTCCATGATCTGATCAGTTGCAACTTGTTCCATGCAATTTGGATTTAACTCTGTGGGTGTGAGCTATTCTGCAATGTCGGATGTGTTTAGTAATGGTGGAAAGTATGACCGAAGGCGGTCCATGTTGAACACTGGGTGCAGGCCAAGGAATGGGGGAATGCTGAGCTCAAATGCATTGTCTCCCACAGCCTTGGTAATAGTGTAAGGACCATATCGGAGTGGTTTGAGTTTCCGATAGGCTCTAGTAAGGACCATATCAGAGTGGTCATGTCGCTGCTTGTACTTGGCATTTGATTTCTCTATAATGTCATGAACCTGCTGGCGAATATGTTGGATGTGCTCAATGAAGCTGTTTGCCTTATATGTTTCGGACTGGACATGATCCGAATATACGTGAGTAGTTGCAAATGGCATGGCCACATCAATGGGACATAGTGGCTGGAATCCCATCCCACCTGAAAAGGGCTATGGCCAGTCGAGTTATGGAGAGCCTGGTTGTAGTTGTTCTGAACATAGGGGAGGCTCTCATCCCATGTGCGTGGATACTTTGAGTTGTACATGCGCAGAATGTGTATGATCATCATGTTGACAACCTCTTTCTGGCCATCAGTTTGAGGTTGGAAGGTTGTGGACTTAGTGAGTTTGGTGTCCAGCATCAACTAGAGACTGGACCAAAATGTATTGAAAAATCTGTTGTCCCGATCTGAGATGATAGACTGTGGGATCCCAAAGTGTACCCACACTCGTTCAAAGAAGAGTTTAGCAGTGACTTCTGCTGTGATATTCTTCTTGCAGGCTGCCATAATGGCCATCTTCGAGAACCTGTCGACGACCACAAAAGCATAGTCATTTCCATGCTTAGTGGAAGGAAGGCCTGACATGTAATCCATGCAAATGGGTTCCCAAGTTCGACTACGAGTAGGCAGCGGGGTATAGAGGCCTTGCTTCTTGATGATTAGTTTCGCAATGGCACAGGCAGTGCATGATCTAATGTACTTCCCGACATCCTGTTGAATATTCAACCAATAGAAATACTTCTATAGTACTGCCACTGTTTTCTCGACCATGAAATGCCCAATAGCCTGACTGTAGTGTGCTTCCAAAATCATCTTGGCACGCTCGTTTGAAGGAACACAAAGGTGAACCAGGTGGCATAACAGGGCATCTTGGAGGTGAAAATTTGGAACATGCTGACCCTCCAAGAGTGTCTAGTATGTGTGGCCGAATTCTAGGTTGCTTTTGTAGAGAAGTGGCCAATCAGAAGTCTCATGCCCACAAGAGTTGAGCATAGTGGTTAACGCCATGATCGGTGGTCGACTAAGGCAATCTTCAACATTATTGGTTCTGCCCTTCTTATACTTGATATTCAAATGGAACTATTGCAGGTATGTGGACCACTTCTGATGCCGATCATTCTGCAATTTCCCTTGGGTTTGTATGAACTGCAGGGGTCGGTGGTATGTGTGGATGACCATTTCGTTCCCCAAAATGTAATTCTTCGATTGTCAGCATGCCTACACAATGGAATACATCTCTTTTTCATAAGTGGGATACTTCAGGACCATGTCTGAAAGTGTCTCACTGTGATATGCCACTGGATGCCTGTGTTGAGTAAGGACTACCCCAATAGCATAGTCAGAGGCTTCTGCCTCGACCTCAAATGGTTGTTGCAAGTCTGGTAATGCAAGCACTGGTGCCGAGCAGAGGTGATCTTTCAACTCTGTGAATGCCTTTTGTTGAGATTCAGACCAAAAGAATTTTTCTTTCGCTCCTCCATTGGTGACTTCACTCAAGGGCCAAGTGATATGAGAAAATCCCAACACGAACCTACGGTAGAAGTTGGTAAGACCTAGAAAGTTGCGAAGCTCTATCAAAGTGGTTGGAGATGGCCAATCCTGAATGACCCCGATCTTGGCTGAATCCATATGCACCCCCTGTTCATCAATAATGTATCCCAGATACTGAACCTAGGTCATGCCAAAAGTGCATTTCTCCAAATTGGCACATAACTTGTGTTGCCGCAGTGTTTGGAGAACCTGTCGGGTGTGGTGGAGGTGCTCTTCCCAACTATGGCTCAAGATCAGGATGTGATCCAAGTATACCACTACAAATGAGTTGATGAATGGCCACAATATGTCATCCGTTAGCCTCATGAAGGTTGCAGGAGCATTCGTCAATCCGAAAGGCATAACCAACCATTCAAAAAGGCCCTCCTTGGCTTTGAAGGTAGTCTTCCACACATCGAAGGGTTTGATTGGTACCTGGTGATATCTTGACTTCAAATTGATCTTGCTGAAATATTTCGCCCCCTTAAGTTGGTCCAGGAGGTCATCAATCTGTGGGATTGGGTAGCTATTGCAGACGGTGATCTTTTTCAACGCTCGATATTCAATACAGAGTCTCCAAGTCCCATCCTTCTTCTGTACCAACATGATTGGGCTTCCACAAGGTGATGAACTCGGACAGATGTGACCTTTCTGCAACAACTCCTGAATCTGCCTCTTGATTTCATCGTTCTCCATAAAACAACACCGATAGATTGGTCCATTAGGCAATGGAACACCTGGGGTTAGATCGATGGAGTGCTTGAACTGACAATGAAGAGGAACCCCTGTGGGGGAGGTGAAGATGTCCTCATACTCCTCTATGACCTTGTCCATCTGTAGTTGTCACGAAGAGGGGCCCTGTCTAAAGGTTGTGGCCACCGTCTTCTTCTTTACTTGAGGGCATATCATCAGGAAAACAAATTTCCCAATTTTAGAAATGAGATTACTGCATTGTTTCGCAATAACCAAAGAGATGGTGGTAGGTGGTGCTACCTCTGGTACCCTGTACAACTTATTTCCCAAAGCAACAATAACAGCACGGGGCCTTCATTCATACACAAAATGTCGCTTCCACAAGTATGGTTGTCCTAATAATACATCACAAACTTCAAGGGGAGAAATGTCACACAATACCTCATCCATGAAGGGCTTGATGTTGTATGGAAGGTGACATTGTTGTCTCATGTGGAGATCCCATCCTTGGTGAAGCCACCCGATGGTGTATGGTTGTGGATGTGTTGTGGTCGGTAAGCCCAGCCACTTCACGACCTCTGCCGAAATGAGGTTCTTTTGGCTTCCACTGTCGACAATGAACTATAGTGGGGAGCCCTTTACCCACATCTAGGAGTGGAAGAGACGCTCCTCCTCCTCTGGATCTTCGGGTTCCTCCTTCTGGATCTTCGTGGTGGCGACGGTGGTGTTGGGCTCTGCATCGATAATCTGCTTCCCTTTTTCATTCCCCTTGTTGGTTCTGACTCAGAGTCGGAACATGCATATGATTCTGAAACCTTTAGCTCGGCCACCAGTGATTGCTTGGCCCGACACTCACTTGTGTTGTGAGTGGAGCTCTTATGGAACTCACACTACTTTCCCGTGTCATTTTTCAGCTTTACGACATTGTTCTTTGCTTGCAGCTTTGACGGGTTGTCTTGGGCCACCCTGCCTTGGCTTCATCCTTTGTTTTACGGTTTGGTGGCACCTTTCCCTTGCTTCAGATTTGCAGATCCAAAGTCTCACTTCTTCTATTTAAACTTTTGCTTTACCTTGACAACATATCAGTATGTCGTACCGAGCGAGGAGATGTTCAAGAATTCTACTTCTTCCTGGATGTACTTGTGCAGGCAGCCATGGTATTTGAGTACCAAATGTTTCTCTATATCCTTGATCCCCAACTTTGTGCGAAGGGTATGGAAAATATTGGTAAACTCTGGCACATCTTGGTCCCTTCCCTGCCGCAGCGTGGTCCACTTTATGTATTGATCTTCATAGCTTCCGACAGGGTAGTATTGCTCCTTGATGGCATCCCAAAATGAATTCCAAGTGGGTGTGGTTGAAAATAGTGAGCCTATACTTTCATCCTTATGCTCGCAGTAGGTTTCCCACTAGTCCTTGACGTGGGGGACTACTTTGAGAAGAGTGAAAATAATCTTTTCCCGACTGGAAAAATCATGAACAGAAAAATAACCCTCTAGCAGATTTAACCATTTATCGATGGCATCTACGTCTATCTAACCCTCGAATATGGGGATTTCAAAATTAACCTTTACCTTAAATGATGTGGCATTTCCAGAGTCATTGTTGGAAACTGATGCATCACCCCTGGGTAGCCGTTGAAGGATCTTGGAAAAGCTATCCATCATCGCGTTCCTTTGTCGCTCGAGGGCTTCTTCGAGCAAGATTTTGATAGGATCTCCTGCCCCCTCATCTTTCTTTTCATCCGCCATGGGAGGCTGTCGGGATTTGCGAGGCTGGTCTTGCAAAGGTTCGACCAGTTCAAGCCCTAACTCCTTATATCCCGACCTCGTTGGGGACATGCAAAGAAAAACAGAGAAAAATAGCAGATCGCTCTGATACCACTGATCTGGATTTAAACAAGAATGAAACAAATTACAGAGATAACCATAAACACAAAGATGTAGTGGAAATAATACTTCATTTCATTAATGTAAAATACTGAAATATGCTTACAAACAGAAATGGAAATAAACCAGCTAGGGCGATGGTAGCCTATCTCTGAGAAGAGATGTGGTGGCTACATACCTCTGAACTCGTTGCAATGAGGCTCGAGGGCCTTTTTATTATTGAACAATAAGAGCAAACCCTAAACAACCAAAACCCTAACCCGAGGAGATGTAACACCAAGAGTTTATGGGCCCCGTTGGGGTGAGTTGGACAGCCAACTTCCCGGGGTCGCGACTTGGTCATATTATCTCCGTTTGATGCGCATGATAACCCATTGGAAATATATCTCTGAGGACTACGACAGAAAATATGATTTAAACAAATAATTGATGGCGGTAGATTTCCAAAAAAACATCGTTTAGGCCCTCAAAACGGCTTCGGATGTTTAGGACCCGAAAAACTGCTAAAAATAGTAAATTGTGCTACAATTAAGGAAACTGAAAAACTGAAAGAAGCAATGGTGGGGGTCCAAGTGGAATTGGCGAGTGGCCACCAATATCCACCTAGATCATGATGTCAACCATGGGGGATTATTCACCATTTTTGGAATAAAAAAGTAAAAAAAATAATAAAATAATAAAACTAATTTTTCAACTCGTATTTTCAAATTATCTCCCTAAGTTTTTAATCAAATTTCGAGCAGGAGTACTCGGTGGATGCAAAATTTGATTCCTCATCCAGGGAGTACCCATGTTGCATACTTTTGATGGACCCAACTACCTAAAAAATAGGAAATATATGGAATCATGTATTTCTCATTATTCATGTAGCAGGGTTCATCGAAAGTATGCAACATGGGTACTCATTGGATGATGAATCAAATTAGGCATCCAACGAGTGTTGTTTCTCAAAATTTGAGTAGACCCATAGGGAGATAAGTTGAAAATATGAGTTTAAAAAGTAGTTTTTTATTTTTTCCCTCTAAAATTTGATGATGTAATATAATATTATTTTATTATTTCCACTATTATTTTATAATTTCCTTAGGAGGCCCATTTTAGACCTAAAAATTCCCCTAATGGGAACAATTCTTGCACATGGATTTCTCCCCTTCTTTCTTAACAGAAGCATTTTTCTTCTGCTTTCCTTTAGATTTCTTTCCTTTTTCACCACTCTGGAATGGCTTCTTCTTACCTTCTTCTTTTACATTTTTCCCTCTTACTTCGAGGTGTGTAGCTTGAACACAGACCTCATAAATATTTGTGGGATTAAACATAAGAATGGTGTGTCGAAGATAGATATGCAAACCTCCTATGTATTTCAATAAAGTATCTTATGACTGCAAGTTTACTCCTAGCATAAGAGCTCCTCTCCTAAAATCCTGAGTATACTCTTGCACATTTTGACCTTTTAACTTTATATAAATTTGCCAATTCATTATATCTTTTTGCATATGAGCTAAAGGGTAGAATTGTCTTTTTATAGAAGCAATGAAATTAGACCAAGTAATACAGATCTTACCATGTTTTTTGATCTCGTCTTGAGTCCTTTATTCCCACCAAATGAGTGATGCACCTTCCATTCTCAATGAAGCCAACTAAATTTTGATATCATCCTCTTGAAGGTTCTGAATCCTGCAATAGACCTCCAACTGACGAATCCAATTATCAAGCTTCTTTGCGTTCACTTCACCATTATACATGGGAAACTTGAATTTAACATCAAGTTTTAGAAAAGTTGATTTACCAATTCCTTTTGAAGAATGATGATGAGTATGAGTAAGGGTTGTATTAGTGGAAGAGTGTGAAGATGGTGAAGATGGTGATGAGGATGATGGTGCAGTAGATGGTAGCTTGTCACCATCTCCATGACCTCCTCCTCTTGGAGAAGCCTCTCCTCTTGGAGGCTTGGAACTTTCTCCTTGCAACCTTGAATTCCTCTCCTCATAGAGGACCTTAACCATCTCATTCATATCAAAAAAGAATTTCTGAATTCTCTTTTATCATCGGTCATGGTAGTTTCTCCTTCATGAAACATGGTCTTTGAAGACTCAATTGCAACTTCTGCAACTTGAGGATGTGCTGGTGTAGAAGACTTTGGCAACCTTTCTCTTCTTCCACTTGAGCCAACTACAGGGTTTTCAACTAGCTACCATTCTCCTCTTTTGAGTTTTAACCTTGTTAGCATGACACAAAACTAGCAAACAATACTCCTTTGCACAAGCAAATCTAGTAAGAAAAAACCAATGCTCTGATACAAATTTGATCTAAAATGGAGCATATTAGCAATGTTCTGATAATTCCCAATTTAGAATAAAACCCAAGATGCTTATCATTTGCTTATCAAGTGCTTAAGGATTCATTATTTTTGCTTAATTAACTGATTCCCATGAGATTTTCTTATGTAAATGTTATAAACAATTTAACATAAAACATATTCTAAACAACAACAAAATAATAGAAAAGAACATCAAAATACAACACACAACACAAATATTTGATGAGGAGTTCACCCCTCCTGGCCTACATCTCCTTGGTCCAGCTTCCAATTCTTAGGCCTCTCTATTGTGCTCCATATTACAACAAAAGTGTGTTTATAATGCTCAAATTCCTCTGAAACTTGTCTCAATGAGTTCAACAAAACCAAAACTACTAGAATTGACTCTTTTTTCACCTAATTTGGATAAGAATTGAAGAAGTTGTGACTTCTCCTAGTTTCCCCACTATTCGTTCCACAAATTGCTCAAAAACTGAAATAATCCCACAAATTTGCTCCAAAATCCGCTAACTGAGCGAGAATATTTCCGTGCGGCAAGCCATAACGTGTCGTCCAATCTTATCACAAATTGCAATTGGCAAGTGTTGTGGGATTATGGTTTGTGAATAAAAAACGGGGGATTTGTTGTTGCTATACTACGAACCAAGCGGGAGTATAAATCGGAACCTATAGTGGCATCGTATCTAGGAACTATCGCATTTCGTAATCGGCGAGGTACCGACGAGTAACAATATGTGGGTTTTCCTTGTTGTGATATGTGATGCCGATATCGCATTGCAACCAAAACTCACCAGGTGCCTATTCTGAAACACATTCCCTTCGCCGATCTGCAATTGCGATCCATCATATCGTACCTTCAACAGATTTCTAAAATCCTTCCCTTCGCCGACTGTAATTGTGATTTGCGATTGCCATATCACATTGCAACCCTTCCCTGATCGGGGCCTATTTTTAACACGATCCACCTGTGACTGTGATTCATGATATACGGGGGCCAATGGAAGCCTGCCACTTGGCGTCTCCTCATTCGCTGAAGACCTTGCCACATCATCCAATCATGTCATGTGGACAAGTCAAACTTGAACTTTTACTTGCTCTAAATTATGCATACAAACTCAGATTTGAGTGTCATTCGCACCATTAGATCCTAATTGACGAGCTATTCAATCTGAAGCTAAGTTTAACAAAATTCCGACACTTTGATTTTTTATCATAATTTTGAGCACCTGATCACATAATCATCATATGCACATAAGCATGAAATCCATTAATCCTTAACACTCATCCCCTCAAGCCTTAATCCCCAAATATTCAACTATTAAACCGTAAACATTTATATTGCTATACACTTGACCTACAAATAATATCAAAATGCCAGAAATACAAGAACAATATTGCCAAAAACATAGAAATAACACATGTAATGATAGAAGCTATAAAGATATTGTATTATTCAGAAGCAAAATGAAATATTCATTTTCCTCTTTGAGGGGGAAACCTCTAGTAGAGCAAAGCTCAACTACAATAAAAATCGATGAGACTTCCCTTGCTATCTAAGACTATATATAGCTTCATGACATCCAAAACCCTAACTACTCGTGATCGCTTGCACAATACGAGTTAACCACCTTATTTATTAACTATGGTCAGTTTATAACTAATTGTGGTCCCTTTTATATAATACAGGTCAACCACCTACAATCATTATTAATGTGGATAATTGCTTATGAGATTTATTGATTTAACTAACCAATTATGACTCTAACGAGGCCCCTTGGGCTTATTACATAAATAAATGGGTTAGGATTCAACCCTAACATGCCCTCCCCTTTCAAAAGAAACATTTTCCTCAAGGCGAAGTTGTGGAAGGAGCTGAACAATAGTGGTTGGCTCCTATGTTGCATCCTCTGGAGAGGTGTCTTTCCATTTGACGAGTACTTCCTTGATCGTGCAGCCAAGAAGATATCTTTCTCGAGCATTGAGGACATTTTCGGGTTTGAGCCAAAGTGAACCTTCCTCGTCCAATTCTAGAAAAATTGTCTTAACCTACAATTTTTCCCCACAAATTTCTTGAGACAGAGTACAAGGAAGACTGGGTGGATTTTTGAAGTGGGTGATAGTGCCAGTTTGTAAGTGACTACACTGAGACACTAAATTACCTGGTAAGGGCCATATAATTTTGGGGCTAATTTATGGAAGCCCTTTCCTTTGAGAGAGGTATTCTCATAATGTTGGAGTCACAGAAACACTTAGTCACCCACATGAAACGACCTCTCTAAACGGTGTTATTCGACGTATTTCTTTGTCCAGTTCTGAGCTTGATGGAGATTATCTTTGAGATGAGTGATCATGGTGGCACAATTCTGAAGGAGCTTATCAACTTCCTACACTTTGGAAGATCCTAGGAGATAATAAGTGGGTGAAGGTGGAAGTTGGCCATACACTGCCTCATATGGTGTCATCTTGGTGGATTCATGATAGTTAGTATTGTACCACCATTTAGCTAAAATAATCCTTTGTACCCATTGATGTTTCTTGTTTGAAGTGAAACAATGCAGATAGTCTCCAAACATTTGTTGACTGTTTTTTTCACCATTTGTCTAGGGATGATAAGTGGTACTCATTTGGAGTTATTTGCTCTATAATTTGAATAGTTCTTGCCAAAAATTACTGGTGAAAGTGGGATATCGATCAGACATCATGGAAGTCAGAATGCCATGTAGTTTGAAAATTTGATCCATGAAAACTTGAGCCACAAGTGTTGGGGTAAATGGGTATAGTAAAGCGCAAAAAGGAGAATATTTGGAAAGTCTGTCAACAACCATGATGATTGATTTCCTGCCTTACTTTTGGAGACCTGTAATTAAATCCATGGAGACATTTATCCAGAAATAAGCAAGTAGTGGCAAGGGTTGTAAAGTGTTTGGTATCTTGATTTTTTCCCCTTTATTTCACTAGAATACTTCACATTCAACTACAAAAGTGAGAATGTCTTGTTACATTCCTGCTCAAAAGAAAGAGCAGCATGCACGTGCATAAGTCTTATGAAAGCTTGAGTGTCTTATGATGGCCGAGGAGTGCAGTTCTTCTAAGATGCGAGTTTGGAGGGTGGAGTTCAGGAAAAGCACTACACAATCCTTATAGCGAAGAATATCATACTTTCAAGAGTAACCCTCTCATGGATTAGGGTCCACTCATAACATGTTGATGAGTTTGGATAGAGATGGGTGGGAGAACCATTCATGATGGGCCTCTTCAATCAAATCTAGTATGGGTAGAGAGAGGGAGAAAAGGGTGTCGTCTTCCTCAAATTGGCAAGATAAGGCATCGACCATAGTATTGTCACATCTCTTATTGTATACTATCTCTCAATCATAGCCCAAAATTTTGGTGAGCCATTTATTTGTTGTGGCAAGACGATAGACACTACTCCAGGAAATACTTCAAGTTATGATGGTCAGTGTGGATTTGGAAATGTCTTCCCAATACATATGGTCACCAAGTGTCTACTACATGTAAGATGAAAATTATTTATTTTCATACGTAGATTGACTCAAATGCTTGCCACTGATATGTTGACCGGTACAAGGTAGTGGTCGACCTTCCTGCATTAATACTACTCCAATGGTCGTACCAGAAGCATCACATTAAATGACACAAGGTTTTCGAAAATTTGGTAGGGCCAATACTAGTGTGGAGCACATGGCTTATTCGAGATCCAAGAAGGCCTATTGAGCTATGTTAGTCCATAGAAATGCATTTTTATTACGAATATTGTTGAGGGGCATAACAATGCATCCATAATTGTTGACAAATTTATGATAGTAGCCTATGAGACCCAAGAATCCCCTTAAGATCTTCAAGTTTTTTAGTTGGCGCTAATCTTGCATTGCCTAAATAGTTTTAGGATCAACCCTTAATCTGACATGACCCATAATGTGTACCAAATACTCCACCTTTTCGAGGCCAAAAGAAAATTTGGATAGTTTGAAAAATAATTTTTGATCCTATTGTTATCACTCAGGTTGTCCCCAGGTTGGAGTAAGGGATACGGCCGCGGTAACCACAAACCAACTTTGGATTGCAGGTTCTAGCCCACCTGCAATTAGAGAGGGCTCTCTCTTTTGGATTTAGCTTTGTTGAAAATGATCTTAGGCTAGCTATTGAGTTCAGGGGTTTTTTGTTCTGTTTTGGTGGGAAAATTGATGTTTCAGGTAGAGAGGCATAGCACAGTCTGAGTGTTTCAAACCATTGGGCGTGGAGTCGAGGAGGAGGATTGCTGGTGCATTTCCTTGGTCAAAATAAGGGAAAATGGAGCAAGATAGCTGCGCATGAAACAATGTTTCAGGTTTAAATGATGGAAAGAATGCTAAGTAACGAGAGGCAGTTAAGAATCTCTCAATCAGCTTAACAGGTGTAGGTAACAGAGCTCTACCTAGGGGCATTTAAGAATCCTAGATAATTGGCAAACACAAGTGAATAGGGGTAAATATGAGCCAGGATGAATTCATATTCATAACCAATTCATTCAGAGGAAAACATAAGGAAATAGCAGAAAATGAGCATAGAGTGTATTTAAACAAATTCTAAGCTATTCTTTCGTTCTGCTATTTAGATAGTGGTAGACAATAAAACAGAGGTAAGATGCACTTATTGTTTCAGACTGCAGCACAAGAATTCCATCTTCATTTCTTCAAAACATTCATTAACAACATGCAGTTTGCTCTCCAAGCTTTCAACAATCTTTGGTTATAGAAAAAACTCAGGTATACAATGCGAGTCTCTAGTGAAAATTCTCAATTGACCAACGCTTGAAACAATGTAGAGAGTGATATATATAGGGAAAAACTCTCTATTTTATTACAACTTGACCTAAAAAGGTCATAAAAAATGATTAATTGACCTAATTCTATCAGAAATAAATGCATGAAAATATCTCGGGCTGCGCTGAGGGCGGCCGTATCAAAACTGAGTAAATGATGTAGTCCTCGGTGGCTTGGTGCAGTGTTTTCTGCAATAAATGTGTATGGGTTTCTGCTTCTTTGCTGTCTGTCTGCATTTAAAGCTTTAACTGTGATTTGAGGGCAAGGATGGGCTTACGCCTCTTAATTTGACTTTGCTGAGGGGGTTCATCAATGCTCAGGTGCTTCGAGCCCCTAAAAAATCTTGACTGATACTCTTTGGCTCTTCTTCCTTCTCTGATACTCTCTGACAATAAATTGGGATGTTGTTCTGATGTGCTATGCGTTAAATCAACATTTAATGGCCGTTGTTCGGCTCTGTCTTCCTTAAAATTGTCTTCGGCTCCTTCCTGAATGCTTCGCGAAGAAAAACGGGTCATTCGGCGCCTTTCGGGCTTGCTGGGGGCTGCGTAATGAAAAGATTCCCTAAAGATTCCCCACTTCGGCCTAATTTATCCAGCGATGAGCGATTTGCGATAGGCGCAAATCGCTCATCAAAAACTGCCTCAAAAACTGATTACAGGGCTCGAGAGTGCGATTTTTGCCCTTCGCGCTAAAATTGTTGATGACATCAGCATGATGTGACTTTGTACGATGGATGACGTCAGCATGATGATGTCATCACGTACAGAGGTGACGTGGCAGTACGGCAGGCCTGATGATGTGGCAGGACACGTGGCAGGTGACTCGGTGGTACAGTGGCAGAAGGCCACGCAAGCGAATGACGTGTCATGGTGACTGGGCAGATGAGGGTGACGCAAGCGGGTGACGTCAGCGTTGACGTGGTGCTGACGTAGGACGGAGGAGAGTGGTAAGTGGTTTCTGGGCGCACCACCTTTGGACATGGGTGGTTTTGTCAGAGGGGGCTCCGCCACAGCCTAGAAGGTGACGCGTGGCGGGAGTACGGCGGCAATACCGCCCATCTCCCGGACGCTAACCTTTGGGCGCGTCGGAAGACGGGAAGGCCCGCCAGTCGTTGATCTGGGCGCAGGATGATCGCACGACTAGCGGGAAGGACGGGCGACGGCGGGTTAGTGGGCGGGGATATCCGCGGGAATATTCCGATTTAAATATAGCGCGGCGGGGGTTTTAGACTTAGGAAAAGTGGGTTATAGGGTTTAATGAGCACGGGTTAATGCTTTGAGGGCTAGACTTTAGGATAAGGGGTAAAACATGGGTTTTTGAGGGTTTTTTTTTTTTAGGGCTAGGGGAGAGGTTATTAGTCTGACCAGGTGTCAGATTAATCCCTACTTGGACACGGATGGGCTAAAAGCAACCCCAGATGGACTATTCTTTCCCTGACTTAGAAAGTATGGCTATATTGCCAGGGAGGGGATATTTACATAGGGGAGTTTTATATACATTCTTTTAGTAGAGGAAGGGGGAAAACTAATAGGAATTATATACTAGAGTTAGTAGTTAATATGGTGATGATAAGCAGGCGCTAAGGTAAGAGACCTTAGGCTAATTTTGGGAAAATGAACTTGTAAAGAAATGAAATCCTTGAGCGAAGCAGATCTCCACTAAGGAAAATGACATGGAAAATGATGAACTAAGAGGAATCAAGCAGATCTTGACCTCTTTGGGGAAATTAGTAAGTGACTTGGGGAATTAGAAGAAGGGGAAGTTAGTGATGTCCAGCTTGAGCTCCACCAGATGAAAAACTGTCTGCACTGTAATCTGAAGAGATAAAACACTTTGTAACACAAAATTGATCATAAGTCATCATTCTGCAACCTCACAGCTACCTACCCAGCCTACTCACCTAACATTTTTTCTTCTTTTTAGTTTGGGTGCACTTAGACTTGCAGACCCAGCTTTACAATTTTTTCTTTTTGAATGTTTCCTATCTAAATCTACACTTATTTCTGCCAGGGCCCAGATTAAGCAGTTGGGTCCCTTTGATTCTCTACCTATCTACAGATCTGCCAAGATTAAACTGTTTGGTCAGATGCATTCTCTACATTCTAAAACAGGAAATTGAAACCTAGGGAGACCAAGGTTAGACTGTTTGGACCTCCCTTAAAAAACTCTTCAAAACTGGAACAACTCATCAAAATTGGAATATAGCAGTGGCATTTGGACTAGCACACTTCATGGCTTTTTGTGGAAATATGGAAAACTGCAGCCTGCAAAGTATGACATATTTGGCATGTAAAAATGTCAATCATGAAAAATGAAACCCTGTTGCAATAGGAGGCTAACAGTGGCTCCACTTGGGGATGACTTTTCCTTGTGAAAAGCCAAGAACAGCAGGTCAGACTACCTTGATCTTCTGTTTGTTGATGTAGACTGGAAACATTTGTTCTGGCTGCTAAAAATGTAAAACTTTGAACTATGAACAACCTCCTCCTCAACTGAATTACTGTGAACTGTGCAGCATCGCCTGCTTTCTTCTGCGTGCTTGATAATTATGCACAATGACTGCAAATAGTTCTTTTCTACCATGAATTGCTTGTAATGTGACAGTTTTTTCTCTTGATACTTTGCTGAAAACTGGTGTAGAAACAGAGCTTTAAAAACTGTGTCTTTCACAAATTTACTGCTTTTCCTTAAACAATCGGCCTGCTTATACAAAAATAAAAACAGAGTGCTGATATATACAAAAAAGATTGTACAAAGATATATACAAAACTGCATTGTGTCCCTTAAAAGGGGTCATGGTAATGTTTCAGCATACGGCCATTGACAGGGCCTTCTTCAGCAGTGCTGTCCTCTATAGATCTGAGAAAATATGTATTATTTCCTTGAACAGTAGAAATAACGAATGGACCTTTCCATAAAAAATCAAATTTGGCATGTTTGCCCTTGTCTTCCCTTCTTGAGTCCCATCTCAGAACTTTGTCACCAATATTGAAATCCTCAGCTTTAGCTCTCTTATCAAACATCTTTTTAAGCTTTTCTTGCAAAATTTGAGCTCTGTCATAAACTTGTTCTCTGGTTTGCTGAAGATGAATGGTCTGATTGATTCTTCTTTGAATGTCATTTGGTTCAGCCTGAATTTCTTGTAACAATTTGATAGTAGGAATGCCCAAGGATGAAGGAAATCTAGCCTCCATGCCATATACTAGCTCATAAGGGCTCATCCCAATGGATCTCTTGCTCGAGAGTCTGTCTGCCCATAGGGCATTTACCAGCTTTTTGTGCCAGTTCTTCTTGTTTTCTTCTAGCACTTTCTTTATGATGTTGATGAGGCTTTTGTTAGATGATTCGGCCAAGCCATTACCCTGAGGGTAATAAGCCGTAGAGTGGCCTAAAGTAATATGAAATCTGTGGCAAAAATTGATCATCTTTTTGGACTTAAAGGCAGCGGCATTGTCAGTGATGATTTTCTCAGGGCAGCCAAATCTAGACAGGATATTGCACTCAAGGAATTGGATAATGATGGTGTCATTGGCTTGTCTGCAGGGAATGGCTTCAACCCACTTAGTGAAATAGTCAGTGGCTGTTAGGATCCATTTGTGCTGGCCTGAGGAAGAAGGATGGATTTCTCCAATGAAGTCAAGACCCCATTGTTGAAAAGGTTGTTCGGTTGAGATGGGTTTCAGGGGCAGGGGTAACAACTTTCTCTTGCCCTCAAAAATTTGGCATTTGTGACATGACATGGCAAACTTCTTTACATCTGCAAAAAGAGAGGGCCAATAGAAACCAGCCCTTAGAATTTTATCAGCAGTGGACTTCCAGTATAGATGTCCTCCACAGTCACCTGCATGGAATTCTTTCATGACATTGTTAGTTTCATTCATGGTTAAACAATTAAGCAATATACCTTCATGATTTCTCCAAAATAATGCACCATCTATAACACAAAACTTTAAAGCCTTCATTTTCAAAAATCTTTTCTTGGTCCTGGACAATCTTGGGGGAGCACACAGGTTTAACAATACAAAGCAAATATCAGTGTACCAAGGGCATTGCAGAAATATTTCACTGATCTGTGGAGTCGCCAGCTCCGGTTCATTGTCCAGCTGGTTTATGTCTAGGGCTTGAAAGTTTGTTTCGGACATCAGTTTAGCTAAACCTTGTCCCTTTATCAGCTTGGTTGGTTTTATTTCTATGTCATACTCAAGGATGCTTGCAATCCACTTGCCTCTTTTGCCTTCTAATCCCTCTTGGGTCAATATGTCTTTTACAGCAGCATGTGGGACATAGGCAATCACATGTGAACATAAAATGTACACTCTGAAATCCTTGATGGCCTTAACAAGTGCGTAGGCCTGTTTTTCCATGATTGGGTACTTCAAAGGGGCGTCTCTTAAGGCTCGGCTGAAAAAAGCAATTGGCTTTTCAGCTCCCTGTTCATCCTTTTGCAAAAGGACAGCGGCTATTGTGTGATCAGATGCAAATGAAAATATGATAAAATCTTTGTCAAACTGTGGACTGGTGAGTACAGGGGTTTGTGTCAATGCCGATTTGATACTTTCGAATGCTTGCTTGGTTTCCAGGGACCATCTTACCTTGGCATCCTTTTTTAACATGTTGCTTAGCAATCTTATTAATTTAGCTAGATATGGGACAAACCTTCTTAGGAAGTTGATTTTCCCAAGGAACGCTTGTAGCTCTTTTATGTTTCTTGGATATGGGATTTGGAGGATGGCCTGGATTCTTTCAGGGTCAATTCTGATCCCATCTTTTGATATAATGTGGCCAAGTAACTTGCCTTCTTCGAGGCCAAATAGGGATTTCTTGGGATTCAAGGAAATGCCATACTTCCTACATGTCATAAAAATTTGCCTAAGATGCTTGAGGTGTTCTTCATCAGATTTGGAAAATGGGGTCAAGTCATCAAGATAAACAACTAGGAAGTCATGTATTTCTTTGGCAAATGCAATGTCCATTGCTCGTTGAAAAGTTGCACTAGCGTTTTTAAGACCAAATGGCATCTTCACATACTTAAATGTTCCCCAGGGTGTGGTAAAAGTTGTTTTGTCTTGGTTGTCCTGGTGAACAAGTATTTGGTTGAAACCTGAAAAACCATCTAGCAAAGAGATTCTAGATGACCCCACTACTCTTTGCAAGATGTGGTCCATTTTAGGCAAAGGGTAATGGTCTTTTAGGGAGACTTGGTTTAAATTTCTGAGATCTACACAAAGTCTGATTTCACCTGTCTTTTTTCTCGTAGGAACAAGATTGGATACACATTCAGAAAATCAGATGGGTGCTATGATGCCTGCTTCAAACATCCTCTTTACTTCCTTCTCAATTGGGGAAGAAGCATAGGGTTGATTCTTCTAAGTTTCTGTTTGAAGGGTTTCTAGTTCGGTTTTAAGGGGATTGTGTGTTGGATCACCGAGGTGTCATAGGATTTCAAATCCTCATAGCTCCAAGCAAGTACATCTTGGAACTCTTTGAACAAATCAATGTACTTGGGCTTTTGATCGGGTGGCACATTTTTGGACAGTTTGATCATTTTTGGATTTTCTGCTGTCCCAATGTTGTGTTCTTCTATATCAGTGTTTATGGGTTGCAATTTTGGCTTTCTAGGAACGTCATTGGTGTCAAACATGTCTTCTAATGGGGTTAGGCCAGCAGACAGAAAGTCATCCTTTAAGTCAATGATCTCTGCCTCTTCTTTGTCAATGTCTTCCAAATGCATTTGTTTCAGTTGTTCTATGTTTTCTTTGTCAAAAATAATTGGTTTCGGGATCTGTTTGGCTATTGTAGCTGTTACATCTTGCTGATCTTCATTTGTTTGCTGTTCCGAATCTGTCATAGCATCCAAGTCAATGTTGATACTTGAAAACTCATGCTCAAGGTAAGAAAAATTATTAATCTCATTTTCGAACACCTGCCAATCTATGATGTTATTTGGGACAATGGGCCTATGTTTTATTTCAGCTGTGAAGTGATGGTTTGGGTCAAAAGGAAGCTTGCATGTGCTAGCAAAGGTGGCTAGGCTGTGTGCATGAATATTGTGATTTCTGGAAATCTTGTCAAGCTTGAATTCAGTGAATGCATTGAGTATATTAGTGGCAGCAGTCCTATAGGCTCTCATTCTATTGTCGCTGGTAACAAAATTACCTTTCATTTGTTGTATGATTAAATCAGAGTCTCCTAAAATAGACACTTTAGCAGCTCCTAGAGCTTTGAGCAGTTTAAGGCCTAACAACAGAGCCTCATACTCTGCCATGTTATTTGTGCATTTAAAATTCAGTCTGTAGGCATGACCTTCTGCATGGTTGTTATATGTATTGTGAATCCAGACACCTGCCCCTGCTCCTAACTTGTTAACAGAGCCATCAAACTCTAAATACCAAGTGATTTCATGCGTGTGGTTGATGCTTAAAGTGTTAATCAACTTAGGATTGGGCAACTTTGAAATTTATGTTTGGGGAGTTTCTTCTTGCATGCTGGTTGCAATAACTGTTGTGACAGTCTTATCAGTGTGTGCAACTGATTCTTCATTGATGTGTGCTTGTTGCTCTGGAGCGAAGGGCTCATTATCAATTGGAGAATTTGTATCATCATTAAACAAAATAAAGGAATCCATATCAGAATGGATTGAATAAATGGGAAAATTTTCAGGCTTGCTCTCACTACTTACCACATATTTCATCAGCGTTTCTCTATACAGTCTCTTTGGTTGCCCAAAGACTGAAATGGTAGCGTAGGAAAGGTCTAATTGAAGGGATCCTTGAAGCTTTGCTCCCCATGATCTTGATAGGAGCATACCGTACTTTGGTGGAATGTCGGCAACCACCACATCCATGAGGATGGTCTTGTTGGGATATTGGACTAAGGAGACACACAGATCTTTGATGAGGCCTAGACATTTCACTTGACTTGAGTCAAATGAGTACAAGTCTTTGTAAGGTCTTGTAACGTCAAGGTTCAGTTTTTCCATAACTGCTTTGGGCATTAGATTGTGCGATGCCCCTGAGTCGAACATAGCATTGTGCAAAACTTTGTCATGTATATGCAAACTGACATAAAAGGGTGGGACAGGTCCATGTGTTGACTTTCCATTAACTTCTGGACCAAACAACAGTTCAGGGGAATCATCCAAAACATTTACATCGTCCTTGTTTTCTGGAATTTGAAGTGACCTTTGAATTTGTTGCCTATATACATCGTGTTTGGCAAGTTCTGAGAGGGGGATGGATATTTTCAACTTAGCTATTTCTGCCTCTAAATTAAATGGTTTTTCCAATGGAGTCTTGGTGTTGATAAAGGCAGTTTTTTCCTTTTCATTTAAATTATCTGCGATTTTCTCTTGTTTATCAGCGTTATGAGGACTGATAGCTTGCGGTTTTTTAGTTTCAGGAAAGTTTTTTGGAACACTGTTCGAGCTTTGTTTCGAGGAAGAAGGTGGCAAAGGCTGATCTTTGGAAGGCTGTATTTCTGTTATGTCTTCTACAGTCACTTGATGCGGGTTTGGAACATTTGTATCAGCGGGTTCTGTTATGACAGCCTTGCCTTTGGTCTTGTTGGGCTGTTTGCCATCCTTTGTTTTACTAGGTTCCGAAATGTCAATGGTCCTAGTTCTCAGCTTATATTGTTTGTGTACTTCATACAGAGCAGTATCATATCCTTGTTTAAAATCAAAAGACTCACCAGATTTAGTTTGAAACTGATTGTAATCGAGTTCATTTTGGTCTTCTTGGGACAGGATAGTTTGGTGCTCACCCTTTAGATCCATCAGGTTCATGTGAGTGTCCTCTATGGGTTCACTAGAAGTAGATCCTTCAACATAGTTATCTTGAAAAGGGGGTCTGATGTCATGGTCTTGGTTAGACCTACCAGAATTTGTGTTCTGCGTTTCCTAAAATTTGGATTCCTTATGGTATTGGACTGTTGTCCTTCCCATGATGCTTTTCTCTCAACATTTTCTACTCTTTCTCCTAGCCTTTGTAGGCCATTGATAATAGCATCAAGATTTTGATCAAAGGCTGAGGGTTCTTCCTTAAAGGTGGTTCTTCTTTCCATTCTAGCTCTATTTCTCTTGGCAATTAAGTTAGCCTCAACATTGACAGCAACGTTTTGCATGTCTGCAAGGGTCTAAGGAGCTCTTTCTTTTAACTGATATGCCATATCAGGGTCAAAACCATCCGGAAATTTGTACAAGGCCAGATCAGGGGGAGGCCTTAGGTTCTGTGGTATTGCATTGTAAACATTATTGAATCTTGCACAGTACTCCAAAATAGTCTCTTGAGGACCTCTTTTAATTGTATCATATTCAGCTAGTATGTGCAAGGGGTCTTTCTTTTTCTCCCATCTGTTGGTAAAGGATTGGTAAAGCTCATCTGGGGTGGTTATTGAATTTGCAGCAAGTGATCTGAACCAAGTTCTCACATCACCTGTTAGACTCTGAACAAAAATTCTTATTCTCACACTATCATCATCTATTTCGTAGTTTTCAAAATAGTCTTGCATCTTTTTGGTATGCTGAATGGCAGTAAAAGGGCCAGTACTATCAAAATATGTGATTTTAGATTGGTACTCTTGAGGTAAAGCCCCATCATTAGCAGGTAATTGCAGGGGTGCATATCTATTAGCCATATTGGCAGGGATAAGTGGAACAACGGGGATTAATGGAACAATAGGGATAACAGGGATAGCTGGGATAATAGGAGCAACTGGAACACTGGAAACAACAGTAGTGGTAGTATGTGCGGTGAATGAAGGTGTGGAAGTGGTACTTCGCGATGTAGATGATGAACTAGGGGAAACAGGGGTTGAACGAAACAAAACCTTGACAGGAGTCGGAATACAGCTAGGGTAAGCTATTTCAGGACTTAAATCAGCAAAATTTTCCTGCCTTTCTTGTTTCCTAAGGATTTTCGGGATTATGTTAGGGTTTTCAAAAACAGTTGGAGGGTTTGGATCGGGATTTGACCTTGTATATCGTGGATTCTTCTTGGGAGCCAGCTTCCGAATTGTTTTTTGGGTATTTTTATGGGAATATTTTTGTAATTAACAAGGGACAGATCAGATTTTGGAATGGCTGTGTATATCTTAAAACTAGCATGAAGATTGACTGAAGCAGCTTTTATTTACTTCTGCTAATGTAAAACAGAAACAGTTTCAAAGGCTTCCTGGCTGACATTCAGGCTTCATCTGTAGTTTTAAGAAATATACAACAATTAGAAAATTGACCTTTTTAGGGGATCTTTCCAACCTTCTTCGTGAAATTAACTGAGGATGTTCCCCAGTGGAGTCGCCATTATGTTATCACTCAGGTTGTCCCCAGGTTGGAGTAAGGGATACGGCCGAGGTAACCACAAACCAACTTTGGATTGCAGGTTCTAGCCCACCTGCAATCAGAGAGGGCTCTCTCTTTGGGATTTAGCTTTGTTGAAAATGATCTTAGGCTAGCTATTGAGTTCAGGGGTTTTTTGTTCTGTTTTGGTGGGAAAATTGATGTTTCAGGTAGAGAGGCATAGCACAGTCTGAGTGTTTCAAACCATTGGGCGTGGAGTCGAGGAGGAGGACTGCTGGTGCATTTCCTTGGTCACAATAAGGGAAAATGGAGCAAGATAGTTGCGCATGAAACAATGTTTCAGGTTTAAATGATGGAAAGAATGCTAAGTAACGAGAGGCAGTTAAGAATCTCTCAATCAGCTTAACAGATGTAGGTAACAGAGCTCTACCTAGGGGCATTTAAGAATCCCTAGATAATTGGCAAACACAGGTGAATAGGGGTAAATATGAGCCAGGAGGAATTCATATTCATAACCAATTCATTCAGAGGAAAACATAAGGAAATAGCAGAAAATGAGCATAGAGTGTATTTAAACAAATTCTAAGCTATTCTTTCTTTCTGCTATTTAGATAGTGGTAGACAATAAAACAGAGGTAAGATGCACTTATTGTTTCAGGCTGCAGCACAAGAATTCCATCTTCATTTCTTCAAAACATTCATTAACAATAGGCAATTTTCTCTCCAAGCTTTCAGCAATCTTTGGTTATAGAAAAAACTCAGGTATACAATGCGAGTCTCTAGTGAAAATTCTCAATTGACCAATGCTTGAAACAATGTAGAGAGCGATATATATAGGGAAAAACTCTCTACAACTGCTTTTATTACAACTTGACCTAAAATAGGTCATAAAAAATGATTAATTGACCTAATTCTATCAGAAATAAATGCATGAAAATATCTCGGGCTGCGCTGAGGGCGGCCGTATCAAAACTGAGTAAATGATGTAGTCCTCGGTGGCTTGGTGCAGTGTTTTCTGCAATAAATGTGTATGGGTTTCTGCTTCTTTGCTGTCTGTCTGCATTTAAAGCTTTAACTGTGATTTGAGGGCAAGGATGGGCTTACGCCTCTTAATTTGACTTTGCTGAGGGGGTTCATCAATGCTCAAGTGCTTCGAGCCCCTAAAAAATCTTGACTAATGCTCTTTGGCTCTTCTTCCTTCTCTGATACTCTCTGACAATAAATTGGGATGCTGTTCTGATGTGCTATGCGTTAAATCAGCATTTAATGGTCGTTGTTCGGGTTTGTCTTCCTTAAAACTGTCTTCGGCTCCTTCCTGAATGCTTCGCGAAGAAAAACGGGTCATTCGGTGACTTTTGGGCTTGCTGGGGGCTGCGTAATGAAAAATTCCCTAAAGATTCCCCACTTCGGCCTAATTTATCTAGCGATGAAGCGCAAATCGCTCATCAAAAACTGCCTCAAAAACTGATTCTGGGGCTCCAGAGTGCGATTTTCGCCCTTCGCGCTAAAATTGTTGATGACATCAGCATGACGTGACTTTGTACGACGGATGATGTCAGCAGGATGACGTCATCACGTACGGAGGTGACGTGGCAGTACGGCAGGCCTGATGATGTGGCAGGACACGTGGCAGGTGACTCGGCGGTACAGTGGCAGAAGGCCACACAGGCAGATGACGTGTCATGGTGACTGGGCAGATGAGGGTGACGCAAGCGGGTGATGTCAACGTTGACGTGGTGCTGACGTAGGACGGAGGAGAGCGATAAGCGGTTTCTGGGCGCACCGCCTTTGGACATGGGTGGTTTTGTCAGAGGGGGCTCCGCCACAGCCCAGAAGGTGACGCGTGGCGGTAGTATGGCGGCAATACCGCCCATCTCTCGGACGCTAACCTTCGGGCGCGTCGGAAGACGGGAAGGCCCGCCAGTCGTTGATCCGGGCGCAGGACGATCGGACGGCTAGCGGGAAGGACGTGGTGATGGCGGGTTAGTGGGCGGGGATATCCGCGGGAATATTCCGATTTAAATATAGCGCGGCGGGGGTTTTAGACTTAGGAAAAGTGGGTTATAGGGTTTAATGAGCGCGGGTTAATGCTTTGAGGGCTAGACTTTAGGATAAGGGGTAAAACATGGGTTTTTGAGGGTTTTTTTTTTTTAGGGCTAGGGGAGAGGTTATTAGTCTGACCAGGTGTCAGATTAATCCCTACTTGGACACGGATGGGCTAAAAGCAGCCCCAAATGGACTGTTCTTTCCCTGACTTAGAAAGTATGGCTATATTTCTAGGGAGGGGATATTTACATAGGGGAGTTTTATATACATTCTTTTAGTAGGGGAAGGGGGAAAACTGATAGGGAGTTATATACTAGAGTTAGTAGTTAATATGGTGATGATAAGCAGGTGCTAAGGTAAGAGACCTTAGGCTAATTTTGGGAAAAAGAACTTGTAAAGAAATGAAATCCTTGAGCGAAGCAGATCTCCACTAAGGCAAATGACATGGAAAATGATGAACTAAGAGGAATCAAGCAGATCTTGACCTCTTTGGGGAAATTAGTAAGTGACTTGGGGAATTAGAAGAAGGGGAAGTTAGTGATGTCCAGCTTGAGCTCCACCAGATGAAAAACTGTCTGCACTGTGATCTGAAGAGATAAAACACTTTGTAACACAAAATTGATCATAAGTCATCATTCTGCAACCTCACAGCTACCTACCCAGCCTACTCACCTAACATTTTTTCTTCTTTTTGGTTTGGGTGCACTTAGACTTGCAGACCCAGCTTTACAATTTTTTCTTTTTGAATGTTTCCTATCTAAATCTACACTTATTTCTGCCAGGGCCCAGATTAAGCAGTTGGGTCCCTTTGATTCTCTACCTATCTACAGATCTGCCAAGATTAAACTGTTTGGTCAGATGCATTCTCTACATTCTAAAACAGGAAATTGAAACCTAGGGAGACCAAGGTTAGACTGTTTGGACCTCCCTTAAAAAACTCTTCAAAACTGGAACAACTCATCAAAATTGGAATATAGCAGTGGCATTTGGACTAGCACACTTCATGGCTTTTTGTGGAAATATGGAAAACTGCAGCCTGCAAAGTATGACATATTTGGCATGTAAAAATGTCAATCATGAAAAATGAAACCATGTTGCAACAGGAGGCTAACACCTACAAAAGTTGCAATACCTTGTCAAGATCTTGAAGATGTGTGTCCCATGTTATGTTGTAGATGAGGATACCATCAAAAAATGTCAAGACAAACTTTCTGAGATATGGTTTCATAAGGCTTTGAAAAGTATATGGGGCAATGCAAAGACCAAATGGCATGACCAAGAATTCATAATGGCCATCATGGGTTCTAAAGGATGTCTTATGAATGCCATCTTCCTTCATCTGTATTTGGTGATAGCCGCAGTGAAGGTCGAACTTGGTAAAAAGTTCAACACCATGTAGTTCATCAAGTAGATCATCAACTAATGGGACAAGAAATTTTTCTATGATGGTAAGCTTGTTGAGGGGCGAAAGTCTGGACATATGTGCAATTCACCATCTTTCTTTATAACCATGACCACTGGGGATGAATAAGAGTTGGTGCTGGGACGAACAACAGGTCTACTTCGAGGAGTTCCTCAATAACTTTTTCAATCTCATTCTTTTGTGCAAAAGGATATTTATATGGGTGGAAATTGGGTGGTTGGGTCCTCCGAAGCAAAGGGATGTTATGATCATGTTCACCCCTAGAGGGTGGAAGCTTCTTGGGTTTTTCAAAACCCTGTTGGTGGCAATCCAATACATGTTGCATATTTGGATGATTAATGTTAGCAAGAGTGGATTCAATGGCGTGAATGGAATTGAATTGCACAATTACCCCATGATGGTAGTTTTTAAAAATCTTCTCCATTCAATGTGAGTTGATGATAGTAGGATCACTTGCCTAGAGTCCCCGTAGTGTATGAGTGTGTTTTTTCTACATAAAGCTCATATAAATCTCCTAGAAGTCCATGATGATGAGGCCTAATGTGCGAAGCCGTTCAAAACTAAGAACAATGTCACAACCACCCATTTCAAAGGAAAAATGTGGGTTTTAAGGTGATAATACCCCATCTAAAGCTTATCATTTTCAGAACATCTTCACATTTCATGGTCCCTACATTAGTGATAAGGACTTGGAAATTAGATATATTCCCCCACAAACAAATGAACGACCTTTTATACCCTCTTATGGACAAAGTGTTATGAAACCAGCTCACAAAAATATAGAAAAGAGAGATCAACACCTTCAAAATAAGCCTCTTCGAGGGGGAAACCTCCTTTACATTACACAAATGAATAATTCTTCGATGATAAAAATGACAAGACCTCCTTTTTATATATAGGAGTATAAGGGGTCATAATGTAATCAGAGTCGACATAACATAATAATTTAAGGGCACAACAACAACAATAGTGGGCTTCTATGGGGCACAATAATAACAATATGGGGACTACATGGGCACAACAATATAATAAGGGGGTTGCACTAATAACAATAAGGAGTTGCAATAGTAGTATAGGGACCTAACATGCCTCTCTCCTTCAAAAAATGTTGTCCTCAATGCTTGAGTAGTTATGGATGCTTCTATATAAAATTCTCGTCCTCCCATGTTGAATCTTTAGCTAGTAAGTTCTTCCACTTGATGAGATACTCTGAAATTGATCGATTTCGTAGTGGTCGGGTTCTTGTTTCCTTGACTGCTTTAGGTTCCAATATGATTTTTCCTTCCTCATCAAGTTTCGACAGTATTGTTTGATCTGGGAGCTTGTCACTTATGAACTTCTTTAAGCATGAAACATGGAAAAATAGGGGTACTTTGGAAGATGCAGAAAGCTCCAATTTGTATTCCATAGTACCAATCTTTTGCAATGCCTTGTAAGGACCATAGTACTTTGGTGATAATTTATTATCCTTCTTAGCTTTCTTGAGGGACATTTGTTTGTATGGTTGTATTCGTAAAACTAGCCAATCCCCTATATCAAAACTTCTTTCGCTGTGATGTGATCTGCCTCTTGTTTCATTCAATTATGTGCCAAAGTGAGGTTATCCTTTAAGAGTTGGAGAACTTGTTGTTGTTGAGGGTCTACTTTAGCACCTTCATGACATACAATATGACCCAAGTATTCCACCTCTTCTACTCCAAAGAAACATTTGGAGGTTTCTGCATATAATTGTTTCTCATCCAATAGTCTGAGCACTCTATCAACATCTTGAACATGATCCTTCGAAGACTTGTTTTAGATTAGTATATCATCAAAAAATACTAACACAAATTTTCTAAGGAAAGGTTTGAAAATGGAATTCATCAAATCTTGGAATGTAGAAGGTGCATTGGTAAGGCCCAAAAGGCATGACCAAAAATTCATAATGACCCTCATGAGTTCTAAATGTTGTCTTCAAAATTTCTTCAGTCTTCATTCTTATTTGATGATATCCTACATGAAGATCCAACTTGTTGAAGCAAATTTCTCCATGAAATTCATCCAATAATTCATCAATGAGAGGAATGGGAAATTTATCTTTAATAGTGAGCTTGTTGAGCTCTTTATAATCCAGACACATGTGCCATGATCCATCCTTCTTGTGCACCAATACCACTAGAGCAGAGAAAGAACTTTGACTAGGTTGAATTATACTAGCCTCTAGCATTTCTGCAACCATTCATTTAATTTCACTGTTTTGTGCAAAGGGATATCTGTAAGGCTTGATGTTTGGAAGAGCACTTCCTAGAAAATGAATAGCATGATCATGATCACAAATAGGTGGCAGGAATTTGGGAGTCTCAAATACCTTGGAATTGATTGTCCAAGACTTTTTGGAGATCTGGAGAAATAGATGATTTCGACGTGGGAACCTCTGGCGAATATAATTGTGCAATTATGCCACATTGTTCTTCCTTTAGAATCTTTGTCATGCCATTACAGCTGATTATCTTTCCCAGTTTCCCAACAATACCCCTTAATTCAACTTCCTTTCCTTTTGAAAAAAAATTCAAGAAGAGTTCTTGAAAATTAAAAGTTGTCGTACCTAAAGATTGTAGACATTGGATTCCTAGTACAACATCAAAACCACCCATTGGAATGGAAAGCATTGGACTATTCAAAACATATTCTCCCATGGATAGCTTGATATTATGGCACTTTCCAAAGAAATTTACGGTTCTTCCATTTGAAACCATCACTTGACACTCTGGTGCTGGATATAGGAAGCAATTCAATTCCTTCGCTATCTTACAATGAATAAAATTATGATTACTCCCCAAATCAATCAACACTATTACCTTTTTCTTCTTGATATGTCCTTCTATCTTGATAGTTTGATGAGTGGTAATTTCAGCCAATGCATTACAAGATATGGTCAGATTTATTTCTTCTTTCTCTGGGGTTGGTTCCTGGTGATTATCATTTTCTTTTGACATTTCTTGATCCTTTTCTTCCTGATATTTCACTGCTTGAACCTTCTTCTTCTTGATATGTCCTTCTATCTTAAGAGTTTGAGTGGTAAGTCCTGAAAATGTAGTACAAGATATGGTCAAATTCATTTTTTATTTCTCTACAATTGCTTCCCGGTGTATATCCTCTTCTTTTGACATTTCTTGATCCTTTTCTTCCTCCTCTTTACAATGTATGTAAAATAATTTCTTCTCAGCACACTTATGACCTTTAATGTATTTTCTATCACAATTGTAACAAAGCCCTTTTACTCTTTTTTCTTCCAATTGTTGTGGTGTCAGCCTTGTAGGTTGTGGAAGGCTAAGAGAAACAACAGTTCCATCTTTATAGTTTTGAGGGGTAGACTTCCTTGTTTCCATAATTTTTCTTTCCACTTTTCTTGCCAACTTGTATGCCTTCTCCAATGAATCAGGTTCCCAAAGGTGAACCTCATGTTGGATGTTATCTTTTAAAGTCCCTATGAAGACATCAATCCTCTACTTCTCTAGAATATAATTTACCCTTATATTCAATTTTTGGAAGTCCTTAATGTGCTCCACTATTGAACCCTTTTGTTTGAGATTTATCAATTGGCTAAAGAAGGTGTTTCTCCGTGTATCTCATAATGTGCTACCATTTCCTCTGTGAAAATCGACCATGTGACAAGTGGTTTATGAGAACAAAGCCCTTTATACCATAAAAATTGATCTGGTTCTAAATAATATAAAGATGCAATACATACCTTTTGTAACAGTTGCACCTCATGTAGATCAAAATATAGCTCCATCTGTAGTATCCAATTTACAGTATCCTTGCCATCAAACTTCCTCATATTGTTTTTTCTTGATTTTAGGAGCTCAATCTTGAAACGATTATAACTCTGTGTTGAAAATAGCAACAAGAAATGCTAAAAATAGAAGTGCTAAAAATAGCACTACTATAAATAGCATTTCGAGATAAATTCCAATTTTAGTTGTCCCTAAACTAAAACTGAGAACTAAAATTCGAATTTGATCTTAGCGGCTCTTTTTAAAATGATTAATTAATTCATCTTGAGTTAATTAGTTGTAGGAAATCAAACATGAAGTTTATGTGAAGACATGCAATAGTTTCTCCGTTGATTGAGGAAGTTATCCCTTGATTAAAGGAGATCAGGATGAGTTGTACTTTGAGTTGTAATTAGTTAGCTCATTTAACTGAGTTAAGTCCAGTTAGATTAGTTCAAATAATTTGTTGAACTAATCGTGAGTTCAGTTAGTTAATGCATGCATGCATGTAACTATTGCACTTCAGATAACTGAATATTCTCTCATAAATAACTCATGCATGTCAGCTTAGTCAGAGACCCAGTGGAGATCAGATGATGGGACAGTGTACTATCAGTTGCAGGAATATTCCATGGAGGATATCTCTTGCATGCAGAAGGAAATCATTCCTTGGAGATTGCGCAGTTACTTTTGAGTTTTATGAGTGTGTGATGAGGCTAATTCACACATGTGGCAGCATTGGACCCCAAGAGAAACGGAACAAGGAAATAGGAGGCTTGGAGGGCTGAGGGAAGGCATATCTTGTGTCTATTCAGTCTATGAGTTGTATTGATGGATTGTATTGAGAGTAGGATAGCTTGTGAGCTAATGCTTTGTGTAACCTGAACATATTTCCACTTGTATGATAATACAGAGATTGGGGTTTTTAGCTGAGGCTTTCCCCAGAGTATTCTTCTGTGTTCATGTGTGATTCCTTTCTCATTCTCAGTTATATGTGTTCTATTTGATCTTGCTCAAAATCGATTAAGCTTCTGCAAGTTTGTTGTAGAAATAGATCTTGTATTTTGCTTTAGTATATTGCATAATTTATTGATCTACAGTGGGAAATTTTACATGGTATCAGAGCAGAGGTGATCAAAGCGAAGAACAGTATACAAAGAAGGGAGAAGTTCGAAGTTTCAAGTTCTTGATTATAGAATTCGAATTCTTATCACATCTCAAATTTCACCAATGGCGTTCAATGGTTTAAGACTTGAGTATGCCCTTGATGGCAACTCGAATTATATAGCTTGGAAGGATCTCATGGAAGCAGTATTAGAGGACAACGATCTAAAGGACTTCATTGATCAAGAATTCCCCAAGCCAGTAGCGACTAATGCTACAGAATTAGCGGAATGGAAGAAATGTGTGGCTAGTGCAAGGAGAATCCTCCTGGAGGGAGTTCAAGACCACATTGTCTCGAGCCTCCATGGGAAGGAAACACCGTTTTCAATGTGGAAAATATTGAAAGATCTATATCAGAACAGTAGCGATCAGAGGAAGCTGGCACTGAAAGACAAGCTTCGTAAAATCAAGTGTGAAAAGGGCAACATGAACTTTACATATCTGAACAAGTTCACCACTTGCAGGGATGAGCTTGGAAGTGTAGGTATCACAACAGCTAATGATGACATGGTGAGTCTTTCTCTCCTCTATCTTCCTAAGAGCTGGCATAACTACCAAGACTCGATTAATGGAAGAGAGAAACTACCAGATTGGGAATGACTTTGGTCGGATTTGATGTAGGAGGAGATAAGAAGAAGCACCAGATATGGATCCAGATTGGGAATGACTTTGGTCGGATCTGATGTAGGAGGAGATAAGAAGAAGCACCAGATATGGATCTTCATCAAAGCAAGATGATGAAGAAAATCTAGCCTTAGCGAGTAAGGCAAGGAAAGGGAAAGGGAAGGCATCCCATCCCAAATCCAGTTCTTCCCATGGTGAGAAGAAGTTTGACAAATCGAAAGTGTGATGCTTTCATTGTCATGAGGTGGGCCATTATGCTATGAATTGTCCATAGAAGAAATCCAAGAAGGGATCCTCGAAGGGATCAGATGGTGAGGCACTGGCCTCATAGTTCGAGTTGGATTTCTCTCTCATCGCATGCATGGTTTCATCCTGTTGTGGCCACAAACAACCCCCCTCTTTGTTTAGTATTAGCAATAACACTAAGAAAATGGGGACCCTTAATAAAAAATCCAAAAAAACATTTTTATAAAAACTTTTGTATTTAACTCAAAACTATATCGCATCGCGAGAAGAGAATAAAGCATTTCCTTATGAGCATAATAAACTGCAAAGAGGCGACGCGAAATTCATCGCATCGCGTACATTATGAAGCGCTCTTAAATAAAAATCTTAAGAAATCTCCGACGGCCGATGTGCGACGTCGCATATCGCAATATCGCATAAGCAGCACCCAATGATTTAACGACTCGTCGCGATCTGCAATCTGCGATAATCTAATCTGAAAAAGTTGCGATGACACATCTAGGTAATGCGATGACGCGATGCTGCTATCGCCCATCGCAAATTTCCTCGGCTCAACATTCAAGAAAAGTTGTCTATAAACCAAAATTGGGCACGCGCCTTAAAAGAAATTAATGAATGTACGCCAAAGTATTCAAGAAGGACAGTTTTGTGTTTTTCGAAGAGTCAGTTCATGATGAGTGTCATGATTTTATACATTCTTAGAGGTTAGAGCTTTCGTATTAGTATTGATTATCATTACTCTTTTCCTTTGTGTGAACTGCAGGAATGAAAAACAGGAAACAATATGAAGCAATGAGCATTCTAAGGAAAAGGGGAAAGCGTCAATGCTCGGAGAACAGAGAAGAGATGCCTTCATAAACGGATTTCGCATGCAACAGAACCGCAGATTCCAGAGTATCACTCAACAGATGCTGATGTCAATAGGTGATTCAACATTCAGGGTCAGAAAGCTCACAAAAGCAGCATGTTTACGAAAAATCCTGAAACTTCTACCCGGTGAAGGAAAAAGCGCTAAAGGCGAAAAATGCACCAGAAAAGCCCGGAACAAAGAACGAAGGCAGTTTTCGATGCGCGATTAGCGCCTAATTGCGCATCGCTAAGAAAATTGTTCAGAAAGCAAAGTCCCTAACTTGCTTAGTCATTCGCAAGGCTGGAAACCGAAATAGCAGAAGTAGTTTGAGAGAAATTTGGGTTATTACCAAGTATACACGCAGTAAATCCACCCAGCCAAAGGAAGATTCTCAAAAATATCTTCTAGTTTACTATAAAGTGGTGCCAGCGCTTGCCATTTCTATTTTCATAGCTCAAACAAAAGCAGAAGACGACCAGCCGACTCTTCCCAGGCGAATGTTGCATGCTCACAACACTGAGGAGCAAATACAAAAATAGTTAGGAATTAGATTCAATTTTTAGAAATAGTTTTGCTTAAGAAAAAGGGCGGTCATTTAAACCGTATCCTAAATTTATGTAATTAAGTTATTTTAGTTAGCAGTATTTAAACCCTTCTCATGCATTTGGAGAGGGGTCCAGAAATTTGTCAAAAACTTGTCCTCAGAACATGCACTTTTGCACCCTCGGAGGGGGTTTTGATGAATGGATGGATCAAGGTTTATTAATTTTTGCATTTGATATCTGCTACTGATGTTGCACTTCTGTACTCTTAGTAGATGTTGGAGCAAGGAGAGATAGATCATTGTTGCTTAAAGCTTATGAGTAGAACCAGTCATAAATGGTACTTTTATCTCTTGGCCATTTCTGCTTATATTCTTAAAGTGATATACAGTCTGTAGTTGTTTATATGTTATTGCATGAATGTGTGAGTTACCATTTGGCACTTTTGTACAGTGGAGTCATTTATTTATGTTTGATATATGAATAACTTATTATGCGATACACTGTTCACAACTATTTTGCCTAACTTTTTATGCAAAGCGGTTCATCTTAAATTGATTTCCATTTTTATGATAGTTGATTGATCTTTATTACCAGTTATTGTCTGAAATCTTTTTAGATCGCATAATAGAAGAAATACACCCCGGGTTAGCATAGATTAGATGTGTTGTTTCTCATTAGATTACAATAGCATAGAGTTAGTTTAAAGGTTTGAATTAGATTAGCTTCAAGTATTCTTAGATCAGCAAATATCCAACTCTGCACACACACACACACCCTTAGATTGGGAAACTGGTCGCATTATCCCCGGTCGGACCCACTATACCAAACAGATAAGGAGCTGCCAACCAAGGTCCGGACTGGGTGGGTATCCCCCTTGTTGTCGACCCGATTTTCGGGGCTTCAACATATTTGGCACTAGAAGGAGGGCCCGAACTATGAATGGCACCTAAGTCAAAATCTAAATACCATTCTGAGAGTAAATTGCCCTCATCAACTCCCCCGACTTCCCCAGCAAGTTTAAATCCTGAGTCAGAAGTCGCTCGAGTATTAACCGCTGCTACACACCCTAATATTTTAGACCAATCTACCATTGAACCCCTTGAAGTTCAAACTCTGATTCACAAACTCCAGGGATTTTTCATTTCTACTCAGAGGTCTGATAAATCTCAAAGCAGCGTGACTTCGCAGTACAATCCTGCTCATCCCCTGACCAGATTAAAGAGTGAAAAATTTGGCATCCAGCCAACTGAATTCCCTCTCCCCACCAGGAAAAGAGCAAGGAAAACACCACAAGAGTCTGACAGTGAGACTCTTTCATCTACATCGTCCATTTCAACTCCCTTACCGCGAAGTCAGCCACCCACATCTTCATTCCAAACCATCATTCATCCGCTTACCAGAACTCCCACAACCCTTCTTCAATCATCTACGATCATAGTATCCTCATCTTCCCAGCCACAGGGATCATCTTCTGCGCTTTCATTCACTAGCAACTCAACGATGGTCCAGTCTCCATGGAATAATCCTGGGGCAATTTTAATGCCTCCACCCTTGAGTCAAATACCGGCCCATCCTGAGAAATGGCTACCCAAATTCAATCCAGAAGCAGGCATGCTAGCAGAAGAACACATAAACAATTTCATGCTTTCTGTCAATCTCAACGGAGTTACTAACGAAGATGCTGTTGTTCGGCTTTTTCCCTATACAATGCAAGGAACAACCGGGTCATGGTACTTTTCATTACCCTCCGGGTCTATCACAAGTTGGGACATTTTTCAAAGTCAATTCCTCACCAAGTTTGGTGATGACAGATCAATGGCAACGTTAATCAATGACCTATCCAACCTTAAAGCCGAAGCTAGAGAACCCATCAAAGATTTCAATTTACGGTTCAATAAGATCCTCAACAAAATTCCCACTGCTTCCCAACCCAGTGAAGAAGTACGATGTGAATGGTATATTACGGCCTTACCATCAAACTTAGCAATCTTCGTGGATAGGGAAAATAAAACAACCTTAGTTGAAAACTTGACAGAAGCGATAGCAGTAGAGAAACGCGTAATAGCCCTGGAAAAAAGATCTGCGTTAGAGGAATGCAAGTCTAAAAAAGTCACCTTCAAAGAAGACTCCAAGAAGAAACAAACAAAAGACCCTTTCGATTTGGAAGGATTGCAGAAAGTATTAAAGACCATGTCCAATGAGATGATTGACATAAAAAAACAAGTAGCAGAAACTTCTTCAAAAAAGCCCTACAGAGCTTTTAAAAGAGGTCCTTCAATGGATGTGAAACCACCCAATGCTATTTCAAATGTCGAATCCGAAGAAGAGGAAGAAGAAGACAGTACCTTTGAAGGACAGACTGATGACGAAGAAGTTGTGGAATTACAAGGAATGTGGGATTTCATCCTCCCACAAGAAGAAGATCAAGAAGCATTTCCGGTTAGCACACGAAGCAAAAATCAACTTGATCCTCCCCAAACTACCCCTAAGCAGAAGAGCGCAAGCTCTGCAATAAAAGATAAAGTCGCAACAAAGAAAACGACCGCTAAAGCGACTCAATCTAGCCCAGTCCAACCAGATCAAACAACTCCATCAAGAACACTGATAGTGTCGGATGAAATGGAATACAATATTATTGACGACATGAAAAAGACTAGGGCTAATATTACCCTTTACGAATTGAGCAAATTGAAACATCAACAGAAGATAATGATGAAAGAATTACATGCTGTGCCTATTACATCTTTGCCTACAGCTGTAGCTTCCCACAACATGGGAAGACCTCCAACCAACACGATCAATAAGATTGATCCAAATGACATCGCCTTGATTGGAGGAAGATCAAGATCTCACACTCCCCCTTTTCTTCTCACTTATGAAATTTTCAATAATAATGTGCACAATTGTTTGGTAGATTCTGGTGCTTCAACAAATATTTTACCCAGATCAATATGTGCCAAGTTAAATGTCCAACCACAAAAATCCGCAGTGCACATAGTTCAGCTTGATCGATCTCAAGTAGAAGTGATTGGTGAACTTAATCAAGTAACCATAAGATTGTCATCTAACCCGAAGGTATGTCAGGTTATTGACATTCTAGTGGCTGATATCCCAGAATTCTATGGCTTGATTCTTAGCAGGGATTGGTTCGAGAAACTCCATGGATACTTTTCAACCGACTGGTCACACATGTGGTTACCCTATAATGGCAAACCGAATCAAATAAAGGTTGAACGAGAATTACACCAGAAGTACATAGTAACGGAATTGGAGGGAGAAAATGAAGCAATAGCGTATAACAACAGTATCATAGGCAATTACTCGGTAGATTCTTTTCTCGGCAATTTCAATGCTCATACATCACCTTACTTAGAAAATTCAGTTTTATCCCAAGTCGAAATTTTTCCCAAACTGATAATTCAAAGTTTGTTAATTTTGTAGATAAACCTGTAAATACATCTTTGTTTTGGAAATTATATTTTGATGGCTCTAAATCTAACGAAGGAGCAGGAGCAGGATGCGTTCTGATTAGTCCAGAAGGAAATAAAACCATGCTTACGTGCAGGCTCGAATTCGATTGCACAAACAATACAGCAGAATATGAAGCCTTGGTGCAAGGCCTATACAAAGCAATCGGGTTGAATGTCAAGTATTTTCAAGTCTTCGGAGACTCTGAGATTGTCGTCAAACAGGTACGTAATACTATACATTGCCTATCAAGTCATTTAAAACACTATCAATCTTTAGTACAAGGTCTGACTGAGCATTTCATAGCATTCAATATTTCTTCAATCCCAAGACTCCAAAATGCAAGCCCAGACCTTTTGGCTAACGTAGCCTCTAGGCTTATTCCCTCCGAAGAGTTTAGTCCAGATAGATTCTCAATAGAATTGATCTTTAGACCATCCATCCCTGACAACATTACAAATTGGAGAGTATTCAATGACGATCCTGATATTGTAAATTTCCTCACTTCCGAAGGATCCTACTCCAATCAGATAATTGACGAAGACCATCACGATCTACAAATACAACAAAATGGCACTGATAATGCTATACCTAAATCGGTGGTTAAGTTAGAAGACTTATACGATTTGAAAAATCTGTTTAAAAGGCCTGCCAATTCAAAGCTCTACAGTTCAACTCTGAACTACGAATTAGTAAACCTAGGGACCGATGATAAACCACAAAACGTTACTCTAGGCATAGGCCTAGCTCCGGAAGAAAAACTAGCGTATATTCGTCTTTTGAGACAATATAAGAATGTCTTTGCCTGGAATTACGATGAGCTGAAGACGTACAACACTTCTATCATTCAACACACTATTCCTATGATTGACAACGAAAAACCTGTCCAACAGAAACTGAGAAAGATCCACCCCAATTTAGAAAATCAGATAAAAACTAAGCTAAACAAGTTATTAAAAGCCAGAATAATTTTCCCCGTCAGACATTCCAAATGGGTTTCCAATATGGTACCCGTTAGAAAGAAAAGCGAAGATATTAGAATCTGTATCGATTTTCGGAATCTCAACAAAGCCTGTCAAAAAGACAATTTTCCTCTCCCACCTATGGAACAGATATTACAGGCAGTAGCAGGCTCAGAACTGATGTCTTTCTTGGACGGATTTTCAGGATATAATCAAGTGCTGGTACATCCCGATGATCAGTTGAAAACCACATTTAGAACTAAATGGGGCACATACGCATATCGAAAGATGCCATTTGGTTTGATCAATGCCGGCGCTACATTTCAGAGAGCCATGGACATCGCATTCAAGGGTCTAGTCAATAAATCTGTAGTAATTTATTTGGATGATATAACAGTGTACTCCAAGAAGCGAAGCGACCATCTCAGAGACTTAAAACAGATCTTTCAACGATGTTTAAGGTATGGGATTTCACTTAACCCAAAGAAATATTTTTTCGCATTAAGTGAAGGAAAACTTCTAGGATTCATAGTGTCAAAATCCGGTATTCACATTGAGCCTGACAGAATCAAAGAAATTTCCGAAATAGCCCTACCTCATAATAAAAAAGCCATGCAATCTTTCCTTGGTTAAATCAATTTTGTAAAGAGATTTGTCCCAGATTTTTCACGAATTGTGTCTCCTTTGCAAACCATGATTAAAAAGAATTCAAATTTTAAATGGGGTCAAGATGAACATGAAGCATTCAACCTGATCAAACAAGCTATTATTAATGCTCCATCTTTAGCAACCCCGAATTTTTCAGAATCTTTTATCTTATACACATTTTCCTCAGAGAAATCTTATGCTGCGATTCTAACTCAAGCAAATCAAGAAAAAGCGGAAGCCCCAATTGCATTTTTTAGCTCAAATTTACAAGGTGCTGAACTCAATTATTCAGACGTGGAGAAACAGGCCTATGCTTTTTTCAAAGCGGTCAAATATTTCAGACCTTTCTTACTTAAAACCCATACTAAGATCATAGGAAATAGTCTATAACGCGACTTTTTGAAAGCCTTTCCGGCCTGTTTTTTCTGTCGAAATCCGGCAGGAATTTATTGGAATCGCAAGTTTGATAGCTAGTTTCTGCACAATGAAAGCGTCCCAGGGGTTTTCAAGGGTGCTGAATCCAAATATGCAGTTAAAAAACCATTTTAACTGCAACAAATCAAGATTTAACCTCAATTTCTTCCACCGGATTCCGTCACCGGAATCTCCAAAAAGTCGCATTATAGACAACTCCAGATCATAGTACTGTTTCCAGCGGTAAGAAATCTTCTAGTACAGAAGGATGTGGGTGAGAAAAGAGCAAATTGGATTACTTCTTTACAGGAATACGACCTTGAGATCAAACCAACAAACATTGTAAGAGGTCAAGGCTTCTGCAAAATGATGGCTGGAGCATCGCAAATTCCTGAAGTCCCATCTGAAGAGGTACAACTGTATGAGGAACTCCACGACGGACCAGCAGGCGAACATTATGCTGGAGATGCTACTGCACATAAGATCTTACGTGCAGGATATTACTGGCCTACGTTGTTCAAAGACTCACACAGTTACGTAAGGAAATGTCAAGTCTGCCAAACAACTGCTGGAAGACAAAAGAGGCCGTCCCTGCCACTACAGCCAGTAAACATCGAGCAACCATTCAGTCAGTGGGGCTTGGACATAATAGGTGAGATCGTTCCTCACTCTTCTAAGCAACATAGATACATCTTTACGGCAACAGATTATTTTACTAAATGGATAGAAGCAATTCCCCTCAAGACAGCTAATTCTGAAAATATTATTGAATTCATAGATCAATTTATAATCACTAGGTTTGGATTACCAACAGCTTTAATGTTTGATAATGCATCATACTTTTCTGGGAATGCAATGACTGAGTTTGCACTTAAGAGAGGGTTCAAACTGAAATATTCGGCCAACTACTATCCGCAAGGTAATGGGTTAGCTGAGTCAACAAATAAAAACCTAATCAGGATTATTAAAAGAACAGTTGACCAGAACCAAAAGAATTAGCACAAAGCTTTGGTAAATGCTTTATGGGCAGATAGAATAACGAAGAAAGCTTCAATCAACACTTCTCCCTTTAATTTAGTTTATGGGAAGGAAGTGGTTCTTCCAACTCACTTAGTCATCCCCTCTTTGTCTTTAGTACAATACATCGATGAAGTATCTACTTCCTCCATACAACTAAGACAAATGGAAATAATTAAATTAGAAGAACAACGAGAACAAGCTAAGAAAACCCATGCTCATCACCAAGCGCTGATAAAATCCTCTTTTGATTCAAGCATAATGACCAGAAATTTTTTTCAGATGGGAGATTTAGTTTTGAAATGGGATAAGGCTCATGAAGAAAAGGGCAAACATACGAAATTTCAAAATATGTGGCTTGGTCCTTTTCAGATTGTTGAAGTCATAGGTCCATCAACGTTTGTGTTGCAGGATTTAGCAGGTAGAAGGGATTCTTTGCCTGTTAATGGACAAATCCTCAAAAAATATTTTCCATAGAAGATTATTCTTCTATTTTGTAGAATAATTTTGGTTTTTCTTTTCTTTTGCATAATAAAGCCAGTTGTAAATGGTTACTACAGGTATTCACGGAAAAGACACCAATTCTATTTCAGATTTTGAGCTTTTCGCTTGTATAAATAACAAAACTTTTCATAAATCTGATCTTTATTATAGACAGATAGAGTTAAAAAAATTTAGCCTAGGTATGATGCTAGTTTCAACTTCAAAAATTTGATGAAAGCGACCTTTAGCGAAGAAATTGTTTTATATCAGCACAATGAAAGGTATCAATAGCAAAATAAGGGTTCTCTGTAAAACTGCTATTTTCAAACTCTATTATTGTCGTCCAGAGCTTTCTTAAGGAAAAACAATGACTTCCTCCCCGCTAAAGAAAGTTGCAGCATTCAGAGGAACAATCCAAGAAACACTATTTCTTAAAAGAATAAGAGGTCTCATCACGAGCCGGCTTATCATGATCACAGATATTATAACTTGCTGACTTTGCCAATACTGTCTACCAAAATAGGGCAATGACTCAAGATTGTTGCAATCAAAAGACAAGGGGTCTCATCACGAGCCAACTTGTTCAGCAAAAGTGTAAATCAAGTGAATAACTGTGTCATAATTTGGCTACCAAACCAAGACATTGTTCTTTAGAGAATAAAAAAGGAAAAAGTGTCAAATGTGGATTTTTCTTCGAACATTGTAGATAGCCTTAAGCAGGATAAAGGATCATTGCTGGGTAACAGGTAACCCTGTCGAGGCTATGGACGCCTGCTGGCAGCAGAGGCTCTACCTACGACAAATGAGCATGTTTTAAAAGCGGCACACAGAGAAGACTTTATTTTACCTTTGCAAGACCAAGTAATGGCTGATGTAAATACAAGGACAAAGCCTAAGGAAGCAAGCAATTAGAATAGAAAAAGGTTGAAACAAATATCATTAATAGGATAAGGCATAATGTACTGTATCTGTCCATAACGAAATTTAGACTTATGAAAATTTTTCTGTTTTGGAAGTTAGAATTCAATAGAAAAACAGAGATAACTGGTTCTTCCAGGTGAATCGCCATTGTTGTGGCCACAAACAACCCCCCTCTTTGTTTAGTATTAGCAATAACACTAAGCAAATGGGGACCCTTAATAAAAAATCCAAAAAAACATTTTTATAAAAACTTTTGTATTTAACTCCTTAAAACTATATCGCATCGCGAGAAGAGAATAAAGCATTTCCTTATGAGCATAATAAACTAAAAAGAGGCAACGGGAAATTTATCGCATCGCGTACATTATGAAGTGCTCTTAAAATAAAAATCTTAAGAAATCTCTGACGGCCGATGTGCGACGTCGCATGTCGCAATATCGCATAAGCAGCACCCAATGATTTAACGAATAAACGTGATCTGCGATCTGCGATAATCTAATCTGAAAAAGTTGCGATGACACATCTAGGTAATGCGATAACGCGATGCTGCTATCGCCCATCGCAAATTTCCTCGACTCAACATTCAAGAAAAGTTGTCTGTAAACCAAAATTGGGCGCGCGCCTTAAAAGAAATTAATGAATGTACGCCAAAGTATTCAAGAAGGACAGTTTTGTGTTTTTCGAAGAGTCAGTTCACAATGAGTGTCATGATTTTATACATTCTTAGAGGTTAGAGCTTTTGTATCAGTATTGATTATCATTACTCTTTTCCTTTGCGTGAATTGCAGGAATGAAAAACAGGAAACAATATGAAGCAATGAGCAGGAAACATCTAAGGAAAAGGGGAAAGCATCAATGCTCGGAGAACAGAGAAGAGATGCCTTCATAAACGGATGCCACATGCAACAGAACCGCAGATTCCAGAGTATCACTCAACAGATGCTGATGTCAATAGGTGATTCAACATTCAGGGTCAGAAATCTCACAAAAGCAACATGTTTACGAAAAATCCTGAAACTTCTACCCGGTGAAGGAAAAAGCGCTAAAGGCGGAAAATGCACCAGAAAAGCCCGGAACAAAGAACGGAGGCAGTTTTTGATGCGCGATTAGCGCCTAGCGCTAATCGCGCATCGCTAAGAAAATTGTTCAGAAAGTAAAGTCCCTAACTTGCTTAGTCATTCGCAAGGCCGGAAACCAAAATAACAGAAGCATTTTGAGAGAAATTTGGGTTATTACCAAGTATACACGCAGTAAATCCACCCAGCCAAAGGAAGATTCTCAAAAATATCTTCTAGTTTACTAGAAAGTGGTGCTAGCGCTTGCCATTTCTATTTTCATAGCTCAAACAAAAGCAGAAGACGACCAACCGACTCTTCCCAGGCGAATGTTGCATGCTCGCAGCACTGAGGAGAAAATACAGAAATAGTTAGGAATTAGATTCAATTTTTAGAAATAGTTTTGCTTAAGAAAAAGGGCGGTCATTTAAACCGTATCCGAAATTTATGTAATTAAGTTATTTTAGTTAGCAGTATTTAAACCCTTCTCATGCATTTGGAGAGGGGTCCAGAAATTTGTCAAAAACTTGTCCTCAGAGCATGCACTTTTGCACCCTTGGAGGGGGTTTTGATGAATGGATGGATCAACGTTTATTAATGTTTGCATTTGATATCTACTACTGATGTTGCACTTCTGTACTCTTAGTAGATGTTAGACCAAGGAGAGATAGATCATTGTTGCTTAAAGCTTATGAGTAGAACCAGTCATAAATGGTACTTTTATCTCTTGGCCATTTCTGCTTATATTCTTAAAGTGATATACAATCTGTAGTTATTTATATGTTATTGCATGAATGTGTGAGTTACCATTTGGCACTTTTTTACGGTGGAGTCATTTATTTATGTTTGATATATGAATAACTTATTATGCGATATACTGTTCACAACTGTTTTGCCTAACTTTTTATGCAAAGTGGTTCATCTTAAATTGATTTCCATTCTTATGATAGTTGAATGATCTTTATTACCAGTTATTGTCTGAAATCTTTTTAGATCGCATAATAGAAGAAATACACCCCGGGTTAGCATAGATTAGATATGCTGTTTCTCATTAGATTACAATAGCATAGAGTTAGTTTAAAGGTTTGAATTAGATTAGCTTCAAGTATTCTTAGATCAGCAAATATCCAACTCTGCACACACACACACACACCCTTAGATTGGGAAACTGGTCCCATTATCCCCAGTCGGACCCGTTATACCAAACGGATAAGGAGCTGCCAACCAAGGTCCGGACCGGGTGGGTATCCCCCTTGTTGTCGACCCAATTTTCGGGGCTTCAACACATCCATGGTGGGATGTGTTTGGTACCTGGATAGTGGAGCCTCTTTCAACATGTCCAACGACAAGAATCTTTTTTGTACCTTGGAGGAGAAGGATCTCCAGATGTGGATCGAGATGGGTGATGATGAAAAGTACCATGTTTCAGGTGAAGGTATGGTTGTGTTTCAGAGGAAGCATGGAGCTCCTCTCACCCTGATTGATGTAAAGTATGTACCAGGTCTGAAGAAGAATGTTGTGTTTGTCGCTATGCTAGAAGACAAAGGCTATGATGTAGTCTTTAGTAAAGGAAAGGTATTCCTGAGGCATATCGGTGCTGGACAGACCAAGAGGATTGGGATTCGACTAAAGAGTCTCTACAAGTTGGAGGTAGATGACTTTGCTGCATTGAGTTCCAAAGCAGAGGTGGTGCAAAGCCAAGATGTTGGCGAGCTATGCAATAGAAGATTGGGCCACTTGCACCATGGGCCTTGAAGATCATGCAGTAGATTTCTACCGGACTTCCCAAGGGAAAATTGGAGCATACGAATACATGCAAAGGTTGTACCTTGGGTAAGCATGAGAAATATTCCTTTTAGGATCGAGACAGTAGAGCTGGAGAAATCATAGAGCGAGTTCACACAGATGTATGTGGACCATTCTCTACAGTCTCCACTGCTAAACAAAGGTACTATGTTATTTTTATTGATAATTTTTCTCGTAGATGTTGGATCTACTTTATGCAAAAGAAGGATCAGACCTTCTTGAGGTTTTGTAAGTTTAAAGCCTTGGCAAAGAAAGAATCTGGAAAGAAAATAAAATCCTTGCATAGCGACATGGTGGAGAATATGTCTCCCAACAATTTAAGGACTTTTGTGTTGTAGAAGAAATTCAATGGGAGTTTACAGCACCCCATAACCCACAGCAGAATGGGGTGGCCGAAAGAAAGAACAAATTGATTGTGGGAGCAGCTCGAGCAATGTTGCACGACCAAAGCCTACCACTTCATTTGTGGGATGAGGCATGCAATACAACAATATAATTTCAGAACAAAAGCCTGCACTGTATACTGGGGATGAAGACACCTATGGAGGCCTTTTCTGGGAAGCGACCAGATGTGAGTCACTTCAGGATCTTTGGATCATCGGTTTATTGCCATGTGACCAAAGATTCCTAGAGGAAGCTAGATCCAACAACTGAGTTGGGGATACTTGTGGGGTACACTGATACACCCCACAACTATCTGGTGTTCCTGCCTACCAGTCAGAGGACAGTGGTACGCAGAGATCTGAAGTTCGACGAGCAAAAAGCCATGCGAGTATCACTTGAGAGGGAGCTCAACTTGCATGCAGAGGAGGAACTTTCAGTTCCTAAAGAGGAGGAGCCTCAGATTGATGCAGAGCATGTTATAGATCTAACCCAGAAATATATGATAATAGACTAAACCCAAGAAATAACAAGATAGAAATGATTCACTTTATTGATCAAACCCTTAGGTAGGGCAACACCATACATTCACTCCTTAAGGAAGGAGAACACTCCACAAGCCATATGCATGTTCATACAATAATCCTTGACTATTCCTTGACTTGGAGTCTCTATCCTCTATATAGGCCTCATACATACAATACCATGGGTCATTACCATGTTTCCCTCATACCATCAACTAATACCATGGGCCCATTACATTATTATTAACTACTTGTGGTCCCTTACATGATATGGGTTAACCACCTTATTTATTACTATGGCCCATCCCATTATTACATTATTACCTTGGGTACCTCCCTTGGTACCCCATATTATCCCCCCTAAGTATATAACAGAGCAGCCGCATGCAGAGGATCCGGGAGTGGAGATGTCCACTCATGCTGAGTCTTCTAGAGATGGGCGAAAACACTGAAGGGAAGCTGACAGGTTGATTCTGGATGCGCGAGAGAATGTGGGAAAGCCATCTTCTTAGCGCAGGAAGAGTAGGTCTCCTGAGCAGTACACTGGTTACATGGCCCTGGTTGGCGAGTGTGTAGAGTTCGAACCTTCTTCATTCGAGGAGGTAGTGCAACAACTAGTCTAGGTTGATGCAATGGTAGAGGAGTACAACTCTATCATTCAGAATAGTGTGTGGGATGTTGTCCCAAGACCTCAGCACAAGTCAGTGGTGAGTTCCAGATGGCTTTACAAGGTAAAGCAAGTAACTGATGGTAGTGTTGAGAAACATAAGGCAAGGTTTGTTGCCTGTGGTTTCTCATAGGTCAAGGGGATTAACTAAGATGAGACCTTTGCTCTTGTAGCAAGATACTCATCTATCATATTGATGTTGGCACTATCAGCTTAGATGGATTGGAAGATCCATCAAATGGATGTGAAGATAGCGTTCCTCAATGGGAAGATTGAGGAAGAGGTTTAAATTGAGCAGCTGGAAGGTTTTGAGACCTTCGAGCATGAGTCGCATGTGTACCAACTCAAGAGGGCTTTGTATGGGCTGAAGCAAGCACCTCGTGCTTGGTACACCACGATCAACAACTATTTCACCGGGTTGGGCTTCACCAAGAGTGAAGCAGATGTGAACCTTTACCACATCATGGTAGAAGGTAAGCCATTGATCATAGTTCTTTATGTGGATGATCTGATTTTGACAGGTGATGATCAGTTGATCAAGTATTGCAAGGAGGACCTTGCAAGAGAGTTCGAGATGAAAGACATGGGTCTTATGCACTACTTTCCAGGCATGGAAGTGTGGCAGATAGATGGGGAAGTATTTGTGTCTCAAGGCAAGTATGCCAATGAGATACTCAGGCGCTTTCACATGGAGAAGTGCAAGCCCATGCAGACTCCTCTAGCTGGGAACTGGAGGAAGGAGGATGCTACTTCAAGTGAGGTAGTAGCTGCTACTATTTATCGACAGCCTGTGGGTTCACTAATGTATCTAGTGAACACACGACCATAGTTATGCTTTGCGGTGAACCAGCTGAGTCAAGCTATGGTTCAACGTACCAAGCTGTTTTGGAAGGCAACAAAGCATGTGCTGAGATACCATAGAGGCACATCTCAGTATGGATTGTGGTACAGACAGACAGAGGGAGTGAAGCTTCAGGGCTTCACCGATGTGGATTGGGTAGGGAGTCCATTAGACCAGAAGAGCACTTTTGGAGGAATCTTCAACCTTGGTTCAGCTGCATTTTCTTGGTACAATAGGAAACAGAGGTCAGTTGCACTTAGCTCAACAGAGGCTAAATACATGGCTGCTAGTCAGGCAGCATGTGAGGCCATTTGGAAGCAGAAGATTCTAGTGGGATTGTTTGGTCAGAGGATGGATCCAACTGTGATCTGCTGCAATAATCAGAGTTGTATCAAACTCTCTGAGAATCCAGTATTTCATGACAAGTCCAAGCACATTGATATCCGGTACCAACATCTTTGAGAGTGTGTGTGAAGAGGATCATGTTATTGATGTATGTTTCGACCGAGGAACAGGATGCAGATATTTTGACTAAGGCATTGTCAAAATTCAAGTTCGAGTTCCACAGAGACAGGATTGGGGTTACGGATAATCCCTTTCTTGTTGAGAGGGGGTGTTGAAAATAGCAACAAGAAATGCTAAAAATATAAGTGCTAAAAATAACACTGTTATAAATAGCATTTCGGGATACATTCCAATTTTAGTTAGTCCCTAAACTAAAATTGAGAATTTAAATTCAAATTTGATCTTAGCAGCTCTTTGTAAAATAATTAATTAATTCATCTTGAGTTAATTAGTTGTAGGAAATCAAATTTGAAGTTTATGTGAAGACATGCAACAGTTTCTCCATTGATTGAGGAAGTTATCCCTTGATTAAAGGAGATCACGATGAGTTGTACTTTGAGTTGTAATTAGTTAGCTCAGTTAACGAAGTTAAGTCCAGTTAGATTAGTTCAAATAGTTTGTTGAACTAATTGTGAGTTCAGTTAGTTAATGCATGCATGCATGTAACTGCTGCACTTCAGGTAACTGAATATTCTCTCATAAATAACTGATGCATGTTAGTTTAGTCAGAGACCCAGTTAAGATCAAATGATGGGACAGTGTACTAACAGTTGCAGGAATATTCCATGGAGGATATCTCTTGCATGCAGAAGGAATTCATTCCTCGGAGATTGTGCAGTTACTTTTGAGTTTGATGAGTGTGTGATGAGGCCAATTCACACACCATTGGACCCCAAGAGAAACTGTGCAAGGAAATAGGAGGCTTGGAGGGCTGAGGGAAGGCATATCTTGTGTCTATTTAGTCTATGATTTCTATTGTTGGATTGTATTGAGAGCAGGATATCTTGTGAGCTAATGCTTTTTGTAATCTAAACATATTTCCACTTGTATGATAATACAGAGATCGGGTTTTTTAGCTGAGGCTTTCCCCAGAGTGTTTTTCTATGTTCATGTGTGATTGCTTTCTCATTCTCGATTATATGTGTTCTATTTGATCTTGCTCAAAATCGATTAAGCTTTTGCAAGTTTGTTGTAGAAGTAGATCTTGTATTTTGCTTTAGTATATTGCATAATTTGTTGATCTACAGTGGGAAAATTTACACTTTGTAATTTCAGATCTTTAAGTTTTGTAATATCGGCCTAAGATAGCCCTCTATGTCCTCTTTCCAACCCCACAAGTCTTATCGTAATTAGATTCGCGAGGAAATAGTTATGCCCAATCTCCTGCGATGACCTAATTATAGACTTGTTCAATAGATCAAACTTGTACGACGTGCCACATGTCACTGTTTCAACCCTAGGTTCTGAAATTGATACCCAACAAACTATAGTCCATATTATTTCTATCAAATGTTATGAAATTTGAATCAGATGCTCTGAGAGAGAGTTATGACGATTTTCCCAATGTCACCTGTTTCGAATGTAATTCGAGGGCCTACAGAAACCCTAAATTTCTTGGACCGTATCTCTGCACATATAGCGAAGAAAACTCTGAAATTCTGGCCTGATATTCACCAGTATAGCGGCTCAAATGGGTTTTAATTTTAGAATCTAAAACTTCGTAGAAAAAAATTATAGTGAAAATTTCATTATGACCTATTTGAGATGTAATTCTGGAGCCTGCAAAAACCCTAACTTCCTCAGATCATATCTCCAAAAACATAGTGATACAAGATCTGAAATTTGGACCTGAGGTTCAGAACGATTTAGTCTCAATTTAGTTTTTGTTTTATCGTCTGAAACGTCGTAGAAAAAATGTTATAGCAAAAATGCCATGAATACCTGTTTAGAGCAGGGAAACCATAGAATTCAAAGCTCTGATACCAAATGTTATGAAACCAGCTCACAAAAAGATAGAAAAGAGATATCAACGCCTTCAAAATAAGCCTCTTCGAGGGGGAAACCTCCTTTACATTACACAAATTATTAATTCTTCAATGATACAAATGACAAGACCTCCTTTCTATATATAGGAGTCTAAGGGATCATAATGTAATCAGAGCCGACATAAAAATAATAATGTAAGGGCACAACAATAACAATAGTGGGCTTCTATGGGGCACAATAATAACAATATGGGGACAACATGGGCACAACAATATAATAAGGGGGTTGCACTAGTAGTATAGGGACCTAACACAAAGTTATGCACGCCACCACTATCAATCAACACCACCACTGGGTTATGTTTAATAAAACCTTTAATTTTGAGCATCTGTGGATAATAAATGCCTACCAAGAAATGGAATGACATAACCGACTCATCGGGTGTAGTTGTAGTATCTGCGACAATGTCCATGGCTATTTTAGGTTCACCCTCTTCCTCCACATTTATTTCAGTTGGTGAAACCTCCTTGGTGTAGTTGTTTTCAGTAGTGTCAATTTGAAAGAATTTTGGTTCCTTGCATTTATGTCCCAAGGAATATTAGTCATCACAATAGTAACATAGTCCTTGTTTCCTTCTTTAGACCATTTCTTCTGGCGACACATTTTGTACCTTTAGTGTTTGGGTGGGACCCATGGTAAGGGTAGGACGTGCCTGTGAGGCGAAAGTTGGACGGTTGGATTGGGAATTTAGAGCAATTTCTGCATCTAAGGCCTTGCTTCCAATTAGGTAGCTAGTTGATGCGTTCAAACATGGGATTGGATGGCTTCCTTTAAGCCGTTGATGAAACATTCCATGTAAAAGGCATCTTTGAGGCCCTCATTTGGGATGGCCAATTGTTCAAAGATTGTAATGTAGTCTCGTATTGTTCCAGTTTGTCAGAGATTAGTGAGGCGACCTATAAAGTGAGGTTCTCTATCAAAACTAGCACAAAGGGATTCCGAGAACATGTTCCAAGTTGGCCTCCCTAGATAACATTTTTTATGCCACTACCACCAATGCCATCGCCCTTGGTCCAAGTAAAGAGCTCCCACATGTAATTTAGTCCCATCATCCCACATACTATTGAGATGTAAATATTGTTCCATTTGAGCCACCTATACTGTCGGGTTAGATCCATAAAATATGTACATATCAAGCTTGGGTGTTTTATGGCTCGAATATTGGTGAACCCCATTGAAATGAGGATGGTGGTTGGATTCTCCTTCTACGTGGCATCGATATTTTGCTCATCTCCAATGGATGTTTTACCCTTGCTAAGGGCTTCTATCACTGCTGCTTGGATTGTGGTTTCAAATGACTTCTAGAAGTCGTGGAAGTTTTTCTCTAATTTTTCCACATTCTCCAAAGCCATAGTTTGAGCCCACATACCGATCATACATTGTCCCTAGTCAAATGTAGGCTTTCTTAAGAGTAGTATGGTTAGAAAGAGGGCGAGCTCATGAGTCTATTGATGTGGGTCACTTGAAGTCGCTCTGGGAAAAGAATTGGGACTGCATGAAAATTGGGGGCTTACTGGTGAATGGTACGACTACAATCAACTCGTCATCTTGAATCTTGTGGGCTAGGTCTCTTGTAAATGGCTTATAGCTGATCAATAATCTGGCAATGGAAATCTAAAATGTTTGATACTACAAAATGTCCTGCGAAAATCAAAGTTCGCATGTAGCAGTAGAAACCCAAGATTCTCGAAACTGCAAAATGTTTTACTACAATCTAATTTGGTATGTAACAGCCAAAACCCTAATTGCACAAAGAATCTGATCTACATTGTGGCAATGAAAACCCCAACTATTGGATCTGATCTAGACGACGATGACAGACACCCCAACTTTTGGATATGATCTGGATGGTAGCAACAAAACCCCCACTGTTGGGCACTACGAAAGGTAGAAGGGGTATCTTCAGATAATAGAGGGAACTGTGGTCACAAAAGAGTGTCAGGTGCTACTGATCATGATATACATAGGGGTCCAACAGTAGTACTCAACCCAATATTTTACAGCACCAACTAAGGAGGATCGACTGTATCCTTAGCCATACTACCCGACTACCCTTTGTATGTGTGACTAATCTCCCCGAGTGCTATCATTTGTGTACTATAGTATAAAGATGACCAATGACTTATCTAAGGTTGGGTTTCAGGTTAACTTAGGGGGGGCTTCCAATATACCCAAAGGTAAGTGGAATTGCAGTCCATGCGCGATTATATCTAACTCGCTACTACTCGAAGGTATACCAAGGGATTCCAGCAAGTGCGACCACCTCTTATAGTTCCTGTGTGCTTTCCTCCCCAAATTCGTGGGTTTATGCGCTCAACGAACGATCTTGTGGTTTAAAGATGCCAGAACACATCTCTAATCTAAAAAAAATTATGCTTAAAATTGGAGGTGCAATTGGCCTGGGAAAGTGCTCTGATACCACTTCTTATACACTTGACATGTGAAGAATATCATATATGCTAGAAATACAAGAACAATATTGCCAAAAACACAGAAATAACACATGAAATGAGACAAGATGCAAAGATATTATATTATTAATAAGAAAAATGTAATGTTCACTTGCCTCTTCGAGGGGGCAACCTCCAGCAGAGCGGAGCTTAATTACAATAAAACTCGTCGAGAATTCCCTTGTTATCTATGACTATCTATAGCTTCATGACATCTAAAACCATAACTACTCATGGTCCCTTGCACAATACAAGTTAACCACCTTATTTATTACCTATGGCCCATTTCTGACTAATTGTGATCAATTTTCTATAATGTGAGTCAACCACTTACAATCATTATTACTATAGATAATCAGTTACGAGCTTTATTGACTCAACTAACTAATTATGACTCTAATGAGGCCCCTTGGTCTTATTACATAAATAAAGGGGTTGGGATTGCACACTAACATATATTCTTGTACTCCATATTGTAGCATAGAAAGATATCAAATGTAAGAAAACACACAATCACAATAGAAACCAACCTTTTTCATTCCATTGATATTAAAAAATATGATGACCTCCTATTAACCCTTGATATGATGAGATTTAACAATATTACGATAAGGCATAATGAACAATAAATGATAATCTTTACGAACAAGATGCAATAAATCTAAGAAAAAGATCACTATGTATCCATTATGAGTACTAAGAAACTCAATTACTAGCATTCACATTCATAATCTTAGTGATAATCATTCAAGCCACAATAGGTAAACTTGATTATTTAGAGAAACCTGGCGTTAAATCAATTCATTAGAAGTTTGAGAGGAAATATTGCCACTAAAATAATTAATTAGAAGTGTGAAATCTACATTTGTAATTTTAATGTTACTCATTCAAACCACAAAATAAAGTAAACTTGAGTATTGAGCCGAAATTTAAAACAAATATTATTATTATGTTGATAATGTATCTATTTTGAAATATGGTTTCCAAAATTTCATTTTAATTATTAATAATTATTAGGTGAATGGTAGGGATTTAACCTCCATATAATATTATATTCTTAATACATGAAATTTATTTCCAAATTAGTTATGCGTGTTCTATCTCTTTATCCCTATAACTAATTGATTAATTATGTAGACAAACATTTAACTAATTGATTAATTACGTAGACAAACATATCTATTTTATAATTAGGCTTCCATAATTTTAATTTAATTGTCAATAGTTATTATGTAGATGGTAGAGATTTAAATTAAATAAAAATATTTTAGAATATTCTTAGTAGTATATAGAAATCAAAGGGAGATTTATTTCCAAAGTAATTATGTCTTTATTTTCCTTTCTAATTAAATTCATTAATTAAAAAAATAACATATGAAGAAGTGACATATGAAATGAGTTATGATTTTTTTGGGTATGTGGTATTGGACCATGGTATTGTAACAAATCCTATTTACAAATTAAGAATTTCATAATAATATGATGGTAAATCTCCATAGTTAAGAATTTTGTTACATGTTTTTTTTTTTTTAAATATATATATGTTGAACTCTTTTATTATTATTTTTTAATCATAAATAATAACAATAGAGTTATAATTTAGTTAAATTCTTATGTTTTTTTTTAACAATTTGATATGTATGTTCAAGTAAGTGCATTGATGTTTATTATAGATTGATGCTTATATGCACTGGACGTTTTATTTATATGGTTCCCCTAGTTAATATTTTTTTTAATATCAACAAGTGTCTTTTTTGGCATGTGGTATAGATAAGCATGAACCTATTTACAACTGAAGAATCTCCATGGTAAAGTGGGGGACGTACATATGCTTAACTCATACATTAATTCCTTTCATAATTATGAATAATAAGAATTTAAAATAAAGTTATAATTTAGTTAATTTTTATTTTTTTTAATCTTAACAATGTAAAATGTATCATGAAATGATTGTTTCGAAACTTGTTATCAATTTTTGTCTATCAACATTTATATGGCTATGCTAGTTCAATTTTTTCCTAATTTTTTATTTTATTTCTTAGTTTGCAATTTTTCTCTACCTCTCCTTATAATGTATTTTTTATATAAAACATTATTCGTAATTTAAAAAAATAATAATAAAAAAATTAAAATAATAATAATAATAATAATAATATTTAAAAAATAACCCTACATTCATAATCGAATCATTCTAACATTTAAAAAATGACCCAAAAAAAAACCTTTCCACAACAATGATTCGTTCAAGCAGCCTAGAATTAACACTATCCAATTTCTTTGTCTACACATTTATACAAGTTCGCATATTATGAACCTATTTAGTAATTTAATTTTGAAGCAATAATACTTTTAACCCATTCTTAACATGAGTATGAAGTACCAACCATTTTTAAAGCTTAAAAATCCCCCCACATTTCTAGCTCTCCAAACATATATTTAGAAAAAAACATTTTAAGCCACTCATTCCTCTGTGAGATGAAAACACCTAAAATCATTGGTTAAAAACATTCCGTGTGATATGAAAATACCAATAAGTACTGCTTAAAAATTAATTGCAAAACAGAAGTAAAAAAATTGCATGTTTAAATTTGAATAATCCTACTTTTGAATAAACATACCTAACATATGGTAAGACTAATCAATAGATCAGTTGATTAACACAACTTTTTCTCAGACCCTCTTCCCTATGTTTAATACCACACTTTGCAAAGAAAAAATATCTTATGTAATTATAAATTGGCTTGAAACTAACGATCTTCTTATTCTTATTAGTCAATTGAACACTTGCATTTCGAATGATGTTGAAAGCTGGTAAAGCAATTTACAAGCATTCTTCGAGGAATAAAATTAAACAGTAAAAATAATATAAAAAGGGAATAGAGTTTGAGATCAATCACATATTTCATTAAAAAAAAATTGATGAAAATAACTACTCCTAAAAAAGAATATTTAATGAAAAAAAATCCGCACCGTCTATAATAATTAAAATAATTTTTTGGAAAGCTGTCCCAACCTTGCCCTAAAACTGCTTCTAATTGGCTAAGAGCTCGTCTTCCTCGGACGTAAGGAAACAGGTTAACGGCCCAAGACCCAGAGGCATCTGGCAGGAGTGAAAGCCTGCTCCCTTACGGACCACCAGCGGGTTATTTCAGGTGGCGTGGTTTTCCTTGATAACAGTGATGTGTCAACTGACATTCGCGGATAGCAGCCAGAGATGGCTGTCCTCACTGTTGGTTTGACAAACTGAGTTTGATAGGTTTTTCCACCTTTTGAAAAAAAAAAAAAAGAAAAGAAGCTGTCCCAACCCTAGCGGTATAATAAACCCTTGCCCATTGTATGACTGCATTAAATCAGACATTTCACGATGTATGGCGGTAGGAAATAACCTCTTACCTCTGTAAATCAACTCTTCATGAAAGATGTATTAACACAAACGCGGCAATTCGATATCTCTATTAAACATCTCTGCCGTAAAAAAATTGTAATTTTTATTAAGGAAAATAAAAATTACATTTTGTGTATATAAAGATAGTGTGTATACGTATCATCTGTTCATCATCAAAAAAATAAATATCATTTCATGACTGTTTCGGCTCATAAAAACATGAATTTTGAAGAAAAGAAAGGTATAGGAACACTCTGTAGTCTAACAGTTTTATATATTATATTCAAAATAAAATAATTTGGAGCGATAAAACGCTGACAAAATTGCAAAAAATAAAGGCCATCAACAGTCCGTTTAATTCCTTGTAAATGTGTTGATATGATAAGTGTAAGCATGCTCTTTAATCTTAAAGCTTCAGCCACAGAAACTAATTTTTTTGTATGATTGAATTCCATTTAACCAATTAACTCAAGCTTTGAATTTTCATAGAGTTATAGTTGAGAGACACCATGTTCAATGGAAAACATTAATAGAAGATGACATGTTTGGAGCTCAACATAATTATTTGAACGTACACAAAGGTCTCAAAAGAGATATATGATGATAGATTTAAAACAAAGCCACTTCCAAATGATCTTCCCTTGTCTATCGAAGCCCCATCAAAGAAATCCCAAGGGAAAGATTGGTCTCGTTGTTTATCCACTAGAACATGAGCCCTGCAAGCAGCTTTCTTTGAAGGAAAGTGACTGAGAATGGTTAAGGTATGACTTGCAATCATCCTTGGGGATGAGGGGAGATCTTGTAAGACTACTCTATTATGGGCAATCCATATTCCCTAACAGATTATAAGAGGAAGGGCCTTGAATGTGTAGGAGGATGGGAAGGAGAGTCATTGTTGCTCGACAATATCTATAGAAAGACTTGATCAAAGACCAATTTTTGGTTATGAAGATCTGCAGTGATCCCAAATATTTTGGAGAAATGTGCAATGTAAGAAAAGGTGTTCGATAGATTTGTCCTCCCTTTGACATAATACACACCATCCAAGGAAGATGGCAAACCACATTTTTAATTCCTCCAAAGTGGGGACCTTCCCCTCCATAATACACCACATTAATAGCTTGGCATTTGGGAGACACTTTTCTTTCCATACACAAGACCACCACCACTAATTGAGAAAGATCCTTGGTATTCCCAGATCCTCGACCAATTTCCACCCTTGATTCCAAATTGTGGAAGAATTTGGATAAGCTATGTGAGCAAGTTTGGAGGTCCCACAATCCCAAAGGAAATCAATTAAAAGCGTTGGGAGAATATGGTCCTGATTTGAGCCAAACCATGGATCCATGCCCAAACGAACCGAAACATCGAAGCCAACTCTCCATATGACACCATTGTGAATGCTTTTAAATGTGTTTAGAACTACATGCCATATCACTAAAATATTGTGACGAGGTTTGTCAGCTTGACGCACCAAATCTTCCACCGATAAAGGAGATATGTATTTTTTTATGGCAACAATGGCCCATAGACTTTGAGTAGTTAGAAGGTGCTATCCACATTTGGCAACAAAAGCATGAGAAAAGATAAAAATATTCTTCAATCCCCATCCCCCCATAGCTTTGGGCATGGCGATTTTGTCCCATCTTACCCATAGGAGCATGACTCTTAAATTTGACCCCAACAATAAGAATTCGTAGCAAATCCTTCTGATGTGTTCCAGAATTCCTTTTGGGATCTAGGCAATGGAGAACTAGTACACCGGAATAGCTTCAAGAATGAATTTCATGAGGACCATGTTGAGAATTCCATAGGGCAATGAATATGTTAATTCTCATAACTTGATAACCGTTTGTGTTATATTTTACTTATTAGCTTTTTTTGTTATTATTCCAATGAGAAATACATCAAACAACTACCAAAACAATAATAACAGTGACACAATATATAGATTGTAAGCCAGGGTCAAAACCCCTCCTCTTTTGGGGAAAACCTGTAAATCTCTTCCCTTCTTATAGATCTTTCAATTGACGAATACCATGACCTAGAGACTCAGACAAATACCCCGCAAGATCAAGTCTACCATGACATCCTGTTGCAATATCTTCAACCTCCGAGTAGATCCGAAATTCTGCTCCCCAACAATTGCTGCAACTATTGTTTCTTCTCTTGGAGACTTCGATCTCCCTCTAATAGCCTCCCTCTTGAATTCATTTGCCTTGTCTTGAGTCTTAGGGCTAATAAGATACCCTAAGAGACCTTCACTTTCCTTCCCTCCTTTTCTTCTTCCAAGATTGAATCACAAATGATACCAATGCAGAAATCCTAATTTCGATCTTCATAAGAGAGATAGATAAGGCCTAGAAGCACTTTGACTTCTTCGACTTCCTCTTCTTCGCACTTCCTTCTTTGACTTCTCTTCTTCTTCTTCTTCTTCTTCTTCTGTTTCTTCATATAAGAGATGAGTGAGTGAGTGATCCAAATGGAGGATGATTTCCTCTTACATATAGGCTTCCTCAAGGGTGGACATCGCTCTTCATGTAGGATGACTTGATAGCTCCTTAGGATGACTTGATCTTGGAGTTATTTTGACACTTTCAAGACAAAATAATTTTTTATTTACAATTTACAATGTGCCCATAGGGTATTCTATATATGATAATGAATCTTATACCTAGGACAAACCCTAGAAGCACTCAATGGGTGCTTGACCTATAAAATAAAAGAACTTGAGCATGAAACCCATGCTCCAATAATAATAATAATAATTTATGTTTCATTTTATATTTACAAGAATATACTTATGAATATCAAACCTAATTACACATTTTTCAACACTCCCTCTTAAATAGGGAGGTATTCATAAAAGGTACATGGTCATTTTCAATATGAAGAGATCCTTAAGAAGAGTCATATTGGTAACCCATATGTCTAGTATCATATTAACCAACATTTTCACACAGCAAGGCCTTGACTAACAACTCTATCTCTCCACAAGATTAGAGCACAATGCTGGCGTGACTAATGATGTATAGACACCATCATCATTGTCTCCCAAGGTACATACTCCACCTGGGTGTTCACAGAGTATGACCTTCCATTGGACTATTCTTATCTTGGGTAGCTAATCCTCAAATAATATCGGTCCACGACTACTCTTGTATTGAATGCCCTGCCACATTCCCAAAGAGTATCGAATGCCAAATGGTTACCCAATCCTCCATTCTTTCTTCCCAAGTGAAGACAAGAATGTAGTGTACATCTCTCCCTCTCAATGAGGGAGGACAAATCCACCAAACCAAGCTTGTCCCTTAAGTATACAAGCTTCTTGTTTGGAAGTGTTTTTGTCAATATGTTGGCCACCTGTTCATCAGTGGGGATATACTGTAGCTGCAGCACACCATTTTTTACTAGGTCTCGAATATAGTGATACTTTTTGTTGATGTGATTTGTCTTTCCATGAAACACTGGATCCTCAGGAAAATGAATGCAACTAATGTTATCAAAAAGTATCACTGTAGGGTTCATCAGTCCTTTAAACAGGTTGGATAACAACCCCCTTAACCATACTTCTTCTCTACTTACTTCACATGCTGCAACATATTCAACCTCATCACTACTCAAAGTAACGATGTCTTACTTTCTGCTCATCCATGAGATCATGGAGGATCCTAAAATGAAACATCCTCCCATAGTGCTTCTTCCATCTTGTTCATTTCCTCCCCATTCAGAATCTGTATATCCAATCAATTGGACATCATTCCTTCTATCATATTTCAGACAATAGTTGGTGGTTCCTCACAGATATATCAGAATATGCTTTGCTGCTATCCAATGATCATGTTTTGGCTCCACTTGGAATTGACTGAGTACATTTATTGCAAAACATATGTCTGGTCGAGTATTCACCAAGTTCATCAATGAGCCAATGAGTTGTCTATACCTGCAAGGATCCAAAGGGCTTGATTCATAACTCCTTCGTATCTTCAAGTTTGTGATCATTGGAGTGGTCATAGGTTTACAATACATCATGTCAAACTTCTTTAGAATCTCGATCACATACTTTCCTTGACCCAAATAGATTTCATTCAGTCCTTGCCAGACTTCTATCCCAAATAGTAATGCATGAACCCACGATCCTTCATGTCAAATTCTTCTCCCATTTTCTTCTTACATTCTTCAATTCGACCTTCTACTCCTGTCAAGAGAACATCATCATGCCCTTGGTGCTTTCTTGAGGCCATATCATTCTTTATTCAATTTGCAAACATATGTTTTCATATCTTTGACTTCAAATCGGAAGGGTTGTTTGCATATAGACTTCTTCATCTATGGTTCCATTCAAAAATGCAATCTTGACATCCATTTGGTGGATGTTCCATCCCATAGATGTTGCCAGAGAGACTAATGATCGAATCGTTGTATATCTTGTTGTTGGAGAAAATGCCTCTTCATATTCCATGCCTTCAAGTTGAGAGAAACCTCTAGCCATAAATCCTTCTCTATACTTATATATACTTCCATCAATTGCATGCTTGATCTTATAGATCCACTTGGAAGTAACCATATATTTTTCTTCGGGCCTAGGTACGATCTCCCAGACTCCATTCTTCATTATAGATTGGTACTCTTCATTCATGGCATCCTTCCATTACCGATGTTCTACAACCTCTTCAAAGGTAAATAGTTCTTCTTCTATTAATTTTGTCATGTATGTAGCATACCCAAAATATTTCTTAGGTCTCTTACTTTCTCTAAATGATCCTTGCATTGCCCCATGACCTTCTTCATCAAGTAGTGTGGATTTCAACCAATTAGGTATTTCCTTGTTTTTGGAATGACCATGGGTTGAACAGGTTCACTAGGCTGTTCTTCTTCTTGGTGTGATTCTTCTCCTTCCTTGTCAACTTTCTCCTCAAATATCAGAAGTTCTTCATCATCAGAATATATAGAAATTTCTTTTGACATCTTAAATTCAATACTCTCATCAAATATGACATCACGACTAACTTCAATGTGATGTCCATCTTTCATATATATTTTATAAGCTTTTGATGAGTTACTATACCCAAAAAAATATACCTTTCATACCGGAAGGATCCAACTTCTTTCTTTTGTCCTTTGGTATATGAATATACACAGGACACCAAAATATCCAGAGATGATCTACAGACAAATTCTTTCCAGTGAACACTTCTTTTAGAGTCTTGTTATCTAGAGATCTGTGAGGACATAAATTCTGAATGTAGACCGTTGTCTTTGTTACCTCTCCCCACAAAATTTTAGGTAGATCTTGATCGTGTAACATTTATTTTACACATTCTTCAATAGGTCTGTTCTTTCTTTCTGCGACTCCATTTTGTTCGGGATTATATGTGACTATCAACTCCCTCTTAATCCCATAATCCTTACAGAATGTTGTAATCTCTTTGGATGTATATTCTCGTCCATTATCAAGTCTTAGTATCTCGATTCTTCTTTCTATAAGGTTCTCCACTTCAGCCTTGAATTCTTGAAATTTTGTAAATACTTCATCCTTGGTTTTCATTAAGTAAACACAGGTATTTCTTGAATGATAATATATGAATGTGGCATAGTATAGATGGCCTCCAAGTGATATTGGAGTCATAGGGCCACACACATCAGAGTGAATGAGATCCAAGATTTCTTTCGACTGTGAAGCATTGCTTCCAAATGGTCTCTTGGTATTCTTTCCCAATGCACATCCCTTCCGAAAATATTCGTGATCTTCCCTTAGATTCGGGATTCCATCTATGATGGAACTTAAATTTGCAAGTATTGAAATATAGATGACCAAACATTCGATGCCAAAGTTCACATGGACTAATCTCAGTGTGAACTAGGGCTTGGTTTACAGGAGATATTAATATGTAAAGCCTTCCTTCTCAGATACCAATAAATTTAGCTTGAGTCTATGCTTGAGTCTTTTCCCCAAACAACTATTTTTCCATCACTGAAGGCTACTCTATCTCCTTTGTCTTCTAAACTTGAAATAGAATGTTAATTTTTGTGCAAACCTGGAACAATTGGAATTTTATTAAGGTGGATGTTGCTTCCATCTTCGAGTTTTATGGAATTTGATGCAATTCCCTTCACAAGATAACTCTTGTTGTCTCCAAGTTCCACAGAGTAAGCAAATTTTCCTTTTGATAAGATCTTCAGTCGGTTGGAGTGGCCAGTCATGTGCCTTGATGCACCACTATCAATTACCCATATGTCTTTGTCTTGGAATGTACCAAATAGATCTGAGAAGAGAACTTCATCCCTTTCATTGATCGATGCCTTCTTTGAAGAGAATAAGAAACTCCATGCTTTCTTGATACCTTTCTTAAGTTGGCTTGCAATTTTCTTGATGACCTTCTTCATTGTAGAGGAGATCTTCATGATGCCCTTAGAGAACCAAATCTTTGATTCCATGTTGAGAATTCAATGGGGAAATTAATATGTTAATTCTCTTAACTTGATAATTTTTTGTGTTATCTTTTACTTGTTAGCTTTGTTTGTTATTATCCCAATGTGCAATACATCAAACAATTACCAAAACAATAAGAACAATGACACAATATCTAGGCCGCAAGCCAAGGCCAAAACCCCTCCTCTTGAGGGGAAAACCTGTAAATCTCTTCTTTTCTTATAGATATTTCAATTAACGAATACCATGACCTAGAGACTCAAACAAATACCCTCCAAGATGAAGTCTACCACAACCTCCTACTGCAATATCTTCGACCTCCTAGTAGATCTGAAATTATGCTCCCCAAAAACTACTACATATGTTGTTTCTTCTCTTGGAGACTTTGATCTCCCTCTAATATCCTCCCTCTTGACTTCGCTTGCCTTATTTTGAATCTTAGGGCTAATAAGATACCCTAAGAGAACTTCAAATTCCTTCCCTTCTTTTCTTCTTCCAATATTGGATCACAAATGATCCTAGCGCAGAAACCCTAACTTTGATCTTCACAAGAGAGATAGATAAGGCCCATAAACACTTCGACTTCTTCGCACTTCCTTCTTCGACGTCTTATTCTTCTGCTTCTTCACATAAGAGATGAGTGAGTGAGTGATCCAAATGGAGGACGAGTTCCTCTTATATATAGGCTTCCTCAAGGGTGGACGTGGCTCTTCATTTAGGCTGACTTGACAAATCCTTAGGTCGACTTGATCTTGGAGGTAATTTGACACTTTCAAGATAAAATAATTTTTTCTTTACAACATACAATGTGGCCATAGGGTCTTCCATATATGATAATGACTCTTATGCCTAGGACAAATCCGAGAAGCACTCAATGGGTGCTTGACCTATAAAATAAAATAAATTGAGCATGAAACCCATGCTCAAATAATAATAATCATTTATTTTTCATTTTATATTTGCAAGAATATACTTATGAAGACCTAAACTAGTTCCACATTTTTCAATAGAGCAGGCAAACTACATGGGAAAGTCATCTATTGCACCAAATGTTAATATTTTTTCCAATTTTGGTAATCATCTATCTCTAGTCCATGATTTTGTATGTATTGGGCTTCAAACGGAAGCTAAGATATTTTAGACCTTCCTCAATATGCGAGTATGCCATGGGGAGTCTCAATGATACGCTAGATATTAGCTTCTTCTAGATTTGAAACTAACATAAAAGAGTTTTGAAACTTGATCATCATCCCTAAGGATTTCTCAAAAGTGGAAAGTATACTTTTAAGATAAGCCACCTCACGAATTTCTCTATTGCAGAATATTAAGATATCTTCAACGATGAGAAGATGGGAAATTGTAAGGGCATGAGTCATGAAACATCCTTGAAATTCACCATTGTACTTCATTTCCGTTAGAAGTTGACTAAGCTCCTCATTAACCAACAACAATTGAAGAGGATACATGGGGAACCCCTGCAAAAGATCCCTTTATGCATGAAAGAAACGCGAAGCAACTCCGTTAATAAGCACAACAAATGAGACCATTTGGATGCATCTGATAACCCACATGATAAATGTTTATTTAAAAATAATATAGTTAAATTTAATTAAAGTATATTATTCTTGCTTGGTAATAACTTGTAATTCAAATATAATTTGCACAATCAAATTAATAAATGTGGTTGATAGACATTAATCAAAGTCATTTTTAACCTTTTATAATGGTACCAATTATCATATATCAATCACATTCAGTGATGTGTTGTGTCAAAATAGATTAAAATTTGATAAAGATGTTTGCACTTCTAAAGATTTGATCCCTCTCAACTCATAATAAATCTCTAATTAAAATAAATTATATAAAAATTCCAACTATTAAAAGAAACAATCAAAATATTGAATTCAAAAATTACTCAAAAAAATATAAAAATATCCATATAAATGATAAACACAGAAAATCATAAAAAAAACATGTTATTTAATTTATGTAACTCTAAAAATTTATAAACCCTAATATAATAAAAATCTCAAACACACGGCATAAAAAGCTATTTAAAACCCCTAATTCCATTTGTTAAATTATATATACAACTGAAAATATACTCAAATTATTAAATCAAAATCATTTATAAATTCCGAAAAACCTTATTCCCAAATACACTATACCTATCAAAATCAATATTATTTTCATTCAGTGAAGAATGGCCATCAAAATACAATGACTTTACACGTGATATTGAGGTTTAAACAGAAGGCCAAATTGACGTTTTTCTTATCGTAAATATTAAATAAGTATGCATGGAAGCGTGCAGTTAAATTAACCGCTAACTCGTTGTGAGTAAACACCAAATGCCAACTAAGCTGTGTACTAAACATGGTAATGTGGATGGATCAAATCATACTTATCTGTTTGATTATTTTATTTGGGACGTGTGACAAGTTTGCTCGGATGGTGATTAGAATTTGGTTTATTTTATTATTTTTTTTAATGGGCAGTGTTTGAATTGTTTTTAATATTTGAAATCACAATTTTATTAAAAAATAATAAAAGTTTAGCAAAATTTTGATAAACTCACAGATGTTGTATAACTTGGCATTATGATTTGTCATTTATGCTTTATGATATTGAATTAGGGAGTCATCTACCGCTGCGGAATTGCTCGAACCGTTAAAAGTGGTCGAGATCCGAAAATGGCTAGAATCTGGCAAAAAGAATTCAAAAAATCTTGTAAATACAGCGTTTGAATCATATTTTTGATGGTGGAAATGGATTCATCACTATCAAAAACATCTAAAGCACTTAAAATTATGAATTTTGACAATTTTTACTTAGATTTACAAAAATCTGAACGAAATATGACTAGAATTTCTATAATTTTTATGCCGTAAGGCGTTTCCCTCTGAAATGGACTCTTCCAAATGCCTTTCTGTCCTAATCGTAGCCGTTAGATCTTTTGTTAGATGATTGAACAAAAATCAGCCGTCTAATTTCATTAAAAAAATGTTTTAAAACATTAAAAAACCTTAAAATGCGTTATTAGGGCAATGAACAATGCTCTCCGCTTGACATCCGTGCGCTTTTTATGGATGAGTTCCAGGTAGAGTCCGTTTGAATTCTTAGTGGAGTTTATGGCAATGAACTCCAGCGCCGGCGAAGCCTTTTTGTGGCCTCAAGGATGGCGTTAAAGTTCCTTTTGTTGGCGAAATCATGTGGGTATTTTTGAAGGAGGCAGTGAAAGTATGGCTGCGAAATCCGAAGAATTTGGCACTGTTAATATGGGGTATTGCTGTGGCAGTATCTGGAGCTATTCTTTTTTTGGTTCTGGTTGGCTTTCTTAACAGGGCCATGCCTAAAAAGAGTGAGACGGATGCCTGGTTTGAGGTCAATAATCAAATTCTAAATGCACTTTTTACCATGATGTGCCTTTATCTACACCCACAGCGTTGTTATCATCTTTTACTTCTCATTAGATGGAAACCAGAGGACATTGTCAATCTTAGAAAGGTCTACTGTAAAAATGAGACTTACAAACCTCATGAGTGGGCACACATGATGGTAGTTGTGCTACTTCTGCAAATAAATTGTTTTGCGCAGTATGCGCTCTGTGGTCTGAATTGGGGCTATAAGAGATCACAGCGTCCGGCTATTGGAGTGGGTTTGTGCGTTTCTGTTGCAATAGGCGCCCCTGTTGCAGCTGGTCTTTATCTTATCCTGAGTCCTCTTGGGAAAGATTACGAAGCCGAAGGTGATTTGGAGACTACGGTTATAAGTATCACTGATGCAGATGCAGATGTTATTAGGATAGATGATAACTCTGTGAAAAACAAATCTACATACGCGCGGCTTGAGAAGAAATACTCTCTTCTTAGAAGAGGTAGTAAAAGAATGGAACCTAAACCGGAATGGCAGGGAGGTCTATTTGGCTGCTGGAGTGATCCTTCTGTTGCATTTTTTCAACATTTTGTGGGTTCTGCATTTTTGGGTGGAATATGGATAGACTGGGGTTTGGGAACATGTATGTGCACATAGTGACCTTCATTTTGTTGTGCATGGTCCCTTATTGGATCTTCACCTTGGCTACTGTCAATATTGATAATGAGAATATTCGGGAAGGTCTTGGTATCACTGGGATCCTTCTTTGCATGTTTGGGCTTCTGTACGGTGGGTTTTGGAGGATTCAGATTCGGAAGAGGTTTGGCTTACCTGGAAATGGCTGTTGTTGTGGGCAGCCTAATGTGACAGATCTAACGCAATGGCTTTTCTACGGTGTTTGTTCTCTCTGTCAAGAGGTTCGCACTGAAAATTTCTATGAGGTCTGTGAGGATAAACTCTATTTTAAAAAATATCTTGGCCAAGATTCACAAGACCTGAGAGATGATTCACCGAGTTTGGCTCCGTTGGGTCATGAATGAGGATCACCAGCTTTGAATTCACCCTCTTGGGTCAAATCAGACATGTCAACAAATTTGAATGCTCAAGCTTCAGCGTCGCCAGTTTTGAGTCCAATGCATTATTCCATTGAAAACTCTCTTCCTCCACGGGGTATGCCCCTTGTGCGGGAAGGATTGACATTTCCTTTGTCTAACTTTCTTTTAGCGGAAACTCATATTACGATTTCTCCAGATTCAGAATCAGCGGATGCACATTACATGGCAGCTCAAACAGAAAATCTAAAGAGGGACGGCTATCCGATGAATGCACCCATTCCCCAGAGACTGGAAAAATAAGAATAGGGCATTAACGCAATCATACTCCTATGGTTGATGGCTGGAAGGTTAAATTGAATTACCCTGGAAACTTGTCCAGTATTAAGATGCATCTAGACATTGACTTGTTCTGTAGCTTTCTGCAGTGCCCATTGTTACAGTTTACACTTCAGGTTTGGTTGATTCTTTTCTTTATTCGATACAGTGGTTAGATAGAAACGTTCATTGGCATTGTTCTTTAGTCCATGAAACCTTACCTTACTTAGAAGGGGTTGATTGGTGCAAGAACAACATTTCGAGCTTTACAGATCATCCATCCATCTTTTATGTTGCTCCATGGACTGTGAAAGTAAGAAATGTGAGATAAGAGCAGTCAACAGTTCCTCACTGATGTATATTTGTCTACAAATATGCAGAATATGAGATTCTTATTTTTAACTGTGTTGATGCAATTTAATTTTGCTTTCTCATCTAAATTCTCTGACTGAGTCCTTTGTAGTGAGTTAGTAATATATTTTGGGACAAATTGCATTACTTGTACTGAACCACATCCTAACATGGAATATTGCCCGTGTATGGTTTGCATTTATGTTTTGTACATTCAAATTTACATGATTTATGGTTCTATGGACAAAGCTGGATAGTTCTTTCTAATTCTTGATCACTATGTGGATCCAATACATTGAACTTGGAGCATTGCTGACAAATGAAGAGGATTTTAAAAGAAAAATTATGCCTTCATCTGATCTACAACCTGTGAGGGAAATTTTACTTCTATCTAGCTCAGGCTGCCTCTCCATAAAACACTACCTTTTGGTAGCAAAAGTGGAAAAAGGAAAACCTCTAGAGCTGGAGGCGAATGAAGAGGAGCAGGGCAAACTTTCCAGAGCTGGGAGGGAATGAAGGGGAGCAGTGGGAGTCTAACAAAGGTGGACTAAAAGTGAGTAATGTTCAACTCAAGGAGACAAGGATGAGCTGGTCTGGTGATTCTCTACCCCCAGACTCGGTTTCAATGCAATGCAATGTTTGTTAACAGATCGGCCTGATGGAATCTAATGGCAGTGGAAACCACTTTGGAAAATCAAGTCCCCACTAAAAGCATGAAGCAAGGATCTTCATGTGGCTGGCCATATAGAACAAGGCCCTACTCTGTGTAAGTACTACATGGTACAGAAGAGGATTGGACATGGGCCAAGTCGATGTACTTTATACAAGCTGGATGAGGAAGCTATAGGAGATCATCTTGCCCATATTCTTCCCCATTGTGGGCTGGAATGGATAGCCTGATACGAGTAGGAGGTGCTGGGCAAGGTGAAACTAAAGTAGTAAGTTTTACACAGTGGCAGTAGAAGCCATATTTAAAAGAGTTCAAAGCTTTACTCTTGATAGTTGTGAATTTGGTTTGCAAGGAACGTTGACGCTTTTGAAGGGAGATTCATCCCACCTTTCCAGTGTGCATCCCAGCACAGATTTATATTTGCTAGTTATACAACTCTTCCCAAAGCAATGCCTGAGAGGCAGCCTTTTCACGATTTTGATGGAGCAAGCCAAGGATCTCCTCCCAAATATAAATATAAAGCAAGTGGCATAATTTTTTTAAGACACCCACTTTTTCAGGGTCAAGGCCAAATTGGGAGAGGAATTTGACAGTTATGCTGAGCTCCTTGCTTTGAAATTGCTTATTAATATACTTTGTAAAAAGGGGTTCAAGCTTCATATTTTTGGTGGTAATAAATTCGATGAAGGGTGAATTTACGGTGGGGAAATGGTCTTAGTTCTGATTTTTGATGAGTTAAAAGGTCGATTTCTGACGCCATTTCTTTTTTCATCATGCCTATAGAGAACTCAACTCTGAAATTGATCACTGGTGACTCAATTGGTGGTAATAATTTGGATGAAGGATGAATTTAGAATGGGGATCTGGTCTGAATTCAATCTTTGGTGACTCAATTGATGGTAATAATTTGGATGAAGGGTGAATTTAGAATGGGGATCTGGTCTTAATCCTGATCTTTGATAAGTTAAAAGGTCAATTTCTATTTTTAACTCCATTTCCTTTTTAAAAAATCATGTTTACGGAAAACTCCACTCTGAAAATGATGTCTTTCTAAAGCAGGACTATAGATTTTCATAGTTGGTCTGTTTTAGAAGTTAAGGATGGGCAAGCTATTTCAAAATGCATTCTTTCAGTCTTGTGACTCACAGTAGCTAGAAGTCGCTTCCAAATTGGTCCTGATCCTCTGTTATATATACTCGTGGGCAAAAGCTCCTGATATTATTTAATGGCTCATGTTTGACAGCTTAATTCCCTTTGTTACAAGATGAATGCCATATGCTGGGAGAGTTGTGATTTCTCTTTTTCAAAAGTTATCCTTTTCTTTGGATGTTATATCATGGGGATATTAATGTGATTTTGATGAGATTTTTGAACCTGTTTTGACAATTTGTGATTTTTATGAGCAATATTAGGATCACACTGTAGGCTCTCTTTGGACAGATCTTGAGCCTACTCGGGCATAAAATTCTAGCAGGGAATACTCTTGAAATGCTTTGTGCATATGCAGAAAGTAAAGCTAAGCTATTTTAACATTTGACCATTTATTCATGGAACAAATTTACTAATTAATAGTTGGTCCTTATTAAGGAACTTCAATGAGGATGACACGCCTTCCATCTCTCACTACATTGTTAATGCCCACTTCGGCCTAGGAGATTATATTTCACAACATTTCTAGCTTCATAGGGCAAGGAAAAAATTACATCTCTTCCTTCCTTAAGAGCTTAAACCACCTGCCTGGTTGCATGATATTGTTCACGCGACCGATAATCTCCATAATCATTTGACAATCTTATTGTCCAAAATCAATTCTTTGTTGAAGGCGGAATATAAGATTCATATATTTTCTTGATTTTCCAAATATTTTTAAAATGATCAAAAGATATATATTTTTAATTTTTTAATTTTTATTTCTTAAATATTTAAAAAAATCAAAAAGTCAAATTTTGATTTTCTAAATATTTAAAAAATATCAAAAGTCAAATTTTGATGTAAAGAAATCTTTTACTTTACAATGAATTTAATGCATAGACATGCACAGACAAATATGATGTCTTTACAAATGAATCTCATCTCTTTTATTATAAATAGGATATGTCTATATCAATGAATCTTATCTATGTTTATTATAAATAGGAGAATATGAAAATATTTTTTTTATTATAAATGAATTTAATGCAAAGTCAAATATGATCTCTATACAAGTGAATCTCGTTTACTTTATTGTCTAAAATCAATTTTTTTTGTTCTTGTTGTTGAAGGCATAAGACAAGATTCATATATTTTTTTGATTTTCTAAATATTTTAAAAATATCAACATATCTATATATATATATATATATATATATATATATATATATATATATATATATATATATATATATATTATTTTTTAAATATTTTAAAGAGATGGAAATTCGAATTTTGATTTTCTAAATATTTTGAAAATATCAAATGGGAAATCTTTTTTTTTACAATAAATTTAATGCAAAGACAAATATGATATTTATATAAATGAATCTCTATCTCTTTTATTATAAATAGGAGAATACGAAAATAGGAGAAATGAATCTCTTTTATTATAAATAGGAGAATAAGAGATAGGGCCACATGATGTAACCTATCAGTGGGTCAATGTAGTCCTAATAAATAAAGTAATAATAAATGCTTATTAGATGTAACCTATTAGTAGGTCAATTTAGTCCTAATAAATAAAGTGATAATAAATGCTTATTAGAGTTTTAACCGTCCTCATCTTTTAAAAATTTTTTGCCTTTAGAGTTTGTAATTGAAATTGTGTCTTCAACTTAATCATAATAAATAAAGTAATAATAAATCTTTATTAGAGTTTTAATATAGCCCTCATCTTTTAAAAATGTTTTTCCTTTAAAGTTTGTAATTGAGATTGTGTCTTCATGAACCGTTCATTTTCCATTTAGCCTTTTCAAAATGCATGTTCTTCCACTGATTTTAGCTTTTCAATTCTATTCTAAAGTGATATAGAATGCTGATCTATAACTTTTTCTAATCTAAGATCAATTTTCATTCTTCATACAATTTTAGAAGTTTTGTTTGCACTAGCATAGTTTATCTCAAAACCTTTTTTTAGACAATATACATCCTATGAATGTGGGAACACAAATCTAACTGATATGCCACTTGTCCAATCCTATGAATAATCTTGTAGATTTCCATTAAATTTTGTAGCTATGTTTTTTTTTCTTCTTTTGCTTGAATATAAATTGTTTGTAAGGTTGTAGTCTCAAAAATACCCAATCAATTTTCTCAAATTGTTCTTCATTTACATGTTGATTTGCTTCTTGTTTTGCGCTATTTGAAGGTTTTACTTGAGAATTGTTAAAGTTTCTAGTCTTTTCCATTTGTAACTCTATTGCATGTACTTTGGACTTATCTTGCAAAAAGTATGAGATACTAGGAGATGTATATCTATAAATGACCTCAAATGGGGACATTTTAGTAGATGTGTGATAGGTGGAATTATATGACCATTCTGCCAAAAGCAACTACTTCATCCATTGAGTTTTCTTATCTAAATCATAACATCATAGATAACTCTCTAAACATGTGTTAACTATTTTTATTTGACCCTTTGTTTGTGAATAAAACTTTGAACTCATATATAGTGTTATTCCACTCATTTTTCATAATCCTTTTAAAAATTTAATGAATTTTGGGTCTCTTTCACTTACTATTACTTTCGGAAAACCATGAAGTTTATGAACTTCTTTCATGAACACTTTCGTTGCTTGGCTTGTTATATATGTACTTTGAATTCCAAAAATGTGCATATGTTGTGAGTCTATCAACAAGCACAAAAATGATGCCCTTGCCTTTAAATTTTGGTAACCTTGAAATGAAGTCTATTGATATCTCTTCCATCTTTGATTAAGTATGTGTAATGGCAAAAGTAGCCTTGGAGATTTTATTGTCTCCCCTTTATTTTTTTACAAGTTTTTGAATATATTTCTTTATTCATTAAAAAAATGATCTTTTTATATGTTTTAAGAAACCCTGCATGTCTTGGATCTTGGATCATGTAATTCTCTTAATATTTGTTGCCTCAACTATGATTAAGGGTATGAAAACATTCTACCCTTGTATACTAAAGTATATCTCCCCTCCACTCACAATGCTCCATATAGTTCATCCCTTTATCCATTGTGTTTTTTGTTTGGAACTGTTGTCAGTTTTCCATTTATGGTGAGCTTTTGCTAGCCACTTATGGATAGAATGTGTATTAGAATATGAACTTGAGGTTTCTTTTATTTTATAAAGAACATTTGCTACTACATTGTCCTTCCATTTTCTGTAGATTATTTCAAAATCAAACCCTTGTGCTTTTGCTACTCTTCTAATGAAAATATTTGCTCCAAAAGTACTTTAGGATATCATGGTTTGTCTTGACTTTAATGTTATCCTAATGAGACATTGTCATCATTTTTTATTGCATGTAAAATTGCTTCTATTTCTACTACACGTTGATTTCACCAAGTCTTTTCCCTTGAATTGTTTGCTTTCAAAAACCAATAGTCTTCCTTTTGTGTCAATATTTCTCTAATTTCTTGTCCTGATGCATCATGTTTTTTTGTGAGTGTTTTACAAAACTTAGGCATTGCCAATACTGGTATAGAAGACATGCACTTGATCTTAAAAAAAGATACCACTATATCAAATTAAGAAAAGAAACCATTCCAAAAATAACTTCTAGAACACAAATAATACTATGAGTTCTTGGTCATGCCTTTAGGGTTGACTAATGCTTCTACTTTTCAAAGCCTTATGATCAAATTTTTTTGACCCCATCTTGAAAAAATTGTGTTGGTTTTCTTTGATGATATACTTATCTATAGAAAATAATAGTAAGACCACATTAACCATGTGGATAAATTTCTACAAATTCTCAAGAACAATAAAATGTATGTAAAAATATCCAAATGTCCTTGTGGGAAACAAGAAGTAGAGTATTTAGGTCATATCATTACAAAGGAAGGAGTTAAAGTGGATCCTAAAAAGATCCAATCCATTACAAAATGACATTTTCTCAAGAACATCAAGAGTCTTAGGGGATTTTTGGGACTTGAAAGATATTATTAAAAATTTGTTAAAAATTATGCACACATTACAAACCCACTCACATCTCTCTCGAAGAAAAAAAATATTTGTATGGAATGATGAGACTACTTTGGCATTCCATTTAACTTTCATAAAATAAAGTTTAACCACAACTCCCTTGCTACCCTTTCTATTTTATGATAGTTGATGGCTTGAGAAGGTCTGGATTTTAACTCTTTGCCATTCATATTGAATTCCTCTCAATTCAAATCTCTTGAATAATTCATTGTAGTTTGTAGAAATTTTACCTAATGTTCACAACCATGGAATCCATAGAACATCTACACCTCCAATGGAAATGGCATACATTGGGCTTACCAAATTATATTCTCCCATACTTAGTTTAATGTGGTGGCATTTTTCCCATACTTAATAGCTTGGATATACCAAGCTATTGAGACACTTTGCTAATATTTTATCAATGAAGTGATAGTTACTTCCTTAGTGAATAAGCGCCATGACCTTTTGCTTCTCAATGTAACCTACAATCTTCAAGGTTTGAGGTGATGAAAAACTTGCCAATGCATGCATAGATATTTCACACATGGATAAAACAATATTGTGCACAATTTCAACTTCTATGTCTGCTTTTTTAAGTTGACAAGTTCTTTTTCATTTCATTGTCTAGATGTTTCCATTTTCTCTCTATCATTAGTTTTCAAGGTGAACACTTTTGTTTCTTGGCATTTATGCTCTTTTGATCCTTTTCTCTTACAACCAAAGGCTATACATTTTGCTCTTATTTCCTTTATTTTCTTCTGTGATATTCAAGTAGGTTGAGTTAGGGTTGTCTTATGAATCTCAAACAATCTTTGCTTCATGCATATGGTCCCACCAGTAGACTTGTTTATAGCGTTATTCTTGGCTTGAATATGACTATTCAATTGCATAGCTTCCATAATATTTTCATGATTTTCTAGGAAAAGCTCATGTTTAATGTCTTATTTTAATCCAGCCATGTAAGCCTCCAACAAATGTTCATCACTTATGTTATCCATCTTTGTGGCCAATACTCAAAATTTTGAATTTTAATTTTTGATATCACCTAAGTACTTGATTCTTGTCAATTGACTAAAGTAGTCTTGTTCCCAAACTTTTCCATATTGTGCTTCTAAGTCTATTGTAAATAAACCCAAAGTATAAGAATAAAAAAAAAGGCTTTCTTTTAACTACCCATTTAGACCATTGATAGCGTTATATTTCAAAATTCAAAGTTGTTATGTGAATCGTTTGTTTATCATCTATAATATTATGCAATTCAAAATATTTATTTATTTGTTTCACCTAGGTAAAGATATTTGTTCCTTCAAACTTCTTTAATTCAACCTCGAGAAATTTCATACTGTTTGGAGACAATCCATAAGTAACTCCACTATTTAGAGTTAAATCTTTCTGACAAATGCTTATTTTTAGAAACTTTAACAACATGGATATTACCTTTATTTTCATGAATCACTTCAAACATTATCAATTTTAGGGAGCCTTTCATAGAGGGCTTGTACGATCTTATGTTCCAATTTTCCATCTTTTTCTCCATTTCCTTATTTTCATCCATCTTTTGTTTCAATCATTCCACCATTTTTTTTGTTTTTTTGTTTTCGTTTTTTCCATATCCTATTTAATTGATTCTTGTATTTGTGACAATTCAACCTTTCTTAACATAGTGTCAATTATTTTCTTAATTTGAATATCTAAATTGAATACTTGATGTTACATGTCTTCTATTTCTTCATCAGTCATAATTGAGTTTTCTAGAAGTTTAATTGGTGAAGTAACTCTTGGGTGTTTCTTTGGAGCCATGTGAGAAAAATAATGCTCCTCTTTTATCTCTTTATCACAACTATGGTGAGCTCACTAGAGAAAGTTATTGGTTCTGAGGGAAAAGGAGTGTTAGGTGTTATAGTCGTTTGATATACATGTGTGGTTCAATAGTAGTGCTTGGTTCAATCATGCCCTTAGTTGTACTACTCAACTACCTATGCACTAAAGATTGGCCTCACCAAACATTGTTCTCAATGTACTATAACAATTAGGTGTTGAAAATTGCAACAAGAAATTCTCAATTTGATTTTTCCTTGATCAAATTGATAAAATTTGAATTTCCACATCAATAAACAACTTGAATGATGTTAACTTGTGTGACATGGCTTATGTCACCCAGTTTGCTTAGTAAATTCGAGTTGAAGGAGTTAGAGTTCAATTTTGCATGTGTGATTGCTAATTTGTAGCAATCAAGGCCATTTATCTCATTTCCAGTTAAACTAGTTCCAACTGTTGGACGAACTAGTGAAGGGTCAAGTTAAGCAGTGGGACTTCAGTCAAACTTAATGATCATCCAGTAACTGATCAATCATCCTAAAATATCTAGTGCATCCAGATAATTCGAGTTACCTAGTTGAGGTGGAGATTCCAAGGCAATGTAACATCAGTAGTAGACTAGTCTTGAGTGTACAGGTGTTGCATGCAGTCAGATTATCAGCCTAAGGAATTGCACAATTTAATTAGAGGAATTTCCTAAATAATGGGGCTTAATTCCTCAAGGAACAACACAAGGAAGTATGAGCTCAAGACGAGGCAAAATGTGACCTAGTCTGGGTTAGATGGCTTCAATGAAGAATGAAATAAATTGTGCACTCAAAGCAGTAGAGTAGGTTTGTGTCTAGTGATTTTGATTAAAACTTCATGAGCAATTGCAAATATACAACCTAATTTCTACATGGTATCAGAGCAGGCTTCACATTAAAACAACAAATTCGAAGTCGTTTCTCAGAGGTTCAAATTTGAAGATCATTGTAGTGAGATTTATTCAGAGCTGAGAAGATGGCCTTCAATGGACTAAGGCTAGAGTACCCAAAATACTGAATGCCTGGGTACCCAAAATATTGAAGTTTGACCGCTGTAGTTGACATTTTCAAAAAAATTAGCTGGATTTTTTCAAAATCATGTTGTAATTTCTATCATTCTCTATGAAAAATTAAGGCACTCAAAATTCTAAAACTTGACAACTATAATCCACTTTTTCAAAAAATTTAGCTAAATTTTTTCAAAATCATGCTGGAATTTTTATTATTATCATGATGGCTCCAACAATTTTTCATGCATTTTCAAATATGGAACGATGACCATGATGTTGTTCACAATGTCGTATCGTTTCTTTCACCTCTTCCATTACAATATAATAGTATTTTCTAATAACACCATAAATAGGTAGCATATGGAAAAATTACATCTCAGAAGACAAAAAAAAAAAAAAAAAAATTAATGTACAAAAACATGTTCACATAAAAAAAAACAACTACATGGATAATAGATAACCTCTACATGACATTACTATTATTTCCCAGATAGCCATATTTGAATACACATAACTAATCATTTCAAGTATAACTCATTATCATCCACCCTAGCTTTCAACAATGTCCATTCACATGTTGCTATTTTTCCACACACTACTATTATTTACAAAATATCCATATTCAAAATACACATAACTAATACTTTCAACTCTAACTCATTATCATCCACCCTTTCCTTCAACAATGTCCATTTACATGTCACTATTCTTTCACAAACTATTATTATTTACAAATATCCATTTTCAGAGTACACATAACTAACTATTGCAATTGTAACTCATTATCATCCACCCTTGCTTTCAACAATGTCCATTCACATGTCCCTATCCTTCCCCACTCTATATATGTCCCTATTCTTCCCCACTCTATGCTATTCTTCACCACTCTATGCCTTACGGCATTTCCTTTGCAACATAAGGTGCAAATGCTAGTTAAAACTTTAATAAAACAGACTACCGCTTTAACTAGACCCCTTCGAGCATTGACAAACACAACCATCTGTGTTATTCTGATTGAATTCGTCGTACAACATTTAACTTTTCTTTAAATATGATATAAATATGTTATGAAAAGTGATTGGGTAGGGACAATGTTTTATAATGGAAAGACTTTAGAAGGGAAGGGCATGTGAAGAATTAAAAGTGCAACAACCATAAACATACGCGTCGCAAAATGATTCGAATGGGGGTGGAGATGAATTTTGAATTGAAGGCTATACAAGGATAAGCTCCACAGGATTGGTCGTTCGCACGTCAGAACCACCGACCATCTCTGCGATCTTTAATTTAAAGAATCTGATTTGACAGTAGCTAATCTTAACCATTTTTTTAATGACAAATTCGTAGAAAATAAGAGGATTTTCCTTAATTTTATAAGTAGAATCTAAGTGCCATGAATATTTAGATGTGTAATACTGAATGCAACTAGGATGAATATTATTGGTTATTATTTATTAATATAGGTTGATTTATCATTATTATTTAAAAAATTATAAAATTTGTTATGAGTGGTTTTTAGAGAAACACTTTCACTTGTGCCCAATATCTGTGCCCAATATCTCTAAGTCTTAAACCATTAATCTATTTTCTTACCTCCCAAAAACTCTTGACTAAAATGTTAACGAAATGTTACATAAACTTGAAATAATCCGTTAAATAATAAAAAAATAAGGCGAATTTTCTCCAATTTATAAGTAGAAGTTGAGGGTGACAAATATCCACTCAAAGTTACACAACTGTGAATGTTACCTGAGCGTCGATATGCATCCTTGAATTATGAACCATAATAATCCGATGATGCATCTCCAGGTTCATGCGTATCAGCGTGGATAAACATCTAATTTGAAAAGGCAGGTCAACGAGTGAACGGATTGACTGGTTTTTCCGGAATGTTTTTTAAAGATTTCAAAAGGAGTCTGTAAAACGTTATAATTCCATTTTATTTATAAAAACTTTGCTAATCTTTCATAAAAGGATGATCTTTATAAATTAGAAGTTAATAGGTTAGTTTTCCTAAATTTTAACAAAGTAATATGAAAAAAAAAAATTATAATTTTATTGTATTTTATTAATTGTAATGAGATTATTATGTTAAATCAAAATTTTTATTTAAATATAATAGGTAAGTATAATGAAATTTTTTCTAGGTTAGTTGCGTTACTGCTCTAAAGGAGATGTAGTTTTTTTTGTTTAATTATATAAACAAAATTTACACTGTATATAGACTTTTTGTCATATAATTATATACACATGAACCATGATGCCTTAACAACGTATCCATCTATTAATGTTATTCAAATCACGAGCCCCTTAGAATTTAAATTTGAATTTAAGCGCGCACAACTTTCAGCGCTATTTTATTTGAAGCTCTTCAAATGCATTGATGTGAATTTGAGCGATTCACGCGGTTCCATTGTCAAACCCCACCACGTAGTGCCTCTTCGTTACTCCTGCAGGCTTGTTGTTGCTAGGATGGAAGGTAAGCAAAACTAAGTTGGTGGTGAGAAGAGCTACAAAACTTACAAAGAAGTGGTATTGCTTTTCTTTAATGTTTTACTTATAAATTTATATATATAAAATATTTATATTTAATAATGTGATAGTTTACACTAATGTTTTATATATATATAATATTTAGAATTATTAAAGACGGTTAAAAAGAATTTATTGTAATATCGTAGTCAAATAAAATTTCTTTTTGTTTTATATTTATATTGGAATATATATTAATTAGTTAAAAGAGTGAGTGTTTAAGAGAAAAAAAATGTGTTTGATTCACTTACTTTTTTTAATGATTTTTTTATGAAAAATTTTTACAATCTTGGAAAGCAACTAAGAATATTTTAATATTACCACTTAAAAATTGGTATGATTGCTAATATTGACAAAACAAAAATTATAATAATTAAATTAAAAAAAGGAACACATGATATTTTCATATATGATAACAACAACCTGTACAAATTTCCTTAAATATTTTGGAATTGATATTCATCACAAGTTTCATTGAACTTATAGTATTGAAAAAACGATAAATGAAGTATGGAAAGTTTATTATGAATTTGAAAACAATTACAAGTCAAGACATTTTTGTATAGGGATAATTGAGAATCTTGTCACCTATTTTATTCTATTTTATTAAGTGGATGAGGTTTGAGGATGCATATTTTTAGAGATTTATGAAGGAAAACAAAACAAATTCAAAAGCAATTTATAACTTACAATATGAACATTAAAAGGAATACAATCTACCTTAGCATCATCTTCAAAAAAAAATAGTTCCCTCATTGAAAGCATGACTATGGCTAGATATTGTATGTATAAGAGGATGTTCAACAATATAGAGGATCAAAGGCTTTTTAAAATTTTGATTTAAACTTAAACCAAAACCACCACCTTATTTTGCTTTAAACTTAAACCAAAACTACCACCTTTTGCATAAGCGAGGAGAGCATGAGGATTCACAATCTTGCTTAGAACATCAGGGGATAAAGGAGGTGATCATTTTGCAAAATAAAGATATAATATTAATATTATTATTGCTTCAAAATTTAAAGAGACATTGTAAGGGTAATTAATAATTAAAGAGAAAAAATAAAATAGTATATTATAAAGATGTAATCAACCCAATATTTCAAAAAAAAATATGTGTGTTAACTAGTATAAAGAAAAAAAGAGAAATTCCAACTCAAGGGCATTTTTGATAAATGCCTATAAATCCTTTAATAAGGTGCTCGGGCACATTGTTTTAATAAATTAATGAAGTTGAACTCTTTAAAGTAAAATTGTAGTTTTACAATGAAGGCCAATTAAAATAAGTAGTAAAATTCTAATTTTACTATAAAGATTAAGTAAAATAAGTATTCATAAAGCATATACATTCCTTTATTAAAATGTTCACTTATCAATTAATAAAATTTGTTTAAAAAGTTGACTTGGATTTCTTAAAGTCTTTGTAATTAATGTTTATTGATAACATTTTTATTGGAATAGTTATATTGCTCAATAAAATAAAACCCATTCAAATTTGGTTTTATAGAATTCCGAGCTTTTGAGATGTTAAGACCGTTGAAAAGGATTTCCTTACATTAAAGCTCATAACATTATCAAGCACGAGTACTTTTCTCCTATTACATTTATGAAAAAACATATGTTGATGGTTCCCTAAGAAATTAGGCCTTCATAACTAACTTGTTAAGCCTAAAATTCAAGCTAACAGGGGGATTTCAGATTGGAGATGTTAACAATAATGCAAAGACATTAATGTTTTCATTTTAATGATGTTACAATGATGTGAATATGAATATGGAATAATATGCGGGATTAATGGCACAAGTAAGATTTGTAATTAAAACCAATTTAAATGATGGCTGGTAAAATTCCATTTTCAATTCTCCCTTCAATTCTCCCTATGCTATGGATTGATGTTACACTCATGTGAATATGAATATGGAATAATATGCAGGATTAATGACACAAGTAAGATTTGTAATTAAAACCAATCCAAATGATGGCTTGTAAAATTCCATTTTCAATTATTCCCGTGCTATGGGTTTATGAGATAAAAGAAAAAAAAATGGTAACCCTTGGGCAGGTAGGGGACTTATTACGTGTTATCATACCTTGACCTTGACGTCTACCAAGCTTGGAAAATTTTCACAATAAGGGAGTTATTATGTGTCATCGTATCTAACCCTAAGTTCTATAAGGCTTTAAAAATATTCACTATATGAAGGTACAGGATTTACTAATATAGTTGGAAAAGGCTTTGAGCCTTTGGTTTATCTCTTTATTGTAGGAGAATGAACCCCATTGTGTCATAGAGACATGGTCATACAAACATATGTGTTCACCACTCCACATGTATACCTGTGCCCTTTTTTAAGCTTATTGGCTGGTGTAATAGGCACAAGGGCGCTAATGCAACCCCTTCACCAATTAATAGTAGACTAAAAGTGGGGGGCCATGGATCCGTCTCACGAAAGCCTTAAACCCTGTATTGTAAGTCTGCACTTAAGGCTCTTGAGGGATGAGAGCACATTGAGGAGTGCCTAAATTCCGTCTTGATGCGCCATTGAATCCAGAGTGTAAACGCTTGATATGGTCATATTTAGAAGAGAAATCCAAGTCATGTAACTTCTAGATATCACAGGGTTATATTGGGTTACACCGTTTGGCTAAGGCATATGGTTTCAGGGTCCCATCGAGTTGTTTCAACCTCTTCGAGCTAGTTCCCCACCTTCCCCCCTCCAATTTGAATGTAGAGATGCCATGCATCCAAGAGTGGTATATGGTTATATGGTTTCAACCAAAATTAAAGAACTATTTCCTCCTCTGTCTTCTCTAAAATACATGATGCATCTTAGTCATTGATCTTTTCCATTTACGTACGTTGAAGCGCTCCATGTGGAGATTTGCTGTTTGGTTGGAATTTTACAAAGGGAAATGGTTTTATATATATAGACAAAAATCATATTTGAATTAAAAAGAAGGAGATACAGCTCATAGGTGAGTATTGCACTTGGAGACTGCACTCATACAAAGAGAACTCTCTCTGTATACTTTACTCATCAATGAAAGATTACATCATTAAGTACATCACTAGAAATCAAGTAGTTGCAAACAAACTCCTAAAAATCCTAAACTAAAAAGATACGTTACAACTTATGTAACCATTTCTCCTTTAATACAAAATAATATTAATTATTTTCAACTTAAGGCATATGGTTTCGGGGTTCCATCGAGTTGTTTCAACCTCTTCGAACTAGTTCTCCACCTTGCCCCCTCCAATTTGAATGTAGAGATGCCATGCATCCAAGAGTGGTATATGGTTATATGGTTTCAACCAAAATTAAAGAACTATTTCCTCCTCAATCTTCTCTAAAATACATGATGCATCTTAGTCATTGATCTTTTCCATGTACGTACGTTGAAGCGCGCTATGTGGAGATTCGCTGTTTGGTTGGAATTTTACAAAGGGAAATGGTTATATATATATATATATATATATATATATATATATTGGTTAATTGTATTTATTTTGGGTGGTTAGGAGAAATGATTATTATCTTTTTCACCTAGTTGTAATTTTCACAATGGAATTTTACAAAGGGAAATGGTTATATATATATATATTGGTTAATTGTATTTATTTTGGGTGTTTAGGAGAAATGATTATTAACTTTTTCACCTAGTTGTAATTTTCACAAGTGACATGAAGTATGTTATTATGTTGATAGGAATGTCTATTTTGGAATATGGCTTCCACAATTAATTTAATCATCAATAATTATTAGGTGATTAGGTGAATGGGAGGAAATTAACCTCCATAAAATATTCTTAGTAGTATACAAAAATCAAAGGCTGAGAATTATTTTAAAAATTAGTTATTGTTTTTTTTCCATTTTAATAAAATTAATTAATTAAAAGAATTGGCATATGAACAATTGTGATATGAAATGAGTTATGGTTTTTTGGGTATCTGATATTGATAAGCCATTGTATTATAACAAAGTATCTTTATAGAATCTCCCTAATAAAATGGAGGTGAATCTTTATGAATAAGAATCTTGTTACATGCTTCTTTAAAATGTATATATGTTTAACTTATATATTAATTTTTTATCATTAATAATAATAATTATAAATAAAGTTCTACTTTAGTTATTTTTCTATAATTTGTTTTAGCAACTTGAGATGTATGATGAAGTAAGTGCTTTCATTACCATCAATTTAATTTATATAGTTGTGCTAGTTATAATGGCTTCAAACCTTGTTGTATTCATCCATAAATTGTTGTGATATTTCACTCGACAATTGGTCACAATAGATCTACTAAAATATATTAGAAAATCCAAAATCTATACTATGAGGGTCTATTTCTCCTTAAATTTTTGGATAGGTTAATTATTGTTTATTGTGTATGCATGAAATTTATAATTATGTAGAAAATAGAGAATATCAAAATAAAAACTAGCAAATCACAATTAACACAAAATATATCCTAGAAAATCTTTAGGAAAAAGCTCAATTAGAAGGTGAGGATGCTCTGCTCTCTTTCTATAATTAGAAGGTGAGGATGTTGTGCTCTCTTTCTATAAGCGGAAAAGTTTCACCCCTAGAAAACCCATTTTATGACTCAAAATACTCCCCAAATGTTTTAGACCCCAATTTGCAAAATTGCATCCTATTGGTAAAAAAGTTCTTGTGAGTTGATTCCTCCACTTTTGTCACTTTGAAAACATCCAGATAGATGACAAAGAATATAATAATCCAATCTAAATCATGTTTGATTTTGAATCCTATTGTAACTAATTCTTGTCAAATAAGAATAATGAAAGTCTTTCAAATAAAATTCATAAAATGCATAAAAACAAAATGCTTTATTTTAACTTATAATATTCTATAACAACTTTTTTTTGTAATATATATATGAATCGAAAAGAATTGTGTTTTTATAAGCACGGGCCTTTTATGCCAAAAATTATCTTTTATTAAAATAATGGGGTCTTCTTATTTAAAAAATGTTGGGCTTTAGACACAATCTCCAAGTCTCGTCTTTTAATTCAAGGCTACCAAGAATAATGCACACACAAGGTGCCAATTTTTTTGTTATATATATATATATATAAATTGAAAAGAATTGGGTTTTTATAAGCACTGGCCTTTTATGCCAAAAAAATACTCTTTTATTAAAATAATGGGTTCTTTTTATTTAAAAAATGTTGGGCTTTAGAAACAATCTCCAAGTCTCATCTTTTAATTCAAGTCTGCCGAGAATAATGCACACACAAGGTGCCAAACCAAGGGAGGCGCCCACGGTCAAAGAAAGAGGAGTCAGTGTAACAAATATAGTTCCAGGGTGATAAGCTTGCGATTCGAATAACACAAGCCTTAGTGTAGGGAAAAGAAAAATAATATCCAATGGATGGCATTGAACAAGCCATTGAGAGGACAAGTCCAAAAATGGTGTTTAAATGTGGGAAATTTGGTTCTGGGTAAAACCTGTCTCTGAGAAATGATGATGTCGGGTTTCCTAAAACAAAACAAAACTTGCTCAATTCTTGAATTTCATAAGAGTTGGAAATAGCAAGCCAACATTAAAGAATACCAAAATGGTTTCCCAACGTTCAATATTAAATCAACCAGAAGTCATTTAGATAGTAAAAATAGAGAAAAACTGAAACAATCTTCTATTACTGGAGTTGGTATTTGAATTTGAACAAAACTGGAGGAAAACTAAGGAAGTATTCTTTATTTATGAAAAAAATGAGACTGGCCAATGAGTTGCCAAAAGCATTAAAGGACTCTGTTAAGTTTAATCCTAAATCAGACAGGAAAGAGTGCAGTGGCTTGGTGAATGCCAAGGAAATTTGAAAGCAATTCTTATAGTCGTAGGAGTCTTGCACGACAACAATACATATTCCCATACACATGGTTAATCTCGTCTCGAGTTTCCTTTTATTTTTTGTTTTCACTGTTCATTGTTCAACTTTCCTAAAATGTAGCTGTTTAGCCAGCTTCTAATTGAATGCCATCCATGAGATGTTAATGAAATCGGAGTCCCCTATCCCGCTTTCTCCCATCCTCATTCTGATAAAGATATTTCGGAATGGCAGATCAACATGGTTCAGAGAAAGTGGTTGTCTTGTGTAAAATGAAGAATGTTAATGAAGAATGAGAACAACGACTCACATCATCTTTGTTTGAATCAACTAAATCCCGACAGCTCAATGTGCTCAAAAGATAAGTGATAGAGTATTGTCGAGAAGTGGGATTACAAAATCACTTATCATAAAATCTACGGTCACAACTCATCCCGACAGTACCCAAGAATAATGCACACACAAGGTATGAAAACAATACGTATGCGACAACAATTGAGACCTGCACACAACTTTCCACAGCCCTCCAACTCACCTCTAGCCTGTGCATAAAGATAAAGACTCGGCCCACACATTTAATATTTGTGTTTCAATTTAAGAGCCCGCTATATATGTCTTGTGAAGATTTAAAAAGGGACTTAGCTTTATTTATTAAATGTTTTTCATTCATTTTTAGTGGTTCCCCACAACTAGGATTCTCTACGTGAGAACGCCCTACAGAATATTTTACTCTTTACCTATGGACTACAGTAAAGTGTTTCGTTACATTACAACTATATTAAAAGTATTTCATATACATTGATCGATGTCATTTTTCATCTTGAAAAAATTAATGGTGTCAATTGACATGCATGGGGAGGATTAGTAGATCATAGTTGACTTTGGGTGACTATGATTAAATAAAGTCACGTTATGGTTGATGAGGGCTAATCATAGTTAACTACAAATGACCATCATTGAGTATGGTTGATGATGCTTGAAGTGGGTCAATGATGGATGACCTTGGTTCGCAATCACATTGTTGAGTTGGTTTGACAATGGTTAACTTCTTAACCATGTTTGACCATCGTGGCCATGGTTGATCTTATTTGAACATGGTTAAATATAGTCAAATATGGTTGTTTGAATGAACATAATTAAGTTACCACGGTTGTCAATGTTTAACTATAAATGAATATGGTTCACTATGATTGTCAATGTTTAACTACAGATGAATATGGTTGACCATGAATGCGCATGGTAACTATAGCTGACCATGAATGACCGTGGTGACCATGGTTGACCATTATTGAGTTGGCTTGGCCATGGTTGAATATGGTTGAACTTGTTAACTAAATATGACCATGGTGACCATATTTAACTACGTTCAATTATGTTTGACTATGGGAGAACATCCTTGACCATGGTTATCAACGTTTAACAATAAATGACTATGTTGACTATGGTTGACCATGGCTCACCATGGTTAACCATGTTTCCCGTGGTTAACCATGTTTCTCATGATCAACCATGTAGACCATGGTTAGACCACATATGACCTTGGTTGATTATGTTAGCATGTTGACCATTGCTAGGCATGGTTTAACCAATGTTTACCACAATTGACTATGTTGTTTATGGTTGAGTATGGTTGACCATAAATGACCATTTCTTACCATGTTTGAACTTATTTGAAAAAGAGTGATTATGGTCAAATATGGTTCACTGTGGGTCAACATGGTCAACCATGGTTGTGAACATTTAATCATAAAAGAATATGGTTGATCATGTTGACCATGGATGGACACAAATGACGATGGTGACCATGGTTGAGCTCGCTTGATCATGGTTAAATATGGTTGAACTTGTTGAGCATGGTTGACTTTACAAACATGTTTGACCATGGTTGTTAATGTTTAAAATAAATAAATATGGTTGACCATGCTGACTATAGTTGACCATGTATACTATGGTTAGACCATGTATCACCTTGTTTGATTTATGCAAACAATTTTGACCATGGCTAAGCACGGTCTAACCATGTTCCCCATAGTTGATTATGGTCAACCAACTTAAACATGGTTAGCCAAGGTAATTGTTGTTGACCAAGGTGAATATGGTTGACCATGGTTGACAATGGCTTTGTTTGTTGAAAAATAAGAAATGAATCCAACCATATTTTGTAATGCATTGTCGGGAATTACCACTCTTTAAATTCTCAAGATAAAAGGATATATCAAGAAGAAAAAGGTAATGGTGTTGATTTATTCAGGTAGTGTTCATAAAAGGTAATAATGTTGTTAGATTCCAAAACTTTGCATAAAAGAGGAAGAAAGTGTGCCATTATATTTAAGGAACTAGAAATAGTAAATGCTAAGAGGTCGTCAATTCCAGATAATGTCTTCGAAGGAAGGAATTTATAAATTCCAAGGATCCAAGTTTGTGTCGCCTAGGACTATTATATGCATTTCCTTGAAAGTCATGCCCCTTAGAATGTCTTCAAGAGTATAATCATGATTTTTATAATAGAGTCGCAAATGACCTCCCACCACAATCCTTTCAGGTAAAGAAATAATGTGGCCCCTATTCATTTGATAACAAACTGAGTGATGCATTACTTTGAAATCTCATGCATTGAACAAGAAGATTTCAAGTTGTCCCTAGATTATAAAGCATTATTCAAAGACAGGATCTACGAAATCTGAAGATGTCTTTTATCTCTCTTCAAGCCTTGAAAGCCAAAATTTTATGTTGATGAAGTCCTAAATGACTAATAATTTGCATAAATATTTTAGTATAAGGGTAAGACCTAAATGATGAAATTTATTGCAAGAACGTATGTTGTGATAAAAGAATTACTTGATATGAAGATCAATGCAAGCATGTAGGTTTGGACATTGGAAACATATGCAACAATGTCAAGGTTACACCATTTTCTAAGTAAGGAAGATATGATAAAAGGTAGAATCTTCTCTTCAAAACTTAAATTCTAATCAAATTATTCCCAAGGAATTAAGACTTGATGAGATTGCAAAATCTAAAGGTTTAGAGGACTAAATATCTTGACCAGATTCTAGGGATGTTTTGAGATTTTAAACCCTAGCAAATCCCTATGGTTTGTGGGAAAAACTCTAGGACTCATCATTCATAATACTAATATTGAAATAGAAAATGATGAAGATGGAAATAAAATGCAAGGATGAGTAGATTTGTAAACCCTAGACTAAACTTTAAGAATTATTAGGGTTTGGAGTCAAAACCATAGCTAATCAATTGTAAACCATATCTAAACAATTAGGGTTGGAAAATGATGCAGGAGCATCATGGTTGCGAAAATGTGTACATTTGGTAAAATCTAGGTGGCCTTGTGTTTTCAAAAGAGTGGTTTTCCTAAGTATTTAATTCATGTAATTTTAAATATTTTGAGTGAGACATATAGAATAGGAGTTAATTATTTTATTGTGAGGATATTTGTAAATGTTCTCGAATGTAGGAGAACATGAGTGGTGATGAATAATTAGTGTGGATTGAGATATTGTAAATCTTAGAAAGTAGTTCATGATTATGGAGGATCCTTAGGATTAGTTGAAAGTTGAGATCCTCAAGGGATAAATAAAATATTTTAGGAACTAATTGAGGACTTAGAGGATTCTTAGGATTTAGTTGAGAAGATTGAGGATCTGAACCAGAATTGGAAACATAATCCTTTTGTATAAATGTAAACCTCAAAGGCATAAGGCAAAAAAAGGTAGAATGAAGAATAATCCTTAGATAGGAAATAGATAGGGTTTGGATTGTAGCCTATAGGCAGTAAGAGGAGAAAGGCCAATGATTAGAAGTTCAGGACAAAGAGAGAGAGACTCTTATGTAAATACTCGTTTATTAATACAAACAACTCGATTTTGAGTTCATATATGTGTATTGAGTAATTGAGATATAGATTGTGTATGATCTTGAGTTATTCTGTGTAACATAGGTTGGAGGTGCAGAATCCGAAGGCGAAATAAAGAAAAGAGTCATGCAGAAAAAGGGAACCAAAGACAGAAAGGCTGAGAAGAATTCCTTTATGAATTCAAAGAGAATTGACAGAGGACCTAAGCACAGATAAGAAGTGAAGATATGGCTAAGTGGAGATCAAATTATGATCACGGTGAAACATTCCAGTCCAGTTCGAGAAAATCGCATGATTATGGAGGGTGTAGATACACTGATAAAGAAGTCAAAGGGTAGCATTGGTCTTACCCTAGAACTGTATATGGTATCAATAAGAGGGAAAGAGCACGATGTTGTGTGGATCATCAAAATTGAATGCTCTGTGTAGCAAAACTGGAGATGAAGACTGATTATAAGGTGGAGTGGAGTAACATTCAACGATCCACAATGAATTTAATCCGAGTGCTAAAGGAAAGTAGAAATTGTGTTATAATATGCTGGAACAACAGATGGGAAGATCTGCGTGTGTGGAGTTGGAATGTTATAAACCAACATGAAGATTTATCATGGAAGTCTGGTTCCTGAGGAATCGGAGCCAAAGTGAAACAAGCCAAAGTGAAATGTGTAATTGTGGAGGTTAGGAGTCTACAAGTGTCTTGATCGGGGTTGAACCGCTGCACTCAATCCTAACCATCGATCGCATTTTCAACCGCTTAAGTCACAGTCAATTGCGGGGGTTAAGTTGTTTGGTAACCTGTGTGTTCGTTGAAGGGCCACAGATCGTAGGATTTGATGGCCTCCATTATCCAACGAATGTCAGGCCATAAAGAGATCGGACTTTAACTTCAAAGGTGGATCTGAACTTTTATAGATTAAGGATTTAAAATCCTTGTCAGCTCCGTAAGGGTGGTTAAGTGTCATGCAAGTTCCCTGGCTGATATCGTTATGAACCATTGGATCCAGTACGCTTTGATCAACAACGTAGAGTGAAGCGCATGTACAAAAAGGGAAAGTCAACGTGGGAAGTCAATGTGGGACCGATTCCTGTGCAATTATTGAGTGGACCCGAGAAGTGTATGGACGCGAGTTTATTTTATTTGAAGTCTGGTTTTGTGCATTCAGGTGGGAGCGACGTTCATTGGCAGATTAAGTGTTAAAGCGCAGCTTGGTGATTGGTCGGGTTTTTGTTACAACCCACCAATGTAAACGCTTCCGATCGGTATAGGTGGGCCATAACCCACAAGTTCGCGTAAGGTTATTATGAAAACCAGCGAAATTGCCTTTAGACAGTTTTTCCTGCATTAGAAAAGAAATACTAAAGATTATGGATCGATTTCTTCTGCTTGAAATAAGAAACCCGAGCTGCAAGAAGGATTGACATGATGATGATGATGATGATGAAGTGAACGAGGTTTATTTTCAAAAATGCTAAAGATAAAGAGGGAGATGACATGTTCTAAAAAATAAGATTACCTTGTATCTCTCTTATTTTAAATCAGTATTATTGTTGATACTCTTTTTATCCTTATATACTCTTAATCAATGCCATGATGTCATCTCCAGGTCCACATGTTTAATATGTCATATGTTCCATCTACGTGTTCACATGGAAGGAATTCCTTCTATGTTAAGAGCCACAAATGAAAATTTTGGATAGGCCTTTCTTACCATATGTTCTTAGTAATACTCGAGACTGAAAGAGACTCATTGCTAAAATAGTTGAGAAGGATATGCGATTCAACTAATTTCATACATGATGTGCAAGTAAATCTCCCATATATGCACAAATTTTGTATATGTGCATATCTTCAGTATATGCACATATCTTCCATGTATATGCAATTTTTGTGTATGTGTAACTTTCGTATATGCAACTTCTATATATCCACATATATGGAAATTGCATGTATACAGAAGAGATATGTGATACAAAAAATGTGCATATATAAAAGTTGTGTGACTTCTGTATATGTACATCTTTTGTATATGTTTATATCTTTTGTATATCCACATCTTCCGTATATGTGCAACTTTCGTATATGCACAACTTTTGTATACACGCATAACTTCCATATGTGCGTAACTTTTGTATATGCACATATCTTTTGTATATGGGTAACTTCCGTATACACACACTTGTGCACAACTTAAACCTCCATATTGGTGGAATTATATGTACTCTAATTCCAACATTTAATTATCGAATCTGAGATCGTAAGACTTAGAGATGCAAGCACACAAAATGCTAGATTAGAGCATATTCTAGCATATGCTAACAATTAACACTAGAAATAACTAAATAAATGCTTAGAGATATATTGTAGGTTCTTATTCACTATAGGAATCTTTTATCAAGTAGTTGCAAAGCTTCAATCAATTAAAGAATCTTAAACTGCAAATTACATATTTTTTTATACCCTGTTCTAGTACAAAACTTAGTACCGAATTAAGTATAGAAAGACTAGATTTGAAATTATGAATGAGTATCGTATTAAGTACGAAATTTCTGTAAATTGGAATTTTGAATAGTAAAATGTGTTAAGAAACCAATTTAAATTTGTTTGACTCTTAATCCTGAGAAAAATCAATTTGAATTTGAGCATAATGCATTTTACTTCACAAATATGAAAATAGAGAAATAAATCTAATACTATGTGAAATACAAATCTAATGAAAAATTGAAAAGAAATATCAAATAAAATATGCAATCAAATGTTGAAAATAATCTTAATTTTGCACAAAGAAGAATCAATGGAATGGAATTCACTTCTTAAACCTAAAGAGAAGTACAAACTAAATTGAAGACATGAAAGTGAATAGATTTGAGTTTTATCTAACATAAATTCAGTGCAAAACAAAACTAGTTGCTATATGTAAGACTAATTTACAAAACACATGAGACATAGCAACACTTACCCACACTGAGGGGCCCTTCTCGGGTGGTTAGTGCTACTAAGAAAATCTCATATCAAGCTAAGAAAATGTACCACAATTCAAGAATCATCAATTCTTTATTCACATCAAAAACTTACAAATCAATGTTCTAAATCTCTCCAAAAACCAATCATTGATCTCCTCTATTCATGGAAAAGTTTAGGGGCGAATGTTTGCCCTTTGGCAAAATTAAGGGGTTTTAAATTTTTAGTGGGCGAATATTTTGTATCATAGTACATTTTTACAAATCACCTCAAATAGCCCACCTTATTTTAAGGGAGAGGGTAAAAAAGGTAAATTTAGCCCTTGAAATTAGGAGTTACAACCTTCCATTCACCCTAATTTTCAAGAATAGGTTTTATTTAAGTGAATCCTATGGGCCAAATACCATATTTATAAAAGAGGTATGGTAAATTAATAAAAATATAAATAAATGAGAGGTATGGTAAATAAATAAAACATTTTTTATATTTACTCCATAAGTCACCTTATATACATGCAAGGGTGTAAACAAATAAAAATATACGTAAAGTGGAGGTATGGTAAATAAATAAAACGTCTTTTTATACTTACTCAAAAGGTATGGTAAATAAATAAAAATATAAATAAACTAGACGTATGGTAAATAAATAAAACCTCTTTTTATATTTAATCCATAACCCTTGTTCTATTTATGAAGGCTCAAAAAAGAGGTTTTATTTAAGTGAATCCTATAAGCCAAATACCATATTTGTAAAAGAGGTATTGTAAATTAATAAAAATATAAATAAACGAGAAGTATGGTAAACAAATAAAACATTTTTTTATATTTACTCCATAAGTCACCTTATATTTACGAACACTAAAAAAATACATTATATTTAGGTGAAACCTATGGCAAAAATACTATGGGACAAATACCATGGGCTAGATTATTATTAATACCATGCAAAAAAACATTATTAACCCTAATATTAGTATTAATAAAAATAAAAATGGCACTGGTATTCACCCATGGTATTCACCAAAATGGCACATGGTATTGACCCATGGTATTCACCTGGAATGTAGCCTATTTAAATGGGGGAATTAAACCAGCATAGATCCATCTTTACTCTGGATCTAGTAACCCCCGAGAGGTATCAAATATCGTGATATGAAAACTAGCATAGAGTGAAAAAATATTTGATCCCTCTCGGAGCTTCGTGGATCAAGAGTAAAAATGGATGTTGTAATTCAATGTATGTTAAACATTTTATCTTGGTTAAAATAAAAATCAACTATTAATTTTATTAATTTTTATAAATTACTAATAGTAATTTTTAAGCTCCAGGTTTATGATAACCCATGGTAATACCATGGTATTCATGTGAGCATAGACTATTTAAAGGGGAAATTCTATCATCTTAGATCCATCTTAATTCTGGGTCTACCAAGTGCTCCGAGGGATAAATAGATTTCATCCCCCTAAGAGTGGTAGATGTGGAGTTAAGATGGATATAGGTTGGTTTTTATGATAATGAAAACATTAATAGACTTAGGAAATTATATTGTAAAAACATCTTAAGGTGAATGGTTAAAGCATAGACATTGGACAAATATATTTGTATACTTTTGTTTTAAACTGAAACAAATCCAGGGCTAAAAGGAATGGATTGTTTGCACTAATCATCCTTCCATAACTTTCCAACATAGGCTGGAGTAAACAGATTGTAATTTGGGTAATTTTTCTAACTGCAAACAGGAACATACTTGTGTATTGGCAGGGTGGTTACGAGATCCCTAGAAGTGATGAATTTGAATTTTTCTTGGTTTTATATATAGTATTAGGTTTTTTCTCATGCTTTCTGTGAATGACACGATGAATTTTATCCTACACCCACTAGGTTATTGATATGTAATTTCGGTAATTTTGATTTCAAAAGATATTTTAAAGAAATGCAATGATTTCATTTGTGTATTCAATAAACACAATATTTTAATGGAATTCTGCATTTTTGGTTTACCTATACAAATTCCATGGAGAAGTATTAGTGGTGTGACATCAATTGTCCTCAAGTAGAGGCTTTAGTTTTACTCTTTTCTGGAAGTAAATACTTTCTTCCAACATTTTTGAGTTCCATGAAAAATTTGAAAGTCCTAATAGTATTCAATTATGGGTTCAAGAGAGACATAGTATTCAATTATGGGTTAATGAGATCCACACCGAATGATCTATCGGCCTTATCTTCACTTAGTTTAAGACTATTCACTTGGAGAGGTTGCATGTGCCTCCACTTCAAGAGCATAGTAAAGTCATGTAGAACTTAGAGAAGCTATCTTTAAGCTTTTAGTGAAGATTGGAAAAATGTTTGGGTTCAATAACACCCAGTCGAGCATTAAGTTTCCAATAATGCTAGATTTTGACCTTGAGCACTTTTGTGATTTGGAGGAGATGCCCCCTCGTATTTGTGACACATCTTCAGTTGTCAATTGGACTATTACTAACTATCATTTCCTTCGAAAGTTACCTGATGACTTGGGGAACCTCATATCTTTAAGAATGTTACGGAAGGAAAGAAAGTACATTATGCTAAGTTCTCTTCTGCTTTTCAAGTTTTTCTTGGATATCTACAACGTTTTAGGTAGGAAAGTTCATTCTGTTAATGAAAATTTGTCTTGATAGAAAGGTCCAATTTCAAATTCTAATGCTTTCAAAAAACATTGTATAGCTGTAATGTTTCTAAAAGGAAAGCATATTTTTTCAATTTAAGTATCATGATCCCATATTCCAACTTATTTTTTAGTAACCCATTAGGCTTTGTAGCTTTGAATAAATCCATGTCTCTTGATAAGATCCTCTTCCAAATTAGAACGCAGTTTCCTTTTGGCAATAACCACATACAATGTCTTGATTTTGTTATTGAGAAAATAGAGGTTGTGAAACAAGCCTGTGCCATACAAGGACTTGATTCATTGATTATGTATCAATTATGGCTCTTGATGTAACAATGTCTTGATTTTGTTGCTTGAAAATAGAGGTTATGCTTTACTATTTCACATAATTTCTTACAATATTTCCATAAGTATTGATCTGTAATCTCAGTCACTGAGGAATGACAGTAATGACAAAGGTAATATTCCATGGTTTGAAGTTCCCCTCTTACTAAATATTTAAATATATCACCACAATTTAACTGTTAGTTAAAGGAATTGTATTTGATTTGTAAACAATTCATTGCTTGATTTATAGGATTTGAATTTTTCCCTATTTTATTTTTTTCTCAGATTTGATATGAGATATCTTCCAAGATTTGGGTTCCATAGTTTCCCCACCATAGCTACGAGGTTAAGATGCTATCATTAAATATTCTCGAAACGTTACAACTTTTCTATAAGTGTTCTTTGAAACATTGTTGTTGCTTTTCCATGGTGTTAATGCAAATAAGCACTGCAACTAGTGCCATTATTTAGATTAAGTGCCGAAATCTAGGTGGTGTTGTAATGATGGAGTGATTATTTTCTAGCTACTAAGGCCATATGCATTTTTATCTCTTATGTTGTCCTGAGATATTCAAATTCAGAATAAGAATTGAGGTCTCATTTCCACTGTAGATTACAGTCAGTTTCTTGAACATAATATATAGTAGATTATCTTTTACTAATCAACTGTGGATGTGATCCCTCGCAGGAAAGGAAATTCAAAGTGACTTTGATTTCACATTGATTTGTCAAAACATCCACACAGGAAAGGAGATTCAAAGTGACACTGATTTCACACTGATTTGTCAAAATGGAGGCAAGAGAAAAGGAAACTTTGTATTCAACAATGCTCTTAATTTCATATGTACATGCACATACATATTAGTAGAAAATATTGAAGGGTTGCCTAAGTAATATTTTCCATTCTACTACATTATTTACAACATGTAAATAAATAACTCGGAGCAATTCATTACACTATTTGTTATTCTTTATTAATCAGTGGTTAAGATTTTGATATTGAACTGGCTAAGATTTTTATTCCTTCTGTGAAATTGTGTGTTCTATAATGCTTCTTTTCCATTCACTATGTATAGCATATAAAGTGTGTCTAATGGAGTAGGAAGATTGGAAAGTCTTGTGATCCTTGAACTATGTTACAAGGAAGAAACCCAACGGGGCAGGGTAGGTGCATCCCCACAAAGGGGTCACAAATACCAAAGTTGGTATTGGCTAGTGCCTTGAGCTAGAAAATTTCCTTTATCCTTGTATTAATAGTGAATCTGGAGAGGATTCTAATATTATCTTTATAAGATTTATATCAGTTAAGATTGATGAATGAAATTCATGAGACATGAGCTAGGATGTCATTGCAAGGTGGTTGTTGATTATTGGAAGCTATGATGGCCATTATGTTAGGCCAGGTGGTCGCACTCCCTTGATCGTGAGCACGAATGTGATCAAGATGGAAGACTTCATAATCTAGATTGATTGTTTAGCAGTGATAGTTAGTGGGCTCATTCACAAAAGCTTCTATGACACTTGAATGCAGACAAGCATAGTAGAGGTATCAGACTCTGTTATAAGCTTACCTGCATATTATAAGGGACTTGGTTGGCTTTTTTATAATTTTATAAACAAGTTTCATGTCGTGGAAATGTGAAAAAAAACAGTGATATTGCCACCATGTGGCTCTTGTCATATATGGTTTTATACTTTTTCAAAAAATTCTCTAAGAGTTCACAATGCTAAGATTCACTAGGACTTTACAAAGTTTTATTATTTAGTGAAAGACTCGCCAAGATCTTACAAGATTTTATAATTGAGTAAAATATTTGTAATGCCTAGTGAGAGATTCGCCAAAAAATTATATATTCATATTATATTATTGATAAAATCGCCTTCCATTTTTCCTATATACCATGGAGATTCGCCTATTTATTATACATATAAATTTAGGGGGGGTTCTTAAAATTTTCCCTGCCTCTATTACAATAATGAACAACTTCCTTTCCTCTACCATTTGAGGCTTTATTTATACATAAAATCCATTGAGAAAGGATAAGACCCAATCCCCTAAACTCATAAAGAAAATTTACAACTTCAGAAGAAAATCTCATAACTCTGATTTTTGTGTAATTTTATACAAATGGGAATTAAATAACCAACCATATCTTCTCGATGATGATGTACTTTGGAGAGACGTTTCTATGGAGCCTAACTTGTTATATATTTAACAAAATCCTTTCTTGGAATTTCTTGATTCAATTCCCTAGCCTCAGAAATCATGCATGAAGTTGATTGTTTAGATACTTTTGCCAATCTGGTTTTTGCAAAACTTTTGTATAAAACTACTTCAAAGAACTAGCTGTAACTTTGAAACTATATCTAATTTTTAGAAACGGTTTGATATACAAGTAAATTATTATGGTTTTCAAGAACCCATTTTCCATATTCGTTAGATTCACCGTCATATGCACGGAAATCGAGGTAGAACATGACAATTTCAAAATTGTTACATATTTTTGTTTGTAGCTTAAATCATATGCTAGGATTCCACACGCGCGAGTTGGGTCTATTCCAAGGTTTGTACTAGCATATTAGGTCCATGTGGCACCTAATTTAGCATGATAGAGAAAATGAAAACATATTTTATAATTTTGAGTTTTTTCCCTCCATTCGTGCAAGTGCAAAATTAAGTACCGAATTGCTGAATTGATACAAAGATAGAAATTTTCATAGTGGAACATGCTCCTTGGCCACATAGCTACATTATTAAACTATCATTGATAAAACCATATTAAAAACTCATTTAATCATTAAAAATACAAGAAATCATTAATAATTAACCACAAGGTAAAATGAATGCATTTAGTGAAAATTGGTAATATAATAGTTACGAAATATGTTGTAAGGGTATGAATATGGATTGTAAATAAAAAGTTTGGATAGCCAATACATTAACATATATAGGACCCAACACTCTGTATATACATAACTCATGTATATGCACATATCGTTCATATGTGTGCAACTTTCATATATGTGTATATACGGAATATATGCATAATTGAAAGATATGCACATATATAAAAGTTTCACATATATGAAAGATATACGATACAAAATATGCGCATATATAGAAATTGTGTGACTTCCATATATGCACATGTCATCTGTATATGCGCATATATGGAAGTTGTGCATATAAAAAAATTTCACATATATGGTGGATGCACATATACAGAAGATATGTGCATATATAGAAGTTGCGCATATATGGAAGATATGCGTATATACAAAAGTTGCACATATACGAAAGTTGTGCATATACAGAAGATGTGTGTTTATATGGAAGCAACGCATATATGGAGGTTGTCATATATGCATATTATGGAATTTACGTACTGCTTTTGTATATCAACAACTTTCATATTTGTGCATATATGGAAGTTGCGCTTATATGGAAGATATGCACATATACAGAAGTTGTGCAGAACTTTAGCCTTTGTATAAGCGTAGATTATATATATATATATATATATATATATATATATATATATATATCTGTATATGTGCGTATACAAAAGTTGCGGATATGCAAAAATTTCACATATATGGAGGCTCCCCATATACAGTGACTTAAGTTGCACATAAATTATGTATATGTGCATCTTTCATACATGCTCAACTTTAGTATATGTACATATACTGTATACATGCAACTTCCGTATATGCACATATACAAAATTTGTGTACATATATGAAAGATATGTGCACATATGGAAGCTGTGTATATATATGCGCAACTTTTGTATATGTACATCTACAGTATATGAGAAACTTCCATATATGTGCATATACGAAAGCTATGCATATTTTGAAGTTGTGCACAACTTCAACCTCCGTATATATGTAGCCTATGTACATGCACAAATTCGCATATGTGCAACTTTCGTATAAACACATATACGAAAGATATGCACATATATGAAAGTTTTGCATATATAAAATATATACGATACACAAAATGTGCATATATAGAAGCTATGCGATTTTCTTGTATGCACATTTTTCGTATGTGCACATATTTTCCATATATGCACAATTTCCGTATATGTGCATATACAATAGATGTGCATATACGGAAAATATGCGTATATATGGAAGCTACGCATATACAAAGGATATGCGCATATATGGAAGTTGCACATATATGAAAGTTGTGCATATCGAGAGACTGATGTATATGCATATTACAGAAGTTGCGCACAACTTTTGTATATGTATATATATGGAAGATATGTACATATATGTAAGTTGTGAATACTCTGAAGATATCATACATATACAGAAATTGTGCATATACGAAAGATGTGCACATCTTCCGTATATGTACAAATTCCCTATATGTGCATTTATCGTATATGCACAATGTCCATATATGCACATATACAGAAGATGTGTACAACTTCAACCTCCGTATATGGACAATTTCTTTATATCTGCATATCTTCTGTATATTGCAAATCACATATATGGAAGATATGCGATATAGAAATGCACATATCTAGAAGTTGTGTGAATTCTGTATATGTCCAACTTTCATATATGAACATATCTTCCATATCTTTGCATCTTCTATGTATATGCATCTATCGTATATGCAAAACTTCCATATATGCGCATAAATGGAAGTTGTGCATACTTTGTATAAGTTGCGCACGTGTGAAATATTTCATATATGCATGAAGTACATTAGGTGTAACAGTGGTTACGTGAAATTGTGTCATTCTAACTAAAATATTTGAAACTACATTAATTAATTGAATATATGCGAGTTACTAAAAATCTCATTTTAAAATGTTAAAATACATTAGATAATACAATATTAATAAATTAATATGAAAGAAACATCAACATTCATTACATTAGTTAAAATCCAATTTTGATGATTTAAAATTTAAAATTAATTATAATAATAAAATGAATTAGATAATATTTATTTTAATTTAAATAATTTAATATTGATTTACTAGTTTTTTGGTTGTATATCTTCGATTTACTAGTTATTTTTATCTATATTTTTATAAGTTTTAATTTAAATGGAAAGGGTTGAGCAAACAATGTCTCTATGAACTGTGCAGTCACTACTGCAAAGGGTTACACAGTCACTATCATCAAGAGTTGCACAATTACTACCATCAGGCACTGCGCAATCACTATATCTATCAATGAAAAATGTCTCATTCTAAATACTGCACAAGCATTATAATCAAGATTTGCGCAAGCGATGAATTCCAAGGATAGACATTGATTGTTAGGCTTGCTAGGAAAAAGTGTGTTATGTTGCAAGTTAGGCATGTGAAAGCAAGTGACTTTGACACTTAGAATCTTAGAGGAAGACTTGAGCACTTAGACAACATGATTGATCATAAAGTGACTATGAACAACTTCGAATGACAAATTGCAAGATCATAAGGAGGCTCCAAAATTTTGATGTAGGTAAAATTTTGGAGGGTGTTCGTTGCAGTGACAACAAGTACAAGGAGAATTTTCAGTTTCCATTCAAAATAATTGAATGATGTGAGGATCCCTGATGAAGGTTTATCCATTCTCTATGAGTGCTACCATCCCTTATCTCATGCAAAGAAAAATATGTGCTTCTTATGAGTTTCTCTTGTGCTCTAATACCATAAAATTGTTGGATAACCTACACACAAAAATCTAGTTGCAAAGAAGAAACAATAATTGCAAGCTTGAGACTAAAGAGAATGAATGAATTTGAATTGTTTCAAAGATTGAATGAATGAATTACATATAAATATTATTCTTCGTGAGAGAGCTAATGCACATTAAGTTGGCTTTCTAGTACATGCACATTGGTAATCGCTAATAAAAAATACTCTCAATCTTAGTTAACATGCCATGCTTTTGAGTTAGTCCTCAATTAACTAGTCATGCACAAGTGAAAAACTCATGCATGCATAACTAGCCTTAGTTAACTAACCAACATCATTAATCATAATAATAAATATTACAATATTCTTATAATAATAAATATTAGTATCATTATTAATATTAATAATTATTATTAATAATTAATATTAATTACTAAGCAACAATATTATTTTTGTTATATTATTATTATTAATATTAATTATTAAGCATCGGTGTTATTAACTCAATTTTATTTTCTTAGATTATTACTCAATTTTATTTTTTTAAATTATTAGTAGTGATTTATCCATTCACGCCCAAAATGGTGTTACAATTTAGAGCATAATTTTGATTTCTTGTTTTTTAAAATATTAAAATTTTTAATATTAAATATTAAATAGTAATTTTAAATAACAAATTTTTTTTATTTTTTTTTATGAGATAGTAAATTTTGATTTTTAAAAATATATTTAATTGTGTTTAGAAATTGGAAAAACTAAAAATATCTTATATTTAACTAATCAACCATAAAATAAATAAATAAATTTTAAAATATATACATATAATTTACTAATATAAAACTTAAAAAATTAATTTATTAATAAAAAACTTTAAAATATTATTAAAATTTAATTAAAACACTAAAACAAATATATTATTAATAATAAAACATTCAACATAAAATCTTTTCAAAATTGATTAAATTAAACTAATATAGTAGTAAAAAGAAGGAAAACTACTCACTAACAATAAAATAAAATAAATTTACTAGTAACTCTTATATTTATATGTTTTATAAAAAAGTTAAAGATGAAATTGAAAACGAGAAAATTACCAGGAAATTGTTTAAAAACAAAAATATTAAATTTAAAAACAAAAATATTAAATTTAAAAGATTATAACATATATAGGTATTAACCAAATATAAACGCATTTAAAATAAATAAATTAACCAACATATACATATGTATCTAAAACCATTTCCCTCTATAGGATTCCAACCAACCAAACAAAGAACAAATATCCACTTGGAGTGCTGCAATGTACATGGGGAAGATCAACGACTAAGATATATGATGTGTTCTAGAGAGGATAAAGGGGGAGATAATTCTCCGATTCCGGCTGAAACCAGATACCTCTCTTGGATGCATGGCTTCTCTACACTCAAATTGGAGGGGAAACTAGCTCGAAGAGCTTCAAACCACTCACTTAGACCCTGAAACCATATGCCTTAGCGAAGTAAATTATATTTATATATTTTAAAATTTATTTATTTGATGGTTGATTAGTTAAATATAAGATATTTTTAGTTTTTCCCATTTCCTAACACAATTAAATATTGTTGTTTTGAGGAAGTTACATGACTTGGGTTTCCCTTCGAAATCTGACCATATCAAGGGTTTACACTCTTGTTTCAATGGCCCATCAAGACGGACTTTAGGCACTCCTCAATGTGCTCTCATCCTTCTAGAGCCTTAAGTGCAAACTTACAATACAGGGTTTAGGGCTTTCCTTAGATAGATCCATGGCCCCCGACTTTTAGTCTACAATTAATTGGTGAAGGGTTGCATTAGCGCCCGCCTATTACACAAGCCAATAAGCTTAAAAAAGGGCATGGGTATACGTGTTGAGTGGTGAACATATATGGATGTATGACCCTGTCTCCATCTCCATGACATGGCTGAGGTTCATTCTCCTACCATGAAGATATAGATCCAAACACTCGAAGCCTTTTCCAACTATATTAGTAAATGCTAGGGTGTAGCTTGCAACTTCATTGAGTCTAAAATAAATGCATTATAAAATCATGCAAAAAACAATTAAACTTAATCTTATTACAGATTTCAAAATTGTTCTAAATTCTAATGAATAAGGATTTGTTCTAAATTCTAATGAATAAGGATGGTAACATTTTAAATTCTAATGAATAAGGATGGGTAGCATTTTAACCAAAGTTTGTTTTGAATTTTGATGAGGGTGGCTTCGGTGCAACTCTTGCCTAAGCTTTGGAAAAGATTTGTTGATAACACTGGTGTTATCTGGTCTCATGGCCAGGAGGAGTTGGATCTCTTTTTCCAGCATCTCAACAATCAATCCCCCTCTATTAAGTTCACCATGGAGCAAGAAGTTGATGGTTGTTTGCCTTTCCTAGATGTTCTCATTTCAAAAAATGATGACGATTCTTTATCCCACCAAGTGTTTAGGAAGAAAACTCATACTGAGCAGTATCTTCATGTCAATTCCCATAATTTCCCTACTAAACAATTGGGTGTTTTCAACACCCTAGTGACTCGTGCATTGAGAATCTCAGATGGGAAGAACCTTGAGTAGGAGAAAGCCCATCTCCTTAATGTTTTTGTTGATAATGGTTACAGCAGGCACCAAGGTCTGGAAGCTTTCCTTAAAGCCAGCGAGTGTCCTAAGGTCAAGAAAGACCTTAAGGATAGGGTCCCAGAGGTTCATCTCCCGTTCATCCGGGGGACTACTAATAAAATTGCGAGAATCCTCAAGAGACATAATGTGTCCTCTTCTTTAGACCCCTTAACACCAACTGTAGCTCCCTCAGATCTGTTAAAGACCCCATCGACCCCAAGGACATGAAAGGTGTTTATGTTATTCCTTGTTCCTGTGGGACCCCCTATGTTGGTGAAACTGGGCGCTCTATTAATCAAAGGATTCATGAACAATCAGCTGACATTAAACATGGGAGGACCCGGTCTTCCACCCTGTGGAACATGCGGAAAAAACTAAGCATCACGTATGCATTGAAGAGGCCTGTGTTATTGCCAAGATTGCCCCCTTTCATCACTGAAAGTTTAGGGAGGCCATAGAAATTGAAAAAAGGCCTAGAAATCTCAATAGGGATGATGGATGGAAGATTAGCAGATGTTGGATCCCTGCCCTTTCATCCTAGCCACCCCTGTCCTTTCCCCTTTCCTCGCTCCTGTCCTGCCCTTGCCCCTTGTACTGTGATCTTCTCTTGTCTTTTGACCTTGGATTATCCCTCAGCTTGCTCTTTGATTTTAATAATTATTTAACCTTTTTACTTGTTCTCTTATTATAATAAGATAGTTATCTATAAGGATAGTAAGAATCTTTTTAAGCCTTAGTTAATTAGCATTATCAACATGTTATTTTTTACCTTATTAAAGGATTTTGAAAGAATGTTGTCGATATTCCTTTAGAATTTTTTACTGAATATTCATTTAACTATTTAGAATCTACCATCTTCTTTCTCTATAGTTCCTTAATAACCTTAAAATAATAATAATTGTTTAATTAAGATATTGCCCCTTTTCAATTTTGTTAGACCCTTCTTTTTATTATTAAGTCGAAGCAGGTTAACTTGTATTTTAAAAATCTTCTATTCCTTAATTAACACTTAGTTAATTATTAGTATATTGTAATAATTAATATAATAGGTTTCGCCTTAATGAAGAAAAAATTAATGAATGATGGTCCTTTTAATATAAATAAATAATGAACCAATAACCTTAAAATAATTTCACTCCAACTAACTAATTGAGTGAGCCCTTAATAAACAATCTTGATTTAATTAATATATAACTATAATAATAATTAGTTTACTCCCATTAAATATAAACAATTAAAAATTTAATGGAATATAACCCTAATAACCTTAAAATAATATTTTTTAAGATATTGCCCCTTTTCATCTTTGTTAGACCCTTTCGTTTTAATATTAAGTCAAAGCAGGTTAACTTTTATTTAAAAATCTCCTTTTAATCTTTCGTATTATTTCCTTTAATATTAATAGTATTTATATTTATATAACTTTAACATAAATAATAAATATATTATTTTATACGACTTAATTATATTAAGTTAAATTAAGATTTAGTTAATTATTAATATAATGTAATAATTAAATAAGCTTCAACTTAATAAAGAAAAATTCAAAGAATGATGGTCCCTTGAATATAAATATATTAGGATCTAATAATTTTTACTCTAACTAACCAATTAAGTGAACCTTTAATAATTATTCTTGGTTTATTTAATAATATTAGTTTATATTTTTCTATTTAACCATTATTAGTTTACTCTCATAAACAATTAAAATTTAATCATAAAGAATAGTAAAATTAACCAAACAAACTTTTGAATTTCCCTATCCCTCTGTTCAAGTACAACTTCCTGGTCAAACTTCGCTGTTTCGTAGTCAAATATAGTTGTTCCCTATCCCTCTATTCAAGTACAGTTTCCTGGTCAAACTTAGCCGTTTCCTAGTCAAATATAGTTGTTCCCTGGGTCGTTGGATGATCTTCTCTCTCTGGTCTGGGTCTTCAACTTGTCCCGACGATGAACCACACTTTTGGTTGGGAACAGGTTGACAAATAGATCATGATGTGATGAACCACACTTTTGGTTCGGAACGGGTTGACAAATAGATCATGATGTGATTCTCATCGAAAAATCTCCTCAATGTACCATTTGCTAGATTGAAATGTACAATCAAGATAGATAAAGTCAAAACAGAGATGCAATATTGAAACACAATAAGAAAATGCAAAATATTTATTATATAAATTTCAATTTTATAAAGTTTAGTTTAATAATTTTTTATATTTTATAATAGAATGAGTTTTTAATTAATTTAAAATATTATTGATGCAGCCCAGGCCACTCCCAGGCCACTTCTACCAGGATCCTCTGATCACTATGCATATAAAACATGCACTTCAACGCACGCCAGAGCGTACACTTGAATTTGCGGAAGCTTATTTCAAATCGCTGTAATCTCAGGACTTATAAAACCCTGCTTGGTTAACACATAATGCGTTTGTTGGATACACGGTGCGCTTCATGAATTCTTAAAAGAAACATGCAATTGGGCACACAATATATATGTACATTCATATTATATGCGCCACAACATATTCTCCCTTCCTCTTGATATCAGCGTCAGTTACATAGCTGGACCTGTATTCTAAACAAAGGCTCTCGTCTGGATATATCACACCGGCTTACCGTAGACAAGGCTTGGTTATATATATATATGGCACTGGCTCTGGTTATAGGCGGAGTTTTATCATGGGCTTTCGGTCGCTGTATATATAATTACAATTTCTCAAATAACCAACGGCCGATACAATTATATGTATAATTTCCTCTGTTCGGCGATAGCTCAACAATGTCTTTCGTTCCTCCAGAACCGATGCTCTCATATGCACTGTTTAATACTTCCGTGGTTCCGCTATTCGCGACAGATTCAACCAACACCTCTCTGGTAGGGCGCAGTGCTTCAAGGAGTAATCATTGCATATATATGCGTATTTAACTGATCCCTGTCATCAATTAAAATTGAACAGCAAATATCATTATACATACGGGCGTCCAAACTACAAACGTTCAACCGGTGATCGCTGGTTACTCAACAGTCATTCCGCAATCGATGCATACATGGCACACAATGGACAGCGTTCACGCATAACAGAGATAGGGACGCAAGAATTTAGTGAGGACAGGGTTCGCTCTCGCGGTATGTCTTCAAAGGAGACCACAACATAACAATAGATTCAGGCAATCTATATCACATGAAGCCAAGCATCAACAGTTAACACATACACCATTTGCGCGCTGGAAAAAAATGCCAAAACAAACAGATTAACGTACAGCAATTTTATATGGTGAAGAACTAGAACCATCAACACCCCATTCAAATTCAAGTTATATAACATCAATTTCTGCCACCACATGCAGAACCATATCTCGGAATTCATTAAACACAAACATGCTCGTACAAAGCTGAATTCAACATACTCGTATTTACATAAAACAAAGCATTGACAAAAGTTATATTCATGGCCAGACATGCAAATCTATGGCCCTTTTACAAACTGCCCGAAGGCTCCCAAGGAGAACCCTTGCTCACTCCTCACACTCACTCCACACACACACACCTAATGCCTTTGAGGCTTCCTAATTTATTAAACTTAGCATGATAAAAAATCCTAAAATCACTCAACTAAAAACTCTAAAACTCTACATGCAATGCATACACATGGCAAAAGCATCCTTTCAGCTTTATTCTGTCTTTTTCCCTTGTTCTAAAATAGAAAAGCTTCCTTATGATCCACATCCATTCCTTTATGCCTAAAAGCTCTCCTTAATTCCTATTTCCTCATTTATTTATTTGAGAATATCTAAGTAACTTGGAATTTAAGAAACTAATGCATGACCCCTATGTCTATTATTTACAATAATTTCCCTTTGGGCTAGATGCTCCCGCATCATACTCCCAAGGTAGAAAAATTTCATGATCTCCTGATCATGTGTTCAGTTCTATGTTTGCCTGGATCCCATATCTTGTACTGTAACTTTGCATTGCCACTGCTTCTGTCTGTTGTTCTTCTCCAGGTCTCCACACTTTATGCTGCTTTGTTCCACTAGCTGTACTCTTGCAATCTTCTGCTGTCTTTCTCTTACTTCTTCTCTTTTGTTTCACTGTTGCTGGTCTCTTCCGGAATTCCTTCATCATCATTCGCCTCATCATTTCAATTTCTTTGTCTAGCAGATTTTCTCCAGCTTCTTCAGTAAGACCTGTACTCACAAAACAATTGTTAGAATAAAAAATATAAGGCATCAGTGCCTCTTTTGCTGCTAGTGTCGCTCCACATGTTGCTCTAGCTGTTTCTATGAATGTTGCTGCCTCCCAAACTTCCTGTCCCCCTACAACATTCGTTTGCTTGTCACCTGCAAGTTCATCTGCAATTTCATCTGCAACTTTTTCCTCAGCTTTCTCTGGCAACACTTCAGTATGCTGCTCTGAGTTTCTTCCCAACTTCTCTGTCAGCACATCAGTATACTGATTCTCTCTCACCATGAGACTGTTAGCTAGTCCTTCCTTCGTACCTTCTCCTGCTTTATGACTATCATTCGTAAAGACTCTCTTCCCTTGTTTCTTCATCCAATCAGTCCTCTGTCTCTCCAATTCTCTTCTCTGGAGATCTAGTTTCCTATACAATTCAACAACTTCATTAGGAGTAGACCTTGGAAATTTCACAGGATTTTCTATACCTCCACTAGTGTTTGACCAATCATCAGCTGGTCCTTCTCTTTCTGCATCAACATCCTGATTAGACTCCTTCTTCCCCATTTGCTTCTGAGATCTTGCTAACTCATTATCGATCTGAACAGCCTTCAGGTTCAATTCTTCTTGCACAAACTCTAAAGCTTGTTTATCTTCCTGTTCTGTACCTGCAAACATGCGCAACTCATTAGTTTTTAAATCATGAGACTTTTCAATCTTGATTGCTTCTTCCATTGCTTATTTTCGAACAAATCTGCATTTGGAATCTTTAATTCCCATCTCTGGCATAAGAACTCTAAGCTCCTTCTTTAGTAAGGCAATCTCAATTTTTCCCAACTTCCTCTGCAATTGTTGCCAAATCACTCTCTTTCCCTTCAGTGGAAAGATCCATTTTCTATTTTGATTTTTCTGCTCTTGTAGCCATTCTTCCAGTACCTGCAATTATACCTTTATTACTGCAATCTCTCTTTCTCGAACTCCTGCAGTCATCCCATTTCTGTGCAATTTCTCTAGACCTCTCCTTTGATTCTCCATGATCACCTTCTCCAACTGTATATAAGGCCCATCTACCTTCTGCTTTTCCAGAACAGAATTTTGATTCTGCTGGCCTTTTTCCTTCTTCATGACAATATCAACCAATTGTCTTTCACCTGCAAACATCCACAAATTGTCAGATTTAAAAATATATGACCCTTTGGTCTTACTTGAAGTTTCAGTCTTCAAGCCTTCATCTTCACTATCTCCCAGAAATTCTCCTTGTTCTGGTTCACAGATGTATCCTTCCATTTCAACTTCCTCTGGACTTATATTCTTGCCATTTACCTTGGCATCCTCTTTCTTATGTCCTCTACCGTGGCTTTTTCCTGAACCTCTGCTATGACTATCAGTAGTCATCTTCTCCTTCGCCATGAGTTCCTCACCTATGAGTTGCATGAAGCCTCTACCACAACAACCTCTCTTGCTGCCACTTACCTCACCAATCCTTCCCTCCAGATCTGGTCTTTTGGTAATCATTGGTCCTCTGCTGGAACCTTTCGAGCATTCTCCACTGCTCTTTTAGGCTTCTCTCATCTGCAACTTTCTTCAACCTCTGTTGATTCTCCTTTGCAACAAGCCTCTGCAACAGCTAGTCCTCCTGGCTGCAATCTTACCTCACTAAGCTCTCCTTACTTAGTCTTTTGGTAAGCACGGTCCTTTGTCTGGAACCTTCTCCTGAGAAACACCTTTGCTCCCTCTAGGCTTCTGCAATCTCCTCCTCTCTCCTTAGAACACTTCAGTTGTCCTCTTTATCCAATTCCTTATTGGATTCTTCAGGTTCACTGCCACTTCTCTGCAACCATAAACTTCAATTCACAAATTTCAAATCAGAAAATCATCTTACCTTTAAGATCTTGCATGATCTTGTCTTCTTTTCTCTTCTGCAATCCTGTTCACTTGTGTAGTTTGCATATCAAATTTAAAAATCATTCATCACACTTCAATTCTAAAAAAAAAAAACAAACATCTTCAGCAAAGTATTCCCGCTCTGATACCACCTGATGCAGCCTAGGCCGCTCCCAGGCCACTTCTACCAGGATCCTCTGATCACTATGCATATAAAACATGCACTTCAACGCACGCCAGAGCGTACACTTGAAATTGCGGAAGCTTATTTCAGTCGTTGTAATCTCATGACTTATAAAACCCTGCTTGGTTAACACATAATGCGTTTGTTGGATACACGGTGCGCTTCATGAATTCTTAAAAGAAACATGCAATTGGGCACACAATATATATGTACATTCATATTATATGCGCCACAACATATTCTCCCTTCCTCTTGATATCAGCGTCAGTTAAATAGCTGGACCTGTATTCTAAACAAAGGCTCTCGTCTGGATATATCACACCGGCTTACCGTAGACAAGGCTTGGTTATATCTATATATCGCACTGGCTCTGGTTATAGGCGGAGTTTTATCATGGGCTTTCGGTCGCTGTATATATAATTACAATTTCTCAAATAACCAACGGCCGATACAATTATATGTATAATTTCCTCTGTTCGGCGATAGCTCAACAATGACTTTCGTTCCTCCAGAACCGATGCTCTCATATGCACTGTTTAATACTTCCGTGGTTCCGCTATTCGCGACAGATTCAACCAACACCTCTCTGGTAGGGCGCAATGCTTCAAGGAGTAATCATTGCATATATATGCGTATTTAACTGATCCCGGTCATCAATTAAAATTGAACAGCAAATATCATTATACATACGGGCGTCCAAACTACAAACGTTCAACCAGTGATCACTGGTTACTCAACAGTCATTTCGCAATCGATGCATACATGGCACACAATGGACAGCGTTCACGCATAACAGAGATAGGGACGCAAGAATTTAGTGAGGACAGGGTTCGCTCTCGCGGTATGTCTTCAAAGGAGACCACAACATAACAATAGATTCAGGCAATCTATATCACATGAAGCCAAGCATCAACAGTTAACACATACACCATTTGCGCGCTGGAAAAAAACGCCAAAACAAACAGATTAACGTACAGCAGTTTTATATGGTGAAGAACTAGAACCATCAACACCCCATTCAAATTCAAGTTATATAACATCAATTTCTGCCACCACATGCAGAACCATATCTCGGAATTCATTAAACACAAACATGCTCGTACAGAACTGAATTCAACATACTCGTATTTACATAAAACAAAGCGTTGACAAAAGTTATATTCATGGCCAGATATGCAAATCTATGGCCCTTTTACAAACTGCCCGAAGGCTCCCAAGGAGAACCCTTGCTCACTCCTCACACTCACTCCACACACACACACCTAATGCCTTTGAGGCTTCCTAATTTATTAAACTTAGCATGATAAAAAATCCTAAAATCACTCAACTAAAAACTCTAAAACTCTACATGCAATGCATACACATGGCAAAAGCATCCCTTCAGCTTTATTCTGTCTTTTTCCCTTGTTCTAAAATAGAAAAGCTTCCTTATGATCCACATCCATTCCTTTATGCCTAAAAGCTCTCCTTAATTCCTATTTCCTCATTTATTTATTTGAGAATATCTAAGTAACTTGGAATTTAGGAAACTAATGTATGACCCCTATGTCTATTATTTACAATAATTTCCCTTTGGGCTAGATGCTCCCGCATCAATTATAGAATAAATGAGTGTACTATTTAGAGAAAATTATTCAATATAATTTTCAAAAGAATATTATATTTTTAATTTAAAATATTATAGAATAAATGAGTGTACTATTTAGAGAAAATTATTCAATATAATTTTCAAAAGAATATTATATTTTTAATTTAAAATATTATAGAATAAATGAGTGAAATATTTAGAGAAAATTATTCAATAAGTGCAACGTAAAACATAAAAACAGGGATAATTTTTAGTTAAAAAATTATCTATGCAAATCACTAAGTGCAACGTAAAACGTAAAAACATGAATCCGTCGTTTACTTGCAAAAAGATAAATATATTTAAAAAAAAACAAAACATCGATCTAGGAGTTTACTTAGACTGCGGCTTCTCGTTGCGACTAACAATGTCGTGAGGAACATTGCTGAAAGTTTGGTGACATAAACTGTTTGTTATCTATATTCATAACTACAACCGATAAATCGGAAACTCGCTCAGGTAAAAGATGGTACCCGAAACCCCATTTATTATAAAACCGCAAATTCTGACCTCCCCAAATTATATAAGCATGGCAATGCGGATCCATCGGATTACACTAGTATCTTTGATCCCCTCTTGTAACACAAACACATTACTAATCAACACGCACATACCATTATTCTCATCCATGCATGCTCCTAAGCAACGCCCTGAACGAGTAAACACAGATTCACATATTATATGGGCAGGGGGTCTTCTCCTCTTACTGTTCCCCATCATTCTTGTTATGGTGTCCCGACAGCTTCTCTTTTATTTTATCAAGCATACCCGTCTTCTTTTCCTCTTCCCCCCCATGCTGGCCCGGGTACTGCTTTCCTTGCTGACCGGAATACTGCTTTCCGTCCCCGGGGAGCTTTTCCTTGGTCTTCTCCTTCGACCCTTTCTTCTTCCTTCCGCCTTCTTTCTTCTTTCCGCCTTCCTCCTCTTCATCGCTCGACTGCAATTATACATATACATATATATTCATTTTTCAGTTCACAGGAAGAAAATGAAGTGTAAAGAAACGAAGCGATGAGTGAGGAATAAAAGAAAAGAATTAGGAAAAAAGAGAGACTTACAGAGCTGGAGCTGGAACTGTGCGTGCGGTGAAGCTTTCCCGTGTGTTTCTGTTGCTCAGCTTCCTCAGGGGTAAACTGCCCCTCGTAACCGTAACCTTGGCCGTGTTCGGCTCCATACGGAGGAGGAGCTGGATAATAAGAGGCAGCCTCAGTCTGAGCAGGAGTCTGCACAATGTGATCAGATTGCTTTCCCTCGTCTTCCTTCTTTTTGCCAAATAGACCGAACATACCGCGGTCCTGGTGCTCTGGTGCTTCTTCCGCCATCTAGTAAATAACTTGGTAAAAATTTACTAAGACGAGTAAATAACTTGGTAAAAATTGCAGACGATATAACAAACAACAAATGGAGAGAACGCAGCGGATGGAAATAAGGGAGGATAATGTGGTATTTATAGTTTTGGTGTGGCGGTGTGGAGGTCTCTTCGCTTCTTTTGGATTTCTCCTAGGCGCCGTACACGCGGCTTGCCCACAATGGTCAGATGGAACCGACATCGGGTTACCACAATGTCGGTGCCAAAATATCATAAAGAGGGTGGGGCCCATGGAAGTTGGATATTTTTATTTTGAAAGGGATCGTTTCGTACGGTATCATCGTCTCTGTTTCGCTTTTTGCCAAACGGACCTTACCCTGACATCCCGTTAGTTACGGCAATGTCGGTGGCAAAATATCATAAGGAGGGTAGGGCCCGCGTAAAGGATCGTCACGGTATCATCATCTGAGTTTCGCTTTTTGCCAACGGACGTTAAAATTAATTTATATTTTTTAAATTTTTACAATGTTATGAATATCATCCTATCTAATATTATTGATTATATTTTATAACTATAAAAACTTTATGGCTAAATTTTTCATATATATAAAAGTATATTAAAAACGGTAAGCATAGTTAACTTATAAAATTGTTTTAATATTAATTATATAATGATATATTGATAATCTAATATTATTATAAATAATAATAATTTAATTTCTCTGCATAGTTTGACTTGTGCAAGTAAAAGACAGAGTTGACATGTGCAAGTAAAAGATAGAGGGAGGGGAGGGCATCACTTCATTTGGGGTTTGCATGGGAGACAATGGCAACATGCCCATAGTAGAAGTTGATGCATTATTGGTGAAATCCCAATTATTTTGTTATTTAAATGGATTCAAAACCTTGAGAAAACCCTAGGAAACTCAAATTATACAGCCTCAAGAATTTAAATCTATAATTCCAACAATTTCCAGCTAGATTTCTCACTTTACAAGTAATGGTGGAATCACACTATTTTGTTTAAGTTGCACTTTTGTATTTACAAATGAATTCTTGGCTCTTAAAAAACCCAAAATACTTAGATTATACAATCTTGATAACATAAATTTGTAATTCGAACATTTTTTCACCAATTTTGTAGCAATCCAAGAGCATTAGTCCTGAAAGCAATTTATTCCCAAAACCCAATGAGCTGTGAATCTTGATGATGTTACATCCACAACTCTTGACTAAGACATTTTGTTGGCAACATCACATGTGTGAGTTGCTGCAATACTTACCCAAAGAATTTTCACAAGGTTGAAGTTTTGTTCCCAAAAATCCAATGAGGTGTGAAATTTAATGATGTTGCATCTATAACTATTGATTAAGACATTTTGTCATCAACGACACATCAGTGAGTTTCCGCAACAATGGCATCAGAATATACAATTGTTTGCATTGTTCCAACAATCATCATTAGAATCTGGCTATAAAATTGTTGGTGAAATCACATCCTTTTTGTCACTTAAATTGTATTTTTCAATATATATAAATAGATTCTAAACCTTTATAAAACTCGAGGAAACTTAAATTATACAGTTTCAAGAAATTAAATTTGTAACTCCAACAATTTATGGTAGATTGGCTTTACATTTGATGGTGAAATCACAATATTTTGTTATTTAAATTACACATTTGAATTTACAAATGAACTCTTGGCTCTTAAAAAACCCTAGAACACTCATTATACCATCTCACTAACTTAAATTTGCAATTCGAACAAATTTTCACCAAATTTTTAGCATACCAAAAGCACTAGCCCTGAAAGCAATTTATTCCCAAAATCCAATGAAGTGTGAATCTTGATGATGTTGCATCTGCAACTATTGACTAGGACATTTTGCCACCAATAAATCATCAACAAGTTGTTGCAACAATGGCATCACATTATATAATTATTTACATTGTTTCAACAATCATAATTATAATCTAGCTATAGAATTGTTAGTGAAATCCATTTTTTTTTGTTACTTAAATTGCATTTTTGAATATATATAAATGGACTCAAAATCTTGAAAAAACCTTGGGGCACTCAAATTATACACTCACAAGAACTAAAATCTATAATTCCAACAATTTCTGGCTTTATAATTGATAGTGAAGTCACAATATTTTGTTATTTAAATTACACTTTTGAATTTAAAAATGAATTTATGGCTCTTAACAAACCATAGAACACTAAGATTATACCATCTCACTAACATAAAGTTGCAATTCGAACAATATTTTACCAAATTTTTAGCAATCCAAAAGCACTAGCCATGAAAGCAACTTATTCCCAAAACCCAATGAGGTGTGAATCTTGATGATGTTGCATATAAAACTATTAACAAAGATATTTTGTTAACAACAACACAACAGAGAGTTGCCACGACTGTCACCCAATGAGTAGTGAAGAAGAATCACAAAGCCATATAACCATATGCACAACAAATTAACACACAAAAATTAAACTGGCAGAAAAGACGGAGAGCCATCATGTGGCCTCTCATGCGCATGTAATTCACATTATTCAAAAAATTTAATAATACATTTAAATACATGAGTAAATGGTCTTAAGATAGTGTGTCTATCTTAGACTCACTTGGTTGAGACAATTTCTCAACTTACACACTAATTTAGGAGAGCTAGATGGAAAGAATCTTTCATCCAAACTAGACTCCTTAATTTGAGGAATTCTCATGATTTTATTTATTTAATTCAATAATTGGATTTATTATTGATTTTTAAGAGAGTGAGGCTAACATTCCCCCCTCAATGATAAATCCAAAATGAACAAGGAACCATCTTTCAAGTTCTCAAGTTGATCCTCAAAAAACATTTGCCTGAAAAACAGCCAAAGCTAGATGTTGAAGAAACTACAATATGAAGAGACCATGAGTCAGCTGCATGACTGATTCATCTCTGAATGTCGCTTGACAACTCCATCATGTGCTAAGCCACAAAAGGATCCAATTGTCCTTTGCTTGAAAACAACATCCGGTGTCCACTAACACAATTTGATGAACACCCACTGGCGTATTTACTGATGATGATCACCCACTAGCTGATGAAGATGCCCACTCGCTACTTCACTGATGTTGTCGATACTTTCAGTCTGACGACCACTTGTCAATTTCATTGACATTTTCCCCCCTTTGTCAGCTAAAAGGAGAGACAATCTTCTTCAAATTATTTCTGAATTACCCCCCTTCAGGTGTAGGAGTGTTTCACTGGTGTACTCCCCCATTCAACTACATGAGAGTACCATATTCGTTTTATTGTTGGCTGCAATATGTGTGAGTGAATCTGATTGTAAAACTTGGACAATCTTTTCGCTGTGGATGACCATTCCCAGGGATCAACCCATGAATAATTTATCTTCAATCTAGCTGACTGTCGTTGGTTGCAGCATTTCTCTGATGTATGATTTGACTTGCCACAATGGCTACAAGGATGGAGATCAAAACATTGATTTTACAGATGATCAGTTCTTTGACAATGAGAACATTTTGGTTTGTCTGCAACTTGAGTTTGTGTGCATTTCTGTTGGTCTGCAACTTCAATTTTTGTGCATTGATGTCGGTTTGCAAGTTGTTCAGAACTTGCTGAGGTGATTTGTTCAAGTAATCTGGCACTGATGAACTAAATGGGCTTTGAATAATCAGGGATATGTAAGTTTTCGTTATCTTTGACATATCCTAAGCTGCGTTGATTTCAATTACTTTGAATTTCTTCCCATGGCTTGATGATGGGTTTGGAAGAAAGTTGAACTGGAACAACTTCAACACTTGAAGTCGGTTGGATGAATGAAGTTGAATGATCAGTTCTCTCTAGATTGGTCAAAGACTTGGAAGCAACATGCTTCTCTTGCAACTCATTTCTCTACAGTTGTGACTCCAGTTGAAGGAACTCAATTGTTTCATGTGCATGTTGAAGATGCACTTGAATGTCAGCAAGAGTTGCTTTGTTGATTTGTACCATACCTTCATTAGTTGAGAGGATCAAATTGTTAAGAATCTTTAACAACTGAATGCTTGACGCCATGTGAACTTGTTGGAACTCATGCTCGCTTGCTTTTAATACTTGTTTGGTTTTCAAAACTCGCTCACTTAATGTTTGGTTGATTGTTGCATGCTCGCTTGAACTTGTTTTAACAATTGATTTGTTTGAACTCACACTTACTTGCTTTCACACTTGCTTGATGCTTGCTTCAATCAGTTTTAGGCTCACTTGATGTTGTGAGATTTGCACTTTCTTGAACTCACACTCTTGATTGATCACTGACACTTTGTGCTTTCTTGAATGTACTCACAGAATGTGTTGATTTAAAAAAAGAAAGGGTGTCAAACACTGTCAAAAATGCACCCCAGATACAAATGACAAGTTCAATCTTGATGACTCAGTTGAAGACTTACTTTACTTAATGTATTCACCTTAACAAGTCAAATTAGGGTGTCACTTACAACCGAGAATGCACCCGTACAATTCAGTTAAAAAATGTTTATCTACAAGTGATACAAAAAGTATTGATGATGTTGATGTCATCTTGGCTTGAAATTCTTGATTTTGTAGCATCCTTAACTTGATGGCGTGAATTAGTTGTTGTGAAATGTTGTTGCAGAATATTACTTTTATCAAGTCAATTATGTGACACTTTGTGCTTATGAACTTAATTGATTATGGGAGCTTTGATTTCAAGAGCTTGATCGATGACTTGTATATGTAAACTTTCTTATGTGCATGTAGTTGTTTTGTTTAAGCATAATAAAGAGAGTGTTTTACAAACTCGACTCAAATCATGCAAGCACATTCATGACACAGAGTGTACCTATGATCCCCTTATTCAATTTCGGGCGGATCTAGGACACGATCACCACAAAAAGATATGTTTTTATTAACCTTCAAGATACATCATCATGACAATGTCTTCAGTGAGGCGTCTCAAACATAGACTAAGAACTCCTTGGCGTCAAATTGTCTTCAAAAATTGACTCTAAAACAATGATAATGACAAGCTCTAGCGTCAAAGTTAACGTTAATATATGTTTTATCTCTCTTTCACATCAACCCTCACTTTTCTCACTTGTCATTGTGACTTCTCAATTACAATTTAACTTTGACTTTGACTTTGAAATGAATTTAACCTACCTCAAAGTAAAATACTATTTTTGGATTTCTACAATAAGCTGCCCTTAGGAAAAAAATTACTCATCATTCCATATTACCAATCACTCCTTCTAAAGGCACTTATTATTCCATAATCCTATCACTCCAATCTTATTTTACATGCTTCCCATTAAAACAAATAAATGGATTTTTTTTTTTTTTTTTTTTTTTTAAATTAAGCATGTGAAATATAAATTAAATTGTTACCATAAAGAGTTGTCCACCATATGATTTGAACTGTTGACCATCGGGATTTCAGAAAGATCCTTGGTATTGCTCCCCGGCTCTTTAGAGTGTCTTTTGAGGGTGCAGAGCTATCTTTTCAGTTCAACAAGAGTAGAGAGACACTATCTGTTGCTGGAATGGTCAATCCTGGTTCTGAAGGCCAGAGAGCGCTTCATTTGGTTTGATGTGCCCAGTGAGGCTTCTTCCTATCTTGAGGCTGTTGATGATCACTAAATACGGTTGTGCTTGCATGAAAAATTCAATGTTGGATCTCATTTTCTTTTCAAACTCTCCAACTTCGCCTCACTCCTCAGCAGCGCAAAAATCAGAGGCCATTGCAGTCAAGCCTTGAGCTCTCCATATCACTACATCCTTGTCGAGCTCTCTGCGCCACAACAGATCTTTGTTCTGGTGAAAAAGCTCCTTATTCACAAAGTATTTATTCACTACCGTGTTCCGTTGCAACAAAAGAGTGTTGAGTTTCAGCATTTTGTTGACTGGTCCAACAACATGCTAATAAAAATTTTCTGCAGATGCGTTTTCCATATTGTTGTGTTTTGCTAACCAAAAAAATGATTGAGATCTCAGGTGGCTACAAGATTACTTGGGAGTTGATGGGATTAGATCCTCACTCAGCCATTGAAGCTTTTTCATCTATCAGAGGGCACACCATTCATTTTTCTCATGATCTGCAACAGATATTTGCGTTGAAACAAGATGTAGCGTAGTCCGGTTAGTGCGTTTTGGAGAGCGTCATTCAAATCTTAGGCAAGGCTTCGAGGAAAAAAATAGCAACATAAGGCTTTTAGATTCCCATTCCAACTTCGCTTCACAAGGCTGCACTATGCAGTCAACACTACAGAAACAGGCTCCACGTAGTGTTAAAGAGGGAGTCCATACAGGCTGATAGAATTTTTTTATTTTGAGGAAAAACCTGTGAACAGATTTGAAACCAACGTTTCAGACTAACTTAGTGAGTCCATCATCAGGGCAATGAGATTTGTTTTTGAGTCCATCAAAAAACAAATCTCATTTCCCTGATGATGGACTCACTAAGTTAGTCCGAAACGTTGGTTTCAAATCTGTTCACAGGTTTTTCCTCAAAATAAAAAAAAAGGCTCCACGTAGGCTTAGTAAAGCAACGTCCACATGATTGCTCACATGATCGCCAAAGTTTTCAGTGCTAACTCACATATTTCAAACAATGGATCCACGATCATAGGAGGTTTGCACCCCCAACATAGAACCACAAATTTTAACGCTTCACTCGACGTTTCACCTTAAAATGGAAAGCCTTCACTCATGAACAAGAAGATGAGATGATATCCAATCAAGACCTCAACTTGGATCCCAGCAGCCACACCACAGTCAAATGCCACATTAATGCTTGGCTCTCTCAATCGGCTCTGTGGCTCCATGCATAGGCAGACGCACTAGTTAAGACTTACCCAGTGACTCAAGCTCATGACGCTCACAGAGCTCATGCTTCTCTCCTAGATCTCACCTGACGCTCTGATACCACATGAAGAAGAATCACAAAGCCATATAACCATATGCACAACAAATTAACACACAAAAATTAAACTGGCGGAAAAGGCAGAGAGCTATCATGTGGTCTCTCATGCTCATGTAATTCACATTATTCAAAAAATTTAATAATACATTTAAATACATGAGTAAGTGGTCTTAAGATAGTGTGTCTATCTTAGACTCACTTGGTTGAGACAATTTTTCAACTTACACACTAATTTAGGAGAGCTAGTTGGAGAGAATCTCTCATCCAAAACTAGACTTAGTTTGAGGAATTCTCATGATTTTATTTATTTAATTTAATAATTGGATTTATTATTGATTTTTAAGAGAGTGAGGCTAACAAGTTGCCCGCAATGGTGAACCAATGAATAATTTTGAGGTCATTTTTATGTTAAACTTATATGAAATGTTTTCCTCAAAACCTAAGTCCAAAATTTTAACTACAGGATTTGGACTTATGTTAAGCTTCTATGAAATGTTTTCTTCAAAACCCAAGTCCAAAATTACAAATGTTCAACTTCTATGAAATGTTTTTGTCAAAACCTGAGTCTAGAATGTAAAATAACTACAGGATTTCAAAAACTTGAAATAAACATGTGTATGTTGAAAATTTGTGAATATTTGAAGAACAAACTATTGAAACAAAATGTCGAAGTCATTCATGTGATTTTTTTGTAAACTTAAGTGTGAAATGTAAGGGAGAATAACTTGTGTTAAACTAAAGCATGGAACATAAATTCCTAATAGAAAGAGAGAAAGAGGGATAACAAATAATTCCTCAAACAAAACTTATCGTCCCTCACAGATGTGTCAATGATTACTCCTGTAGTTGTAGGCACGTCTAGTTGTAGATGCTCTGAAAGTCAACAATGGTAGGGGTGTCATGCAGGTCTGTTTGGTAGTCAAAAAATGGAAGGAGGAGAAGGAGAAATGGACATGAATGTGGGTCAAAGTTCAAATTTGGAAATTTTAGATTCGGCGTTTGTAGTTGTGCACATTAATGACTGTAAAGGGTAGGAAAATGTCGACTTGTACGAGGAGGAAAAGAAAGAATGTGATGGCGAAGGAGTTTGGGAGCAGAGACAAAGACATAGATTAAGCGGGCCCATTGCGCTAAGACAAAGACGCAGATAGAGTAGAGAAGGAGCCAGAGGGGAGTTTTTGACAAAGGGATGGCTTGAAAAATGAATTCAAAATCATCGACATATTAGATTACTCCTACTAAAGGTATTAGCATTGTCTAACTATTGAATATTTTAGATTTTTTAGCTGGAATTCTGCCAAATTTGTTTTGTCAAATCTTCATCTTTGTTGTTTAACTAGGATTTTGACTACACATATGAATTCAACATGCTGAAAAAACCTAACACACTCAAATTGTAGCAAATTCATGCCAGATTCTAAACAATTTTGATTGGAAAAGGTGCGAGAAAACCCTCCAAGAAGTCTAACAAATAGACTATGGAAAAAGTATCTCATTAGGAAGGCAATTGGAATATTTTAGTTATTCGGTAACATCTGTTATGCAATATGGCGATATCAATGGCATTGCTCAAACATGCTATGTTTTGGAGTTTTGGTAGAAATCCAACAAAATTTGTTTTTGCCAAATCTTAATTTTTGTTGTTTAAAATGGGTTTTTGACTGCATATATAGATTCGACACCTTGAAAAAATCCCGAGGCACATGGATTGTTAAGAGTTTACAATTCAAACTTGTGATTCTAGGAAATCCCTATCAGATTCTAAACAATTTAAATTATAAAATATGCTAGAAATCCTCCAAAACATATAACAAATAGATTACGACATTATCAATTGTCCTTTTCTCTTTTTGAAAATGGATTGGGATAGGCTCGAATCTATTTGTTGACAACGCACAATCACCTATGATGTTCTTGTTCAATTTCATCATACAATCTTTGATTTTTTTTGCGCCGATAGGTGCTCTACAGTCTAATTCAGTAAGAGGGAGATGTTGTCATGTAATGTTACATTTTAAAATAATAAAATAATAGTTAGATTAACAAATTAAAAAATATTAATAAACAAATAATTAACATTGACCATAAATAAAGTACTTCATTTTCGACCTTAATTTTACATCATAATTTACATAGATAGCTAAATTAATTGAAGGTTAATAAAAATAATTTACTTTTTAGCTATGAGGGATACAAATGACATGTAAAAACTAGTGTAGATCCATCTGTTGGGTGTGGAGCTTGATTATCTTCCTGACTGTTATGAGGTTTTTTTTGTTTTAGTTGTGTTGGATCCCTGTTCCTAACAGGGCGGCAACGCTACGCATTTAATCATCGTCAAGGGGCTCCAAGGAGGGCAATGGTGACTTTCATGAGCCCTCCACTAGAAGGGGTTCGGGGGCAGTGCCCCTGAAGCTAAACATAGATGAAAAATTTCCTTGTAAAATATTGTAATTTCGTAGTCAATTTGGGTCTTTCCTTAGGCAGATGATTTGATGGTATAGGTTATGTTAATTTAGGGTTTTTTGCCCTATAAGGTAACCCTCAGTTTATATGAGGGAATTGTATTATGGCTGTGCATTATGATTCAGAGAGAGAAAGAGAGAGGAGATTGTTGTTGGCTCTTTGTTATATTCTTTCCATGACTAAACCCATGCGTGAAGCCGAGGGTTTAGAGGGGGCGACATCCCCCCCTATCAATGGGTTTGCAGGGGGGCTACCACTCCCCTACACAGGGTCTGGAGCAGTGCCCCAGGAAAATTATTTTTTGGACCCTATATTAGGTGGACGAACCTACCTATGGTTTTCTGCATGGGTTTCGCACATGGTTTTGGGCATGATGGTTTTCTGCCCATGGTATTTTGTAGATCTGGTCAAGGGAACTAAGATCATGTTTTAATCCAGGGTTAATGGATTGGGGTTTATGGATGCTTCAACATGTATATATATGTATTATAACATTGAAAGGAACATAATGAAAAATCAATCTGGAAGTCCCGGTTTTTGGATCCAGGGGAAAATCCTTGTGTGTATCTATTTTATGTTTTATGCTCTGGCCATTGTTTATTTTAAGTTTTTAGAATTCATATGTAGGTAATTTATGTACAGGGTTAAAACCTACATTTGGTATCATAGTTATTTCAGCGTCAAGGGGACGCCTTTATTGTTGAGGGGTTTTTCTCGGGCTTGTGGTAGACCTTGTTCAGTGGGAGATCTGCGGGATCGATTCTTGCGGTGAAAGAAGATGGTGAGTAGTGGAACGATATATATCGAGAAATTTAATGGTGAGAGTTTTGAGTTGTGGAAACTTAAGATGGAGGATCTGCTAGTGGATAAAGATCAATGGATCACGGTATATATGGGTACTAAACCAATGTCAATGCTAGATGAAGACTGGGGGAAGTTGGATTGGAAAGCAAAGAGAAAAATATGATTGTGTATCTCATATTCATTATTGTTGAATGTATCAGGGGAAACTATGGTGAAGGCTTTGTGGGAGAAGTTAGGGACTTTGTACCAATGTAAGTCTTTGGTGAACAAATTGTTCCTATGGAAAAAATTGTATAACCTACGGATGAAGGATGGAGACTTAGTGACAGAGCATCTGAACACCTTCAATAATGTGGTAAGTCAGTTGTTATCTGTTGATATTAAAATTTCAGATGAAGATAAGTGCATTAATTTGTTGTGTTCTCTACCATATTTGTGGGATAATTTGGTTGTTGCAATAGGTAGCATACAACTACCTTGAAGTTTGATGAAATAGTCTCATCCTTGTTGTCGGAAGAGATGAGATGAAAAAATATGGAGGGCTAGAATGGAGATGCATTGTTTGTATGAGGATGGTCCTAGAAAAGAAATAAAAATAAGTCCTCGAGTGGGAGATCTAAATCTCCAGGAAAACCCATAAAGATGTGCTGGAAATGTGGAAAGGAAGGGCACTTCAAAAAGGACTATAGATCTAAAGATCCTGAGAAAGGAAAGGGATATGATGATGTTACTTATGTAGAGGTGAAAACCAACTCAGATAAAGGTGGGGATGTGTACTTGGCTTCTTCTTCAAGTACACATGCACATCATGCAGCATGGTTGATTGACTCATGTGCATCCTTTCACTTCACTCCCCATAGGGAGTGGTTTTGTGAGTATGAGAAATGTGATGGTGGTGATGTCTTCTTAGGGGACAATAGGAAGGTTAGAATTGTCAGACGCATAAAATTCCAGCTGAAGTTGCAAGGTGGAAGGATTAGAACACTTCCGGGTGTTCTGCATATTCCTCCATTGGACAAAAATATGATTTATGTAAGCAAGATGGATGATACAAGAGTAAAAATAATGTTTGAGAAAGATACCTGCAAGATGTTTTAGGCAGAACTGGTATTGATGCGGGGAGTTCGAATTGGAAATCTATACAATCTTCGCGGTAGCACTATTATTGATGGGTGCAGCAGTTATGTGGTTCCTGAAAGTGGCTCAAAAAACCTTGTGGTCTCTAGAGAAGAGACCATTTTATGGCATCAAAGGCTTGGACATATTGGACAAAAGGGCCTTTGAATACTTCATGGTAATGGTATGGTAGAAGGTATGTCTAATTTCTCTTTGGATTTCGATTTCTATGAATGTTGTGTCTATGGGAAGTAGAATCGGGTGAGTTTCCCCTCTAGTGTTAAGAGGGCGAAAGGGATATTAGAGCTTATGCAGAGTAATGTGTTTGGACCTATGTCGGTTCCATCACTGGGTAAGTTTGTGTACTATGTATCATTTATAGATGACTTCTCAAGGAATACATGGATATATTTCTTCAGGAAGAAATATAAAGTCTTTGATAGGTTTAAAGAATTTAAGGCTCCGGTGGAAAACCAAACAGAGAAGAAGATAAAGGTGTTGAGAATAGATAATTGTTGAGAGTTATGCAAGATGGAATTTGAAGAGTTATGTAAGAAGTGTGGTATAGCACGGAAGAAACTACTCTATACACACCTCATGAAAATGGAGTTGTAAAAAAATCAACAGGACGTTGATGGAAAAGGCAAGAAGCATGCTTAGTGGTGTCGGGTTAGGACAGGAATTCTGGGTTGCATGTTACGTAGTTAATAGATCAACTTCATCAGTGTTGGATGATAAATCTCCATATGAGGTATGGACTAGTAAGAAACCCTCTCTTTCACATCTGAGGGTATTTGTTTATGATGCATATGTACATGTTCCAAAGGAGAAAATAACCGATTTGGATAGTAAATCTGAAAGGTGCATCTTTATTGGGTATAAGGATGATTTAAAAGGTTATAAGCTTTGGAACCAAAAAACAAGGAAGTTGTGTATAACCAAGATGTGGTGTTTAGAGAAGTGAAAAATGGTATTAAAAATGATGTCCTAGCAAAGGAACCTGAGATGATAGAGTTTGAACTAATGGAGGAAGAATCAGATTCTACAACAGAACAAGAATTAGAAGATGAAGATCCATAAAATCTAGCTATGAGAAGATCAGCTCGTGAAAGAGCTAGAAAGGTATAGTCCATATGCTTTCTATTCAATTTTTTCTTTATCTATTACTGATGATGATCCTAGAACTATCAGGGAGGCAGTAGATTCAGTGGGTGGAAAAATCTGGAAAGAGGCCATGGTTGATGAAATGGAATATTTGGACAAAAATGAGTCTTGAAATCTGGTGGAGTTGTCGGCTAGAAGGAAAGCCATTAGAAGAAATTAGGTGTTTAAGAAGAAGATGGATGAAGAAGGAAAGGTGGAGAAATACAAAGCTCGGTTCATAGAAAAAGGTTATTCCTAGGTGTCGGGAATTGATTTTGGTGATATTTTTTCTCCTATTACCTAGGTAGCTTCTATTAGATTACTTTTATCTGTTGTTGTTGATTTTGATTTTGAGGTAGAACAGATGGATGTGAAGACAACATTTCTTCATGGGGATCTAGAAGAAGAGATCTACATGAAGCAACCTGAAGGCTTTGCGGTGAAGAGTAAGAAAGAACTGGTATGCAGGTTAAAAAAGTCTCTATATGGGTTAAAACACCAAGGATGTGGTATCATAAATTTCAAACATTTATACAAGGACTTGGCTTCACCAGAAGAAAAGAAAATCATTGTGTGTATTTTAAATTAATTGATGATTGTGTTATTTATTTGTTCTTGTATGTGGATGATATGTTTCTGATTGGAAGTAACAAAGAAAGTATCCAGGATTTGAAGACCTAATTATTCTCCAAACTCGAAATGAAAGATCTTGTTGTTGCAAACTATATTTTGGGTATGGAAATTAAATGATATCAAGCAAAGAGGAAGCTTTGGTTACTCCAGAGGGAGTATTTCGAGATAACACTATAGAGGTTTAATATGCAGGATAGTAAACCGATAAATGTTCCTATTCATGTAGGTGTAAAGTTATCTGTTGAATAGTGTCCCGAGACACAAGAAGAGGAAAAGGAAATGTCCTGTGTTCCATATGCAAGTGCAGTCGGTAGCCTGATGTATGCAATGGTATTTACTAGACCATACCTTGCACATGAAGTGGGAGTATTGAGCAGGTTTATGTCAAAACCAGGGAAGGAGCATTGGACAGCAATGAAGTGGGTTTTCAGGTATTTGCGTGGCACTAGTGTTTATGGTCTGTGCTACCAAGTAATGCTGAGACTGGACAGAATTTTGGACATTTGTAGCTTTGTTGATGCAAACTGGGCTAGAGATCTGGATCAAAGAAGATCTACAAGTGGGTAGGTGTTTAACCTATTTCGAGGTGCATTCAGTTGGATGAGCAAGAGACAGTCTATAGTGGCATTTTCAACTATAGAGGAAGAATACATGGCAACCACTCATGCAAGCAAGGGATTTGTTTGGTTGCATAGAGTGTGCTCAAGTATGGGGTTAGTACAACGAGCTATAAGGATGGAATGTGACAGCCAAAGTACATTTTTCTTGACAAAGAACCTTGCTTATCATTCAAAGATAAAGCACATTGATGTCCAGTATCACTTTGTGAGGATATTGTTGAGGACAAAAAGGTGTTGCTGGTAAAGGTGGACACTTTGAATAATACGGCAAATGCATTGACGAAGTCTATGAGCACTGAGAAGTTCTCTTGGTGTAGAGAAACAATGGGTGTTGCAGGGTTGGACCAATGATTAAGCTCTCTTGTGACCCCCTGTGTGGAAAAGAAAACAACAAGTGGGAGAATGTTGGGTGTGTGTTATATTCTTTCCATGACCAGACCCACGCATGAAGAGTGGGGGTGAGTAATCCCCCCCCTGTTAGTGAGTTAGCAGGGGGCAGTGCCCCGAGAATTTTTTTTGGGACCCTATATTAGGTGGGTGGACCTACCTATGGTTTTTTGCATGGGTTTCACACATGATTTTAGGCATGATGGTTTTCTGCCCATAGTATTTTGTAGATTTGGTCAAGGGAACTATGATTATGTTCTAATCTAGGGTTAATGGATTGAGGTTTATGGATTCTTTGACATGCATATATATGTATTGTAACATTGAAAGGAACTATTACACATCATTTTGTCATTGTCCCTATAATCCCCGTTCCATGATCTCGAAGGACCTCTATAGTGACCCTCATGTGTTTTCCCATCATGAAGAAACTCCCATTATGTCCCTCTTCATGAGCAGAGCATTTCCCTTTTGCATCATTTCCCAAGAATCTCCCTTTTACCCCAATTTACAAGACCGATGCTAATGACCATCTCATCCCCCGCACTGATCTGTAGAGCTTAACATTGGGACTAGCATCGATCAGTGCTACTGAGCCTTGTCTCAGTCACGTTGATCCTCTTTTGGCAAGTTTTTTAAATATGGAGTCGAAGCTTCCACGTCTAAAAGCTTCATAACGAAAGTCCGGTAAATGGTTAGGTTGGATGGAGCCGAGGAAGTCACTTTGGGTTCCTTTTCCCTATTAGGATGGAAGAAACCCAAGAGATAAGAGGAACCATCTCCCCTCCATCAAAGTTATATAAGCCCCTACTTTCCTAAGCTAAACTAGCTTTTGGATGTAGTTTCAGTATTGGTATTTTTGGAGCTTGAATCATCAGCAAGACATCTATAGTTTGTAGCTTTCTAGTGTATGTCTGAGGGAGAATAGTGTGTTTGGTTTGGTTTGAGACTAAAGGGAAGAGACCTTAAAATTTCCATTGTTGGGGCTATCCATGAGATGCTAGCAAAAGTGTGGGCACCCAGATATGTCGGAGGAGACCAGCAACGTCAAGGCATTGGTTGTAATCTCTTTCTGAACTTATATGAATACAACTATTAATTGATTTCCTACATTAGAGTGTTATCTTACATTTGATGGCTTAATGTTCCTTGACCTGTTAAGTAGGCTGAATGCAATTTTTATGCTATCACGTTTGTCATTATTGATTGTTTGCTTGTTTAAGGTATTCGAAGGAAGGAAACAGAAAGTAGCTGGAGTAAGGAAGCAGGATCATTACCAAGCGGAATAGCATTCTAAGAGGTAGGCCCTCTTATTTGATTCTAGCTTAAGGAAGTTTTCCATAGATTGTTTGTTTATGGCTAGACCCGCTCTCTCAGGCTAGAGGAATTGTTTGTGTCTACACTGAGAATTCACCTGCACCACAAATTGGCGACTCCGTTGGGGAGCCAATCCTTCTGTTTGATTGATTTTCATTTTATGGTTTTGTGTGAAATTTTCTAGTATCACCATTTCCCTTTAGTGTTCTTTAGTTTTCCTGGTTTACTGCTCTGAGCCTGAAATTTACAATGGCAAGTCTGGTTGTAGCCTTTGAAAAATTTTATTTTTTTCCTTGAATCCTCGGTCAGTGCATTTATTTTTCTGACAATCGCGCCGATCAACGCGACTTCTCAAAAACAATCGCGAAGACCCCCTTCTGGCACTTGTTGTCAGTTAGGCAATCACGCTGATTCCTATAGATGACGATCAAGGTTTCCCCTAGATCATAACCAGTGTGTCTTTCCCTTTTGATTTCTGTCTCTTAACTTGTTTTGAATGTGTTCTCCCTGACTGGAGAGCTCTATTAGCTTGGTTTATATGCTTGTTTGGTTTGCTTTTTCTTCACTTGGTTTCTTGAGTTCTTGGATGGTTTGTAGGCCTAGGGCATCTAGGTCATCATCGATTCACCTGTTTGTGTGCTCAGCAAGTCAAGTAGATAGTTAAGTTGCTCCTTGCATTCCATTTGTTAGTCCTTTTGTTGCTTTGATTTTCATTTAACAAGTTTGAAAAGTTTCGTTTGTTGATTGAGCATCTCTTTTCGGGCATAGATCACATTTCTCATCTTGTTTTTGGTGGAGTCTTTGCATAATTAGTTTGGAAGGAATTCTCTTTTTTGCTATGCATTGGCTTGAGGTTGATCGTTTTGAAAATTTTTCATTGAAGTGTTTGTGAAAGATTCATTTTATCATTTGAATCATTGAAAAATACATAATTCTTGTTGGCTGAATCAATATGTTACATTAGTTAGCATAATTGAAGACTAGAGTTGCATCGTCATTTTCATTGGAAAAGAAATGAATTCTCTTTACCAGTGAAAGGACTACTTGAAGTGCGTTTGATAGAAAAGATAGGAATTGAAAAGAGTTTTTCATCATTTTGCTTTCAATTGTTCTTTTTTTGCATTGAGTGTGTTTTCTACTCTCATTAGTGTAAACAATTCATCGAATTGAAAGGGTCTTGTCTCATTTAGCTGCATATAGGGGTTTTCTGAGTAGCATCAATAAGGCCTGAAAACCGAGACATAATTTCAAGATAAACTATAAAATGTATTCAATTAACCTAAGGCGCATTTGAAACCTAACGATGACATTTAGAAGGTCTAGGCTAGAGACGTGTTCTAGCATCTTTAAACCTACCAGCTGTCATTCGCTTCGGCACTACAAAATGCTAGTAGGGACTTGTGCTCCCCGTACTATCGCATATATAAAGGGAGACCCTACTAGGCTGCAATCCTTTATCCATAGGAAGCCGAGTCTACCACCTTGTAAACGTGATACACCGAACACAACATTCGGGGAGATTGCCTGCCCATACTTCTCGTTTCGCTAGGAGTTATTCTGTAGTTCATGTTTACATGGTAAACCTTTTTACCTAGATTATCCTGAGTAGTCATTTTGGTATTTTTTACTCTTTAAACTTAAAAGATCATCGAGCACTTGTCCTTTCAGGCTTGCTAACTCCAAAAATGACTAGAGTCACCTTTCGCCCTTTTCTCAACTCTTAAAATATGAAAAGGCAAAGTTTTGTTTTAGTGTCTTAAAATTAACTACCTACGAAATATTCCTGGTTAAAGTTATCTTCCCTAGTGATTCTTTAGGGTTGTTTCCAATGGCAACATTTCCAGAGTCTACCAGTCAAGTATTCCCCTCGAATGGGAATCCTGGTCCTTTTCCTTCTTTTGGAAACAATGGTGCTCCTTGTATGGCAACGATGTCCCTCCCTAGGTTAACCATTGGTTTATCTGTCTGGTTATTTTCGGCCTCGGTGGTCCCGAGTTTCCCAACTCCTGTCCTATCTTCTCCTTCATTTGAACCAGATCACGTTGATTCTAAGGTTGACCTCTCACCTTCTTCCCCTGTTTCTTCATCTTCCTCTTCTACTTCGCCTAGTGAAAGTTTGAAATCTAGTAACCAGAAGGCTAAGAAGAAGAAGAAGACGAAGAAGAAGAAATCAGATAAGCGAGAGGCCAACCATGCAGCTACTACTCCAAATGCACCTCCTATAGACAAACCTTCTGATCCTCCATGGAAGGTCAAATTCCCTTACACGCTGTGTAAGGGTGAACATCTCCTTCGAGACTATCCTGGCATTCCCAGAGTCTTAGAGGTATGGTCTCAAGACCTGAATCGACCATCCTCGTTGACCTCTATCGATCATGTCGATGTTAAACCTTCATCTAATGATGGCAAGAAGAAGGGAAAGATTAGATTCCTCTATAGGTTATGTGAAGGGAAGCATCTTCTTCACCTTTGTCCTCTTATGGATAAAGCTTCCAAATTTTAGGAAAACCTTACAGCTCCTCAACCTCAACTTCCTATTGGTTATCAAAGGCTTTCTTCTAACCCTCTCCTAGTTGGTTAAGAGATTGACTTGGATTCATCTCTTGTCCATCCTACTCTTCCTGAGCATGACTCTCTTGTGTCTGTTCCCGACTGAACATTGGTCGAAAAGAGTGTCAAATTGGCTCCGCCTTTAGTTGTTCACTCTATTCCCGAAGAGAGTAGTGATCATATGGATCATGTTCTTCTTGTCTCCTCAGATTCTCATGAATCAAAGAGTGACCCTCCCATCCCAGTTGTTCAGGAGAGTCCTTCTCCTTCTCTTGCAAGGCATGGGGGCAATCATATGATACCCCCACCAAGTAGTTCTGCCATTTCTTTTGATTGGAGTAAATTGATTGTTTTCGGCCTTCCATCTTATGTGCCTTTCCGGATCACAGTACAAGCCTATAATATGGTAGTACATGGCACTATATTAGATGAAGGCACGTCTGTTAGCATCACCTCTTCTACTACTTGGAAAGCTTTGGGTTCCCAGCAGCTTGTGCCTGTCACCCAGAATCTGTTGTCTTTCAACGGAGGAACCAGTCAACCCTTAAGGATCCTTCCAAAGTTCTCTATTACTTTGGGAGGAAAAGCTGTCTATATAGATGTGATGGTAGTCCAAGGTCCCTTAGATTTCAATCTTCTCCTTGGACGTGACTATGTTTATGTCATGGGAGGTCTTGTTTCTTCACTTTTTTGTGTGGTTTGTTTTCCACACGAACGGAGAATTGTGACTATTGATCAACTATCATTCGTTGGTCACCAGGTGCCTCCTTTGCAACCATCGTCCCCTATCGGCTCTTGTTTTCAAGTAGTACCTTCCACGCCACATGTCAATTATTTTGATACCCGTTCCGTCTCTGCATCTGCTGATGATCACACAGATGGTATTGTACATTATGTACTAGGGGGATTGGGACCCGATCTGTCTTTGGTACCAAATGACATGTATTTTTCCTAGAGTGTTGGCTTGATGGGACTTGACCCAGGTTCAACGTTAGGAAGCCAAGCAAATCCCTACACCACTGGCCCTTTCGGCATTAGTCCGCACAGTGTGGACCAAAGTCTCACCCGAAACAGTATGGGGGGATGCCGGAACCAAGTTTCTGCACCCTGAGATGGTTGTGATGTTGGTTTTGTACCTTAATCCCTGTCTTCATGCAGATCGATAAGCCTTTAGGGCTTATCGACATACTTCTTCTGTCGTCTTTCAGAACCTCCGCAAAGGTATCCAACTGTCCTTCGCGCAACCTTGGACGATGATTCAGGAACTTACACGCCTCTCTAACTAGGTTACTATCTCGTTTCCCAAATTATCTTAAGTATTAGCCAAATTTATCGTGCAATTAAGATTATCCTCGCCTAAACACATATTATTACTTGCGTTCGTGTAACAGATGGAAACATATATTTTCACGTATCAACTTAACATTATATCTTAAACAATGTAAACTTTGAAACGGGAACTATAAACTCAAAACGGGAACTCTGGCAAAAAAACCCCAAAAAAACATCAAAAACAGTGCTAAAAACGAAAAGTATGTATACTGGAACGATGTTTTTTTTTTTTAGGTGTCAATTTTGAACGTGTTTTAAAAATGGCAGTGACTACGAAATTTACTACGAAATTTTCATGCAAAATATAGCTTCAAAACGAAAGTGATGATACTGGAATAATGATTTTTTTTTTAGGGTCAATTTTCAAGCTTTTTAAAAAATGCTAATAAAACCAATTTTTTATGTCTCAAACAAAGTTAATTTTTAAGGAAAAAACACATTAATGTTTCTGGTAGAATATCATTTTTCTTTCCTAAGTATAAATTTAACATGTTTTCAACCACACCATGCTAGATACAAAAGAAATTGAAATTTTTTCAACTATAAAATTAAAAAACCATGACATTATGAACAAATTATATCACTGAATGAAATCAAAAGTCTTTATTTGTATACTGAATAAAACAAACATTATATCTCTAATTTGATATTGCATTGTAGATATTTAAACAATAAAATGTATCATACTTAAGTCATAATCCAACAACATAAAAATGCTTCATAATTTCTCATTTAACATCATATGGAAAACATTAATTTTATTTGAAGATATGATGCATACATCAGTTATATAATCTGTCTTAAACAATTATTCAAAATCACTCATATTTTCTTGCACACCATCACAATTCGCATCTTCAGATGAGTGACTCGATGCTGAAAAAGATGTTCCATATTCTTCTCTTTCATCAACTAGTGCCCCATCTGAGTCCACATGCATGCCCAACATTCCAGGTTTCAAAAGTCTTCTAGATCTACGACTGGTTTCAACAGACTCCCATGTCAACATTATTCCTTCTGGTAACAACCTTTTCAGAATCTCTGTCGTCTTGAAGTGAAGAGTTCCTCTCTTTGTTAAATTGAAGTCATAAACAAGTATGTCAACATCCTCCAATTGTAATATGTCTGTGCGGCGGCGATTTATATTTGTACCCTTTCTTTTCCTTTTTCCACCATTTTTTTTGTCAACTACCATCTCTGGCTTATACACACCATTGAATGGGTGTGTATTTGTGGTATACCAATGTAATTCAACACTTGTAACATCCTCATTTTCTGTAAAGACCTTTATAACTTTAGCAACCCAAAATGGATAGCCTTTGGGATCTCCATCTGCTAGCACTGCAATCATGCAACCCTCCTTAATATCATGTACTGAACCCCTATAAAGGTCTTCCATGGCTTCACGTTGTGCACGAGATCTTCTGGAACCAATATACATCTCTCTTTCCATTGCCTGTGAAGAATTAATAATACCTTGAGTTTGTTGTTGTTCAACAATGTTTACTTCCTCTTGTTCATTCGACACATTTTGTGGCCAAATAAATGGATGTGGGAGAAAACCTATCTAGAATGTGAGGCCTATGCTTTGCCACTTTTCCTTTAGTTATGTGAATGTAAATACAAAGAAAGAGACGCACACCATGGAGTTTTCTTTGGCACCATGGTGTGAATAACAACTAAAGATTATTTTCCTCCTTTTTTATGCTCTCAAATACCATTTCTAGATGTTCTAGTCAACTATGGAAGGCTTAAAATGCTAAAACATGGAATCCCTTTCTTCCTATTGGCCCTATATTTAACATAGCTTAATAATATATTAAAATTAGGTTTTTTGCATGCTTCACCCTCAACTTTGAATTCCACACATGGCTAGCCATAAATGTGTGGCTAATGAGGCATAACACACCATCTAGTTACGTCATGGTTGTCAAAATGCTGGTGCTTTTTACATGGTTAGAAATGTCTTTATTTTCATAATAATGTTTAGGAGTTGTGAGCTATAATCAAAAAATATTAACCCAAAAAAGTGTTGGTTGATTGAAATTTCTAAATAACTCTATAAAGTTCTAAACCCCAAATCTCACTCAAAATTTATAAATATAAATAAAAAAATATATAATAATTACTCCATTTCAAACCATACCATATACATATACAAAATAGTTAATTTCATTGAAGGAATCTTTTTCATGGCTGGACATCCAATACAACTCATTTATAAACTTACCTCATGGTTTGGCTCCCTATTCTGCTTCGATTTTTGTATATACTCTAATTGGACAGATAATTAATATTAGTTTTCTCACATACACCAGTGACATTTATTATTATTTATTTATCTTCAATAACTTTAATGATTAAGGCCTTTAAAGGAGGAGAAACACTTTACAGGATATTTTTTAGATTATGTATTATGTAATAAAGCATCCAATGAGAGGAAGCATATAATAGAGCATAGGAGAAAAGCACCATAATATCATAGTTTTGCAATAAGTTTTATGGATTTAGATTTTAACAATCCACCATTATTTTATCAAGAAAAAGGGCATGACACTGCATAAACTTACTTTATTTCCAACCAGGTGTTCTCCTTTGTCAATATCGTGTTTGCTTTTGACCTTATTGGTGCATTTCCAATCTTATATCATAGTAGCAGAACAATCTGTGGTGCGTGCTACTGCTTTTTAAAAAATTTAAAAACAGAAATTTCGCAATCAAGCATAACTTGAATATCTAGAAGTAGTAGATCAAGATTGTGCAGTTATATATCTAGGTTTATGACTAAGTATCAAGGCCTCGTCGAAGCTCATATCATGATCAAGATATGATCGAATAGACAGGCTGAGAAGTTGTCAGATTTCACAGTTAGTCCTTCGAGTTTTGATAGTTTGCTATGAAGGATTTGGGTGCCTCATTGAGAGCTTGAATCACGGTGTGTATATTTAGAAACCAAATCAGCAATGCACAGTTCTTTTGAGAGCAAGGATGTTAAAAATTCTAATCAGTTGACATGTAAGAATACTGTTTTATATTATATTAAATTAAGGATAATTACTGCGTGGCAGCGCCACCCCGGGCCGCCCCGCCCCGCCCCGCCCGACCGGCGGCGGGTCGATTCCGGGAATCGACCTGCTCTGGAATCCCATTCATATATCGAATGGTGGGCGTTTATATCCCGAGATATAAAATCCCTTGTTTTCACAATAAGAAAGGGACAGGTTTTAGGTTCAAGCCGCCTGGGTTTTTTAATCTTTTTAATTTTTTGGCAGGTTCGATAGAAGGGAACAGATCGTGAGTTCGGCCCGTTCGGATTTCTTAATCTCAAAATCGCTATAATTTTTGGCACAACTTAATTTTTGGCACAACTTATCACAAGTCGTCTGGAATTCTTATTTTTGGCACAATGAATCACAAGTCGAGATTTCTTCATCTCAAGCTCTCTGTATTTTTTGGGTAAAATCCAAAACACCGTAGTCATGGGTTCAAACCCCACGAGTGGGTGATGTTGACTACTTGGATTTCTTATGGTCATGTAAGATTCCTGATTTTATGTCAAAATTCAAAACAAGCATTGCCATATAAATCACAAGTGACTCCACAAAAGGCATGTCCGATTTTTTGGTCTGATGGAACTTCATAAAGGCATTGTCGAACTATTTTGGTGTGATGGAACAGGCAGTCCGCTTATTTATTATTATTATTATAGTTAGTAATATTTTCTTAGTAATATTTTGTTTAATAATTTGAAAATTATTATATTTAGACGGGTTTTATAATTTAAATATGAATGAGGGATGTTTCCAACCTACTCCCCATTATCCATACGAGTGCAGTCAACGTTAATCACCATTTATGTAGGTTACCTCGTCTGGGACTACCGGAATGTCCAAACGTATGGCCCTCTTCACCCAAATCCCATTGCTGAAAGGCCTCTCGGCATTCCTCAGCTGCAAATTTTGTGGGTCATAAATCTTTTTAAATTGCATTATATTGTGATATTTTTAAGTAAATGTATTTAATCTTTTCCATTTCTTTGAATTATTAGAAGTTCCACCCTTTTGCACCTATTAAATTATTATAATTTATAAATAGACGTGCTACATATATATTTATGAGTACGGTAATTTTTCATCCTTTCCTGGACGGTTTTACAAGCGCCAGTGGTTACATTCAGACTTTATAAATTGAAGGGCGCCATTTTCGTGAGCTTCTTCAGCTTCGTTTACGTTGTTTTTACTGTGGGATGTTCTAGAACGCCTTTCTGTCAGTTTTGCTCAATCGATTTCGGCATTTCTGTGATATGATTCAGCGATCCGTGGGTTGTTATGAATCATACGTTTGAGGGCCAAAAAAGAGAAAGAGAAGCTTGACCGCGTAAGGATAGAGTAGTTACGGTGCCGCAGCATTTAGCATCCACCTGCAGATTCACTACCTCATGTTGCTGAGACATTTTTGTTAATAAGACGGTGCTGATCAGTAGGAAGTAACAAAGGAGATTTCGCTGGTAGATTTCCAAAGATCGATTGACCAGCAGATTCATAAGGATACAGTCCAGCCAATTTACAAGAGCGAGTTGGCAACGAGATTGGTAAAGTCAACCACGTTAGTTTTTAATAATTGTATTTTTTTGAAATATTATGGTCAGGCTTTTAACTGTATATCCAATGGGAAGAAGAACATCCGACGGTTTTTATCAGAGTCCAAAGAGGTTGACTTACAGTTAGATTGACCCAAATAAAATGACCTAAGTTGCTTTATTCATGGTTAAGACTTGGATTTCAAAAAATATTCATTTTCGTAGACCTTATGCTAACAAGAAGGAAATGTGGGTGCTAGCAAGTCTCAGTCATTTAGTTTGGGTCTTATTTACAACTTGCAAGTGTGACGCAGCTATTCTATCTTTCGATATCCAACGAGCTAGCACAAAGACACATCGGGAATGTGGTCGATGGCGCTTTAATTCCAGCCAACGATAATGTGCGTACCTACAGCATCAATTAATCCAAGCCAACGACACGCTGGTGACGTGGAAGATATGTATCAATGCCAATTTTATATAGTTTTTTAAAGTTTTAAATATTTTTTTTAACAGTGGCCTGAAGCTTAGATTAATCAGTCTCAACAAGCTTCTTAATCAATAAAAAATTTATAATTTAAAAGGTTTATATATAAGGCATTTACATATACATTATTAATAACGTTAATTAACCTTATATAAAAATTTACCAAAAGACTAATAATTGGAACCGGAAAAGAGTCTTATAATCTTCATTTACATTTACATGGGAAAAGAAATAAAATTTGCACATGGTGAAACTGTCAGTCCTAATTTCCCATATTTTTTTATGGAGGATTCAACTCAAATTGTGACATGGAGATTGCAATATTCTCAACTTTGCAATTTGGGTATTTCAAAGCTGTATAGTGACTTATTTTTTTTTTACGAAAATGTGACCGAATTATTGTTTCATGGTCTACGTAGTTAATCTTTCCATCATATTTTTTGAATATATCTATATATATACTAAAACCTCTCCATCCTTTGAAAAGAAAAACAAGAATGTGGACACTCAAAACCGAGAACAAACTGAAAGTTGATGTTACTGCAATTCCAGAGCAAGTCCACAACGTGGGATTATTAATAGTAAACTATATATCAAATTCATCTTTGTGTTATGAATGGGATTCCAGAGCAGGTCATCGATTCCGGGAATCAACCTGCTCTGGAATTCATGAAAAGTAAACTATATATCAATCAATAAAAAATTTATAATTTAAAAGGTTCATATATAAAGCATTTACATATACATTATTAATAACGTTAATTAACCTTATATAAAAATTTACCAAAAGACTAATAATTGGAACCGGAAAAGAGTCTTATAATCTTCATTTACATTTACATGGGAAAAGAAATAAAATTTGCACATGGTGAAACTGTCAGTCCTAATTTCCCATATTTTTTTTATGGAGGATTCAACTCAAATTGTGACATGGAGATTGCAATATTCTCAACTTTGCAATTTGGGTATTTCAAAACTGTATAGTGATTTTTTTTTTTTTACGAAAATGTGACCAAATTATTGTTTCATGGTCTACGTAGTTAATCTTTCCATCATATTTTTTGAATATATCTATATATATACTAAAACCTCCCCATCCTTTGAAAAGAAAAACAAGAATGTGAACACTCAAAACCGAGAACAAACTGAAAGTTGATGTTACTGCAATTCCAGAGCATGTCCACAACGTGGGATTATTAATAGTAAACTATATATCAAATTCATCTTTGTGTTATGAATGGGATTCCAGAGCAGGTCGATTCCGGGAATCGACCTGCTCTGGAATTCATGAAAAGTAAACTATATATCAATCAATAAAAAATTTATAATTTAAAAGGTTTATATATAAGGCATTTACATATACATTATACATTATTAATAATGTTAATTAACCTTATATAAAAATTTACCGAAAGACTAATAATTGGAACCGGAAAAGAGTCTTATAATCTTCATTTTCATTTACATGGGAAAAGAAATAAAATTTGCACATGGTGAAACTGTCAGTCCTAATTTCCCATATTTTTTTTTATGGAGGATTCAACTCAAATTGTGACATGGAGATTGCAATATTCTCAACTTTGCAATTTGGGTATTTCAAAACTGTATAGTGACTTATTTTTTTTTTACGAAAATGTGACCGAATTATTGTTTCATGGTCTACGTAGTTAATCTTTCCATCATATTTTTTGAATATATCTATATATAGATAAAACCTCCCCATCCTTTGAAAAGAAAAACAAGAATGTGGACACTCAAAACCGAGAACAAACTGAAAGTTGATGTTACTGCAATTCCAGAGCATGTCCACAATGTGGGATTATTAATAGTAAACTATATATCAAATTCATCTTTGTGTTATGAATGGGATTCCAGAGCATGTCGATTCCGGGAATCGACCTGCTCTGGAATTCATGAAAAGTAAACTATATATCAATCAATAAAAAATTTATAATTTAAAAGGTTTATATATAAGGCATTTACATATACATTATTAATAACGTTAATTAACCTTATATAAAAATTTACCAAAAGACTAATAATTGGAACCGGAAAAGAGTCTTATAATCTTCATTTACATTTACATGGGAAAAGAAATAAAATTTGCACATGGTGAAACTATCAGTCCTAATTTCCCATATTTTTTTTATGGAGGATTCAACTCAAATTGTGACATGGAGATTGCAATATTCTCAACTTTGCAATTTGGGTATTTCAATACTGTATAGTGACTTATTTTTTTTTTACGAAAATGTGACCGAATTATTGTTTCATGGTCTACGTAGTTAATATTTCCATCATATTTTTTGAATATATCTATATATATATATACTAAAACCTCCCTATCCTTTGAAAAGAAAAACAAGAATGTGGACACTCAAAACCGAGAACAAACTGAAAGTTGATGTTACTGCAATTCCAGAGCATGTCCACAACGTGGATTATTAATAGCAAACTATATATCAAATTCATCTTTGTGTTATGAATGGGATTCGAGAGCAGATCGATTCTGGGAATCGACCTGCTCTGGAATTCATGAAAAGTAAACTATATATCAATCAATAAAAAATTTATAATTTAAAAGGTTTATATATAAGGCATTTACATATACATTATTAATAACGTTAATTAACCTTATATAAAAATTTACCAAAAGACTAATAATTGGAACCGGAAAAGAGTCTTATAATCTTCATTTACATTTACATGGGAAAAGAAATAAAATTTGCACATGGTGAAACTGTCAGTCCTAATTTCCCATATTTTTTTTATGGAGGATTCAACTCAAATGTGACATGGAGATTGCAATATTCTCAACTTTGCAATTTGGGTATTTCAAAACTGTATAGTGACTTATTTTTTTTTACGAAAATGTGACCGAATTATTGTTTCATGGTCTACGTAGTTAATCTTTCCATCATATTTTTTGAATATATCTATATATATACTAAAACCTCCCCATCCTTTGAAAAGAAAAACAAGAATGTGGACACTCAAAACCGAGAACAAACTGAAAGTTGATGTTACTGCAATTCCAGAGCATGTCCACAACGTGGGATTATTAATAGTAAACTATATATCAAATTCATCTTTGTGTTATGAATGGGATTCCAGAGCAGGTCGATTCCGGGAATCGACTTGCTCTGGAATTCATGAAAAGTAAACTATATATCAATCAATAAAAAATTTATAATTTAAAAGGTTTATATATAAGGCATTTACATATACATTATTAATAACGTTAATTAACCTTATATAAAAATTTACCAAAAGACTAATAATTGGAACCGGAAAAGAGTCTTATAATCTTCATTTACATTTACATGGGAAAAGAAATAAAATTTGCACATGGTGAAACTGTCAGTCCTAATTTCTCATATTTTTTTTATGGAGGATTCAACTCAAATTGTGACATGGAGATTGCAATATTCTCAACTTTGCAATTTGGGTATTTCAAAACTGTATAGTGACTTTTTTTTTTTACGAAAATGTGACCGAATTATTGTTTCATGGTCTACGTAGTTAATCTTTCCATCATATTTTTTGAATATATCTATATATATACTAAAACCTCCCTATCCTTTGAAAAGAAAAACAAGAATGTGGACACTCAAAACCGAGAAAAAACTGAAAGTTGATGTTACTACAATTCCAGAGCATGTCCACAACATGGGATTATTAATAGTAAACTATATATCAAATTCATCTTTGTGTTATGAATGGGATTCTAGAGCAAGTCGATTCGGGGAATCGACCTGCTCTGGAATTCATGAAAAGTAAACTATATATCAATCAATAAAAAAATTATAATTTAAAAGGTTTATATATAAGGCATTTACATATACATTATTAATAACATTAACTAACCTTATATAAAAATTTACCAAAACACTAATAATTGGAACCGTAAAAGAGTCTTTTAATCTTCATTTACATTTACATGGGAAAAGAAATAAAATTTGCACATGGTGAAATTGTCAGTCCTAATTTCCCATATTTTTTTTTATGGAGGATTCAACTCAAATTGTGACATGGAGATTGCAATATTCTCAACTTTGCAATTTGGGTATTTCAAAACTGTATAGTGACTTATTTTTTTTTTACGAAAATGTGACCGAATTATTGTTTCATGGTCTACGTAGTTAATCTTTCCATCATATTTTTTGAATATATCTATATATATACTAAAACCTCCCCATCCTTTGAAAAGAAAAACAAGAATGTGGACACTCAAAACCGAGTAAAAATTGAAAGTTGATGTTACTGCAATTCCAGAGCATGTCCACAACGTGGGATTATTAATAGTAAACTATATATCAAATTCATCTTTGTGTTATGAATGGGATTCGAGAGCAGGTCGATTTCGGGAATCGACCTGCTCTGGAATTCATGAAAAGTAAACTATATATCAAATTCATCTTTGTGTTATGTTATGGTAAGTATTAATGTACTCGTTCATTAATGAATTATGGAACTAAACCTATAGCATTTCATTAATGGTCGTTTACCAATTATGGTTGTTTTGGTTAGAGTGAGATTCCTCGCATATGACTGTGAGCATGGTTTAACGTGATAAAAGCAAAATACTTTGCCCATTTGGTCCACCTAAAACGATGAAATGACTTGAATATAGTTGTTTGTTACGTCAATTTATAATGATGAATTGAATAGAATGTATTCACATGATAATTGTTTTTGGTTATATATATGGGGTCAATTTAATTAACAATATGTCATAATAGAAATAGTAGGTTTTGTAAAATTAACTACAGTTTTTTGGTTGTGAAATAATATTTAAAAATGTTTTTAATTATTTATGAATTTGTCTTTTTGAAATATAAGGAAATAGGTTAATGTATAAAATAATTAATATATTTATCAAATAGTTTGAGATTTTTTTTGTTATTGTAATAATAAGAATTTTTGTGATGATTTGTATATTATTATTAATATTTTATTAGACAATTTGTCACAATAAATCTACTAAAATATATTAGAAAATCTGAAATCTACGCCATGATGGTTTGTTTCTCTTTAGATTTAGGAATATGTTAATTATTAATGATTGCATATGCATGGAAATTATAATTATGTGGAAAACAAATAATAGTAAAATTAAACTTGTATATCAAAAAATTAACAAAATATATACCTTGGGAAGCATTTTCGAGAGAGAACCCAACTGGAAGGCGAGACCACCATACACTCGTTCTTTGAATGGGAAAAGGATGAAAGTATGAAAAAGTGAGGCATGTGGCTTGTGGGCTACTATAGTGCACAAGTCCTCTATGTTTCCTTCCTTTTTATCCACTCTCAACTACTCTACTCATATATGGCACAAAATGCACTTGAATAGAATCAAACGTCTTTTCCTCCTAGTGATTTAGTTATAACACATCTTGATAGCCTACTATTGGTTAAGTCTGACTCATTGAACTCTTCACTTTCAATGAGTAGGGTGTAGGGGGTGGTGGCGGGGGGGGGGCGGCGTGTGGGGTAAGGGGGTAGGGCGCGGGTAGGGTGTAGGGGGGGGGATGGGGGGGGGTAAGGGTAAGGGGGTAGGGCGTGGGTAGGGTGTAGGGGGGGGGGTAGGGGCAGAAGGGGGTGGGTAGGGGGATTGGGTGGGGTGGGGGTAGGGGTACGGGCAGAAGGTGGGGGGTTGGCGTAGGGCGCGGGGATGGGGTAGGCCATGGGGGTAGGGGTGGGGAAGGGTAGGGGGGGCGCGCAGTGTGGGGAGCGGTGGGCGCAGTGGGGAGGGGCGGCCGCGGGGAGGGGTTGGGGGGGGTAGGGGGTTTGGGGGGATGGGGGGGCGGGGGTTTGGGGGGGAGGGGGTTTTGGGGGCGGGGGGCGAGGGGGGATGGGGCGCGGGAGTGTGGGGGGACGGTATGGGGTAGGGTGAGGGAAGGGGAGGGGGGGGGGGGGAGGGGGTTGTGGGGGGCACGTGGGTAGGGGCTCGCCCATACTTGCCTAAATGTCCACTTAGCCTCATTATCCCTCACTTGACCTCCCGCTCGCGCATCGACCTGCCTGCCCATTAGAGGTGGCAAAGACCCATTAGAAGAGGAAATTGCGCAAAAGGAAGCAGAAAATATTGTGGAAGATGACAATGATGAAACTTTAGAGGACGAAGAGTTTGGATTACGTGACATTGTTGATTAAATTTAAGTTATACCTGGAAATCAAGCTTTGCAATGTTTTGACTCTGACATTTCATGAAAAGAATAATCAATGAATTAAAGTTGTTATGTGTTCAATATTTGTAATTTGTGATTTTCGCATTGATTTTTAAGTTAATTATTATTTTTTGAAAAAAAAGTTATTATTATTATTTTTTTGACATGAAATTCATAAAAAAAACTATTATTTGACCATTTTTAGTTAATATTTTTGTATAAAAATTGTGATTTTGACATGTTAATTCTAGCAAAAAATTATCAAAACGTTTAGTTTTTTTGTTATATTTATGTTAAAAATGGTTATTTTTATGTCCATTGTTAAAAAATGTTGTTTTTTAGAAACAATTATTTCATGTGGATTGAAAAATTAATTAAGGATGTATAAATATGTAGATTATCTAAAATTCAAACGATCGACTTTCTAATTTAAAAACGCAAAACAATAAAAACCCCCCTAAAAAAAAAAAAATTAAGATAGAGAACAAGAAAATATGAATAAAATGACAACTTCAAAAACTATCAAATTTAGAAAATAATTTTTTACATTTCACACATTAGAAAATTAAAAGTCAAAAAATAGGTCTTTTAAAAAAAGGGTGTGATGCAGAATACTTACTTTTTAAAATCAGCATGAAAATCACTACGATTCTAAAACTTGATTTCATCCTTGAACATGAAAAAAAATTAAAGTTCCAAAAACCATGTTCTAAAAAAAACATGTGTATTCTGCATCACCACTTTTGAAAATCGGGTCATTTTTTTGCTATCTCTACGAAACGGGTAACAGTATCAGTTCCCGTTTCAAAGTTTACATTGTTCTTAAACCCAACATTCAACATAGCATAATCGCGACATTTATAAAAAAAGTAAAATAACGGTTACATAGATGGAAAGTATATAGTAAGTTTAGAACACTTCTCCTTATTGATGATTTAGATTTCCAATACCGATTCTAACCACCATGTGCACATAGCTACAGGGGTAGGCACACTCAGATGCTGAATTCTACCCTAGGCCTTTGCGCACTCAGCTGCAGAGCCTCTTCCTACGCTAAAACTCTTGCTCTTAGATTTCACAAACCTATTACATCAATGACTCATGACTACTAAACTCCAAAAATTGCCTTAGACTCTTCTAAGACTTCCCTTTTTATACAATCCCATGGTCCGCGGACCATGGGTGGATCTCCAAAACCGACACAACCTATCTAGACTAAGGGCAGAAACCATTTTTGACTTTAAATATCTTCGCACCCTGCGACCACAAAATGCGCATACTTTACATTTATTTATACAAACATCGGGCCTTCTGCCCCAAAACTTGGGTTTTTAACCCCAAAATTGACCCCCAGGGGACCCGTTCCCAACCCAAAGCATGGTTCTTCCGTCTAGGGAAGACCTCTTGGGAGCCATGTTCTCTTATGGGTCATGAACAGACGTCATGAGAATAGTTCTTGGTCTTGTGTCAACCTCGTTAAAAAATAAAAAAAGGAGTCATGAGGGTGGTTCCTTGTCTTGTGACAACCTCATTAAAAATGAATCAAGGAGTGTGAACATAGTTCCTTGTCTTGTGTCAAGCTCGTTAAAAAATGAAACAAGGGTATCGAGGATAGTTTTTTTACTGTTTCAACCTCATTAAAAAATGGAGCACCTCCCTTTTCCAAATCGAGTCTTTGATTAAGATATCGTAAAATTCCAGTCGAGTCTTTCCTGGATCCCAAAAGTGAACCTTCATTCCATTCACCTGGTTGAATGAAATGAAGCTTGGGGGGCATATACCTCAAATTGAGTCATTATGTCGGGGGCATGCAAACTTATCTCAAGCATAGTTTTCATTTCAAGCTTGTGTAAACATGAAACTAAATCCAAGCAGAGTTCTCCATGGTTCAAGCTTGTGTAAAAATGAACCCATGCCCGATTTACATCTTGTGATTGCCATTTTAATCATTTGATTTCTGATAGATGAGCCTTGGTTATTTTATTCCATCAACACCATCACTTTGGCTGATCATATGCTTTCACTTGGTTTTTTTCCTTTCCTGAGGAACCGTAGCAATGAGTGGTTTTATTAGCCAGCCTCTTAACCATTACATGTTTTGAGCGGTTCCTCCATTGCCGAAACCAGTTGCTGCCCTTTATACCACTCGTTCCTCCAGGACGAGTCGCCTTTAAGCTATTTTCTGACTCGTAAAAGATGAAAATATTGTCGAGTATTTTTTTCCATTTTTTGACTCATTAAAGAGAATAAAAACGGGGGGTCTGCTTTCAACTCTTTTCTGACTCTTAAAACACGAAAAGATTGTCGAGCTCTTGTCATTTTTGAAATCGTTAAAGGTTGTGAAACATCGTTTACCCAGTATATGTTTACCCCCTTTTTCGGGATGGGATAATCTATTTACGAAAAAGGTACTCCTTGACTGAAATGGTCAAGTGGTTCTCTCAAGTATCATTTTCTACCTTTTCGGGCTCAAGAGACACAAATGTACGAAAAAGGACCATGTGAAGTTTTCTTTTTTGTGTCTTTTTCAAACTCTCTAAACATGAAAAAGATACCAAGTTTCACCTTTTTTAGACTCGTTAAAACATTAAACGACATCAGGTTCGTCACCATGATGAACATGAGCTTCTCCTTCCTAGGGCTCATTAATCTTACTAGGTCAGATTCATCCGAAGGATGGACTTATATTACAAGCATATGCTATCCCCGTCAAGCTTGTGTAAAAATAACTGGGGTACTCGCCATAAATGGTCAGGTAAAACTGGAAGTATTTCATCAGTCATATTCACTTGAGGCAGACTATCGCTCTTGAACATTTACACTCATCTGCTGTTCGTGTTAGGTTTTGGTCCATCCTCACTCGGTCACTTGCCTCCCTAGGATTTGGGTTATCCATTTTAAACCTCTCATATGATATCTTCCATGTCACCATGACCTTTGATCCTATGATTTCAAATGCTGACAAACTATGGAGTCATGTCATCCATATGTTGAAGAGAAGTATTCCTACGTGTACATTGTCTGATCATCTTGGATTATTCTCATTCATTGTGTTCCCATTTCGTGTCAATGATGAAGGATTCATTATGACCTTCCTTCGACGGATCACTTCCTGTCGACTTCAGCTCATTATCCAGGAAGTTGATCTAGAAACTCCTTTCCAGTACCTTAGAGCTTGCATGCCTCAATGGCAAGTTCTTTGCACTCGACGACAAGTTCTCATCATTGGCCTTCGATCGAATGATTTCATGGGTGTTCGACTTCAGTTCCTTATTCACACCCCGTGAATTGTGTTGCTGGTAACTTAAGAGCCATTTTCATTATTGGTGGTTTCTCTCGTGCTTGTTAACAATTCACATCATTGATCGGTAATCAAGCGACTTTCTAACATGTTCGACTTCAACACATTTATTCACATGTTAGAATTTGTACTTTGATTGGGTCGTGTTGGAGCGCAATACCTTGTGCTTAGACTACAAAAGTCCAAGTTGCGAGGAGTAATGAGTCATTCATGATTATATACATGATTCTTTATACGGTTGGTTGTGCCCATGCCATGGATCTATTTCATATGATCCCTCCAGTCGGATGGCTGCGTCCATGCCGAGGATCCATGCACATGATCTTTTTGTTGATGGATAGTTGTGCCTATACGATGGATTCATGTATTATTATATGCCTCTCATGTTTATCAGGCATGACTATCAGATTTTAGATATGTACATGTATGCTTGCTTACTATGTTCCCTGCATCTACTTGTAACGCATTTCACCCCTCACTCTAGTTCGACCTTCACGATTTAGAGGGCATCTGTTATACAACATTTTGTCACTGTCCCTGTACTCCCCATTCCACAATCCTAGAGCACCTCTACAGTGACCCTCATGTGTTTTCCCATCATGAAGAAACTCCCACTATGCCCCTCTTCATGAGCAGAACATTTCCCTTTTGCATCATTTCAAAAGAATCTTCCTTTTACCCCAATTTACAAGACCGATGCTAATGACCAGTTCATCCCCCGCGCCAATCTATAGAATTTAATAGGACTAGTGCCAATCAATGCTACTGAGCCTTGTCTTAGTCGTGCCGATATTCTTTTGGCAAGTTTTTTAAATATGGAGTTGAAGCTTCCACATCTAGAAGCTTAGTAACAGAAGTCCAGTAAATGGTTGGGCTAGATGGAGCCGAGGAAGTCAGTTTGGATTCCTTTCCCCTATTAGGATGGAACAAACCCACGAGATAAGGCCTCTCTCATGATAAGAGGAACCATCTCCCCTCCATCAAAGCTATATAAGCCCCTCCTTTCCCAAGTTGAACTAGTTTTTGGATGTAGTTTCAATATTGGTATTTTTGGAGCTTGAATAATTAGCAAGACATCTATAGCTTGTAGCTTTCTAGTGTACGTTTGAGGGAGAATTGTTTGTTTGGTTTGGTTTGAGACTAAAGGGAAGATACCTTAAAACTTCCATTGTTGGGGCTATCTATGAGATGCTAGCAAAAGTGTGGGAACCCGGATACGTCGGAGGAGACCAACAATGTCAAGGCATTGGTTGTAATCTCTTTCTAAAGTTATATGAATACAATTATTGATTGATTTCCTACATTGAAGTGTTATCTTACATTTGATGGCTTAATGTTCCTTGACCTGTTAAGTAGGCTGAATGAAATTTGTATACGATCACGTTTGTTGTTGTTGTTTGTTTGATTCTTTCAAGTATTGGGAGGAAGGAAACAGAAAGTAGCTGGAGTAAGGAAGCAGGATCATCACCAAGTGGAATAACGTTCTAAGAGGTAGGCCCTCTTATTTGATTCTAGCTTAAGGAAGTTTTCCACAGATTGTTTGTTTGTGGCTAGACTCGCTCTCTCGGGCTAGAGGAATTGTTTGTGTCCGCATTGAGAATTTACCTGCACCACAGGAACATAATTAAAAAAAAATTTGGTAGTCCTGATTTTAGGATCTAGGGGAAAATATCTGTGTATATCTATTTTATGTTTTATGCCTTCACCATTGTTTATTTTCTGTTTTTAGAATTCGTATGCAGGTAATTTTTGTATAGGGTTAAAATTTACAACTGTGTGAGGGCAAAGATGAAATTATAGCGGATTTGTTGTAGGTTGTATCTCTTCATTTTGTTGGATAATATAAAAAGAAGCACTAGCTATTTCTCTGTGGACGTAGCCCAAATTGAGTGAACCACGTATGTTTGTGTCTCTCTTGTTTTATGCAGTTATGTATTTGTATTTCTACAATATTTTGTGTATTTCATTTCTCTATTAACTAATTTCTAACTACTGGTATCAAATTTGAAGGTCTATTTGGCTAATAAACTTGCAAGAGAGAAGGGTTCTTGGTCCGAGTGGGAGCAATGGCAGAAGATGGTAGGTTTAGGGTTGAGAAATTTAACGACCAAAATTACCAGTTGTGGAAGATGCAAATGGAAGATTATCTGTATCAAAAAGATTTGTACCTACCATTGAGCAGAAAATCAAAGAAGTTGACGAATATGATGGACACAAAATAGGAGATTCTCGACAGAAGGCATTAGGAACAACACCGGTTTGTATGGAAACATTAGTGGCATTCGACATTTCAACAGAAATGATAACAAAAGGTTTAATGACGACATTGACCAAACTATATTAAAAACCCTTAGACTCAAATAAGGTATTTCTTATGAATCACCTATTTAATATGAAAATATCAGAAGGTGGATCTATTGCTGATCATTTAAGTGAATTTAACACGATTATCAGTTAGTTAAGTTATGTAGGGGTAAATTTTGATGATGAAGTTAGGGATCTCTTATTTTTATGCTCATTGCTAGAAATTTGGAATGGCTTAGTCATGGCTATTAGTAACTCTGTCTCTGGATCTAGCACTTTAAAGTTTATGATGTTGTTGGTACCATCCTTAGTGAGGAAACACGACAAAAAAGCTCTGGTGAGACATCAGGTAATTGTTTGATTACAGAGACTGGGGGAAGAAAAATGGAAAGAGGAAGGAGCCCAGGAAATAATAGTAAGCCAAGAAAAGGCATATCCAAATTGAGATCAGGGATAATATTCTGGAAATGTGGGAAGGAAGGACACTTGAAGAAATACTGTAAATATCATAAGGGAAAAGAAGAAGATGGACAACAAGAGAAAAATAATGAAGTGAATTTGACAGGTTATGTATTGCAAGATTCTTTGATTCTTTTATTAGAGAAAATTATTGATACCTAGGTGGTAGATTCAGGGGCCTCATTCCATGCCACTCCTGATAGAAAACATTTTCATGACTATATTCAAGGAGATTTTGGACATGTTCATCTTGGTGATGATAAACCTTGTAAAATCATTGGAATGGGTAAGGTTTTTATAAAGAAACATGTTGGAATTATGATGCATGTGTTGTACTTGATGGCAACCCACTTGTAGCAGAAAAACTCACTTGTATATGGTAACTAGATGAATCTACAGAAGAGAATTCATATGTGATAGAATGCATGAAAGTGGTGTTTACAGATGTAATGAAATGTAGGGCAGTTTCAAGAATCAATTCAGAAAGCAACTCACTCAAATGAATGATAACAGTACAACATGACAACAGTAGAGAATTATAGTCTAGTATTCACATAATCAAGAAAGAGAGGTATACGTAGGTTCACCATTGACCAAGATGTGTATACACATAGGTTCACTGTATACAAGTCACGTATACGTACACACACACTTTCACAAAAAGAAAAGTGTGTATACCTTGGAAAACTAAGTTTTTGGTCCGAAGTATTTGGTTCATGGTATTGGTCCAAGGTATCTGGTCCGAGGTATTGACCCTAGGTATTTGGTCCAAGGTATTGGTCCTAAGTGGTTTTGGTCCATGGTATTGAGTAAGGCCTAAGAATATAAAAGGAGGAGAAGATCATTAGGCCAATGTGCAGAAGTATTGAATATCTGATGAAGTGTGAGATCTAGTATGTAGGTTATTGGCTTATGGTGTTGTGTTTGATCTGAACCAGGGATGAACCTTAGTGGTTTATGGAGGATAAGATCTAATGGTGGATCAGGATCTTAAGGCTTGAAATGAATTATCTTTACATGGTTTGACCATGTTTATTCTAGATCTGAATACTAACGCATGTGTTGTTCTGTAAATGTTATGATCTGGGTATGACTGAAGTCTCGAATAGCTACAAAATTATGAATTAATATTTATAGAGATATACACTGGTTGGATTTCGTAAAAGCACATATACACGTTGGTTTGACACATCGAAGTAGCATATACCTTATGAACTATGATGTTTGAAGTTACAATTGGTTCTGGTTGTTGATATAGAGTTCTGGGTTTCGCTTTATGTTCTGGTGACTGCATTCTGGTAACAGTGTTCAGATTGACTGATTGTGATTTGCTTCAGTGATGATGGATGAATGGATCAGGATCATAATGACTTATCATTATGTGATCTGATGGGCTAGATCTGATTGCTAACACATGTATTATCCTTTGTATGTGATGATCTGGTTATGTTTGAAGTCGGGAAGTGTAGCGAAGTTATCAGTAAGTATTTACAGATCTATACGCTGGTTTGCTTTGATGAAGTTGTGTATACACGCTAGTTAGGCTCTTCCAAGTTGTGTATACACTCTAATGCATGGTTTTAAGGTTACAGCTGGTTCTAAATAATGATGCAGTGTTCTAGGTTCAGTTCTGTGTACTGGTTATAGTGATCTCTCTATTCTAGTTGATTTGTTGAAGTTGATTAACTATGAATGAATGGTTGATTCAATTGTGTCAGAGGTTGTTAGTGATTGATTCAGCTGTGGTTGATTCAGAGAGTGATGATTGAGTTTCAGTGATTGGTTGATGCAGATATATTTGATGGTTGTATTACAGTGGTAATTGATCTTAAGCTTCAATGTTGTTGATGGGTCCAGTATGAAAATTGGATGAAACTAGGTCTTCATGTGTATTGTTGTGTACCAGGAGCATCCACTCTGAAAATTTATAAAACGTGGTCCCTGGAGGAAGAAAGAAGGCCGTAGCCTTCTGTAGGTCTGCGCCTACGTACTAGTAAACATATCGGCTAATACAAGAGCTAGGAGGTTGTAGCTCCCTTCCAGTAGAAGCTGGAGAATGAGAGAAGGTTGTAGCCTTTTTTAGGTAGAAGCCTGCGTATTGGTATGAGTCTGCACTAGTACAATGTTGTAAATAGATTTTCTTATTATTAAAAGAAGACAGAGACGACAACAGCAGGTGGTTTTCATCCACATTGGGTTTCCACCTTAAATCTTGGTGTTCATGTCTGTTGCTTATGTGTGATGGTTCATTCTGTTATTAACTGCACATGGTTACAGTTTACTGTTTAATAAAGCATTGATGCACAGATTAAAGATCAACATATGATGAATTAACTGAATAATTAGTTTGCTAGATATATGCTTGTTTCCTTAAACACAGTTGCGTGTACATGTAGGTTACCTTCATTGAAGTAGCGTATATAAATAGAGTATGAAAAGAGAAGGATTATTGACTTGACTAATACTAATTCAACCCCACCCCACCAACCCCCTTCTCAGTATTATTTCCAACAAAACATAATGGAAACCAATGGCTATTGAAGGAGGTAAGGTGTTTTCTAGATTTGAGGAAAAATCTAATTTCAATAGGGTAGTTGGGAGGTGAAGGTTGTGTAACTACTTTTACAGAAAAAACATGAATGGTCACTAAAGGAGCCCTAGTAATAGAAAAAGGGGAAAAGGTTAGTACATTTTATTTATGCAATAGTATTTCTAATTTTGTTAATGCTTTAACCTCCATAAGAGCATATACAACACTCTGGAATCATAGGCTCAAGAACATGAGTGAGAAGGGGATGTAGATTCTTCACTTAAGAAATTTGTTTCTAGGTTTGAAGCATGTTGATTTGGGTTTCTGTGAACTTTATGTTTATGGAAAACAAAAGAGAGTCATATTTATCAAAATTGGGAAAGAAAATAAGAGCAAAAAATTAGAGCGTGTTTATACAAATGTATGGGGACCTACTCAGGTATCATCTCTAGATGTCTCTCACTATTATGTTACTTTTATTGATGATGCAACTAGGAAAACCTGGATTTATTATATTCAAAGTAAATTTGATGTATTTGATACTTTGAAGAAATAGAAAGTTTTGGTTGAGAATGAGTCAAGAAAGAATCTGAAGTGTCTCAGATCAAACAATGGAGATGAATACTGCAGCAAAGAGTTTGATAATTATTGTGCAGAACATGGAATTCTTAGGGAGAATCTAGTTCCAGGAATACCATAGGAAAATGGTGCGTCAAAAAGGATGAATAGGACAATCATGGAGAGTGCAAGGTGAATGATATTGCATGCAAGATTTCCCTTACAATTTTGGGCAGAGTTTGTAGATATTGTTGTTTATCTAATAAACAGAGGGCCTTCAAGTTCCTTGGATGGTGGTATTCTAGAGGAGGCATGGGTAAGTAAAAAGGTAAACTAATAATTTTTAAAGACTTCCAGTTGTGAAACTTTTGTCCACATAAAAAAAAAATAGAACAAAGTACGAGGATAAATCAAATAAATGTACCTTTATTGGATAAGGTGTTAATGATTTTGGTTATCACTTATATGATTATGAAAATCACAAAATGATTAGGAGTAGAGATGGTATATTCAATGAAAAGGTCTTCTATAAGGATTAGATGCAGGAAAAGAAATAGGAAAAGGAAAACAAAGAGTACACAGTGCTTGATGAGATGACAAAAAAAGTAAAGGTGCCTAAAAATCACAATGATCAGCAGCCATAACAACAACAACCACAAAAACAACAGACACCTCAAACACCTGAAAGTTATGTTAAAAGATCTACCAAGATAAGTTGACTGCCTAAACAATACTCTCCTTCATTATATTATGTATTGTTGACTGATTCTGGTGAACCAAAAAGACATGAAGAAGAAATGCAAGTAGAAACCAGGAAGAAGTGGGAGCAAACAATGGAAGAAGAGATGGACTCCTTGATGCATAACCAGACTTGGGACTTAGTCAAGTTGCCTGCAGGTAAAACATTGTTGCAGAATAAATGGGTTTACAAGTTGAAGGAAGAAGATGGAGATAAATAGCGGTATAAGGATAGACTTGTGGTGAAGGGGTTTGCACAAAAGAAAGGTATAGACTTTGATGGAATTATTTCTCCTGTTGTTAAAATGACTTCAATTAGAGCTATTTTAAGTCTAGTTGCAATAGAATATTTACATCTTGAGCAGTTACATGTAAAGATAGTCTCTCTCCATGGGGATTTGGAGGAAGAAATATATATGAAACAACCATAAGGGTATGAGGTCAGAGGGAAGGAGAAATTAGTGTGAAAATTGAAGAAGAGATTGTATGACTTAAAACAGGCTCCAAGGTAATGGTATTTAGAATTTGACAAGTTAATGTTTGAACAAGGTTATACTAGATGTCATTCCGATCATTGTGTTTATCTTAAAAAGAAAAATGATGGTACCTATATTATATTGTTATTATATTTAGATGGCATACTTGTTGCAAGGTCTAATATGTAGGAAATAAATGCGCTTGAAATAAAATTGGCAAATTCATTTGCAATTAAGGATTTGCGTGCTATAAAAAGAATCCTTGGTATGAGAATAACTAGAGACCCGAAAAATCACAAATTTGTGTTGTCTTAGAGTGAGTACATAGAAAATTGCAGGAAAGATTTAATATGCATAATGCAAAACCAATCAGTACACCTTTGACTAGCCATTTCAAAATAAGTAAGGAGATGTGTCCCAAGACTCACGAAGAGATGGATTATATGTTGAAATTTCCATATGCATCAACAGTTGGAAGCTTAATGTATGCAATGGTATGCACAAGCCCTGATATTGCACATGCAGTGGGAGTTGTAAGTAGCTATATGAATAATCTAGGAAAAGAGCATTGGATGGTAGTGAAGTGGATTCTTAGGTATTTGAGAGGTACCACAAATCAAGAATTATGCTTGGCGGTTCAAACATTACTCTACAGGGATATGTTGATGTAGATATGGCAGGTGATAGATAACATAAATAGCACCACATGGTATGTGTTTACTATAAGTGGAAAAACTGTCAATTTGGTTTCAAAATTGCAAAACAATGTTTCACTTTCAACAACGGAAGTAGAGTATGTTGTTTTTATAGAGGCAAGTAAAGAAATGATTTGGTTACAAAGGTTTATGGATGAATTGGTTAAGAAGCAGGAGATGGGCAGGTTATATAGTGACAAACAGAGTGTCATTCATCTTGCAAAGAACTCAACATTTCATTCCAAGACTAAACATATATAACTCAAGTATGATTTCATACGGTCAATGTTGGAAGATGGACAATTGAAGCTGGAAAAGGTACACACTAGCCAAAATCCTACAAATATGTTAACAAAAGTTGTAACCAGCGAGAAACTGAGATTATGCTTAGTTTCAATTGGTCTTAAAGTATGATGGTGAAGATGAGAAATGACTAGGTCCAAGTGGAGTCATTGTCCAACAAGTGAAGCAACAATGGAGTTTATAGAATTGGTCTCCAAGTGGGAGATTGTTGGGTGTGGAGCCTGATTATCTTCTTGATTGTTCCAAGGTTTTTTCTCATCTGTGTTGGATCCCTGTTCCTAACGGGGGGGGGGGTGATTGCCACTTGTTTAATTGTCGTCATGGGGGTCCAAGGGGGTGAAAATGAATTTTTGAGCCCCCTTGGTGGGGGTTCGGGGGCAATGCCACTGAAGCTAAAATAGATGAAAATTTTCCTTGTAAAATATAATTTTAATTTCCTAATCAATCTGGGCGGTTCATTAGGCAAATGATCCAATGGTAGAAGTTATGTTAATTTAAGGTTCTTTTTCCCTAGAAGGAAACCCTCAGTTTATATGAGGGAATTGTATTGCGACTGTGTATTATGATTCTGAGCGAGAAAGAGAGATGAGACTATGTGAGAGCGAAGAGGAAATTTTCCAAACTAATTTGTCTAGAATTTGGCAAGGGTTCATTGAAATCAAAAGTTTGAAAGGTGAATTCTTCACAATCAAACTGCCCCAAGGTTTTTTGAGGGTGTTGAATCCATATATGCAATGAAAAGTCAAGTTTAAACAAGACAAATCAAGATTCAACCACAATTTTTTTCGTCAGATTCCAATCAGAAATCTATCGGGAACTCCAAAAAGTCGCACTTAAAGACTACTCCAATACTAATATGTTTATTACTGCAGGTTTATTGCTATTAACGATTATCATTAGGGTTCTTTTCTAGAATCTTATTGTTATTAATAAATATAATTCACAATTATTAGAGTGATTTATAAAACTAAAATTAATATGGTATGGTTAGGAGGTTAAGAGTAATTGGGTTAATGGATAGTAAATAAATTACAAATAAATTACATAAGTCGTGTAAATAAATTCATTAATCTAAATAATTTCAGTTAATATGCAAATAATTTTAGTTAATTTCAATTAATGTTCATTCATTTGCACATTAAATAATTTATTCAACTCACATAATCATCATATGCACATAAGCATGAAACCCATTAATCCTTAACACTCATCTCCTCAAGCCTTAATCCCCAAACATTCAACCATTAAACTGTAAACATTTATATTTTTATACACTTGACCTACAAAGAATATCAAAATTCCAGAAATACGAGAACAATATTGCGAAAATCACAGAAATAACACATGAAATGAGAGAATCTATAAAGATATTGTATTATTCAGAAGAAAAATGCAATGTTCATTTGCCTCTTCGAGGGGGAAACCTCCAGTAGAGAAAGGCTCAATTACAATAAAAATCGATGAGACTTCCCTTGCTATCTAAGACTATATATAGCTTCATGACATCCAAAACCCTAACTACTCGTGGTCCCTTGCATAATATGGGTTAACCACCTTATTTATTAACTATGGCCTATTTATAACTAATTGTGGTCCCTTTTATATAATTCAGGTCAACCACTTACCATAATTATTAATGTGGATAACTGCTTACGAGATTTATTGACTTAACTAACCAATTATGACTATAACGAGGCCCCTTGGGCTTATTACATAAATAAAGGGGTTAGGGTTGGACCCTAACATGCCCTCCCCCTTCAAAAGAAACCTTTTCATCAAGGCTGAAACTGTGGAAACTACTAAACAATAGTGGTTGGCTCCCATGTTGCATCCTATGGAGAGGTGGATTTCCATTGACGAGTACATCCTTGATCATGCAACCAAGAAGATGTCTTTCTCGCGCATCGAGGACATGTTCAAGTCTGAGCCAAAGTGAACCTTCCTCGTCCAATTTTGGAAAAATTGTCTTAACCCTACAATTGTTCCCCACAAATTTCTTGAGGCAGGGTACGAGGAATACTGGGTGGATTTTTGAAGTGGGTGATAGTGCTAGTTTGTAAGTGACTACACTGATATGCTAAATTACATGATAAGGGACATATAATTTTGGGGCTAATTTCTGGCAGCCCTTTTCTTTGAGAGAGGTCTGCTTATAAGGTTTGAGCCACAAAAACACTTGGTCACCGACTTGAAACAACCTCTATGAAAGGTGTTGGTCGACATATTTCTTTATTTGATTATGAGCTTGATGGAGATTATCTTTGAGATGAGTGATCATTGCGGCACGATTCTAGAGGAACTTATCAACTGCCTTCACTTTGAAAGATCCTAGGAGATAATAAGTGGGTGAAGGTGGAAGTTGGCCATACACTACCTCATACAATGTCATCTTGGTGGCTTCATGATAGTTAGTATTGTACCACCATTTAGCTAAAGTAATCCTTTGTACCCATTGATGTTGCTTGTATGAAGTGAAACACTGCAAATAGGTCTCCAAACATTTTTTGACTACTTTTATTTGGCCATTTGTCTAGGGATGATAAGTGGTACTCTTTTGGAGTTTTGTGCTCTATAATTTGAATAGTTCTTGCCAAAAATTACTGATGGAAGTGGGATCTCGACCAGACATAATGGAAGTCAGCATGCCATGCAGTTTGAAAATTTGATCCATGAAAACTTGAGCCACAAATGTTGGGGTAAATGGGTACAGTAAAGCGCAAAAAGGAGCATATTTGGAAATTCTGTCAACAAACACCATGATGATTGATTTTTTGCCTTACTTTTGGAGACCTGTAATGAAATCCATGGAGACATTTGTCCAGATGTAAGTAGGTAGTGACAATGGCTTTAAACACCGCAGATAGGTCTCCAAACATTTTTTGACTGCTTTTGTTTGGCCATTTGTTTGGGGATGATAAGTGGTACTCATTTGGAGTCGTGTGCTATAATTTGAATAGTTCTTGCCAAAATTACTGATGGAAGTGGGATCTCTACCAGACATAATGGAAGTTAGCATGCCATGCAGTTTGAAAATTTGATCCATGAGAACTTGAGCCACAAATGTTGGGGTAAATGGGTATAGTAAAGCACAAAAAGGAGCATATTTGGAAAGTCTGTCAACAAACACCATGATTATTTATTTTCTACCTTACTTTGGGAGACTTGTAATGAAATCCATGGAGACATTTGTCCAGACGTAAGTAAGTAGTGGCAAGGGTTTTAAAGTGTATGGTATCTTCATTGTTTCCCCTTTGTCGTGCTGGCATACTTCACATTCAACTACAAAAGTGAGAATTTCTTGTTTCATTCCTGCCCAAAAGAAAGAGCGACATGCACGTGCATAAGTGTTATGAAAAACTGAGTCTCCTATGATGGGTGAGGAGTGCAGTTCTTCCAAGATACGAGTTTGGAGGGTGAAGTTCGGGAAAATCACTACAAAATCCTTATAGCAAATAATATCATCCTTTAAAGAGTAACCCTCTCAAGGATTAGGGTCCACTCGTAACATGTTGATGAGTTCGGATAGAGACGGGTGGGAGAACCATTCATGATGGGTCTCTTCAATCCAATTTGGTATGGGCAAAGAGAGGGAGGAAAGGGTGTCGTCTTCCTCAAATTGGCAAGATAAGGCATCGACCACAACATTGTCACATCCCTTCTTGCATACTATCTCTTAATCATAGCCCAAAATTTTGGTGAGCCATTTATTTTGTTGTGGTGAAACGATAAACACTACTCCAGGAAATACTTTAGGTTATGATGGTCAGTGCAGATTTGGAAATGTATTCCCAATAAGTATGGTCGCTAAGTGTCTATTGCATGTAATATAGAAATTATTTATTTCTCATACGTCGATTGACACAAATGCTTGCCACTAAGTTGTTGACGAGTAAAAGGTAGTGGTCGACCTTGTTGGAAATACTGAGAGGGGGGGTGAATCAATATTTCTTTTCAATTTTTTTTTATACCAATTAAATTATTTATATTTAGAACACAAAATGAGCAATAGGAATAAATGTTTTTATTAATATAATCCAATCTGTTGCCAAGCACCAACTTTGTCATTTGTGGGGCTCCAACCCTATCTTCTCAAGGCACCAACCTTGTGTTTAGGAGCACCAACACCAAGGACACCAATCCTTCCAATTCTGAAGCACCAACCCCAAGGGCTCTAACCCTATAGTTTTTCTTTGTAAAGAAATTTTTGATTGTATTACACTGCTCTCAAAATGTTCTTCATTGTGTTCTGTCAATTTACAGCTTCATTGCTACATCAATGACAACCTGTCTTCATATGAAGGAGTCTTCACAATTCTTCATATTGCCCACACAAATTCTGTAAAGTTACCCTATGATGATTTCAAATAGCCATCATGATCTCCAATAATGTCTCCAAGATTTGTGTTGCGACAATTGTTTCGGGAGTGACTGCTTCTTATTGTCGCGATATCTTACTTCCAAGAAACAAACTCACAATCACTTCAATGCTGGTGTTGTCTATTGCTCCCTTCAAATGATGACAGATGAAACTTTATTTCCTTTCACATAACTGTTCTTCAAAATTACGTTCTGTACTTCTTCCATCAATTCATTTATCACGGGTCTCAGCCTTTTTTTTTAAAGATTAACCTAATCAACAAAATGTTTTTACCTTCATCTTCCACTGGCCCTTCGGATTCCTCTACGCTCACTCGACCTTCAGTTTTCTTTCTATTGTTCGCTCAACCTTTGGCTTCCTTTCTTATGCTAATTCAAGTGTGCACATGCTCTGTCTTCTGATGGAGCGGATGCGATATTCAATGAACTGTTTTTAATGAATCCATCGGGTCCACAACTCTATTGCAATCGACAGTTTGCGGGACTTTGATTGGCACATGGATTAAAAACGGCCTTAACCCCCATAGTTGACCTTGATCTAAGGGTTGACTATGAGATCGAAAGCTAGGATTGAGTGCGAGAATTCAGCCACGATCAAGGAAGTCCGTACTTTTCTACCCCCGCTCTTCCAATAGTTGTTGCTCCTTGTTCTTTCGATAACACTTAGCCTTGGTCATATGCGATAACCTGCTTCTCTTGCTCCAATGACTTGTTTCTTTGATGGCTTTCGATAAAATATTCATCTTACTCTTTGGCTTCTTACTCCTGTTGCTTTACTGGATCTACTGCATCATTTGCTGTTCAATTGATGATCAATTGACCTCCTGCATCAATTGTTGTTCAATTGACCTACTGCGTCATTTGTTTTTCAATTGTTGTTCAATTGCTGATCACTTGACCTCCTGCGTCATTTGTTGTTCAATTGACCTCCTGTTGTTCAATCCACTTGGGTCCTCCATCTCATCATATCATCATATATCAAGCTTTCACCACTATGAGCATTATGATCAATGGGCATCAATGGGAAATCATGTATCAAAGAATTTTCCATCACAAACACTGCTATATTGACATCAATGACAAGCTATATTAACAGACCTTCCTGCATTAATACTACTCCAATGGTCGTACCTAAAGCATCACATTAAATGACACAAGATTTTGTGAAAATTGGTAGGGCCAATACTGGTGTGGAGCACATGGCTTGTTTGAGATCTAATAAGGCTTGTTGAGCTACGTCAGTCCAGAGAAATGGATTTTTATTAAGAATATTGGTGAGGGGCATAGCAATGCATCCATAATTGCTAACATATTTACGATAGTAGCCCGTGAGACCTAAGAAACCCCTCAAGCTCTTCAAGGTTTTTAGTTGGGGCTAATCTTACATTGCCTAAATCATTTTAGGATCAAGCCTTAATCTGACGCGACCCATAATGTGTCCCAAATACTCCACTTCTTCCATGCCAAGAGAACATTTGGATAGTTTGAAAAATATTTTTTGATCCTATAGAAGTTGCAATACCTTGTCAACATGTTGAAGATGTGTGTCCCATGTTGTGTTGTAGATGAGGATGTCATCAAAAAATACAAGGACAAACTTTCTGAGATATGGTTTCATAAGGTGCTTCATGAGGCTCTGAAAAGTAGATGGGGTAATACAAAGACCAAATGGCATGACCAAGAATTCATAATGGCCATCATGGGTTCTAAAGGTTGTCTTAGGAATGTCATCTTCCTTCATCTGTATTTGGTGATAGCCCCAATGAAGGTCCAGCTTGGTAAAAAGTTCAACACCATGTGGTTCATCAAGTAGATCATCAACTAATGGGACAAGAAAATTTTCCAGAATGATGATATTTTTGAGGGCCGAAAGTCTGGACATATGTGCCATTCACCATCTTTCTTTAAAACCATGACCACTGGGGATGAATAAGAGTTGGTGTTGGGACGAATAACACCTGCTTCGAGGAGTTCGTTAATAATTTTTTCAATCTCATTATTTTTTGCAAAAGGATATCTAGAGGGATGGACATTGGGCGGCTGGGTCCTTAGAAGAAAATGGATGTTATGATCATGTTCACCCCTAGAGGATGGAAGCTCCTTGGGTTTGTCGAAAACTTGCTTGTGGAAATCCAATACTTTTTGCTTATTTGGATGATTGATGTTACCAAGAGTGGATTCAATGGCGTAGATGGAATTGAATTTCACGATTACCCCATGATGGCCCTTTTTTAAAAGCTTATCCATTCAATGTGAGCTGATGATAGTAGGATCACTTTCTTGGAGTCCCCGTAGTGTATGAATGTGTGTGTTCTACCTAAAGCTCATATAGAGATCCTGGAAGTCCATGGTGATAGGGCCTAATGTGCGGAGCCATTCAACTCTAAGAACAATGTCACAACCACCCATTTCAATGGAAAACATGTTGGATTTAAGGTGATAATACCCCATCTAAAGCTTATCATTTTCACAACATCCTTCACGTTTCATGGTCCCTCCGTCAGTGATAAGGACTTGGAAATTAGATATCACCCTCACAAAACAATGAACGACCTTTGATACCCTCTTATGGACAAAGTTATGCATGCTACCACTACTAATCAACACCACCACTGGGTTATGTTTAATAAAACCTCTAATTTTGAGCATGTGGAGAATAAATGCCTACCAAGGAATGGAGTGAGATAATCGACTCATCAGGTGTAACTGTAGTATTTGTGACGATATCCATGGCTATTTTAGGTTCACCTTCTTCCTACACATTTAGTTCAGTTAGTGAAACCTCCTTTATGGAGTTGTCTTCAATAGCATCAATTTGAAAGAATTTTGGTTCCTTGTATTTATATCCCGAGGAATATTAGTCATCACAGTAGTAGCATAGTCTTTATTTCCTTATTTAGACCATTTCTTTCGGCGACACATTTTGGACCTTCAGTGTTCGGGTGGGTCCCGTGGTAGGGGTAGGACCTGCTTGTGAGGCAAAAGTTGGATGGTTGGATTGGGCATTTAGTGTAGTTTCTGCATCTAAGGCCTTGTGGCATGCTTCCAACTAGGTAGTCGGTTGATGCTTTCGAACATGGGATTGGATGACTTCCTTTAGGCCACTGATGAGACATTCCATGTAAAAGGCATCTCTGAGGCCCTCATTTAGGATGGCCAATTGTTTGAAGGCTGTAATGTAGTCTCATACTATACCAGTTTGTCGAATATTAGTGAGGCAACCTACAAAGTGAGATTCCCTATCAAAACGAGCACAAAGGGATTTCGAGAACATGTTCTAAGTTGACCTCTCTAGATAACATTTTTGATGCCATTGCGACCAATGCCATCGCCCTTGGTCCAAGTAAAGAGCTCCTACATCTAGTTTAGTGTCATCATCCCAGATACTATTGATATGGAAATATAAAATATTGTTCCATTTGCGCCACCTATACTGTCGGGTTAGATCCGTCAAATTTGTACATCTCAAGCTTGGGTGTCTTATGGATCGAATATTGGTGACCCCCATTAAAATGAAGGTGGTGGCTGGATTCTCCTTCTACGTGGGAATCAACATTGTTCTCATCTCCAATGGGTGCTTTAGCCTTGCTAAGGGCTTCTATTATTGTTTCTTGGATTGTGGTTTCAAAGGACTTTTGGAAGTCATGCAATTTTTTCTCTAATTTTTCCACCTTTTCCAAAGTCACAGTTTGAGCCCAGGTATCAGTCATACGTTGTCCCTAGTCAAATGTAGGATTAATTAAGAGTAGTATGGTTAGAAAGAGATAAAGCTTAGGAGTTTAATGATGTGGGTCATTTGAAGTCACTCTAGGAAGAAATTGGGACCGCGTTTAAATTGGGGGGCTTACTGGTGAATGGTACAACTGCAATCAACTCATCGTCCTGAATCTTGTGGGCTAGGTCTCTTGTAAGCAGCCTATAGCTGATCAATACTATAGCGATCAAAATCTAAAATGTTTGATACTACCAAATGTCTTGCAAAAATTTGAGCTAGCCTATAGCAGTAGAAACCCCAATTCTCGGCACCACAAAATGTTTTTCTACAATATTATTTCGTCTGTAACAACCAAAACCCTAACTTCATAAAGAATATGATCTGCATTGTGGCAATAAAAACCCGAGCTATTGGGTTTGATCTAGATGGCGACGACAAAAACCCCAAATGTTGCATCTGATCTAGATGGAGCAACAAAACCCCCACTGTTGGGCAGTAGGAAAGGTAGAAGGGGTATCTTCAGATAACAAAGGGAACTATGGTCACAAAGGAGTGTCAGGTGCTACTACTCGTGATATACATAGGGGTGAAATAGTAGTACTCGACCCAATCTTTCAGAGCACCAATTAAGGAGGATCGACCGTATCCTTAACCATACTACTCGACTACCCTTTGTATGTGTGAGTAATCTCCCCGAGTGCTATTCTTTGTGTACTATAGTAGTAAGATGACCGATGACTTATATAAGGTTGGGTTTCAAGTTAACTTAGGGGGGGCTTCTGATATACCCAAAGGTAACTTGAAGTGCAGTCCATGCATGATTATATCTAATCCGCTACTACTCGAAGGGGTACCAAGGGATTCCAACAAGTGTGACCAATTCTTGTAGTGCATGTGTGCTTGCCTCCCCAAATCTGCAGGTTTATGTAGTCAATGATACATCCTATGGTTTAAAGACACCAGAACACATCTCTAGCCTAAAAACAATTATGCCTAAAATTGGAGGTGCAATTGGCTCGGGAAAGTGCTATGATACTACTTGTTATACACTTGACCTGCGAAGAATATCAGAATGCTAGAAATACGAGAACAATATTCCCAAAAACATAGAAATAAGACATGAAATGAGAGAAGTTGCAAATATATTATATTATTAATAAAGAATGCAATTTTCACTTTCCTCTTCAAGGGGGCAACTTCCAGCAGAGCAGAGCCTAATTACAATAAAACTCATCAAGACTTCCCTTGTTATCTAAGACTATCTATAGCTTCATGACATCCAAACCCTAACTACTCGTGGTCCCTTGCACAATACACGTTAACCACCTTATTTATTAACTATGGCCCATTTATGACTAATTGTGGTCAATTTTCTATAATGCGGGTCAACCACTTACAATCATTATTACTGTAGATAATTGCTTACAGGCTTTATTGACTCATCTAAATAATTATGACTCTAACGATGACCCTTGGGCTTATCATATAAATAAATGGGTTAGGATTGGACACTAACATATATTCTTGTGCTCCATATTATAGCATAGGAAGAGATCAAATGTAGGAAAACACACAATCACAATGGAAACCAACTTTTATCATTCCATTGATATTGAAAAATGTGATGACCTCCTATTAACCCTTGATATGATGAGATTTAACAATATTACGATAAGGCATAATGAACAATGAATGGTAATATTTACGAACAATATGCAATAAATCTAAGAAAAAAAATCACTATGTATCCATTATGAGTACTAAGTAACTCAATTACTAGCATCCACATTCATAATCCTAGTGATAACCATTCAAGCCACAAACTAAACCACAATAGGTAAACTTGAGTATTGAGAGCAAACCTTGCACTAAATCAATTAATTAGAAGTTTGAGAGGAAATCTTGCCACTAAAATAATTAATTAGAAGAGTGAAATCTACATTTGTAATTTTAATGTTACTCATTCAAACCACAAAATAAAGTAAACTTGAGTATTGCATTGAAACTTAAAACAAATATTATTATTATGTTGATAAGTGTATCTATTTTGAAATATTGTTTCCAAAATCTTATTTTAATTATTAATACTTATTAGGTGAATGGTAGGGATTTAACCTCCACATAATATTATATTCTTAGTAGTATTCACAAATTAATGGATGAAATTTATTTCCAAATTAATTATGTGTGTTCTACTATATTCTTAGTAGTATTCACAAATTAATGGATGAAATTTATTTCCAAATTAGTTATGTGTGTTCTATCCCTTTATCCCTTTAACTAATTGATTAATTAAGTAGACAAACATGTCAATTTTATACTTACGCTTCCATAATTTTAATTTAATTGTCAATAATTATTACGTAGATGGTAGGGATTTAACTTGAATAAAATATTTTAGAATATTCTTAGTAGTATACATAAATTAAAGGGAGATTTATTTAACTTAAATAAAATATTTTAGAATATTCCAAAGGGAGGTTTATTTCCAAAGTAGTTATGTCTTTATTTTTCTTTCTAATTAAATTCATTAATTAAAAAAAGAATCATATGAAGAAGTGATATATGAAATGAGTTATGATTTTTTGGGTATGTGGTATTGATAATCCATGGTATTGTAATAAATCCTATTTACAAATTAAGAATTTCATAATAATATGATGGTGAATCTCCATAGTTAAGAATTTTGTTACATGTTTTTTTTTAAACATATATACGTTGAACTCTTTTATTATTATTTTTTAATCATAAATAATGACAATAATAACAATAGAGTTATAATTTAGTTAAATTCCTATGGTTTTTTTTTAACAATTTGATATGTATGATCAAGTAAGTGTATTGATGTTTATTATGGATTGATGCTTATATGTACTCGTCCTTTAATTTATATGGTTCCCCTAGTTAATATTTTTTTTAATATCAACAAGTGTCTTTTTTTACATGTGGTATACATAAGCGATGAACCTATCTACATCTGAAGAATCGGGGATGTACATATGTTTAACTTATATATATATTTATTCATTTTATAATTATTAATAATAAGAATTTAAAATAAAGTTATAATTTAGTTAATTTTTTTGTTTTTTTTTTTAATCTTAACAATGTGAGATGTATCATGGAATAATTTTTTTGATTTTTGTTATCAATTTTTATCTATCGACATTTATATGACTATGCTAGTTCAATTTTTTTTCTAATTTTTTATTTTGTTTCTTAATTTACAATTTTTTTCACTTCTTATAATGTGTTTTTTTTATATAAAATATTATTCATAATTGAAAAAAGAAAAAAATAAATAAAAAAGAAAAATTATATTTAAAAAATAGCCCTAATTTCCTTCATAATCGAATCATTCTAAGATTTAAAAGATGACAAAAGCCTTTCCACAACAGTGATTCGTTCAAACAGCCTAGGGTTAACACTATCCAATTTCTTTCTCTACACATTGATGCAAGTTCGCATATTATGAACCTAATTAGTAATTTAATTTTGGAGCAATAATACTTTTAACCCATTCTTAACATGAATATGAAATACCAACCATTTTTAAAGCTTCAAAATCCCCCAACATTTCTAACCCTCTAAACATATATTTAGGAAAAAAACATTTTAAGCCACTCATTCTTGTGTGAGACAAAAACATCTAGAATCATTGGTTAAAAACATTCCCGATGTGATATGAAAATACCAAGAATAACTGGTTAAAAATTAATTGGGAAAGAGAAGTAGAAAACTTGCATATTTAAATTTGAATAATCCCACCTTCTGAATAAACATACCTAACATATGGTAATAGCGATCAACAGATTAGTCGAGTAACACACCTTTTTCCATATGTTTAATACCACACTTTGCAAAGAAAAATTATTTTCTGTAATTATAATGTGGCTTTAAACTAGGTCTCTTCTGAATCTAAATAGTAAATTGAACACTTTCATTTCCAATGATGTTAAAAAGCTTGTAAAGCAATTTACAGGCATTCTTCAAGGAATAAAATTAAATAGTAAAAATAATATAAAAAGGGAATAGAGTTTGAGATCAATCACATATTTCATTAAAAAAAATATGATGGAGAATATTTAATGAAAAAAATCTGCACCGTCTATAATAATTAAAATAATTTTTTGGAAACCTGTCCCAACCCTATCGGTATAATAAATCCTTGCCCAATGTATGACTGCATTAAATCAGACATTTCACGATGTATGACGGTAGGAAGTAACCTCGCACAAAAATGAAACTCTTACATCTGTAAATTAACACAAACGCGACAATTCGATATCTCTGTTAAAACATCTCTGTCGTAAAAAAATTGTAATTTTTATTAAGGATAATAAAAGTTACATTTTGTAAATATAAAGATAGTGTGTATACGTATATCTGTTCATCATCAAAAAATAAATATCATTTCATGACTGTTTGGGCTCATAAAAACATGCTTTTTGAAGAAAAGAAATCTATAGGAACACTCTATGGTCGAACAATTATATATATTATATCTAAAAATAAAATAATGTGTAGCAATATTTTTGCATGTAAAAGACTAATATAAATGAAAATGCAGACAAAACTGCAAAAAATAAAGGCCATTAATAGTCCAGTTGTATTCCTTGTAAATGTGTTGATATGATAAAAGTGTAAGCATGTTCTTTAATCTTAAAGCTTCATCCAAAATGGGACATAAACTAATTTTTTTGTATGATTGAATTCCATTTAACCAACTAACTACAAGCTTTGAATGTTCGTAGAGTTATAGTTGAGAGACACCATGTTTAATGGAAAACACTAATAGAAGGTGACATGTTTGGAGCTCAATACAATTATTTGAACCTACACAAAGGCCTCAAAAGAGATATATGATGATAGATTTAAAACAAAGCCACTCCCACATGATCTTCCCTTGTCTATCGAAGCCCCATCAAAGAAATCCCAAGGGAAAGATTGGTCTGGTTGTTCATCCACAAGAACACGAGCCTTGCGAGCATCATTCTCCTAAGGAAAGTGACTGAGAATGGTCATGATATGACCTGCAATCATCCTTGTGTTGTAGGGAAAAGTATCCAATACGGAATGACCCTATCCCACTCTAAGGGTGATAGTACCTCAGCAACAACCGAAGCAAAGCTATCTAAGATTTCTTCTTTATGAAAGTAAAACAGGGGAGAAAGGGATCCACTAACCGATGTCTTTCGCTAATGATTGATCCAATCTTCTCTCCTTGCTGCTTGCTCCCAGCTCCTTGCTCTTTCACCGGCCCAGCTACAAAAAGATCCTGCAAAAAGGCAAGAGAGGGAAACTACAAGAAGCCTACATTCATAATTGATCCAAGGATTAGAATAAATCAAATACACAAGTATAACAATACACCATTGAGACACATGCATATAGAAAAACCTCAAATGCTTTATTAATGGAAGAAGTAAAGTTCAAGGAGTGTTACAACCATAAGAGGCCCAATCCAGCAACACCTCCCAGCAGAAAGAAATCTCCTCTTCACCTCCTTCAAAGCAATCACCCAATAGCTCTAAACTCAAACCAACAGCACTTCCTTACATTCACAAAATTCCAGCCTCCCTAGACCTCATGAGAGAGCTCTATATATAGGAGTTTTGGAGAAAGGATGAGTCAGCTTGAGAGCTGACTAGTGTCCTCTCCCACTTCAGTTATACTTCAGTTCTTGAGTCCACTTGGAGATCCTTGCTTCCACTTGGAGTTTAAGAACCTCTTACTCATCACTAGGCGAATTCCCTGATCCAAGTGTCATTTTGGAAGCTTCCTGGGCATTGACACCTTGAGGAATGACTGTGCCACTTGTCCAATCTCGCTCAGCATAGGTAGCCTTTGTTGGATTTGACATTCAACGCAGGTACAGAGAGGGGCAGTTGACATTCAGCGCAGATGCTCAGTGGAGCAGTTGACATGATCCAGAAATTGCTTGTTTTTGAGTGTTTTCAGGTGGAGAACTGATTTTCAGTGCTGTGGTTTGCTGACCTTGTTCCTCTAGGGGTAGGAACAACATGTTTAGGGACTTTGGGTCCCTTAGATTATGGACATTTCATGCTTCATGCTGCAAGGCACAAAAATGTCTATAACACCTTGGGGATGAGGGGAGATCTTGTAAGACTGCTCTATTACGGGCAATCCATATTGCCCAATAGATTATAAGAGTAAGGGCATTGAATGTGTAGGAGGATGGTAAGGAGAGCCATTGTTGCTCGGCAATATCTATAGAAAAACTTGATCAGAGACCAATTTGTGGTTATGAAGATCTGCAGTGATCCCATATATTTTGGAGAAATGTGAAATGTAAGAAAAGGTGTTCAATAGATTTGTCCTCCCTTTGACATGATACACATCATGCATGGAAGATGGCAAACCACATTTTTAATACCTCCAAAGTGGGGACCTTCCCCTCAATAATACACCACATTAATAGCTTGGCCTTTGGGAGACACTTTTCTTTCCATACACAAGACCACCACCAGTGAGGAGCAACTCAGAGATGCTTAGTAGCGATATAATTATAACCAAATTTTGGACAATAGAGACCATTTTTTTTTGTGAGACCAGATCAGTTCATCATCATGTTCCAACAAACGGACATGGCCTCTGGGCAAAGCAATGATGTAATTTTCCCACTAATTGAGAAAGATCCTTGGAATTCTCAGATCCTCGACCAATTTCCACCCTTAATTCCAAATTGTGGAAGAATTTGGATAAGCTATATGAGCAAGTTTGGAGGTCCCACAATCCCAAAGGAAATCAATTAAAGGCATTGGAAGAATATGGTCCTGATTTGAGCCAGGCCATGGATCCATGCCCAAACGAACCAAAACATCGGAGCGAACTCTCCATATGAGACCATTGTGAATGATTTTAAATGTATTCAGAATTGCATGCCATATTACTGAAATATTGTGACGAGGCTTGTCAGCTTGACGCACCCAATATTCCACCGATAAAGGAGATATGTATTTGTTTATGACAATAATGGTCCACAGACTTTGAGTAGTTAGAAGGTGCCATCCACATTTGGCAACAAGAGCATGAGAAAAGATAAAAATATTCTTCAATCCCCATCCCTCCATAGATTTGGGCATGATGATTTTGTCCCATCTTACCCATGGGAGCGTGAATCCTAAATTTGACCCCAACAATAGAATTTGTAGCAAATCCTTCTGATGTGTTCCATAATTCCTTTTGGGATATAGGCAAGGGAGAACTAGTACACCAGAATAGCTTTAAGAATGAATTTTATGAGGACCATGTTGAGAATTCCATAGGGCAATGAATATGTTAATTCTCTTAACTTGATAATTGTTTGTATTATCTTTTACTTGTTATCTTTTTTCATTATTATTCCAATGTGAAATACATCAAACAGTTACCAAAATAATAATAATAGTGACATAGTATATAGGTTGTAAGCCAGGGCCAAAACCACTCCTCTTGAGGGGAAAACCCATAAATCTCTTCTCTTCTTATAGATCTTTCAATTGACGAATACCATGACCTAGAGACTCAGACAAATACCATCCACGATTAATTCTACCACAACATCCTTCTACAATATCTTCGACCTCCCAGTAGATCCGAAATTCTGCTCCCCAATAATTGCTGCAACTGTTGTTGCTTCTATTAGAGACTTCGATCTCCCTCTAATGGCCTCCCTCTTGACTTCGTTCGCCTTGTTTTGAGTCTTAGGGCTAATAAGATGCCCTAAGAGACCTTCACCTTACTTCCCTTCTTTTCTTCTTCCAATATCGAATCACAAATGATCCCAACGCAAAAACCCTAACTTCTATCTTCACAAGAGAGACAGATAAGGCCCAGAAACACTTCGACTTCCTCTTTTTTCCACTTCCTTCTTCGACTTCTTCTTCTTCTGCTTATTCACATAAGAGATGAGTGAGTGAGTGATCCAAATGGAGGATGAGTTCCTCTTATATATAGGCTTCCTCAAGGGTGGACGTTTCTCTTCATGTAGGATGACTTGATAGCTCCTTAGGCCGACTTGATCTTGGAGTTATTATGACACTTTCAAGACAAAATAATTTTTTATTTACAATTTACAATGTGCCCATAGGGTATTCTATATATGATAATGACTCTTATACCTAGGACAAATCCTAGAAGAACTCAATGGGTGCTTGACCTATAAAATAAAAGAACTTGAGCATGAAACCCATGCTCCAATAATAATAATAATAATAATTTATTTTTCATTCTATATTTACAAGAATATACTTATGAAGACCGAACCTAGTTACACATTTTTCAACACTCCCTCTTAACTAGGGAGGTATTCATAAGAGGTACATGGTCATTCTCAATATGAAGAGATCTATAAGAAGAGTCAGATTGGTAACCCATCTTTCTAACATCATATTAACCAACATTGTCACATAGCAAGGCCTTGAATAACAATTCTATCTCTCCACAAGATCAAAACACAATGCTGGCGAGACCAATGATGTATAGACACCATCATCATTGTCTCCCAAGGTACATACTCCACCCAGGTGTTCACAGAGTATGATCTCCCATTGAACTATTCTTATCTTGGGTAGCTGATCCTCAAATAATATCGGTCCACGACTACTCTTGTCTTGAATTCCCTGCCACATTCTAAAAGAGCATCGAATGCCAGATGGTTACCCAATCCTCCATTATTTCTTCCCAAGTGAAGACAAGAATGTAGTGTCTATCTCTCCCTCTCAATTAGGGAGGAAAAATACACCAAACCAAGCTTTTCCCTTAAGTATACAAGCTCCTTGTTCTATGTCAGCTACCTGTTCATCAGTGGAGATATACCAGAGCTACAGCACACCATTTTTTACTAGCTCCCAAATATAGTGATACTTGTTGCTGATGTGATTTGTCTTTCCATGAAACACTGGATCCTCAGACAAACGAATGCAACTGTTGTTATCACAAAGTATCATTTTAGGGTTCATCGGTCCTTTAAACAGGTTGGATAATAGCTTCCTTAACCATACTTCTTCTCTACTTACTTCACATGCTGCAACATATTTAGCCTCATCACTACTCAAAGCAACGATATCTTACTTTCTGCTCATCCATGAGACCATGGAGGATCCTAAACTGAAACATCCTCCTGTAGTGCTTCTTCCATCCTATTCATTGCCTCCCCAGTCAGAATCTGTATATCCAATCAAATGGACATCTTTCCTTCTATTCTATTTCAGACAATAGTTGATGGTTCCTCGCAGATATATCAGAATATGCTTTGCTGCTATCCAATGATCATGTTTTGGATGCACTTGGAATCGACTGAGTACATTTACTGCAAAACATATGTCTCGTTGAGTATTCACCAAGTTCATCAATGAGCCAACGAGTTGTCTATACCTACAAGGATCCACAGGGCTTGATTCAAAACTCCTTAGTCTCTTCAAGTTTGTGATCATTGAAGTGGTCATAGGTTTAGAGTCCATCATGTCGAACTTCTTTAGAATCTCGATCACATACCTTCCTTGACCCAAATAGAATTCATTCAATCCTTTCTAGACTTCTAGTCCCAAATAGTAATGCATGAACCCAAGATCCTTCATGTCAAATTCTTCTGCCAGTTTCTTCTTACATTCTTCAATTCGACCTTCTACACTTGTCAAGAGAACATCATCATGCCCTTGGTGCTTTCTTGAGTCCATATAATTATTTCTTCAATTTGCGAACATATGTCTTCCTATCTTTGAATTCAAATCCAAAGGGTTGTTTCCATATAGACTTCTTCATCTATGGTTCAATTCAGAAATGTAATCTTGACATCCATTTGGTGGATGTTCCATCCCATAGATGCTTCCAGAGAGACTAATGATCAAATCGTTGTATATCTTGTTATTGGGGAAAATTTTTCTTCATATTCCATGCCTTCAAGTTGAGAGAAACCTCTAGCCACATATCTTTCTTTATAATTATCTATGCTTCCATCATTTGCATGCTTGATATTATAGATCCACTTGGAAGTAACCAAAGATTTGTCGTCGGGCCTAGGTACGATCTCCAAAACATTATTCATTATAGATTGATACTCTTCATTCATGGCATCCTTCCATTATCGATTCTCTACAACCTCTTCAAAGGTAAATAGTTCTGCTTCTATTAATTTTGTCATGTATGTAGCATATCAAAAATATTTCCCGGGTCTCTTACTTTCTCTAAATGATCCTTACATTGCCCCGTGAGCTTCTGCATCAAGTAGTGTGGATTTCAACCAATTAGGTCTTTTCCTTGTTTATGGAATGACCACGGGTTGAATAGGTTCACTAGGCCCTTCTTCTTCATGGTATGATTCTTCTCCTTCCTTGTCAACTTTCTCCTCAAATATCAGAAGTTCTTCATCATCAAAATATATAGAAATTTCTTTTGACTTCTTGAATGCAATACTCTCATCAAATATGACATCACGACTAACTTCAATGTGATGTCCATCTTTCATATAGATTTTATAAGCTTTTGAAGAGTTACTATATCCAACAAATATACCTTTCATACTAGAAGGATCCAACTTATTTCTTTTGTCCTTTGGCATATGAATATACACAGGACACCCAAAGATCTAGAGATGATTTACAAATGACTTCTTTCCAATGAACACTTCTTTTAGAGTCTTGTTATCTAGAGATCTGTGAGGACATCGATTCTGAATGTGGACCATTGTCTTCATTGCCTCTCCCCACAAAAATTTAGGTAGATCTTGATCATGTAACATTTATTTTACACTTTCTTCAATAGATCTATTCTTTCTTTCTACGACTCCATTTTGTTCAGGATTGTATGTGACTATCAAATCCCTCTTAATCCCAAACTCCTTACAGAATGCTATAATGTCTTTGGATGTATATTCTCCTCCATTGTCAGATCTTAGTATCTTGATTCTTCTTTTTGCAAGGTTCTCCACTTCAACCTTGAATTGTTGAAATTTTGTAAATACTTCATCCTTGGTTTTCATTAAGTAAACGTAGGTCTTTCTTGAATGATCATAAATGAATATACACAAGACATCCAAAGATCTGGAGATGATCTACAAACGAATTCTTTCCAGTGAACACTTCTTTCAAACTCTTGTTATCTAGATATATGTGAGGACATTGATTCTGAATGTAGGCAGTTTTCTTTGTTGCCTCACCCCACAAAAATTTAGGTAGATCTTGATCATGTAACATTTATTTTACAATTTCTTTAATAAATCTATTCTTTCTTTCTACGACTCCATTTTGTTCGAGATTGTATGTGACTATCAACTCCCTCTTAATCCTTGACTCCTTACAGAATGCTATAATCTCTTTGGATGTATATTCTCCTCCATTATCAGGTCTTAGTATCTTGATTCTTCTTTTTGTAAGGTTCTCCACTTCAGCGTTGAATTCTTGAAATTTTGTAAATACTTCATCCTTGGTTTTCATTAAGTAAATGCAGGTCTTTCTTGAATGATCATCGATGAATGTGACATAGTATAGATGGCCTCCAAGTGATTTTGGATTCATAGGGCCACACACATCAGAGTGAATGCGATCCAAGATTTATTTCGACTGCGAAGCATTACTTCTAAATGGTCTCTTGGTATTCTTGCCCAATGCACATCCTTTCCAAACAACTTCATGATCTTCCTTTAGATTCAGGATTCCATCTACGATGGAACTTAAAGTTGGAAGTATTTTGAAATGTAGATGACCAAACATTCGATGCCAAAGTTCACATGGACTACTCTCAGTGTGAACTAGGGCTTGGTTTACAGGAGATATTAATATGTAAATCCTTCCTTCTTAGATACCAATAACTTTAGCTTGATATATGCTTGAGTCTTTTCCCTAAACAACTACTTTTCCATCAATGAAGGCTACTCTATCTCCTTTGTCTTCTAAACTTGAAATAAAAAGTTAATTTTTGTACAAACCTTGGACAAATAGAATGCTATTGAGGTTGATGTTGCTTCCATCTTCAAGTTTTATGGAGGTTGATCCAATTCCCTTTCCAAGATAACTCTTGTTGTCTCCAAGTAACACATAGTAAGCAACTTTTCCTTTTGAGAAGGTCTTCATTCTATTGGAGTGGCCAATCATGTGCCTTGATGCACCACTATCAATTACCCAGATGTCTTCATCTTGGAATGTATGAGAGAGATCTGAGAAGAGACCTTCATCCCTTTCATTGATTGATGCCTTCTTTCAAGAGAATAAGAAACTCCATGCTTCCTTAATACCTTTCTTGAGCTGCCTTGCAATTTTCTTGATGACCTTCTTCATTGTAGAGGACATATTCATGATGCCCTTAGAGAACCAAATCTTTGGTTCCATGTTGAGAATTCAATAGGGCAATGAATATGTTAATTCTCTTAACTTGATAATTGTTTGTGTTATCTTTTTCTTATTAGCTTTGTTTTTTATTATTCCATGTGCAATACATCAAACAATTACCAAAACAGTAAGAACAGTGACACAATATATAGGCTGCAAGCTAGGGCCAAAACCCCTCCTCTTGAGGGGAAAACCCGTAAATCTCTTCTCTTCTTATAGATATTTCAATTAATGAATACGATGACCTAGATACTTAGACAAATACCCTTCAAGATCAAGTCTACCACGACCTCCTGCTGCAATATCTTCGACCTCCCAGTAGATCTGAAATTATGCTCCCCAACAACTACTACATTTGCTGCTGCTTCTCTTGGAGACTTTGATCTCCCTTTAGTAGCCTCCCTCTTGAATTTTCTTGCCTTATTTTGAGTCTTAGGGCTAATAAGATACCCTAAGAGATCTTCACTTTCCTTCCCTTCTTTTCTTCTTCCAAGATCGAGTCACAAATGATCCTAGCGTAGAAACCCTAACTCAGATCTTCACAAGAGAGATAGATAAGGCCCATAAACACTTCAACTTCTTCGCACTTCCTTCTTCGACGTCTTATTCTTCTGTTTCTACGCATAAGAGATGAGTGAGTGAGTGATCCAAATGGAGGACGCGCTCCTCTTATATATAGGCTTCCTCAAGGATGGACGTGGCTCTTCATGTAGGCCGACTTGACAAATACTTAGGTTGACTTGATCTTGGAGGTAATTTGACACTTTCAAGATAAAATAATTTTTTCTTTACAATTTAAAATGTGGCCGTAGGGTCTTCCATATATGATAATGATTTTTATGCCTAGGACAAATCCTAGAAGCACTCAATGGGTTCTTGACCTATAAAATAAAAGAAATTGAGCATGAAACCCATGATCCAATAATAATAATAATTTCTTTTTCATTTTATATTTACAAGAATATACTTATGAATACCTAACCTAGTTCCACATTTTTCAATAGACCAAGCGCCCTGCATGGGAAAGCCATTTATTGCACCAAATGTTAATCCATTTTCCAATTTTGGTAATCATCCATCTCCAGTCCATGATTTTGTATGTATTGGGCTTCAAACAGAAGCCAAGATATTTTAGACCTTCCTCAATATGCGAGTATGCCATGCAGAGTCTCAATGCTACGCTAGATATTAGCTTCTTCTAGATTTGAAACTAACATAAAAGATTTTTGAAACTTGATCATCATCCCTAAGTCTTTCTCGAAAGTGGAAAGTATACTTTTAAGATAAGCCACCTCACGAATTTCTCTATTGCAGAATATTAAGATATCATCAATGAAGAGAATATGGGAAATTATAAGGGCTTGGGTCATGAAACATCCTTTAAATTCACCATTGTACTTCGTTTCGGTTAGAAGTTGACCGAGCTCCTCATTAACCAACATAAATAAAAAAGGATACATGGGGCACCCCTGCAAAATACCCCTTTATGCATGAAAGAAACGCGAAGCAACTCCGTTAATAAGCACAAAAAATGAGACCATTTGGATGCATCTGATAACCCACATGATAAATGTTTATTTAAAAATAATATAGTTAAATTTAATTAAAGTATGTTATTATTGCTTGGTAATAACTTGTAATTCAAATATAATTTGCACAATCACATTAATAAATGTGGTTGATAGACATTAATCAAAGTCATTTTAACCTTTTATAATGGCACCAACTATCCTATATCAATCACATTTAGTAATGTGTTGTGTCAATTATCTCATTTTCTCAATTATTCCTAACACCATTTTAAATTATGAAATGTTAGATGAATAACGATTCGATAATACAGAATAAACAGTTAAAAGAATTGAAAACTTGAATACCCAATAAATCGTACCTCCAGCCATTAGTACTTGTTCACACTTTGTCACTGTTTCTTTCTCTCGTTTGACACTTCCAAAAACTCTACTCACTCTTATTTGATGGTGTAAGACTGAAGGGAATTGAGCGGTGAGTTTAGGGACCAAACTGAAGTATTTTTATAGCCAAGCTTCCATCAAGCATTTGGTGGCTACGTGTCAAGTGTTCCACACCTTCAGTTGATCATGGGGTACGTTCCAACTGCCCTATGAACGTGGTAGAGAACTGTAGAAAAATTAACAGACCACTCCGGGAGCTCCCAACAAGAAAAGGAATCCCGTGAGATGGTTTCCATGAGAACCGGCCGTACAGGGAGCTAACATTCTCCCACTTGGTCCATACTTTTAATCTAATGTCTCATCTTAAAACCAATCGATAATCTGTATTAAGTAATAAAGACATGAATCATAGCAATAAGTCCTCTAATGACGAGTATTATCTTCCATGTATTACTATGCATTTATTTCTATTATAATTTATGTGGCAACAATTTCTTAATGAATAAACCCTATGTTTATTCTTGGTCCTACACAGATGAATTCTCTCAAATCAAATTAAGGTGCACATAAATATGAGGAAAACATCACAATAATTAAGAATTTCATTAAAATAGCATTGTCCATACAATGAGAAACTACATAATGGAACCAAGTCCCATATTCATTACATGATCCTTGAATTTCAACGGTGGCATGCCCTTAGTCAAAGGATCAGCGATAATCAACTCAGTGCTGACGTGCTCAATGACCACTTTATTTTCTTTAACACGTTCCCTTATAGCTAAATACTTAATGTCGATGTGTTTACTTCAACTCCCACTTTTGTTGTTTTTAGCCATAAAAACAATAGCTAAATTGTCACAATACATTCTCAATGGCTTAGAGATAGAATCCATAATTCTAAGCCTAGAAATGAAACTCTTAAGCCATACACCATGTAAAGTAGACTAAAAACAGGAGACGAACTTGACTTCCATAGTGGAAGTGGCAGTCAAGTTCTGCTTGGCACTCCTCCATGATACAACGCCACTGGCCATCATAAAAATGTATCTTGATGTTGATTTGCGTGAATCAACACATCCAGCAAAGTCAGAATCTGAGTAGCGAATTACTTCCAAGTTGTTCGTCCGTCTATACATAAGCATGTAGTCTTTGGTTCCTTGAAGGTACCTCATTACTTTCTTTGCAACTCTCCAGTGGTCTAAACCTGGATCACTCTGATATCGTCCCAACATTCCCACAACAAATGCAATGTCAGGTCTTGTGTAGGCCTAAGCATACATTAGGCTTCCGATAATAGAAGCATATGGAATGTTCTTCATTTTTTCCCTTTCAAAGTTGTTCTTCGGGCATTGGTTCAAATTGAACCTATCACCCTTCACAATGGGAGCTACACTTGGTGAACAATCCTTCAGCCGAAATCTCTCTAAAATTTTATTAATATAGGTTTCCTGAGACAGACCCAAGATGCCTCAGAATCTGTCTCTATGTATCTTAATTCCAATGACATAAGGTGCCTCACCCATATCCTTCATATCGAAATTTTTAGAGAGGAATTGTTTCACCTCATGCAGCAAACCCTTATCATTGGTTGCTAGCAAAATGTCATCCACATATAAAACAAGAAAACAGATTTTACTCCCACTGACTTTCTGGTATATACATTGATCCATAATGTTTTCTACAAAATCGAATGAAGAAATTACATTATGGAATTTCAAATACCATTGGCGAGATGCTTGTTTTAAACCGTATAAGGATTTCTTGAGCTTGCAAACCAATTGCTCACCATCACTAGAGGGGAATCCTTCAGGTTGTTTCATGTAAACCTCCTCCTCTAGATCTCCATTGAGAAATGTCGTTTTCACATCCATTTGTTGCAAATCCAAGTCAAAATGGGCTACTAATGCCAAAATAACGCGCAAGGAATCTTTCTTAGATACAGGAGAGAAAGTCTCTGTGTAATCAATTCCTTCTTTCTGAGTGAATCCCTTAGCAACGAGTCTTGCCTTGTATCTCTCAATGTTGCCCAATGAGTCTTTCTTTGTCTTAAAGACCCATTTACATCCAATGGCTTTTGCACCATTAGGCAACTCAACAAGATCCCAGACTCCGTTACTCTTTATAAAATTCATCTCTTCCTTGGCATCGTACCATACTTCTGATTATTTGCAACTCATGGCTTGTGAAAAGGACTTGGGATCATTTTCGGCTCCAATGTTGTAGTCAGATTCTTGCAGATACACAACATAATCATTAGGAATTGCTGATCTCTTTGGTTTAATAGATCTTCTTAATGTTGTACCATCATCTTCCTGAGAAGTATGTGGTTCAACTCGTTGTTCAAAAGTTCTTGGCAACTCTTGAACTACCTGATCTACTGGAATGTCATTAGTAGCTTGTGGAACTTCAACAATTGGTTGTTCAACATGAGTTTGTACTTGAGGGGTGTTGTGAACAATAACCAATCTACCACTTGAGGTGGAAGGTTGAGATTCTAAATGATCCTTCTAAAAAACTATGTTCCTGGTTTGATCGCTCCCATTGATCAAGTCATTTTCAAGAAACTTTGCATTTCTTGATTCCACAATCCTAGTGTTGTGAGATGGACAATAAAATTTGTAACCTTTAGACCTTTCAGCGTATCCAATGAAATACCCACTAATGGTCCTTGGGTCCTGCTTCTTCTCTTGTGGATTATAAATTCTTACTTCAGATGGGCGTCCCCAAATGCGCATATGTCGCAAACTCAGTTTTCTACCTTTCCATAATTCAAATGGCGTTTTAGGAACAGCCTTGGTTGGAACTCAGTTTAATATATACACTGCTGTCTTAAGTGCTTTAGTCCACAAGGATTTAGGAAGATTGGAGCTGCTAAGCATACTCCGCACCATGTCCAATAATGTTCGGTTTCTTCTTTTTGCTACACCATTATGGTCAGGTGAACCAGGCATGGTGTATTGGGCAACAATCCCATGCTCTTGAAGAAATTTTGCGAATGGCCCAAGTGCTTGTCCATCCTCTGTGTATCTACAATACTACGCTCCACCTCTATCTAATCTCACGATCTTAATTTGCTTGCCGCATTGTTTCTCTACTTTAGCCTTAAAGATATTAAAGGCATCTAATGCTTTGTTATTTTTATGAAGCATGTAGAGATACATATATCGTGAGTAATCATCTATAAAAGAGATGAAGTATCTCTGACCATGTGAGTGCATGTCTGGACTACATATATCAGTATGTATGATCTCTAATATGTCTGAACTCCTATTGGCACCTTTCTTTGACTTGTTGGTCTGCTTTCCTTTTATGTAGTCCACACAAGTCTCAAAATATGTAAAATCCAAAGTATTAAGTACCCCTTCATTTACTAATCTTTTAATTCTTTCTATGGAGATATGACCTAATCTCTGGTGCCATAATTTAGAGGAATCCTCATTAATAACACATCTTTTAGTGCCAATGTGAACATGCATTGAATCATAAGCGACATTGTTTTGTAAATTGATGCAGTAAAGACCATCAGACAAAGTACCATTCCCAACACAATCAGATTTATAAAATAAAGTGAAATATGTTTCTGAAAAGTTAAAGGAATATCCAAAAGGTACAAGCCTTGAAACTGAAATCAAGTTTCTAGAAAAACTTGGAACATAAAAGGTCTTTTCTAATTCTAAAACAAAGCCACTACTTAAAGTTAAATAGCATGTTCCTATAGCTTCCACATGCGAGCGCATCTTATTTCCTGATAAGATGCTTTTCTCACTTCCCACTGGCTTCCTTAGGTTTTGCAAACCCTGCAAGGAATTTGAAATGTGAATTGTTGATCCAGAATCAATCCACTAGGTGTTAATATTGACATTAACCATATTAGATTCATAACAAACAAACGAGATTGGATTACCTTTGTCCGCAAGCCATTTCTGAAATTTGGCGTATTCCTTCTTCATGTGTCCCTTCTTTTTACAGAAGAAACACTTGGAATCCTTCTTGATATCGGCTTGGGGAGGTACTTTACCTTTCCCTTTCTGATTGGCTTGAGATTTGCCCTTTCCACGCGTTACCAACATTGCACTTTCTCCCGGTTCCATCACTAGTCTCCCTTCCTCTTGAACACACATGGTCATGAGTTCATTAATTGACCATTTATCCTTATGTGTGTTGTATGAGATTTTGAAGGGTTCATATTGGTGCAAAAGGGTGTTCAGGATGTAGTGCACCAGGAAGGACTCTGATATTTCAACCTCGAGTTTCTTCAATTGAGCTACAATTTCCCTCATTTGCATGATGTGCTCGCGCACACCTTTCACACTGGTGAGCCTTAGGGATGAGAACTTCATGATTAGGGTGCTTGCTAGTGCCTTGTCTGAAGTGACGAATTGATCATCAATGGCTTTCAGCAAGTCTCGGACCTTTTCATGCTGATCAATGGAACCACGAATACCAGTAGAAATTTTAGTCTTAATGAACATCATGCTTAGGTGATTAGATTGCTCCCATCGTTCATAAAGCGTGATGTTTGCTGCAGTGCTGGTATCAGTGAGTGTTAGTGGTTCATCTTTCCTAATAGCATAGTCTATGTCCATCCACCCTAAATGAAGGGGAACTCTCTCTTTCCAAACCTTATAGTTATCTCCCTTAAGTTCAGGGATATCACAACGAATATCAGAGAAATTTGCAGTTTGTACAACTGCATAAAATTAAAGATTACATGCTTATATTAAAATTGAGGCATAAATAAAATTTCATTCCTTACCAATGTAAACCATGCTTAAAATTGAATCTAATGACATAAAAATTGTCTGTGGGCTAAATTTTCAATTCAAGCAGATTCAATTATTCTTTATGATAGAATTTATCAAATTATTCACTTAATTCATAATTCTAAAGGGTATATTATGATTATAATTTGATATAAATTCTATCTTAGATTTAAACTTTATGATAAAATTATTAATTCATAATTCTTGTGGGTAAGTTATGAATAATTTGATATTTTATCCTAATTAATTATATAGATATAATAAAAATTCCCGTGGTATAAAATTTATTATATTAAGTATAATTAATTACAATTAATGTTTAAATATTCTTTATGTGATCCTAATCAATCATAATATATAATATTATTTAATTAGAGATGTTGTGACTATTCTCTAATCAATTAAAAATTATATGAATCACTAGACATTATTTCTTTTATGCATAAAAATTAACTTGATATGAGAATAATTATAAATTGCATAAATAAAACTATAATATTCATGCATAACATTCAACGATGGGTCTCGTATACTCATCCAAAATAGCATGTATTAATTAGAGCAAAAATAATCAATTCATGCAAATTAAATATGAGCATAGTTAATAAATTTGCACAACAATTTATCCAAATTGTATATAATTAAACCAAATAATATTATAAGCATAAAAATTGAGCAAAAATTAGACATATTTCCAAATAAATGCCTTAATTCAGAAAATTCTCAAAATGTGGCATTGGGCCAAACTGATGGCTCAATGAATGCCTTCATAACCTGATCTAGAGGGTTAGTTCGAGTCCCTACGAAATACCTCTTCAATTTTTATATAAGGAAAGGAAGAGGGTTGGGCCATCTGGACCATACCCATAATACCCATTATTATGTATTTGCGGAAATAGAAATTTCATCTTTTTCATTAAGTAAAAAAAAAAATCATCTTTTTCATTAATTAAAAAAAGAATACAGATTCAGTTGGAGGCTGGAGCTTTATGAATCAAACACTGTAACCGAAACTCCAATATATGTTGTAAATGTCCAAAAGACTGATAAAGCCAAAAGATATCATCTAATATACAACTAAAATATTGATCACTGTGATAATAACAATAAATAGCTGAGCTTATCAGGAGAAGGAAAAACAGAGATTAAAAGCTCAAGGCCTAATCTCATTTTTGTCACCGCATAATGTTTCAAAAACACTGCCAATGATAAAGCAGCTATAACATGGAGACAAACACTTAAACACTTAAACAGACCAAACAGAGCATGTCTATAAATGCCAAGGCAGAGATAAAACGACTCTGATACCAAAATGTTAGCTGAATAACAATTCTATAATGCAGAATAAACAGTTAGAAGAATCGAAAACTTGAATACCCAAGAAATCATACCTCCGGCCATTGGTACTTGTTCACACTCTGTCACTGTTTCTTTCTCCCGTTTGACACTTCCAAAACTCTACTCACTCTGATTTGATGATGTAAGACTGAAGGGAATTGAGCGGTGAGTTTGGGGACCAAACCGAAGTATTTTTATAGCCAAGCTTCCATCAAGCGTTTGGTGGCTACGTGTCAAGTGTTCCACACCTTCAGTTGATCATGGGGAACGTTCCAACTGCCCTATGAACGTGGTAGAGAACTGTAGAAAAAGTAATGGGCCACTCCGGGAGCTCCCAACAAGAAAAGGAATCCCGCGAGATGGTTTCCGTGAGAACCAGCCGTACAGGGAGCTAACATCTTTCATGTATCAAAATGGATTAAAATTTGATAAAAAAGTTTGCACTTCTAAAGATTTGATCCGTCTCAACTCATGATAAATCTCTAATTAAAATAGATTACACTATTATATAAAAATTCCAACTATTAAAGAAAACAATCAAAATATTGAGTTCAAAAATTACTCCAAAAAAATATAAAAATATCCATATAAATTAAATAGATAATAAACACAAAAAATCATCAAAAACATGTTATTTAATTTATATCACTAAAAACTTATAAACCCTAATATAATGGAAATCTCAAACACACTACATAAAAACTCTTTAAAAATCCCTAATTCTATTTGTTAAATTATATATACAACTAAAAATACGCTAAAATTATTAAATCAAAATCATTTATAAATTCCTAAAAACCTTATTCCCAAATACACTATACCTATCAAAATAAATATTATTTTGATTCGGTAAAGAATGGCTATCGAAATACAATGACTTTACACGTGATATTGAGGTTTAAAGAGAATGCCAATGAGACGTTCTTTTATCGTAAATATTAAATAACTACACAGGGAAGCTTGCAGTTAAATTAACTCCTAACTCGTTGTGAGTAAATTACAAATGCCAACTAAGCTGTGTACTAAACACGGCAATGTGGCTGGATAATATCATACTTATCTGTTTGATTATTTAGTGGGGACTTGTGACAAGTTTGTTAGAATGGTGATTAGAATTTGGTGAATTATTATTCTTTTTTAAATTTTAAATTGGGAGTGTTTCGATTGTTTTTTAATGTCGGAAATAGACTTAACATTTTCAAGAACTTTAAAAGTATTTAAAAATAGTGATTATAATTTGGTGAATTATTATTTTTTTTAATTTTAAATTTATTTTTTAATATTGGAAATCAAGAGTATCTAAAATCTTGGTTAAAAATAGTCTAACAAAACCCCAATTTTACCCAAAAATAATAATGTTTTTTGATAAACTCATGGATGCTGTACAATTGGCAATATGATTTGTCATTTACGCTTTATGACATTGAACTAGTACCCGAACACAACCGTCTGTATTATCCTAACTAAATTCGCCGTACAACATTTAACTTTTGTTTAAATATGATATAAATATGTTATGAAAAGTGATTGGGTAGGGATAATGTTTTATAGTGGAAAGACTTTAGAAGGAAAGGCCATGTGAAGAATTAAAAGTGCAACACCCATAAACATACGCGTCGCAGAATGATTCAAATGGCGGTGGAGATGAATATTGAATTGAAGGCTATACAAGGATAAGCTCCACTGGATAAGTACCCGAACACACCGTTATTTTGATTGAATTCGCCGTACAACATTTAACTTTTGTTTAAATATGATATAAATATGTTATGAAAAGTGATTGGGTAGGGATAATGTTTTATAATGGAAAGACTTTAGAAGGGAAGGGCATGTGAAGAATTAAAAGTGCAACACCCATAAACATATGCGTCGCAGATTCGAATGGCGGTGGAGATGAATTTTGAATTTAAATTTTTCCAATTTTTTTTTTGTTAATCTTTTTGCTTTTATTTAAAAGTAGATTTAAGGATTGTATTTAACATTTAAAAATGTGTATTTTTATATAGGATTATAAATTTAAATATAGAGGGTTAGTGTATATATTTTTATAAATTAGTAAGGTATATGGATATTTTATATATATAGTTATAAATTAATAGTTAAATAATTTAGGAAAAGGTTTTTTTTTTCATAAGCTAATATTTTATTGATTATTAATTTAATATCTAGTTTAATTATATTTTTAAAATATATTATTTTTATTATTATAAAGATTAGTTTTCTATTGTAATGAATTAAAGATAAAATTTTGAGACTTTTTTCTTTAGATTTTGTCTTCAAACACAAGCGGTAGTATTTATGGTTTTGCAAGTGGCAATAGTTTGAGACAGTGCTTTACTTTTGGCTTTATATCCAAAAGAAATCAACTCAATCTCTACCATCCTGTTACCAGCCATGCAAAAAATAGCCCAAAAACTGTGTGGCAAATGCTGCAATATATCCCAAATTTGAGGTTCTCTCAAGTCACATCCAAGAATATGTACAATGTATGTGGGATCACGTACTCATCTGGAAATTTATAGGGATTTGGCCTTCAAACAAATCCCTCTCTCGCTAGATCCAAATCAAGTGCAAATGCAAAGGCCAAATCAAAACTTGATTTCGGTGCCAAGGTTTTCTTCACTATTGTATTTTTCAGCCTACAGGATCAAACATGGGTATTCAAGAATGACCCATGTGAGCAATGAAAGCTTTGTTGATCACTATAAATATTAAGGAATGGCCCATGTGAATAGCTAAAGCCTATGAGCAACTACCTATGAACCATAGTATTAGAGAATGTTAATGATGAATGCTTGGTTTTATGTTTTTCATATTTTTCTTGTTTTTTTCTCTCTCCTGTTTCTTGAATGCGAAACCTCCCAACTTCGTTTCTTGTCCCGTTGTGGTTTCTCGTTTCGTTTCCTGTTTCTCGTTTCTGGTAACATAGGTTGCTCATAAGGAAAATAAGGTTTCCAGATCTTGAATTTCTATCACGGAATTCTAGTTTCTTTCCTTTTGCACAACTGAAATTCCCCTCCTGCGAGTGATTGTGTTGGCAGTTTTGTAGCAGGCAGCCAGTAATGTTTTGTAGCAGGGAGCAGATAAGGATGTCTCGGCGTATGTTCATAGAATTCACGCCACATGGAACTATCTGGAGAGTGCTTTACTTGGGGCAGGCCATACACACTGTTAAAGAATAAGATAAGCTTTTCTAAGCTGTTTTCTGTCCGTAGCTAGGGGTTTTAGCATTCCCAGTTGGTGGTCTTTGGCTCTTGTACAGGACAGATGTCATCACAGAACGAAAAAGTAGATGAACGTTGGTCTGGTCTGATTTTCGACGCTTATTGGCGTAATTAAAGTTCTTGTGATGTGCTCACAAGTCCAACGGTTGCATAAAACTTTTGGTTATATCATTTTGCCATTTACGTTTTATTCATTGAAAATTGTTGTGTAACGCAACACTTCATTGCGCTTTTATAAACTCTTCAACTAGGGCATGTGGGCTTATGGTGTTTCCTCTTCTAACATCTTTTTCCTAATGATTATTGTTTCACTAAGTAGCAATTCCTTTGGGAGTAGTCTACCGAGGCGGAGGAATTGCCCGGACTGCCAAAAGTGGCTGGAATCCGGGTAAAAAAATTCAGAATGTCTTGTAGAGTCAGTGTTTGAATCGTGTTTTTGATGGTGGAAATGGATTCAGCACCATCAAAAACGTCTAGGACACCTAAAATTTTGAAGTTTAACAACTCTAACTTAGATTTACAAAAATCATCGTCGGATTTTCTCTAAATATGACCGAAATTTCTATAACTTTCCTGACAATTCCTTTGGCTAGTTAGACTATGGCATCCCTTTGTGCGTCTTCATTGTTTTCTTTTCTTGTCTTATTGTTCAATAAAGATATCTCAAAGTTCGTAAAAGAATGGCGCTTAAATTCATCACATCGAGGAAGCTTCCATAATTATTTTAAGTTTTTAATTTAGGCAACTTTAATAATCACATTAAATGTGATTCATCTCAGATACATACCGCTTAAAATATAATTATATATTATTTTTTAATTTAAAGAATTTTTTATATAAAAAAGATTAGAAAAATATAATATATTTTTAATGTTTAATTAAATTCTATAAATCTATAGCTCACGGGGTTTTGGATTGATGGTGAATGGGTGCACTACTAAGGCACTCCTTGCGATAGGTCACTGGTTCAAATCCCCCGTGGGTGCTTACCTACCAAAAAAATAAATCTATAAATCTATAATTAAAATAAATGTTTAATTAAATTTTATAATTAAAATAAATATTTGAAAATATTTTATAAAATTGATATTAAATTACAAGACTTTTTGACTTAGTAAAATTATTTTTTTTGGACAAACTAAATTTTGTTGATTCTAATAAATAAATAAAAAATATATAATTTTAAAGTCATTATTGGTCTTTGGTCTATTTTTTGGGAAACCAAATAATTGACAAAACAATAATTTTTTTGTCCATGCATTGTCCAAAGTCAAAATTAAATTGGAAAAACAGAATTCCTAAACCTAGACCAATTAATAGTGAGACTCTCAACTATCTAGAGAGTTTGCATGTTGAGACAAGCTTATACAAACCCAACAATATAAAAAAAATATTAAACTTAAACATATGAGCAACTAAGAGGAAATTGACGCCTCCACATCTATAGGCCCAACCTCCTCATTGTTGTTGTTTCCACCAATTGGAGCTAACTCTGTGTTCCTTCTATTATTCTTCCTATATCAAGAACATTTCCTCTCATGAGAAGCACACTTATATAATTCTAGCAACATACATCAATCGCTGAGAACCATCTCCAAAGTCATTGGAAATGTAACTTGGACTCATGAAATCCCTGCTACCAAGCGGGTGCTCTATCCAATTCACTAAAGAGAGCAACATGCATCAAAGTATAACCAATTCACTAAAGAGAGCAACATCCATCAAAATATGCGTTAGGAATTTTCTAAATATTAACAACCTAATCATATTATTTATATATAAACAATTTGAAAGGAAAAAAAAATATATATATATATAAAAGCAATAACATCTATCTACATGTAAAAGGGAAAATGGTGCACAACCTAATCGATGAGAGTGATGGTTGCTCTTATTTATAAGAGAACTAGGGAGGAAAATTTACAAGCAAATAATCAAGAGGGTCCGCGTAAAGGATCGTCACGGTATCATCATCTGAGTTTCGCTTTTTGCCAACGGACCTTACCCTGACCGTGACGGGCAAGGGCCAATTGTTTATCGATGAGACGTTTATCTTGAATTTCTGTGGCGGACCGGACAAGATTTTCATCTCATCTCATCTTATCTTATTGTATACCATTTTTTAATAAATAATTAAACCACATCGATCACGCACATACAGACGAATTAGTTTCAAAGACTTCGAATGCACGCCATCTAGTGGCAATAACGGTAATGATATGTCATGAATAACGAAAACAAGAACCACCGCAACGGTTATGATTGTCGTTAAATAGGGAAATAATAAGCACCACAACGACCTTGTGGGTATTTATGGTTAAATTTAAATTTTTAGTATTTAAATCCTATGGTATGTAAGAGTTAAGATGTGAGGTATCGAATCTCTATTGTAATTTCCTTTTTCCTTTTAAAATTAATTTATATTTTTAATTTTTTTTTATATAAAACAATGTTATGAATATCATCCTATCTAATATTATTGATTATATTTTATAACTATAAAGTTATTATTTATGGCTAAATTCTTCATATATATATATATAAGTATATTAAAAATGGTAAGCATAGTTAACTTATAAAATTGTTTTAATTATATAATGATATATTGATAATTTAATATTATTAAAATAATAATAATTTAATTTTTTGTAAATTTTGACATGTGCAAGTAAAAGACAGAGGGAGGGGAGGGCATTGCTTCATTTGGGGTTTGCATGGGAGGCAATGGCAACATGTCCATGGTATAAGTTGATGCATTATTAGTGAAATCCCAATTATTTTGTTATTTAAATGGATTCAAAACCTTGAGAAAACCCTAGGAAACTCAAATTATATAGCCTCAAGAATTTAAATATATAATTCCAACAATTTCCAACTAGATTTCTCACTTTACAATTAATGGTGGAATCACACTATTTTGTTATTTATGTTGCACTTTTGTATTTACAAATGAATTCTTGGCTCTTAAAAAACCCAAAATACTTAGATTATACAATCTCGATAACATAAATTTGCAATTCGAACAATTTTTTACCAATTTTTTAGCAATCCAAGAGCATTAGTCCTGAAAGAAATTTATTCCCAAAACCCAATGAGGTGTGAATCTTGATGGTGTTACATCTGCAACTCTTGACTGAGACATTTTGTTGGCAACATCACATCTGTGAGTTGTTGCAATAGTTACCCAATGAATTTTCACAACGTTGAAGTTTTGTTCCCAAAAATCCAATGAGGTGTGAAATTTAATGATGTTGCATCTATAACTATTGATTAAGACATTTTTCCATCAACGACACACCAATGAGTTGTTGCAACAATGGCATTAGAATATAGAATTGTTTGCATTGTTCCAACAATCATCATTAGAATCCGGCTATAAAATTGTTGGTGAAATCACATGTTTTTTGTCACCTAAATTCCATTTTTTAATATATATAAATAGATTCTAAACCTTTATAAAACTCTAGGACACTTAAATTATACAGTTTCAAGAAATGAAATTTATAATTCCAACAATTTATAGGTACATTAGCTTTACATTTGATGGTGAAATCACAATATTTTGTTATTTAAATTGCACATTTGAATTTACAAATGAATTCTTGGCTCTTAAAAAACCCTAGAACACTCATTATACCATCTCAATAACTTAAATTTGAAATTCGAACAAATTTTCATCAAATTTTTAGCATACCAAAAGCACTAGCCATGAAAGCAATTTATTCCCAAAATCCAATGAAGTGTGCATTTGAGACAGTCAATGGTTGATGCAGGATGGGGCCCCAAGAGACAAATTTGTGCAGTTTTCAGAGGCAAGGAGGATTGGGCAACAGAGAGACCTTGAGGACATACCTATGTAGTTATTGAGATCAATGAGCTCTGACTCAGGGAGGACATTGGGGGACACTTCTGCGCAGTTCTGGGTGGCAAGGCAGGTTGGGTTCTCTGCGCATTGCGAGGTTTGATAAGGCGAGGGGAGAAGCTTGAGGATTTGTATTGCAAAATGTACAGTTCAAATAAGATTGGGAGGAACTGTTGCACAATTCTAGGCATGAAGGGAGACTACTAAGCTCTGGAATTGCGTAGTGAAATTGCCCTGGGGGAAGTGACTATGCACTACGTAGTTCTAGGTAGTATGGTTGCATCAGTGAGGGATGAGACTATGCAATGCAAATTTCAGTTGGGGTTCGGTGAAACTAAGTTTCTCGGTCGAGAAGATTTTCGAAGAAATGGCTAAGTGCGAGAGGAAGGTGAACTTGTGTAGAACTTAAACTTGTGATCACACACTTAGCATCATTCAACAACGTGACAAAATAGACAGCCGGAACAACAAGACAAATCATTACCCTATGTGTGACTATCCTATAACAAGAAGCGACAAGTGCGACACTTGAGATAGACCTTAGGACGACCGTGACGACACTTGTGTGACATTGCTTAAAACTTTGTGTATGAGTGCGATAGGTGTTTTCATAGCTAGGTCAACTCAAATACACAAAGAAAAACCTTTGAAATCACTAGAAAAGGTCCGCAAGCATGAAAAAATAGTCAAAACATGCTAAAAGACGACAGTTGATCAAACAAGAAAAAGGGGTGAAAGGACTCTAAGAAAGCAAGATTTTGAAACAATAAAGGGAAAGACCAAGGAAGGATCTCAAATTTGAGTGCAAACCAAAATTTTGGAGGGTGTTGCAGCCGCTACAACACTTGGCGACACACTCGTTGAATTCTAGCTTCTTCGTCTTGGTTTGTTTTTTAGTACTGGGACTTGGTCCTTCACAGAGTATTGATTTATCGCGTAGATTATTTTGGCTTCCCTACTTACCCCATGGGAAGACATAGTCCCCTTTGTACCTTCTCAGTTGAACACAACATAAGATTCAACCAAATCATAGTGTTTCAAATTGGGAAGGGTAGTTTAGATTACGAGCCTAAGATTTTCAGAGTATATCTTTTCATCTCTGGTGTTGATCTATTGCCAGCAAGCCCGGACAATCCCTCGGTGGAGTCACGCAAGAACACAAGAATTGCTCCACTGCCAACGAGCCTAGACAGTATGCCGGTGGAGTTGCTTGCTTCACCTTTCTGTGTAGGAAGCTTTTCTCTTCTTTCACCTTTATTTATTTATTTAAAGAGAATTGTGCATCGAAACTTATTTATTTTGGGGCGGAAGAGGGATCCCAACTTATTGAGAGGAGGAGAGGTTTTCCCTTTAGAGAAGCATATAATTACCTATAATTTAGGTTTTCTCATTTAGATTTCCCCCCTCTCCATTTCTACTAGTTGGATAAGCTTGAAAACACCAAAGCTGAAAACTGAGTATAGGTACGAGGTTCCCAGTCTGGACACGTGTTCATGGTTGTACCAAAACTCTCCTTATGGACAAATCATATTTTCCTTCAGAGCTTCATCGGCCAAAAGATACAACCAATACACGGAAGACAGACACAGGAATGGCTGAACGCTATAGTCTCACAAGACTCTTTGAACTTGAGCCACGCAAACACTAGGAAGCTAGAACGTAGTAAGGCAGAACACTTATTAACATAAGAAAAAAAACATAAAGATGAAGAAAATATAATAAAAATAATGAAAAACTATGTACATAGTGCAACGCGCAGCCCCAGATCTTCATTCAAAATATTGTTTTAAGTCTTGGCCATTGACAGGGAGAGAATCAATCCTCCCATCAAGTGACTGAAGATGATATGTGTGTTGGCCAAGATTTTTGTGGACTATGTAAAGACAAATCTAGAGGGATTAAAACTTAGTGTGCTTTCCTTTGTCCTCATGGGATTTGTCCCACTTCGAGACTAAGTCACCCACACTAAAGCTACTCTTCCCTGCAGACTTTCTATCAAACCATCTCTTGATATGACTCTGTTGGAGTGAAAAAAATTATTTTTATTTCAACCTTTGTTTTTGTAGCTTGTGAAAAAGTGTCCATCCTACACTGAACTAAAAGACGTGGCTTGCCTTGGGATTCTTAGGACAACTAGAGAGCTGGCAAGTAGATGTTCGGCGGGAGGATGACTTCCTTTCTATACACCAGGAAGTAAGGGGAGGTATTTGGGTGTGACTCGGTTAGCCCATAAGGCATTCACCAAAGCAGAGTTCCAGTTTCACTGCTTAGATAATATGGTTTCTTTTATGATACAAATGAGGTTCTTATTCATGGATTTAGAAAGACCATTCCCCTGTGGATAATATTTAGTAGAATGTTTCAAGGCAATACCATTTTTCAATGAAAAATCATAGCATTTAGCGAGGAAAAGTACGTTGCATTGTCAAAAACAAGTGACATAGGAACAATGAACTTGGAGATGATATTTTGTTGCATAAAGTTGATGACTTCCTCATCATTCACTTGTTTAAGTGGAACTGCCTCTGTCCACTGCGTGAAATAATATGTAGTGGTCAAAATATATCGATGTTTCTTCGATGAATGAGGGAAAATTTCCCCAATGATATCCAAGCCCCACTGTTAAAATGGTTCTTCTACTGCAACAAGTTGTAGTAGGGTTGCTGACTTTTGATTTCTGTCGGCACACCTTTGACATACCGAACACTTGCGGCATAAACATGATCATGCTTGAATAATGTAGGCTAGTAGAAACTGGTCCGCATGACCTTGTGCACTATAGTGTTTCTGTGAAGTGTCCCCGAGCTGGTCCGTCATGGAGATCACGTAAAACCTTTTCTGAATCTTGTGCCTCCAGACACTTGAGCAATATCCCATTGTGGTTCTTTTTGAACAGCACCTCGTGCACCAACTTATATGATAGTGCTTTGATTTGAAGTGCCCTCTTATGTCGCATAGAGAAATGAGAGGGCACAATGCCATGCTCAAGGTATTGGCGCACATCTGTGTACCAAGATTTTTTGTCTAAAGCGGGGGAGGCTGGCACAATGTTTTACATTTTGATCTCTTATTCCTAGCCTCTGAGCTCTTCTTCTTCCTCTTGTGCGTTGACTGATTCAATTGCTAACTTGCAAAGACCATGACCCGAAATGGTGTGAAATGGTTTGATTTCAAGATCGTATTCCTGGAATCCGGTCATCCAGTTCTCCCTTCACTCACTCAGCTCTTACTGAACTAGCAGTGATCTAACTGCTCGATGTGGAACAAAGATAATACAATGGTTTTTCAATAGATATGGTCTGAAGTGTTTTACCACCTTGTATACTGCATAAGCTTACTTGTCCACGATGGGTTAGTTGAGCTTTTGTCCTTGTAGGCTCGCGCTGATGAAGGAGATAGATCGTTCGTTTTTAACTCACCTTTCTGAGTGAGCACAACAACAAGAGAAGTGTCGGAAGCAAAAGTGTAGAGAAAGAAATATTTCTTGAAGTCTATGTCGTACAACACTGGTGCTTCTGCTATTGTTTACTTAATATGGGAAAACACATCCTTTTCCATTTTATCCCATTTATAGACTCCATCCTTCTTGATCATCTCCTGTATGGGTTTGACGATTAAAGCATAGTTAGAGATGAACTTTCTAAGGAATTTGATCTTCCTCAAGAAAGACTGCATAAATTACTTGTTCATTGGGGTGGGGAATTTGTGTGATGGTCCGAACCCGGTCCAGATCTACCTCGATCCCACTTTTAGCAATAATATGTCCAAGAAGGTTACTGTGAGACACTGCGAAGATACACTTCTTAGGATTCAAGGATATCCCGTATTTTCGGCATTGCTCAAAAATTTCTTAAGGTGGCGTAGGTGGTCCGAATATTGTTTGGAAAACACTATCACATCATCGAGGTAGACCACTATGCTCTGTCCAATAAGCCCACCGAAGTTGATTTCCATTACACATTGAAACATTGTACCTGCATTGACCAGCCCAAATGACATTCGGTGAAATGCGAACGTGCCCCACTTAGTACACAATGTAGTCCTTAGCCTACCAGGCTCTGCTACCAGAACCTGGTTGTAGCTTGAGAAACCATTAAACAAAGAAAACATTTTTTCCCGAGATATAGTTTGCAATATTTGCTCCATTGATGACACTGGGTAATTATACTTATCCGAGGCGCGGTTAATATTGCGGAAATCTACGCACATGCGGATCTCCCCCGACTTCTTCCTTATAGGGACTAAGTTAGTTACCCATGTCAAATGTCGCACCTTGTAAATGATCTAAGCATCTAACAATTTTCTCAATTCCTTATGTATGAGGGGCTCAAGCATTGGATGAACTTTCCTTAATTTCTGCTGAAAAGGCTTGGCCCCTTCTTCGACTAGTATCACATGCTGGACTATTCACGTGTCATATGTCTTGAAATCCTCATACATCCACGCGAACACATCAGGGTACTGCTTGAATAGGTAGATAAAATCTTGTCGCTCTTGTGGTGTACAACAAATACCCAGATTCAGATACTTTAGATCATTTTCTGTTCCCAGATTGATCTGTTAATAAGACAACATAGAACTGTGGTTCTTGGCGTTCACAGGTCCTAGGAAACAATTGTGCATGTCATACAAATTTTCCAGTGATACCACACCCTTGTGGATGAGGTTTCCTTTTCTTGTACTTACTACTTCTTGAAGAGTTTTCTTGTGCTCTTCCTCAGCAATCACTGCCTCTTTGAATACATCAACGTTGGCCATAAAGTACAATATTTTTTGGTCATCATAAAAAATGCGTAAATTAGTTATGTTGTCTGGGATGGATGGTTTATACAAAATTTCAATAGTAAAGCCGTCCCTTAATGATAACATCTTAGCAGCTGCATTTTTGAAGGCATCCGTGAATACGTTACACATTCTTGGTACTGAGATGATATTAAAACCTTGGAAATGAAAAATAAGTCATCATACGTATTGTTGATAACTCTTAAGATGAGGTGACACACAATGTATAGTGTTACATACCTGACACGCCACGATTTCCATTAGAGAACTCTTGAGGTCTAAAATGGGCCTCCCATGAAAAATGTACAAGGACAAAAAAATTATAAGAACCAATAGGATTCAAGATGATGATGTCAACCATGGGGGATGATTCACCATTTTCGGGGTAAAAGGGTAAAAATATTAGAAAATAATAAAATAATAAAACTACTTTTTCAATTTGTATTTTCAACTTATCTCCCTAAGTTTTTACTCAAATTTCAAGCAGGAGTACTCATTAGATGAAAATTTTAATTCCTCATCCAAGGAATACCCATGTTGCATATTTTTGATGGACCCTGCTACAACAAAAATGAGAAATAAATAAAATAAAAAAATAAAAACGTGATTGAAATAAGATTTTTAATGTATTTCTCATTTTTCGTGTAGATGGGTCCATCAAAAGTATGCAATATGGGCACTCCTTGGATAAGTAATAAAATTTGTATCCAACAAGTTTTCCCACTCGAAATTTGAGTAAACCCGTAGGGAGATAAGTTGAAAATAAAAGTTCGAAAAGTAGTTTTTTCTTTTTTCCCTCCAAAATTTGATGATGTAATCTAATCTTATTTTATTATTTCCACTATTATTTTATAATTTCATTAAGATTCCATTTTAGACCTCAAAATTCCCCTAATGAGAGTCACCTACCACTTTCAGGACAACAACATTGAGGTCAATGGCTTTTTTCAAGCCCAAAACGAGTGCTTCAAACTTTGCGGTGTTGTTTGTGCACTCGAATTCCAAGCAACTAGAGATTATGTATTTTCTCTACAACGGGACTATTAAAACACAACCATCTCTAGAGCCCTCTTGTGTCTTGGATCCGTCAAATTACATGGTACACATATCATCTGTAAAAGGACCACTTACCGCACTAGTACTACTACTATTTTTTACTGTACAATGATCATTATCACTAGTTGGACATGGAAGGAGGTTCAACTGTGTGTCTGGTGGGACTGGGGATGGTTCTGCAAGATAATACCCCAAATGTGTCTCTACAAGATAATTGTGAAAGACAAGTTCCACGAAAGCCAATGGCTTATTATGTCCATCCAAGGGAGTCATGGTGTGCTTCATGTATCTCTCTAATAGTACCCAAATCTGAAATGTTCCTACCTCTATATGCAAGCCATAAGTGTGACCTATTAGTGTCAAAGTATCCTTGCAACTTGTTTGACCAGTCTCTGCTCAGCAATACCCCATATGCTTCCAAGATGTCCACAATTACAATGTTGATGCATTGATGAACTCATTCGTCAGATGATAACCAGATTATCGAATCCTTGAGTTCACCAATTGCTAGAACACAAGTTTTTTCCAGTTGGATGATCTGTGCATCTGTCTTACTCCATTTATCATTAATATTCTTGGCCATGGAGAGTGGCATGACATTAACCAATGCACCAGAATCAACCAAGTAATTGTGTACATTGAAGTTAAAGATCTCAAATGTTAACAAGAATGGTGGGAAGAGTGAGTTTGCCTCGAGGCGAAGTGCGTTGAGCATAGATTGTGAGAGTGTTAGGGGGCTTACTAGATCCCTTGTCTAAAGAGGTAGCATCACCTGTAGAAGTTTGCCCAAATGCTTGTAGAAGAATGTCCTGCTGGTTTGTGATTTTTGTGAGTTTTAACAAAGAGATGATCACACAAACCTTCTTCATGCCTTCTACAATGTTGTACCCTATTGCGGGAAGACTCACCGAGGTGTCTTGGGGTGGAACTGAGTTTACAATTTCTGGTGGAATGTTTTGTCTTTACTGCTAGTGGAAACACCTTTCATTGGAATTGTCTTCCTGGACTTGCTCTGAGTGTTCTGTGTTGAGTTAGTCGGAGGACTCATTTTTCTTAACGGATTTTCCCTAAATTTTTGTTTCGATACCTCAATCATAGTGGTCGGCCCCTAACTTCTCAAGTTATATCAGTTACTCTACTTCTGGGTCGGACCATCACTCAAAGGCTCTTTATCGGCAATGATTTTTTGGGTTGCAATAAGATATTGATACATGTTTAATACATGCCCAGTGCTTGGAGCTTCATCAATTGTAGTAACTTCTTCTTCTACATTGTCAGGCTCAACCTATTCATCAACCATGACTGTGTCAAACAACTACACAACAATACTACTCATTCCTTGGTTCCATTCTTGGCACATCTTTTCTGAATGATGTTCATGGTGGAACTTGGAGTATGTATCCATGCCAATTTTCTCGATGTTCAGAACCATATTGGAACTCTGTGTATATTTTTCCGATTGATTGTTGCAATTGCTGGAAGCTGCATTCTTCCTAGACGGGTACCTGGGGGCCCTGCTACTCACGATGGTCTCGCTTGTCCTCTATTTAAGTTTAGTCATTTTGGTGGTCAAGGACTTGACAAGACGAGTAAGGATTTCAATATCTTTTGTTTCCTTTTCCTTAGCCCTGCTCACAGAGGTTTGAGACCTCTTAACTGTGTCCTTGGAGTCCTTGGTGGGGTCATCATCTATGATGACACGAATACTACACAGGTCCTTCTCTATAACAATATCCTCTTCATAGTCTTTTGTTAGATTTGGTTTTGGAGCTTGCTTGCAAATTGGGAAATAGTGGTTGGCAAGGAAGAAGTGTAGTAGTCGATGGTGATAGAGTCATGAAGTTTCATGTCGTCTGAAAATTTGTTCAAAATAAGATTGAACCTATGATTGAAATCTTTAACCTTTTCCTTCTGCTCCATCTTGAGACTACCCAACTCCTTCAGTAACATGGCAAGGGTCTTATCTTCAGAAAATTTCTCAAGAAATATCCTTTTGAATGCCCTCCAATTCTGGATGGAGTTTGGAGGAAAGTTTTGGTACCATGTAGCTACTCTACTGTCCAAGGTACATGGAAATAGTCTATATGCAATGTCATCATAACGTACCTCAAGCATTTGCAGATGTAGGTAAATATTGTTTAAGTGATCTTCCACCTTCATTGTCTTGTCAAGGTCATATTTCGTTAAGAGCTTCTCTGCGTGTCTTGACATCTTGTGCAGGACACCCGAAAGTGTCAGTGGGCCCTGAGTCATCCAATCCATATTTGGCCTGCCATTTCATACTCTCTGTCGTCCTCCTCTTCCTCTCCTAAATCTATTGGGACTGACTCCTCTTTTGTGAAAGAGTGGAGGATCCTCTTCCTTTTCAACAACCTTTGCTAGTTGTTCAAGAGTGGCGAGGATAACTTATTTAATTCTTCAAGAGTGGTGTTGTTCTTCTTTTGAGAATATGGAAGAGCAATTTCTCCTGTAATTAGTCCAACAAATTTTGCAAATTAACGGGTGAAGGGGCAGAGAGACCAGATCTAATGGTACGCGATTTCACATTTAGGCATGGGTAGTGAGGAATTACCAACTTCATATTTGCAATTATGGGAGAGGGAGTGAACTTTACTGCCTCAACCAAAATATGGATGAGTGGGGTCGATGGGACAATCAACCATATAATACTGGCCACCCTCCTTCTAGCACCAAAAATGTTGATGGTGTTGGACCCGCCAACATTCAAGGGAACTCCCCAATATGAAGTCCCAATCAGATCTCACACCATTTGGTGTAGGAGTCCCATTTGGTATAATGTCCTGGTTGTCAAATACTTAAATATGAGTGTTCCTGGTGTGTGTGAAATGCAACTGTCTTTGGGTTCTCTTACTGCAAAAGGGGGGAAAAGGTGAGTCTCTAAGTGAGAGGTAATAGTACCACCCAGGAAGAGACACACGTGAACCAGAAAGGCCTATCCAACATCCAGCGCAATAGTCCACAACGGATGCGACAGTCCTTACAATCAATGAACAAGGAAATATTTGTCTACCATCTTGCGAAGTAGTCCACAACAGATGTGACACTCGTTATAATGATGAGTAAGGAAATATTTGTCTAGTATTCTATGGAATATTCCACAAGGATGAGATAATAGTGACAACCATTACAACACATTCCCAATAACATAAGCACTAAAACAACCGAAATAGTTCAATTATCTTAGTACATGTGAAAGCAAACATGAAATACAAATGCTCAAAGAATAGTCTTATAAACATCCATAAGTCATGCATGGAAACGCGTTGGCCTCAGTGCGATTATGTAATTAAGAAAATCTTTCAAGACACATATTTACATTGTACATCACTAGCCCCATTAGTGGGACATTGGAGCCACTCCTTGCTCCTCAAAGAAATGACTGAACTCTTTATGCTTTGCGGTAGGAGCCAAGGTGAAAAGTCCTTTTCTCATACAATAAGGGCGTATATATAACCAAGGGGTAATGCTTGACCCTTGTGACTCTTTTACTACCCTCATGATTGTTCAAATTCCTATGACGTTTCAACTGACATGACTCTTCATATTCATGTGTGTCCACTGGACTTCAACTTTAGAATACATTTGATTTACTTTATACATGGCCCATAATAGTGATGTGGCCTTTGACAACTCATGACATGACTTGACATGACACTATTGATATAGACTAGCTTGTTGATGTGGCAATGTCAAGCCGCTATTGCTTCTGAGTGATAGATGTGTTCTTGGATATTCTTTCTCTTCTCCTCCGCATAGCTTGATGATGCATGGTATTCAATGATATTTGGTCTTGAGAGGTGGTTGCATACATGTGTTCCTTTTTCTTTCTCTTGATAAGTTCCTTTGTTTGTCCAACTGCAAGTGAGTCTTCAAGCATGTTTTCTCCTTCTTCTCCTTATTCATCATCTCACCATGATCTGACAGTGTAGTCATTCTTGCAATTCACTCATGGCGGGACAACATCAGTCCAAGAACTCCCTAGTCTGAGACGATGCAATATTCTCCATAGGTTGAGCCCTGGACAAGTGATAAGATGGGAAATAGGGCCTAGTAACTGTGTATTGTGCAATTCCAGGTGATAGGGAGAGAGGTTGGTCACTGAGACTATGCAGAGTGAAACTCAGGATTGACTAAGGAATTTCTAAGCACAGTCCTCATTGAGGGGAAAATTGCGCAGGGATCACTGGGATACAAGATTGCACAATTGAGACAGTTAGTGGCTTATGTAGGATGGGGCCTTGGGAGACATATTTACATAGTTTTCAAAGGAAAGGAAGATTGGGTAGTAGAGATACCTGAAGGACATACCTGTGCAGTTCATGAGATCAGTGAGCTTTGGTTGAGGGAGGAAACTAGGGGACACTTCTGTGCAGTTATGGGTGGCAAGACAAGATGGGTTCTCTACGCATTATGGATTTCCATCATGCAAGGGGAGAATCTCAAGGACTGGGATTGCGAAATGCGTAGTTCAAATTAGAATAGGAGGAACTGCTGCGCAATTTTGAGGATGAAGGGAGACTGCTTAACTCTGGAATTGCATAGTGCAACTACCCTGGGGGATAATGATTGTGCACTACACAATTCAAGGCAGTAATGTTGCATCACTAAGGGCTGAGACTGCGCAGTGCGCAGTTCAGTCTAGGTCGGGGGAAACTGATTTGCCTGGTCAGGAAGATTTTCGGAGAAATGGATAAGTGCGAGAAGAAGGTGAACTTGTGATCACACTCTTAGCATACTTTGACGGCGTGAAAGCATAGACTACAAGAACAACAAGGTAAAGAATCACCATCTGTGTGACTGTCCTATAACAAGAAGCGACAAGTGCAACACTTGAGATAGACCTTAGGATGACCGTGACCACACTTGTGCGACAGTGGTTAAAACATTGTGTATGAGTGCGACAGGTGTTTGCATAGCTAGGACAACTCGAATATACAAAGACCAACCTTTGAAATCATCAGAAAATGTCTGCAAGAATGGAAAGACAATCAAAACATCCCAAAAGACGACAATTGATCAAACAAACAAAAGCAGTGAAAAGAGTCTAATAAAGCTCATGAAATGAGCTCAAGTCTTTGCAAAAATAAAGGGAAAAACCAAGGAAGGCTTCGAAGTTTGAGTGCAAGCAAAAATTTTGGAGGGTGTTGCAGTTGCTACAACAGGTTTTTTAGGCCTAAAGCAAGGCATACATTCTTGTTTTTCCCATTCAAGAAAAACAAATTGAGGAAAAATCCTTTGAACAACCTGAAGCAGAAGATTCTCAAATTGAGGAAATTTCATCAATTGAAACAAACCTTAGTCTAAAACTTAACACTCCTTTAAAGGATGCTCAGATTGAAATTCTTGGGGAAAATATAGTATTGTTATCCTAGGATTTATTTCAAAGATCCCATCTCTTTATCTCTTGGGGTTTCATCCCCAAATCTAATTCATGTTGATTATTTGACAACCATATAAGAAGAGTATATGTCTTCTCATTACTACTCTTTAAAAGTAGAAAGAGATCAATTGTTAAAGGTAGGCCTAAAATTAAGAGGACTAATCAAATAGAAGAACCTCATGCTCAACAAATGATTAATAATTTGGATTCCACATAACATAATGATGAATAGTTTGCAAAATAAGTCGTTGACTCTATGGGTTCTTTTGCTTTGACCAATATTTGTCTACTAACAATTTAACACAAACATTAAGAGAAAAGGAAAATAAGATTGTTGAACTTGAAACTCTTTTATGCCAACAAAAATCAGAGTTTGAAGAACAGTTGAACCAATTTTTTTTTGAATTACAATAATAACATCAAAAGCAAAGAGAATATTTAGAAAGAATTAAAATATGAAATGGAGAAAATTCAACAAATTTCCACTACTTCCATTACAAGAAAATATGATCATATTGAGCAACCCAAGGTACAAGTCAAAGAACTTCAAATGGACAACATTGATATCAATATTGTGAAATAATCAACCCTCAAGGCTAATTAACAACTGAAGTTAGCTCAAGAAGAGTTTTGTCAGAATCTGAATTTAATTCAGGTTTAGTAGACTTTACTAAATAACTTTTCTCAATCCATCTCTAAGAAGTTAAATGAGCATGCATAGGTGAAAAATAGATTCATAAAATTAATTTCATGGAAATTTAGGCATAAGATGGCTCTACTTATCCTACTAAGATCACATAAGTTCACTACATGAAAACCAAAATCACCTTAGACAACTAGGAAAAAAATCTCAATCAGTCTCAAAATCTAGTCAAGAATTCTCAAAAGGACTACTCTATGATAATTGATGGGGTCATGGACTTGATCGTTGACTTCAATATGCCCAATGCTCAATTCTTGGTTGAATCAATTAAAGGAGATCCATGTTACATATGTACATAAGAAAAGAAACTACATTGAATATATGTTTAATGCGCTGGATAAATTCAACATTGAATCTATCAATCATAAAATTCCTAAATTTGCTATATAAAAAAGCTACATAAAAATACCAAAGAATGATTCTTCAAGATTACAAGTCGAGCTCCCAAGAATTGAAGGAAAAATCTATGAATGTGAAATTAATGTAGAAACTAATCCTCCATTAGTAATTATCAAAGTCATGAATATTACAAACAATGGAAGGTTTATGTGGAAAATACTAAAGGAATCAAATCTACATGATTTGAAGATATCCCACAAAAACATTAACGATTTCCATTAGAAGATATCCCAAAAAAACATTAACAATTTCCATTATTATATCTCTGACTTTATCTTTTAATTTATTGCTTTTAGATAAAATAAAAACAACTTTTGTTGTTAAGTTGTTTTTTAATCTATTTAATGAATACTCATAGAAAGTAGAAGGGTTCTCGTTTTTTTGAAAAATGTTTGGCACTATTGTTCAAACTACATTTTTGAAGAATCAAAGAGTCACTAGTGATTTTGTTCTCCTATGCATATGCATGTGTGGTACTGATATTCACATATGTTATTTTTTTGTGTTAAGGTTCGACTTTATATTATGTTGCCAAAAATATACAAAGTGTTTTTCCTAATGTTATGGGCCACCCTATTGGGAAACCAACCAAAAACACATATAGGGCTTCTTAAGATTACACAAGTTTTCCTTAACTAGCCTATCTAGCAAGAAAAACTGACAGTTCAGATCATGACTACAAAAATGATGTTTGTAAAATGGAGAGCTTCCCTTGGATGGGTCTATCTGAGTGCGACAAAATTGAGAAGGCATTGACATGAGTAAAATTTTACATAACAAAGAATTTAGTTAACTATGTGACTTATTGTAGGATCTTGGCACCTGAAAAGAGTTGATGGGATTGTTGCTCCTTCCTTCTAAGAGTGATCCTCCAATCTACGTCCCCTACGTGAGGAGGTGAGTGCAACTTCTGAGTCGTGGAACCCGAAATTGATCCTATCATTGGCGCTAAATAATTCATGATGGAGTATTATGAAGTAGACCAAACCGAGGGAGCCTCAAATTGCCAAAACTATACAGGAGGCAAAGGTGCCTTTGAATTAACTATTAAACCCTTTAGAGTGTTCCCAAAAGGAGGAAATGTGATCAAGTCCCCTCTTTTTCTACAGACGGTGATGAGAATGCGCCCAATGGTGGAATAGACTTAATATTGCAAAATTGGCTGAATTACCAATCTTTGAGCAAATTCGTTGACCGAATTGGCTCTCTGGTAGGTACAAAGGGATACATTTGCAGTGTTCATCCAAGTTTGCAGATCCATGGCCTCACAAAAATATCATATGTTGTTGTGCCTAATTTTCTGTGATTTCCTCTGATTTAGTACCTGCAAACAATTAAGAAACCAAAAAGCTGACTTGATGGTGAGATAAATATTGTGAGGCCGAGAGGCCAGCACAAGAACCATGACCACCCTGCAAATTCAGGCTTGGAGTGTATGAGCATGATGCTTACTACAATGAGGATATTCCATTGCTGAGACAACCAGAGCAGGCTTTCGAATGGATAAATTGTCTGCTCGGAGGAGAGAATTATCATAAAACACATTAATTCTACCTGTAATTGCTTCCATACTCACCAATTCTTTGGACGTCTATTGAGATGCAAAGGTTGATAGTGTTATAGGACGACGCAAGGAGGGATGACAACTCAACCTAACGATAGCCTGGCCTTTCATGACCTAAGCTAGTGATGAACCATTATGACTCTCTGATGAGCTATTATGAACCATGATGAGCTAGTGAATGGTTTTCATTATGTTTCCGCGAGTTAAATGACTTGCAAGGTATAATCTCCATAGTTAACCATTGCGAGGAGCATGTTGAATTGAATGTTAGGGTGTCGATATTTTAATGGTTTTGGTCAGGTGTCGTGTGCCCTCCATTTTCCTTATACACTTTCTTATCGACGTCGGGTTTACACACCCGCAGTGGCGGTATTCACATATGTTATTTGTTACAATTGATGGAAATCATTTTTATTTTCTTTATCAATTTATCATTATTATTTATGAATGGGGTTATTATTGCATTGTTATTAATCAATATCTCTCTTTCATGTTATTTTTCTAGAATGGTTTTGATGAATAATTATTGTATGAATATTTTGACTTACATTTCATTACTTAACCATTTATGTAAATGATATGGTATTTATCGTTGCTTTATAAAAGGTTGTCTAAATTGATGAACTACTTTTCTTTTTAAACAATCACCTTTAGAAGTTCATAGGCTTATAAATTTTCTCTTGATATAGACTATTTTTTCTTATAATTGCTTAATTAGTGTTGATTTATGTTAGAATATTTTTAGTTTATATTTTTTAAAATTGTTCATAAGTCTATAATCAAGGAGAAAACACCTTAGTGAAATTCGGGCCCACTTATCGACCAAAAGTTCCCTCCAAACGAAAATAGGTATGATTTGGGACCTTGATATATTAATTTCTCCTATTTTTGTCTTGGACAACATCCAAGAATCAACATGACACTAGATTTCTCAATTCATTTTGGACTACATTATGGGAGAAGGTGGACATGAAGTTAAATAGGTTTATAGCATTGCATCCACATAAATATGTGTAAACAGAAGTATTCAACAAGATTTTAGTTTAGTTGTTGAGGGGTTACAATTAGAAGCATAAGACTTTGGATGGAAATATGATATATATGCAACACTCTTATAACATATAAATCCACACTTCTATTGGTAAGTCCCCATTTGAAACTTGTTTTGGATATTTGTTGTCTTTACCTTTAGATATTGCATATGTACAACAAGGAGAGGTAAGGAAGGATCTTACAAAGTATGTTTTAAGTGCAGAGAAAAATGTTGAGAAGATTAGGCATATCTATTTTCAAGTACAAGAGACACTAAATAAGTCATGGGAAAAGTACAAGTTTAGGTATGATCAACACAAAATAGAGAATTTATTTAGAGTGGGAGACATAACTTCATCACAGTTGAACAACGAGAGGTTATAGGGTCCATTAATAAAATCAAGGATCTGTGTTATTGTCGTTACAAAATAATGGAAAAGGTGGGAGATAATACCTATTGACTTAATGTACCCCCATATATGCACATTTACTTGTGGTGAATGTGGAAAATCTAAAACTCCATGAGCCATTCATGCTAGATTAGGAGGAAGAGAAGATGCCACCTTCCCTAAAGAACTTAGTTATAATTTCTTAGGTAAATTTAATAGAGGATACAATTTTGAAAAATAGGTCCATAATTATAAGATAGGGGAAACATGAACTTAATGAGATTGGGTTGTGTTGTGCTATACAACAACCCTCCCCATTTCAAAATTTTTATCTAAATTTTAACAAGAAATCATAAAACTTTTAAAAAATTCATAGTTGTGATAAGTCTTTTGCTTTTAGGTTAAGTTCAATAACAATCTCAACCTTGCAAAATCTATACAACACATGAAAATCTTTATGAAAATGTCTGATCCGATTTAAAGATTAAACAAGACCTTCTCATAAAGCAAATATAAATGATGCATCACATCCTTTGTTTAAAAGATAGACTTAAGGTTTCCATTGGAAATCGTCGATGCGATAATGCCATAGGAAAGCACATATCACAACTTATCAAGGAATCGTTCGAAGGGGCCATATAAATCTCTTGATGCGATAAGCCGATCGCAATCGGCCATCACTAAAAGCACAAAACGCATAATAAATACCCATTTTCAACCTGCTGATGCGATTTCATTATTGGAAATCGCGCTTTCCAATAATGGTGAAATATAATCGTAAGCGAATGTTTGCGTGCCTAAAATTACAAGTCAATTATAAATAAACAATAAAACATTTTATTCAAGTAATCCCATTTACCATCTATCGCAATCAGAACTTTACAAAGGAAATAGTTAAGCATAACGGTTATACCTCCCAATCTTCGATATGCGATTAATCGCTTATCGCTGATCGAGAAGGTACGATATTTATTTTTAAAGAACCGTTATTAAAATTCATGATGCGACATATCTTTATGGCATTTAAGTGTCAAGTTGGTAGTTACGGAAAACATTAATAGAGCAGTTATGGTTGAGTCCTTCAAGGATTTCATCTGTAGCAGCGTAATATATCAAAATCCGTATTACCCATTGCGCTTAATTACTGTTATTATTATACTGTGTATTAGCTTTGAACGAATTTATCCTCTGTTATGTTCTTCTATTTCGTTGTGCAGAGAAAGTCTGAATTTATAAATCCAGTGAAAATGATGAAGAGATCAAAGAAACCAAAGTCTCCTATCATAACCAAAGAGGAACCAGTGAAAAAGGTCTTGATAGCCAATACTACCTGCCTTGGTCTGGGCAAGGCTTCATGGGAAAGAATATACAATTTACTGGAAGTCGAGGATCCAGAAGAGATTGAAGAAGAAAAGGGAACAACAAATTCCATTGACAAGTTAGAGAGTACTCTTAAAGGTTTGGCCAACTCTTATCTTCACAGAATAGCAGCCTGCGCTAAAATATTACCCTACAATGAGTTAGTCAGATGGGTAATTGAAAGTATCAACATAACAGACAGAACATTCTTTACGGCTGATGGAAGGATGTTCGGGTCATTTTGGGTGGAAGATATCAAAAAGATGTACCATTTGCCTGAACCACAGAAGCAGTACAACAAGGCATTTTTGGAATCCTTCGCCAAGGAAAATTCCATGGAGTCGGACCCTATTAGATAGTGGAGGCATTATCCAAACAAACACAAGCATGAATTATCAGGTATGTACTCTGTAGACTCCTTAGCATCTCCTTACTGCTATGCTAGTGCTATGATATGCAGACTCTTTGGAATCCATAATTCAACTAGGTTTTCTATAGAGATGGTACCTTTAATTGAAGTAGTAGTTAATTCTTATACCATGGATTGGTGACCATTTTGTCTGATAATATGGCCAACAAAATCCTTGATTATAGGAAAAATAGGTTTGTGACTACCCGGGTAATACCCCCATTCTATATGAGTGCATACATTTTGGACACCATCTGTTTCAACTCTGATTACCCCATTTTAGGTTGGAAATGGACTCCACAAGACCCGATCCCCCTTCATATCTATCATAAGGAATTGTGGAAAGCCCATTATAAAAATCATCTTTATAGAATCTATCATGGTTTCGTCTTGCCTATTCATTATGCTATATTCAAAAAACCCGCTCCTCGGCTGTCTGATGAAGCCAGTGTTGACCTAACATCAATTGATAGTTGGTTTGGTGAAGAGATGTTCACCTACATCAGAATTTTTGGCAACACTATTGATCCACATGTCCTCCCCTTATACATTCCTGATAAATTATTTTCCAGAGAAATAGCTTATCAGATAACACAAACAGGGATGTCAAGTAACCTAAAGGAGTCCAAAAAACAAATGTGGCCTTCATTTCCCCTTCGATGTGGTTCTTTCACACTGCATGACTTCAAACATGCAGAGAAGGAAGCTGAGAAAATTAAAGAGTTAAAATTAGCAGTCATCCCAAAGAGGCAATATGATCCAAAAGCAGTCACCTACAATTTCACCTCTCATGTCAAAATTGCCAAGTTTGAACATGAGAAGGATGATTATTATGATTTTTTCACTTCAGCTGAGTTATTTTCTCAAGTGAAACATTTAGCAAAAATCAGATTGGGAGCAGAGGGATTAGAGGAATTTTTGAAGTTCAAGGCACAGAGGTTGCAAACTCTACCTCTGGACTTGTTAAATACTACCTCTATGGTGCAATCGGAAGGCCACTGTGAAGAAAAAAATATTGAAAAGACTCCTGAAAAGGAAAAGAGCCCTGAAAGGGAGCAGACAAAGGAAGGAACTAGTGAGATCCTTAATACTGATATAAATATTGATCCTTCTTTAATCAAGGAATGGGAGCAGTTCGACCTAATCATCAAAAACCCGAATAAATCCCAAGAGCTCACTACACCAAAATCGCCTGAAACACAAAAGCCTAAAGTTATTAGTGTTCTAATTGAAGGGACAAGTGGCCTACCCAAGATTCAGTAGGATATAGAAATCATTCCCAAAAATCCTACAAAGGAGATTGTACAAAGAACAGAAGAAATACCACCCCTAGATGTGTTCTACAGTCCAAAGCACAGGGCTGTGGTTAAAAGAGAGAGGAGAAAGAGGAAAATTGATCAAGGACCTCTTTTAACTCCTCAGGATGAAATGATGAATGTGGTATGGAAGGCAGAAGTCATGTTCCCTCTGAGGATTTAACTAAAGTATTCCAGTATGTAGGGGCTTATACAACAGCGACAATGGACAAAGCCTTAAAGTTCAGCCAGCTAATCAGGGAAAAGGATCAAAGGATCACTCAACTTGAAGTGCAATCGGCAGAAGGACAGCTAGTAGAACAGAGACAACAAAATGAGAGACTAAGAGAGCAGTTGAAACTGGAGAAACAGAGTATTAATGAGCAGACTCTCCAGAAACAACAGGAGTTGTCTCAAGGATTAAGCAAGCTTTAGATGACAATTGAGTAGGAAAAGAAGGCAAAGGAAGATCAAATTGCACAAATGCAAGAACAGATAGAAAGGTACAGGGGTTATCCACAGGTTAGTGAATTCAGAAAAGAAGCCTTGGAGATAACCAAAGCCTTATCTCGACAGTTGAACATCCTTTGACATAGCATATCATTGGCAAACCCATTGTGCGATATCTCTACATCACTGATTAAGAAGGCAGTGGACGCCAGACTGGAATTAGAAAAAACAGATGAAAGGATAAAAAATTTTCTTTCTTGGCAATATTTTGTAGAAGGAATGGCTGCCAATTTGCCAAAAATACAAGAATCGCACAAGAAAATCCTGTTTTCGGAATGGGAGTCCCTGCTAATGAAAGCCGAAAGAGAAACTTCTAGATCCAAAGCTGCAATGAATAGTTTGATCGAATTAGTAAATAACAATTTACATATGTCTAATTTGATCTCTGATTTCTCTCTAGGTAAACTCCCGAAAGCAAAGGCACTGGAACATCATTGGAGAAAGGAGTTGGAGAGCAGAGAAAAATAGATCGGAGAAGTCCAAAACTTGACATGGGAAACATTCTGGTTTTTTCTAGTCAAGCCGCATAGCCAATAGATGGCCATGAAATGCCTTTCCGACGCGGTCAACTACATGATCCCCGAACTCTCTGATGCCACCTACACAACCCAACTACACTCCAGGATGAGTCAACCTCTAGAAATCTAGCCAATGCTCGCAATTTGTCAGCTACAAGCACAAAAAAAGAAGTCGATTCAATGAATTAGTTCGATCACTATTGCACTGCTATTTTTATAACAAATCCCAGATTTTCATGTCTATAGTTAGAGTAGTTCATAGCGATTTTTGTTGACAGTTAGTTTTTATTTTTATTATTTAAGACCCTTTCATGTATTTAGAAAGGGTCCTCAAATTTTTAAAAACTTGACTTGGGAGTTTCACTTCTGTACTTCTAAATATTTTTTTTTCAAAAGTGGATCAAGATTCTGCATTTTTGTGAAAGAATATTTTTCTTAAGACTTGCACTTTTGCATATTCTGGAGGTTTCTAAAATAGGAAAGTGGAATCAGAGTGTTGTTTACATCAGAAGGATTCAAATGCATACAGTACTTATATCATTGTTTTTGTCTTATTTCTTTATGTGAATGAACATTTCTTAAAACTTGTTATTGTTGATATATGTATGTTTTTCTGACAATTCTTTAGCATATCATTTCTGAAGGTTTTAGAATTGTTATCATTTGAATATATATGTCAGTGATATATATTGTGATGAATGTGATAATGTTTTTATAATTACTTTGTTTAATTTCTTAAACAAAGTAATCATTATATGAATGCATCTTTATATTGATAAATAAGCCATCTATATGATTATTTATCTTTTAGGAATAATTAGAAATCACATTGTTAAACAGGATACCCGGGTCATATAGTTATATTTGTATATTTTTTGAATTGTAGGATAAAACACTTATCACCTTTGTTACACATTATAAAAAAATCACCCATCAACTCATACATCACTGGGAAACTGGTCCCATTATATCTAGTCGGAGCCACCACACCAAATGGAAAAGGAGTTGCACTAAGGTCCGGACCAGGTGGTTTTCCCCGAATGTTGATGCAGCGATTTTAGAGGCATCAACAGGTTGAAAGGACAACTATCAGGTAAAGCTGAATGGTACTCTAGGGAGAAGGTAGAGGAAATTTTTCCTCACCTCATTCAATAAATGATTTTTGGGATCAAAATCATCCTAAAAGGGGATATATAATCTGGATTGGATCATTATATTGTTTTTCATCCATCTTAATGCTTTACAGGGTGGAAAAATTAGAGAAATTAACTTACTGGAGCAGTTTAAGCTATGGGACCGAATTTGGAGAACTAAATAACGTTTTTTTAGAGTAAAACTTTGCCACTTAAGCACCACACCCCTTAGCACTATTCTACACTCAAATACCTTTCCAATGATGTGAGAGTCATGGAAATTGTTGTAACATACCTTATTTTCAATAAGTTAGTTGTTATTTTATAAAAGAGGGTATAAAAAGGTAAAGAAAAAAATGAAATCTGAAAAAAAAAAATGGAAAAATAAAAAGAGATGGAATAGAACCCCATCAAAAGAAAGTCAAAAAGATTTGAATGAGTGTGCTTGTTTAAAGTGCCACTTCATGAAAAAATTTCATTTTGTAATAATAAAGGTCTGTGTGCAATTTGTTTTTATGCCACAACCTTTTCTTCTTATTCGAAACAAATTGTTTAATCTTAATGAGATAATTAAAATTTTGTTCTAAACTAGAGAATAACTTCAACCAAACAATTTAATCTTGGTTGAAAATTAGAAATTAGGTTAGATTAGGAAAATAAAAGGCCTAATATGCTTAAAATTTGGCCTAAATTCATATAGACTAGGTTTGGAAGAGTTGACTAGATTATTAAGGGCAATTATTCTAAATGCGCCCATGATTGTATTAATTTTTTTTATTGTTAAGTACCCTGCTTATGTGGTGATTAATTATTGTAAAGGGTTATATGTAAATACTCTTTAAATCAAGGTCATATACAACAAAGACGTTTATCGGCAAGTGTTAATAATCGAACTGAAATCAATGGTTGCCTCCCTTCCCGCTTAGATCAACAGTGGGGAAGCGCTTCGCACCCCCCAGCTACGAAATGAGATAACCATGAGGGTTGGGTGCGAAAAGTGGTTTCCGCTCGCGTAGGCCCCCCACCTACGTGTCGCCCTCTCAACATTTCGTACACGCCCCCCCAACCATTCTAAACTACTTACCACTACCCCCCCTCCGAAATTCACTATTCCCACTCCCACGTCTTCCGATACCACCTCAACGTCTGATCCTTCCATGCCACCTTCATCCAATCTTTCCATGCCACGTGCCCTCCATCTATTTTCATATCCGTTCCCATTTACCGTTTCCGCTATTCGTTGCCGAATAAATGCTTTCCCGTTCCACTATAAATGCTTATCCGTTGCTACAATCCTTTCCCGTTAAGTCATTAATTTGCTGATTAGCTCGTTATTAATAGCTATTGTTGTTACGATAGCTTAAATTTCCCTATAAATACTTATTATCTCTGTTACAACTGCTTTTCTTACTATTCCATTACTTCTAAATTATTCAATTTCTTGCAAATTTTCTATTGAGCCAACTCTTTAACCTGAATCATCGCTCAGCGATCTCTGTAGTTTTCTATCATTTTTGTCAAATATTATGGCTCCTAATAAGTAGAAAAAATCTTCTGCTAGTTCTTCTTTAGCACAAGAAAACCAGCAAACTTCTGATCCTCTTGACCTAGACCATATCCGATTAGCCTACCAATACTTCAAAATCACAGATACTGAGTGTGAATTTGACATGCTTGAATTACACAATTGGCTCAAACAAACATACCTTGATTCAAAGGATGAAATAAACCTCTGGGAGTCAAACCTTCCTCTGTACATGTTTCCCCAAGCTCATTGTTTCCCTGATTTGGTTATTTGGTTTCAATCCAAGAAAAATCCCTTACAAAGAACAGTAGTGGCTCAGAATGGTGAAATTCTGATAACCATCACTGCTGAAGCTATAAACAAAAGATTTTTGATACCTGAGAGTTATTCCCTCATCTTTTTCTCCCCTGCATCTCTAATTGACCTATATCATAAACTTACATTCCCCTAGAGAGCTCAGATCTTTGAGATTTTTCTCCCTGAAGATGCTGAGCTTCCCAAGAAAAATCCTCCTTACTCAACATCCATGTTTCCAGAGAGATCCAAGCAAATTATTTCCCTCATTTCCTGCTTGTTGTGCTACCCATCATATCAATGGGTAGACGAGGCTATCTTAGGTTATTTATCTATCTTTTCAAAAGAAAACAAGCCTACCTTCATGTATAACTACAGTCAATTTTTGGCTGATGTTATGCATGAGGAACTTATGAATATCATAATCGAAGGAGTATTCAAATACTCTTTTGTCTCATTTCACATGTTTTTTTTTTTTCTTAGTAGGGAGACAAATTACCCATTGTTTTACACAAGAAGGATGAGCAGCAAGAAGATCAATCAACTATTCATTGGACCTCATTGATTAGAAAGAACTCAGCTAAGTTCAAATTTGCAAATTTCATAGACAGTTTCATTCACCCAATAGCACAACTTTTCAACAGTGAAAGTGAACCAAGAATCAGTCTCGAAATCAACAGGATCTTGCACCTTAGTGATCAAGTCAGAATAGGAGACTAGTATCTCTACCAGAACTACACAGAGATCAGAGTATATGGGTGTGAGTTGGTTCCATATAAGTTGCCAAAGTATGTTCCAATGAGAATTTTATCTTTGGAATAGATCAGGCAAATGATGAATATGGATGAGCTACATTTCATCTCAGGAAAGAGAAAATCACAGTTTAAGATTAAAGCACGGGTTGGGTTATTCATTTGCAACACTAGATCAAATGGCTCAGAAGTAAATGCCATACTCAAACAGATGGGTTTTGAACCCAGCTTCACTTGGTCCTACGATCCATTCAACATTATTTCAGGTTTAAGGGTGCAACTTAAGACTACTCCTTATAATCACACACCTAAGCCCGAAATTGAGAAATTTAGAAATCAGGAAGATTGGGAAGAGAATACTCTTCAAGAAGAATAAGAACAAGTCTTGCCTCCTTCTACTCATCAGAATCCAGTTTCTTAAACTAAGCTAAAAAAAGGCCAAGTGAAGGATCATCATCATCAACAATGGAAGAATAGGAGTTCATCCACTACCAGAAGAAACCAAGGATTGAATCAAAGGCCACTACTACTACTTCAACTCAAGGTCAAAAGTAGCCTATTGTCATCAATCTGGATTATTCACAGGTATCTATAGGTACTGAGGAGCCTGTAATTACTACTCCTTCTTCCTCTTCCACTTCACAAAATTTGATAGAAATTACTCACTCTGCTAGACCAAGTGAAACATAGGAGTCAAGTTTTTTCACTAACTTTCTTGAGATCAAGCAAAAGAATGAAGCTTTAAATGCTAATGTCTATGCACAATTTTGGAAGCAGACTTCAACTTCACAACATAGGTTACTGACATCATTTGACAGCGAGAAGGGAAGAATGTAGATGGCCTTTTTGCAGGCTCAAGTACCTTTTCCCAAAGGTTCTGTTGATTATAAGAAAACTATATTCTCATTTGATGCCAATCAGATTCATCCTATTGACCAAATGGACATGCATAGGAATTTTGGTGATATGTTGTTCTCAACCATGACCAACACAGCTATGGCATTGTCTAAGCTTAAAACTACTCCATCAAATGTGCAGTCTCAATTGAAAATTGAGAAAATATCATCTCCAGCTAAGGATAATAGGATAATCTAAACATCGATGAAAAAGAATCCTTATGCGATGTATCCTGAAGATAATCTAAACAAGGATAATAGGGTTAAGTCATTGGAGGACTTAGTCATTAAAATAGGATATGACCCTACTGATGTAAAAGAAGCAGAAGATATAATCAGAAGAAAGAACATAGATATTGCAGCATTGAGAAAAAAGTTGAAAATTCCTTCTACAGAGGACCTCCAAACTAAGGAAATAACATAGATTGAACAACATAAGGAAGACATTCTCAAAATTATAATTGAGAAAAATGTATAGATTAAAACTATGGAGGAACAGATTGAGAAGTTGCTTAAAAAAAGAGCAATTTACTCAATTATCTATAGCCCCCTCACAAGTATTCCTATTACATATTCATCATCCATAGGGAATCTACATCAACAACAGAGGATTTGAACAAACTTTCATAGGAACTCATTCATCAAAAGTAAGAGAACAAAAGGCTCCATAAGAAATTTCAGACTTTGGAAGCACAAAAAATAAAAATGACAGTTTGTATGTTGACGAAATGCAGAAAACACACAGGTTGAATAGAAGGATCGAAGAATTGCAGTCAGTTACTGATGGCATAGACCTTGGCCCAAGCCAGCGAAAGAATTTGGTTAGACATTAATCAAGCCATCACTGAAATATGGCCATCCATTCAGATAATTTTCGAGCAAGAGGAACTCAACAACAAATTTCAAGTAGGCATTGATGAAGTGAAATAGTTGCTTAAAGATAAACCAAGTGAGGCTACTGATATGATCAGAGTTCTTAATTCAAAGAAAAGGACAAAGTTAGAGAAAATATAGATTTTTGACAGAACAAAAACCATTTTGGAGATCAAGAAGGTTCTCCAAAAGAAGAAATTTATGACACAACTAGAAACTAAATGTAAAGCATTAAGGACCTCTGTTCAAAGGTTTCCCTTTAAGTTTAATTTACTTAATCAGAGAGGATTGCATGATTGGTGGCTCCAAATGATAGGCCTATCAGTTTGGAATATTACTGCCGGAAACTTTATAGCAAAGCAACTGATAAATTAAGTTTTGCAGGCATAAAAGGGCACATTACAGGGAAGCAAGTATTGGAAGCTTTAGATTTTGATTTTGTTGGCATTATGATGCATGTGTCGTATTTGATGTCAACTCACTTGTAGCAGAACAAGTATATGGTAACTAGATGAATCTACAGGACAAATCAGAGGTGACAAACTGATGGAATAAAATAATGGTCAAAGGTTTGATACAGGGAGATTGTTAGTGTGTGTTGTCCTTGATAACAATTGTCATTTGATGAATTAACTAATTGATAAAAGTATAAACATGATGTGACAGAATGCATGGCAGTTGTGTTTACAAATGTGAAAAAATGTAGCACAATTCAAAGGAATCAGTTCAGAAGTAATATACAATGGAAAATCACATTATAGCAGGTCTATTCAGAGGTAACAGAGTAATGGTACAAAAGAACAGGATGATGGAACAAAGGACTACAGATCAGAATCAAGCAATTGAGGAAAAAGAATGTTTCCAGGTATGTTAAGTTGTATACGTGGGTTCACTGTACAAAAAGAGTGTATACAAGTGGATTCACTGTACAAAAAGTATGTATACATCACAGGGGTTTCACTCAATGAACCTCTAACATATCATGTGTGTTCGTGGCATACTAAACAATACCCCTAAATTGACTACATATTGGAAAATGCCTCTATAAATCACAGTATTTAAACCCCTGCTAATATGAACCCAATACACCTTCCCAATTTAAAAAACCCCTACTTTCGCTAGATATTCTGGGTATCTATTTTTTCATTAAAAATTTTTGTACCTGTTTATAATTTTTTATTAACTTTGAGATCCATTTTTTATACCTGCCAATATAAAAATCCTTTACCCCCTAATATATGATCAATATATCATGCCATTTTTTCCTCAAAATAAATCTCCCAATATGAATGCACGTGGTATGGTATTTCTCCCCCAGTGTAGCCCCCGTAGTATACATATGCACACACTTTCACAAGAGGAAAAGCGCGTATGGGATGGAAAATTAAGGTAATTAATGTAAAGAATACCAAGGGTCCATACCATGGTATTAGCCCACAATATTGAGCGGAGTAACGATTATTTTATCCTGTCTAAGAACACCACAAGTTCTAAGTGTTGTTTTGGACTGAGGTTTTGGACTGAGGTATTAAGAAAGGCTAAAACTATATAAGAAGGAGAAGATCAAAGGGCTAAGTGAACAAACAATGAATGTCTTATGAAGAGTTAGATAAAAATATGCATGTTATGGGTTTTTGATGCTTTTCTTGATCTAAACTATGTATGCACCTAAGTGTTTGATGATGGATGAGATCTAATGATGGATCAGGATCATAAGACCTGAAATGACTTATCATTATGTGATTTGATAATGGATAGGCTAGATATGAGTGCTAACAAATGTTTTTTCCTTTAAATACTATGATATGGGTATATCTGAAGTCTGGAATAGCTGTGAAGTTATAAGTTATTATTTGCAGATCTATACACTTGTTCACCTTGGTGAATGTGCGTATACACGTTGGTTCGACTCTTCCAAGTAGCGTATGCAAAAGAAAAGCCTGTTATTCGAAAATGACTGATCTATCTGATCAGTGTTGTTGTTTTATTGTTGTATGTCAATGATGTCTTCTTAGATCTAAAAGTAGAACTGAATGCTTACGGAGATTGAGTCTGATTGATCGATTGATTAAGTGAGAAGGGTGATCTTTGTTGTTGACTGTTTGGATCTCTGTTATTCAGTAGTTGATCTTCAGAATATTACTAGTTGGTAAATATTTGATTCAAAAGTTTTTATAATTCAGTAATTTTGGAGGTATACGCAGGTTTGGTTAAAGGAAGTAGCGTATACACGAAGATTGAGTTCATTAATGTAGCGTATGCATTCTAACATATGATTTTTGAGGTTGCAGCTAGTTTTGGATGATGATGTAGGTTTTTGGGTTCAGCATAGTGTTATGGTGATAGTGATCTGACTGTTCAGATTGAATGATTATTGGTTGATGCAGTTATTATTATTGAGTTTGAGCTTTAATGTTTCTGATGGGTCCAGTGTGAAAATTTTGATGAAACGTGGAATTCATATTGTGTTGTTGTACCAGGAGTATCTAGTCTAAAAATTTATGAAACATGGTCCCTAGAGGAAGAGAGAAGTTCGTAGCCTTCTGTAGGCCGCCTCCTATGTACTAGTAAACATATCGGCTAGTACAAGAGCTAGGGGGTTGTAGCTCCCTTCTAGTAGAAGCTGGAGAACGAGAGAAGGTTTTAGCCTTCTACAAGTGGGTGCTTGTGTACTGGTATGAGTATGCACTAGTACAAGATTGTAAATAGATTATTCTTTATATTAAAAGAAGAGAGAGACAACAACAGTAGTTTTTTTTTTCTCTCACATTGGGTTTCTACCTTAAATCTTGGTGTTCATGTGTGTTGCTTATGTGTGATGGTTTATTCTATTATTACTACACATGGTTATTGTTTAATGTTTAATAAAGTATTGATGCATTGATTAAAGATCAACATATGATGAATTAACTAAATCATAAGCTCACTGGATATATGTTGGTTTCCTTAAGAACAGTTGTGTGCACACGCAAGTTCCATTCACTAAAGTAGCGTATATAAATCTGATTATGAAATGAAAAAGTTATCGATTTGTAAATACTGATTCACCTCCTCCTTAGTATTATTCCAAAAAATTGGTATCAAAGCAGGTCCTTTGGCAGAAGCTTGATCACTTGAAGGAGATCCATAGTAATAATGGGAAAGAAGCAAAAGAAGAAAGCACCTGAAAAGAAGAAGACATCTCAAAGGAACTGTGACAGTGGGAGAGACGATTTGCTATTATGTGGAATCAACTCTTCAAATTTAGAATCACTTGAGAATGAATATGAACAAGCAAAAGAATTATCAGGTACGAATTTGTTGTCCTATGGTGATACATTTCTCTGTTCATTTGAAGATAATGAATATGACAACGAAACAACTAAATTTGCTCTTATGGGTGAAATATAAAGAAATCAAATAGAGGCAGAATTTAAAAATCTCACAGACACAATTAGAGATCAAAAAGATCTAATTGATAAAAGGGAATGTGCCTTCAAAGAATACGTTACCAAGTTAAAAGCTCATTTGGAGGAAGGAAACAAAGTAAAGAAGCAGTACAAAGAAAAGGAATATCAAAGTCAAAGGCTACAGGATGAAGTGACATCATTGAGAAATGAAGTGAATGAAAAGGACACAACAACCAAGGATCTTATAGAAAGAACGAGTTATTGTGAAGGTCTTGAAGTTGTGGTCGTTTCTCTATAAGAAGATCTTAAAAATTCAAATAAACAGAATGAAGAACTACTTCAAGCATTTGAAGAACAAGAAAATGAAGTTCTCGAATTAAGGCAACAAGTCAAAGAAGGAAGAAAAGTTGAAGAAATCATGAAGAAGAAGTATCTTGAAAAGGAAGAGCAATATCAGGTTGAGGTAAATATCCTAAAAGGTAAATTATAAGAAAAGGCTAAACTTTTACGATTTCAAGATAGTACTAAGATTTTGGATGATATTATAAGTAGTAAAAGGTCTCCTGCCATCAAATCTGGTCTTAGTTTTCATGAAACTATTAAAGGTGAATCTAGCTCACAAATTGAAGCAAAGAACTCTAATGCAAAATCAGAAATGCTCAACAAGGAGATAAGAGGTCAACCCCATCAACAACCAAGGAAAGCAAATCTTCAAAGAAAATCATTTACTTCTAACCATGGAAGTTTTAATCGATTCTTTCCTCTAATGAATAATGTTTAATGTTTTACATGCCACAATTTTGGACATGTTGTAGCAAGATGTAGAAATAGAATGGTTCAAGCTAATAACCGTCACACAGAAAGATCATCAGCTTCCAGGTACTTTGATGTAGGAGCATTCAACCCAACAATATCATTGTATTTTAGTAGACATAGGGGGTCTTGTGTTTTAAGGAAGTTGGTTTCCTAAGTATTGAATTAATGTAAATATTTAGGCCTTTGAGTGATTTTAATGAGAATAGCAATTAATTAGATATTGTGAGACATATTTGTAAATGTTATTGAACGTAGGAGAACGTGAGAGGATTAGGATTAGTTAGGAATTAGTTTGAAGAAACTGTTGAACAACTGAAAAGTAACTGAGGAACAGTTCCTCAACTATAAAGAAACTGCTAATGATGTATTGAAAAGAAAAAAAGAGAAGAGGTTAGATGGGGGCAGACAGGTGTGTCTATAAGCCTACAGGCAAGAGAGGAAGAGGGGCCACTAATTAGAAGATTAGGCTAGAGAGAGTTAGAGAATCTTGAGAGTCTTGTTATGTGATTATTTGCTGTAAATACATAACCAAATATTTAATTCCAAAAACTATGTGAATGTGCATTTTGAGCATCAAATGATGAGTTATGTGTGCGTTAGATATTCTATATAACAAATATGTATGCAGACAGAGTTCAACAGAATACACAGTGGAGAAGCACATGACAGTGGATCGAAAAGGATCTTTGAATCCATTCGAAGGATGCAAGAAAAGCCTGGAATGATAATGGTTTGAGGAACCCGTAGAGGAAAGCTCAGGAGGGAGTCGCACAGCTGAATAGCGAAGACCCAGAAACTTTTGAAGAAACCCGAACCATAGAGAAAAATTAAAGAAACAACGTAAAAACCAAGTGAAGTGGAAGAGGAGAGAAGTGAAGAATCGGCACATAGTAGCCATTGGACCTTTATGAACAACGGCCAAGATTAAATTGCATTGGCGGGATCCTTATGGAGATATCAGAATTAGGCCTTGGACAAGTGCGATGAGCGATCACCGATTGATTGAGAACCATTGGATCAGAACCAGATCAACAGTCGCGATTCAATCGCAAATCAGAAATCAGCAAAGTCAAGTGATATGGACAATAGGAATGTGATAGTGCGATGGCCGATACGCCAATAGGGAAAAGCGCCAATCATCGATGAAGCGCTGATCAGGATCAAGGAGTGAAATGCAACAAACAATAAGAGCAAACCCGATAATGTAATTAAGTGTGGTTAATTATGATTTAAGTTTCGGCATTATCGCATATCGGAAGCAGAAGGGTTCATGTCTAGTGAGACTGTGGAGAAGCAATGTTGCGATTGCGATAAAGGGATATCTCGAAAACTGTGCAACGACCGTATTAAAGTGGAAAAAGGTACGAATCACATGATTTTGTGTGTATTTCTGTTATAAAGGTTTATAATAGATTAAAGAGCTGACATGAAGGGTTGATGGGTTAAGTCTTTGAATGACCCAAAGTAATAAGGTTTATGGGACTTGGACATATATATGCCTCATTAAGAATTAACAAAAGGTTAATGAAGGGTTATGTGGAGTTATAGAGTCCCGATAGAAAGGAGGATTAATTAAGGGAAAGACTGGGCTATTATAATGAATTTTTCTGCATGAGATTTATTAAAGGGCCTTAACCATATAAGTAATGAGGATTTAAATCGGTAGAGAGTTAACAATTCCTAGGACAAATGTGATTATGCATTGTACATGCATACTGTGGGTATATGTTGGGTAGCCCCTGCGTCAATTGGTATCAGAGCGAGTTAAAGCTCTTTGAAGAAACTTAGAACAGAGTTATCTGTTAAGACGTTTGTGCAGGCAAGAGGAGATCAGATTTTAATATGATAAATAAAAAACACTCAGAGGTGAAGTGCAACAGAACTTGTAATATGTGAGGCAGAGAACAATCCATTCAAATTGCAGGAGAATGGTGGAACAAGATCATGCAGAGATCTTGAAAGGTGAGATGATATGTTTTGTTTGATTTGATTTGAAGATTAGAGAATGTGTGGTTTTTATATGGACACACAGGTAACAACATAAGAAGATGAGAAGGTTGCAGCAATTTAGAGTGAGGAGTACCCAATTGGTTCAAGAGGAAAGAACCAGAGAAATGATAACAAACCGAGCTCAGAGGAGAGGAGCTTAGTGAAGCATATGTATCAAGAAGGATATTTGTTACTGCAGAGGTAGTGTTGCAACTCACAAAGGCAATTCCACAAAATATGTGGGTAGAATTGATAAAGGATGAAGGAAGTTCGTAAGACTTTCTGAGTGAAAGAAGACGTGATCAGAACCTAGTATTTCAATTATGATTGAAATACAAAAGGATAGTTGTGTTCTTAAAAGGTGTAGATGAGTTGAAGCCTAGAAGGAGCAGAGAGAAGTCCTCAAAGGGGATTCCAAAGGTAGAGAACCAAGTACTTGCCAAAAGACCAAGTACAGAGGAAAGCTTGGTGAGGTAAGTTGCAACAAGGAGGACTTGTTGTTGTAGAGGCTTTAGTGCAGCTCATAGTGAGTGTGAGGAACTCATAAGAGATAGAGAAGAAGATGACTACTGATAGTCATAGCAGAGGTTCTAAGGAAGACCATAGTAGAAGAAAGATGAAGAAATAGGTTGCCAAGGCAAATGGCAAGAGGATGAGTCAAGAGGAGATTGACAAGGAAATTGCAGAGATGAAAGAAAAACTCAATGTATTGAGGATGATACTTGAGGAAAACCAAAGACAAGGTTAGGCCTTAAAGAAAAAGGAAGTGAAGTGGTCTAAGCTACATAGAAGACTACAACAAAAGCAAGTAAAGTGGCAGGTGGAAGAACTCAGAGAAGCTAAGTTGGAAAATGAAGAATCTATTTGTGAACCAGAACAGGGTGAAGTTCTGGGTGAAGATGAAGACTTGAAGACTGAAACTTTAAGTGAGATCAAAGAGTCACATGATTTTAAATCTGATAATTTGTGTATGGTTGCAGGTGGAACACATGAAGAAGGACAATTTTCTAATATTGTCATAAAGAAGGAAGAAGATAGGAAGAATCTAAATTATGTTCTAAAAGAAGAAGCAGAGAAGGATATCAAGCAATCAAGTAAAGGACTTGATGAGATTGAGGAGAAGACCATTGAAGTGTTTTTAAGTCATGTAGAGGAATTAGAACAACAGGAGGATTTGATGATTGAATCATCAAATGAGATCATGAAATATCGTGGGTTTAAAATTGACAAATTGTGTGTGAATGTAGGCATTGTAGAAGACAAACCATCCTATGGAATTGTCTTGAATAAAGCTGAAAGTTGCCAAGCAAAGTATGATGATGACTATCTTTCGAATGAAGAAATAGTGTCACCAGTAAGTTATGCTTTTGACAAAGAAGAAGATAGTTAGGATTGTATAAAAATTTTGGGAGAAATTCCAAGCGAGATGGCAAATTTGTGGCATGAGTTAAGTCTTTTGGAATAAAGGTTAGAAGACCAAAAGGTAAGAGTTCAGATTGTAAAATCAGAACTGAATGAGAATGAAGAAGTCCACTACAGTGAACAAAGACAGAAAGACATCATTGGAGCAGATGATGTGGAGGAGAGACTAGCTGGTAGTCTCGTGAATTCTTTTGAGAATTCAAATCAGTAGACTAGTATGCTGATAGAGAAGGAGAAAACAGAGCAACAGATTGATGTGTTTCCAAAGGAAGAATAGGCGCAGAAGCCTTATGATTTTTATTTTAACAAGTGTTTTATGAGTGCAGGTTTAGTTGCAGATGCTAGAAGAAATTTGGCATAGATGAGCAGCCAAACAAAAGTGGAAGAAGAGGATTATGTGGAAGAATTCAATCCATGGAACAGAGATGTTCAATTACTAGAGAGAATGCTGAAAAGTCAGGATTCAATGCAGACAAAGATAATATTGATAGAGGGTAAGGATGTAAGGGTGGTAGTAAGGATCCAACAACTACACGGTGGAAGTAAGCAACGGAAATTTTAAGAGTTGGTGGGCAGCAGCAACAACCTGAAACAAAGAGAAAGAAGAAAAAGTAAGTGGTAGAGTATGGACCAACCCAAAGATGTGCTGGAAAAAGAAATTGAAGAATTTGGAAGCTGATGATGAAACAGGCCATAGGGAGAAAGTTGATGACAGCAGGAAGGATGATCAATCAAAGTATGAACCCGATTGACAAGGAGAGAAAGATAAAGCAAAAGACAACAAACATGCAACAGCAAAGCATTTGGGCAGTTGCAAACTAAAGTTTGGGACCTTGGAGGTTTTTTCTAACAAGATATGAAGACACATGATCAGGAGATCATGAATATTTTCTACCTTGGGAGTTTGATGCAGGAGCATTCAGCCCAACAATATCATTGTATTTTAGTGTACATAGGGGGTCTTGTGTTTTAAGAAAGTTGGTTTCCTAAGTATTGAATTAATGTAAATATTTAGGCCTTTGAGTGATTTTAATGAGAATAGGAATTAATTAGATATTGTGAGGCATATTTGTAAATGTTCTCGAATGTAGGAGAACATGAGAGGATTAGGATTAGTTAGGAATTATTTTGAAGAAACTATTGAACAACTAAAAAGTAACTGAGGAACAGTTCCTTAACTGTAAAGAAACTGCTAATGATGTATTGAAAAGAAAAAAAGAGAAGAGGTTAGTTGCGGGGAGGCAGGTGTGTCTGTAAGCTTACGAGCAAGAGAGGAAGAGGGGCCACTAATTAGAAGATCAGGCCAGAGAGAGTCAAAGAATCTTGAGAGTCTTGCTATGTGATTATTTGCTGTAAATACATAACCAGAGAATTAATTCCAAAAACTGTGTGAATGTGCATTATGAGCATCAAATGATGAGTTATGTGTGTGTTATATATTCTGTATAACAAATATGTATGCAGGCAGAGTTCGACAGAATACACAGTGGAGAAGCATGTATTAGTGGATCGAAAAGGATCTTTGAATCCATTGAAGGATTCAAGCAAAGCCTGGAATGATAATGATTTGAGGAACCCACAGAGGAATGCTCAGGAGGGAGTCACGCAGCAGAATAGTGAAGACCCAGAACCTTTTGAAGAAACCTGAACCACAAAGAAAAATTGAAGAAACAACGTAAAAGACAAGTGAAGCGGAAGAGTGGCGAAGTGAAGAATCGGTGCAAAGTCGCTGTTGGACCTTTATGAACAACGACCGAGTTAAATCGCATCGGCTGGATCCTTATGGAGATATTGGAATCGGGCCTTGGACAAGTGCGATGAGTGATCACCAATTGATCGAGAAACATTGGATTGGAACCAGATCAATGGTCGTGATTCAATCGCAAATCAGAAATTAGCGAAGTCAAGTGACAAGGACAATAGGAATGCGATAGTGAGATGGCCGATACGCCGATAGCGACAAGCATCGATCGCCGATGAAGTGCTGATCGGGATCAGGGAGTGAAATGTGACAAACAATAAGAGTGGACCTGATAATGTAATTAAGTGTGGTTAATTATGATTTAAGTTCTGGCGTTATCGCATATCGGAAGCAAAAGGGTTCATGTGTAGTGAGACCGTGGAGAAGCGATATTGCGATTGCAATAAAGGGATATCTTAGACACTGTGAAACAGTCGTATTAAAGTGGAAAAAGGTATAATCACATGATTTTGTGTATATTTCTATTATAAAGGTTTATAATAGATTAAAGAGCCGACATGAAGGGTTGATGGGTTAGGTCTTTGAATGACCCAAAGTAATAAGGTTTACGGGACTTGGATATATATATGCGGCATTAAGAATTAACAAAAGGTTAATGAAGGGTTATGTGGAGTTATAGAGTCCCGATAGAAAGGAGGATTAATGAAGGGAAATACTAGGCTATTGTAATGAATATTTCCGCATGATATTTATTAAAGGGCCTTAACCATATAAGTAATGAGGATTTAACTCGGTAGAGAGTTAACAATTCCTGGGAAAAATGTGATTATGCATTGTACATGCATACTGTGGGTATACACAGGGTAGCCCCTGCGTCATACTTTAAGGGATATTGTTTTTCTTGCAATATGTTTGGTCAAAAAGCGATTGATTGCTTTAGAAGGAATATGAAACATATAAGATGTTATGCTTGTAACAAGTTTGGGCATATAGAAAAAGAATGTAGGAACAAATTTCAGCCAACATACCAAAAGGAGAAAACATCATCACACTCCAAGGTATGGAAGAAGAAGGAATTACAGTGAAAAAGATGTGGCATAGCTCAGTATACAGACAGAACAGGCTTAGGAGGAACTGAAAGTATGAAATTTCAGTGTTCTAATATGAAGACAAGTCACATATATATGTGAGTTCGAAGCTTTACAGTCATGTATATGTTGGATTAAAGAAGAAGTTGTGGGACACACTTAGAAAAGGGGTCTGATATGGTTCAGTCAATTATCAATTGTATTTTCTGTCTTGATGATTGATGATTACAGTCTATGGATGTTATTTGGAAGTTCTTTTGATCCTCATAAATTGTTGATGATTTGATGTATACTGGTTGATGATGATGCCTTAATGATTCTTACTGATATATGCAATTATCAGATATGACAGTGAACAATTGGCACAGGTTCACAGGGATAATATGCTTCTAATAATGCATTGTTGGCATTATGTTTAGAAGTCTTTGGTACAACATGGTCTTATCAATGGTGAGGAGGCTTATGTTGCTAAAATGTTTTGTTGCGATCATGGGTTGCCTATGATGAAATCTTAGATGATACTTTGCTTCAACCACATAGTTGGTAATCATATCATATTTATGGATGATTGTGGATGACTCTTTTTGATGATGCATATAGTACATATGTTTCTTACATGGTGATCTTCATAAGGTCAAGGAGAAGAACAAAGCTTGAGTACACAACTTCATTATTTGATAAATGTCACCCATTTCTTTTATGCTGCTGTCATCATGCCTTCAAAGATACATAAATTTCATATGGTGCAATTATGGATAAATATTCCTATAGTTCTTGGATCTCACATGGTATATTGGTTGAGGATTGTCACACTTGATGGTATCTAGAAAGTTTGACAAATGACTATGAGCTCATGGTTTGCTTTTCACATTGATGAGAAGCTATATACATATTGCTATCTCTATGATGGATACATATTATGTTGGATACATGGATGATTACTTAAGTTGCATATTGGTAAATATTTTTGGTTGGCCAAGAGAATGGTGATGTTGCAGGTTTCATGAAGACATGGTTATTTGGAGACATGGCTCACTTAGTCACATAATGATGATGAATTATTACTTTATGATGATAGGTTTAATTCTCCCATATGTTGATTATCATGGTTGATGGTTATTAGATGAGGATGTTGGAAAAATACCTAGTAAAGATACATGGTTGATATATTGAGGGTTGTTACGGAAAATTCATGGATTTCTTGTTACGAAAATGATGATATTATGGTCATAGATGATGACTATGGTAGTTTCACACACACACACACACATATATATAGATGATGTGAATGGTTTTGCATTACTACTTGGAGATATGACATATGCCTAGTTGATTCATGGAAGGCTATGGAGTAAGGTGATCTTGATAAGATCAAGAAGATAAGTTGACATCTATATGTAGCATAGATTGTCACAGGTTCATGATATCAAAGGTACATTGGCTTATCTTGCAAACTGATGATGGACAGGTTGCTGTTCTGGATGGTGATGACATATGCTTATGGTGAAGATCATATATGGTGTATGATAGTTGTTGATAACTATCATGGTCTTGTTTAGATCTTTTGTATTTGTTATAAATGTCATGTATATTATTTGATGTAAAGGTCATGTAAAGACCTATGTTGTAATAATTGTTACATTCAGTCATGTAAAGAATTTTGAGATCATGTCAAATACGTAAACCCACTTGGTTGGGTGGATGAATCAAATTTGGTATATCTCCACTTGGCTGGGTGATTTAAATATGTATGAGTCATTGGTGATAGGAAGGTCATTATAGAATGATGTTATTACTTTGAAAAATATTTCTGCAGACGCTGCAGGTGGTCAGGGGAAGCAAGAACAGTATAGTGCATCTCAGCATGTACAAAGGGGGAGTTTGATTTGAAAATCCAACATGTGCCTAGGGGGAGCATGATCATTGTTCATATTCAGCAGTCCAGGTACAAAAGTCTTCATTTAACATTGGTCAGTCAACCCTTTTCCCTTGATGTCAAAGGGGGAGAGTAGCTTGGTGTTTGGAGGGTGGTGTTTGGAGAGTAGCTTGATGTCTTGATGTTATTTATAGGTTGTGGTGACCAAACACAAAATTGTTTTCCATCAAGTCCAAAGGGGGAGATTGTTGGCATTATGATGCATGTGTTGTACTTGATGGCAACCCACTTGTAGCAGAACATGTATATGGTAACTAGATGAATCTACAAGACAAATTAGAGGTGAAAAAATGATGGAAAAAAATAATGGTCAAAGGTTTGATACAGGGAGAATTTTAGTGTGTGTTGTCCTTGATAACAATTGTTCTTTGATGAATGAACTAATTGATATAAGTATAAACAGGATGTGATGGAATGCATGGCAGTTGTTGTTTAGAGATGTGAAAAAATGTTGGGCGGTTCAAAGGAATCTGTTTAGAAGTAATATACAATGGAAAATCACATTATAACAGGTCTATTCAGAGGTAAGAGAGTAATGTTACAGAAGAAAAGGACGATGGAACAAAGGACTACAGATCAGAATCAAGAAATTGAGGAAAAAGAATGTTTTCAGGTCTGTTAAGTTGTATATGCGGGTTCATTGTACAAAAAGAGCATATACAAGTGGGTTTACTGTACAAAAATAGCGTATACATATGCATGCACTTTCACAAGAGGAAAATCGCATATCGGATGGAAAATTAAGGTAAATTAAAGTTAAAGAATACCAAGGGTCCATACCATGGTATTAGCCCACAATATTGAGTGGAGTAATGTTATTTGATCCCGTCTAAGAATACCACAGGTTCTAAGTGTTGTTTTTGTCTGAGGTATTGAGAAAGGCTAAAACTATATAAGGAGGAGAAGATCAAAGGGCTAAGTGCACAAGCAATGAATATCTTATGAAGAGTTAGATCAAAAGAAAATATGCATGTTATGGGTTTTTGATGCGTTGCTTGATCTGAACTAAGTATGCACCTAAGTGTTTGATGATGGATGAGATCTAATGATGGATCAGGGTTGTAAGGCCTGAAATGACTTACCATTATGTGATCTGATAATGAATAGGCTAGATCTAAGTGCTAACAAATGTTTTGTCCTTTAAATACTATGATGTGGGTATATCTAAAGTGTGGAATAACTGCGAAGTTATAAGTTATTATTTGGAGATCTATACATTGGTTTGCCTTGGTGAAGGCAGTATACACATTGGTTTGACTCTTCCAAGTAGCATATGCAAAAGAAAAGCCTGTTATTCAGAGATGATTGATCTATCTTATCAGTTTTGTTTTTTTACTGTTGTCTGTCAATGATGTCTTCTTAGATCTTAAAGTAGAAATGAATGCATAAGGAGAGTGAGTCTGATTTATTGATTGATTAAGTGAGAAGGATGATCTTTGTTGTTGACTGTTTATATCTTTGTTATTTGACAGTTGATCTTCAAAATATTACTGGTTGGTACAGATTTGATTTAGAAGTTTTTATGATTCAGTAATTTTGGAGGTATACGCAGGTTTGGTTAAAGGAAGTAGTGTATACACACAGATTGGTTTCATTAAAGTAGCATATGCATTCTGACATATGATTTTTGACATTGCAGTTGGTTCTAGATGATGATGCAGGTTTCTGGGTTCAGCACAGTGTTCTAGTGAGAGTGATCTGACTGTTCAGGTTGACTGATTGTTGGTTGATGCAGTTATTATTATTGAGTTTGAGCTTCAATGTTTTTAATGGGTCCAACGTGAAAATTTGATGAAACGTGGCTTTCATATTGTGTTGTTGTACCAGGAGTATCTAGTCTGAAAATTTATGAAACGTGGTCCCTCGAGGAAGAGAGAGGGTCATAGCCTTCTGTAGGACGACGCCTACGTACTAGTAAACATATTGGCTAGTACAAGAGCTAGGGGGTTGTAGCTCCCCTCCAGTAGAAGCTGGAGAACGAGAGAAGGTTGTAGCCTTCTACAGGTGGGTGCCTACATACTGGTATGAGTCTACATCAGTACAAGATTGTAAATAGATTATTTTTTTTATTAAAAGAATACAGAGACAACAACAACAGGTGGTTTTTCTCCCGCATTGGGTTTCCACCTTAAATCTTGGTTTTCATGTGTGTTTCTTATGTGTGATGGTTTATTCTGTTATTAATGCACATGGTTACTATTTAATGTTTAATAAAGTACTGATGCACTGATTAAATATCAACATATGATGAATTAATTGAATCATAAGTTCACTGGATATATGTTGGTTGCCTTAAGAACAGTTGCGTGCACACATGAGTTCCCTTCACTGAAGTAGCGTATATAAATCTGATTATGAATTGAAAATTTTATTGATTTGTAAATATTGATTCACTCCCCCCTCTCAGTATTATTCCCAACATATTTTACCATTAAGCGTGAAATAAAACATCTTTTTATAAATAAGCCCAGTTTTGTGAAATACACAGAAGTAGATGAAGTCTACAGAAAGTTGGTAAACCTCACCATACCAAGTGAAGAAATATGGGATCACTTCTGTGAAGTAATTGAGTAACTTTCACATTCAATCGATAGACAAATGGGCATCACTTTTTGGGGACTAATCATCAACAGATTCCTAAAGAATAGTGCCACCACTTAGAAGTTTTCAATTTCCTATTATTTTGTACTACTTTTGTAAGATTTTGTAATAAATATCTCTAGTAGATATTTAGTTTTGTACAAATAACTCCTCATTCGAGTTATTATGAGTTGGACCCTTGTATGAACATTGAGAACATAATCTAACCGAGTTGGAGAATTGCAATGCTAATGAAAGGATTCTGAATTTGCCTACTATAGTTTTGTCTTCTTGTAAGTTTTCACATGTGATTATTTCATTATGCGTTTCTTCATATATTCAATTCTTTATGCAGAGAACTGGGTAAGATCATACTGAGTATCAGTCAGTCTTAAATCCCTTGTGAAGTTATCAACAATAACTAGGGACTAGCTTATAAGACTATTTGTTATTATAAACTCCCCTATATCAATTAATTGTCACACAAATCTACATTCGTTTGAATATATTTTGTTCTACAGGAAACATTGTTTTCTTGTATTCTTTGCTTATAACCAATCAAATGTTTGAATATTTAGCAAGTTATGTCATCACATATTATGCTATTCATTCACTTTAAATCAATTAACTATAGCTAGACAAATAGCATCCCTTTCATCTAGTTTAGTAATTGTTAAGGCTTAAGCACATGTTTTAAATAATTCATATCATTGGTCATCCATAAAATTTAAAACCAACAAAATATTTTAGATGTTGTGGCATGACTAACTGACCTAGAGTCATCTCACAGGACAACAGAAATTATTGTTTGAATGCAAAATTTATGCCTCCCAAAAGTCGGCTTATTGTGATTAACCACCATAATTTGAGATGACACCATGTCGACCCCCTTACCCATGGAAAAGTGCTAGCCACATGGGGACTATGAAGAATACTCTAGAAGGGTCTTGTTGTATCTCATGTTGAGAGTTGAATGGGTTAAATATAACCCCTAGTTGGCTATCAAGACGACATATAACCAAGTCACTAAGAGAAAAAAGGGTTGCATTCCATTTTCTTGTGTTGTGTTCATAGTAGAGTAGAGTTGCTAAGTGTGGATAGAGAGAGAGCATAATAAATAAGGTTTGTATTTTGTAGCAATCCAAAGGCCACATGTCTCATAGTAGAGTAGAGTTGCTAAGTGTGGATAAAGAGAGAGCATAATAAATAAGGTTTGTATTTTGTAGCAATCCAAAGGCCACATGTCTCAAGAAACTCCATAGAGAGTGTCTTCTCCTTTGTATATCATTTCCATTCCAAACAAAAGAGAGCAAAGCAACCTTAACTTCTACCTAGGTTTTACTCGAAAAGGATTTTGAGTAAAAAACATTTTCTAAATCAATATGAAATTATAACGATATAAACAAATACCTTGAGTTCAAATTAAGCTACATGGCTGAAGCACTCAACCTCTTGTGTCAAAAGAAAAACTTAACCATTAAAAAAAAATTAATGTGATCTATCCGAAAAAAAACTACTTAATAATCATGAATCACAGAAACCTCCACTTTGAAAGTTATATAAATCATGAAACTAAATCACATTCACAATTTAAAGGGTTTGAAATCAATTTTCACTTGATAATAACTTTTCATAATATATATATATATATATATATATATATATATATATATAATATATATATATATATAAGTGTTTTAACTAAAACTTCTATAATTACCATTATTTAGAAATTCTTTAAAAAACACTAATTTTTTTTTAATCAATATAATAAATAGAAAATTTCTTTAAAAATATATCATTTTTTTTATCATCACTTTAAATTATACCAAAACTCATTCCCAATAATTGATGTTACCCATACCATAACACATGTTATTAACAATAATCTTGATAAAGCCTAACAACCTAGTTTGATCATTTGTTTTACCATACTTTATAAGCATGCATATTTATTAGCCGAACGCTCTCCCGATATCAACTAGTGGGAGGAGGCTTATTGACTTTTTAATTAATAATGGAGATTCGATAGGTTGAGAATATACTTCGTATTAATCGCTATCTACAGCTATAATCTAAGGTAAAGTGAAAGTGAATTAATGTTTTCGGTCAGTAATAATTAGCAGTTGTACCAAAAGTATAGGGAGACATCGATAGGTTTTTGAAGTTGAAGTTGTACTTTGGTTTTAAGTTGAGGGTGATGGGAGTGGGTGAGGTTATTCTCAACTTATGTGAAAGAGGTATATGGATCATTGCAAAGGCTATTTTTTACTAAAGAAGCAAACACCAAAGATTTGGTGGTATTGTAAAATTCACAACTAGTTGTCCATTACTTTGGTCATGATCTTTTTCATTGAAGAGAACTCATTATTCTTGATAATGAAGAAGCAATTGAACTGACCTTAAGTGTGTTTCCATATTTGAGGAAGAACAATAGATGCTCCCTCACACAAACTCTGATATGTGTATTTTTTATTTAGTATGGACTATTTTGCTTCATCTGAATTAATCCCATTTTGTAGTGGCAAATATTGAACAAAATGTTTTTTTTTAATGTGTAAATGAGAAATTGAACATTTCCTAAAATATATATTCATCTGCTTTAAGATTTTAGATTTTCAGATTACTTATATTGCTTATGCGGATTAAAAATGATTTATGTCGACTTTCATTTAGATTGAAGCAACCAAGCTCTTGCTACTTGGATATAAGCCATATGTTGTAGCTCACCTGAACCAAAACTAACTTAGAAAATTCGTATCGGATATGTTAAACGAAGGAAATGAACTCTTAAAATTAATATTCTCAATTAGTTTTTTTATTGAAGTCCTTGACTAAAGCTTGATTAATTTTATTTTTTGATTTTGATTAAAGGCTAAGAGGTTGTATAAACTTTGTGGGTTTCAAAGGACATTATAATTCCACAAATAACACTGTAAATGTGATGTGACATTATAATTGCACAAATAACACAGGAAATGTTGTGGATTCCAAGGACATTATAGTTGCAAAAATAACAAATCAACAAATGACACAGGATAAGTGGAAGAATGGATTTATGTACTAGATGACATAAAACCCATTGGGAGGTTCTTAAATCTGTTCATGGTAAATGGCAATCATAAAATTTTTACTTCTTTCTTCTATGTATTCTTTCCTTTGATACTGCCTTAAGAAATTTCCTTTGCAACGTGTTGTTCAATTGCTACTTAATCTAGCTATCCATTTCCTTTTGGGTCTAGATCAATTACAGTTTGAATCTATATGTAAAACTCAATTACAATGTTCAATTTCCTTTTGAGCAAGTCTATAAATATTAATAGCCTTAAAATTGACAACGCTAATAATGACAATTTTAATTTAAAATATTGTAACATTTTTTATTATACTTATAGACATTTTGAATGGACAAAATCTATTTATTTTATGTTGTCAATCATTTGGTTTCCTTAATAACAAGTTAATCACACTTATCATCTTTTAATACAATATAATTTCCACTCTACATAATTATATATATTAAACATGTGTAGAATGGTATGGTACTATATTCCTAAAATGAAAATTCATGACTTAAATACATCACAATATATAACTATAATATTTGTTAATAATTTTTCCAAAATAAAGAATATGTTTATTACTATATAAGATGTCACACAAAAATGGTTTTGAAATATGGAAGTTTATATGATTAAACTAAAGGAGCACTCACATGGATGGCTTTTTGGAAAATTGTATTAAATATCAAATTACAAATATGTGTTTGTAAAATTGATTTACATTTTTTTTCCATATTTTAGATTGTTTTAAGAATCCAAAATACATTAATTATTAAGAAAATATAATTACTTATTCATTATTATGATTATATATAATGGTAAGTTAAAAGACATAAATACCCATATATTATTATTATTATTATACCAATTTATTTTATAATTTTAATTTTTTCATAAAATAAGATATTTACATATTAAGAGATTTATTTTTTCTAGAATTTTGATAAATCGAGAATTAAAATGAATCTAAATTAGTTTAATTATTAATTTAAGGTTATATATATATATATATATATATATATATATATATATATATAGTTTTGTGTAATTTGATCCAATCAAAATGTTTTATTGATAATTATAATTATTAATTATTTTATTTTAATAAATTAAAATGTTTATAAGATATTATATTACATTACACCACATCTATCATATTAAATTATATTTATGAGTTCAAAAATATTATTAACTAAACATTACATTACCACATTTCTACCATTATAAACTACAAAACCTCTTAAATAAATTATTTTATATAATAATTATATAAAGCATTTATTAAATAAATTATTCATAAAAAATAATAATATCAACTCCACCAATTGATATATATCTCGTATTATCAAAAAGGAAGTAACCCATATTGAAATTCAACTAATTATTGTGTTACATAGATATATTCGAAACATATACATTACCTTAAATAATAGGCGGAATGTGAGGAAGATAGAAATCATGTAAATTGCGGAAAAATGAGATGGGATTACCTTATTGTGTTACAAAGATATATTCGAAACGTATACATTACCTTAAATAATAGGCGGAATGTGAGGAAGATAGAAATCATGTAATAGGTGGAAAATGGGATGGGATTACCTTAATGAGTTAAATGGGATTACTTTAATACACTATTATGCAAGGAGTTAAATGGGATTATCTTATCATTGCTTAGATTTTTATGTGGAAATGAAGAGGTCCTTTGTTTAAATCTTCCCTAATTTAACATGGAGCGTGAACAAACCAATCATGAATAAATAAATAGTATGATGTCTGTTATATTAGATCTTTTTGATAATCCACTATTATTATAAGTCATGATATTGCTACCTGGACTGGTTATAGGGATAAATATTTGTATGATTTCATGATCGATGGTATGCACTTGTACTAACTATGATATTGTTGTTGTTTTGGATGCTTCGCCATGAAGCAAATGTAACTATTTTATGACTGAATATAACGTTTTTTTCATTCTGAACAAAAATAGTATGAAAAAAAATTAAAAATGAATGAAGCAATATAGCAGGGTTTTCTTCCACCCCGATTCGAAACCGTCAGGGTTTTAGAAGTTTACAATTAACCAAAAAGTGGTTGTGGAGGGGTGGGCTCTATGTACAACTTTTAACACACTATGTTGGGTATGGATCTATAAATTTCTGTATTGTCTATGTATATTATTTATTTAGGAGGCGATAACTGATAACCGTAGTTTGTCTGGTTTCGTGGGAATTAAATGACCATTTTCTGGCACATCTTCGATCTATGGGAAGTCCTTCGGGGTATTTTCATGGATTCATTTGAGCCTACCGAGAATATTTACATTCCACTGGTTTGATTATTATATGATGATTTTACCATGAGTTGCCAAGAATATTGACAATCCAATGGTTTGATTATTATATGATGATTTTACGTGAGTTCCCAGCTACAGGAGCCCTTGAGATTTTTCACCAATTTGGCAAGGTCTTCTACGCATTTCATATTTGCTAGACACATGTATGATTGCGACTTGCTACTGAAAAAATTTCAACAAACCCCTCCTGCAAATTACTTAAATAAACAACCAAAATCGGCAAAAGATTACAACCGCCCCTATTTGAAATGCAGACAGAATGATTTTTTTAATCAATAAATTGTCGCCTGTCAACTTACTTGCGAGAGGGGAGTTTTTCTTTGAGAGATTTCATGTGGAAGAGAGGGTCACCATGTGGTATCAGTGGAGGCGAGAAAGCCCATGAAAAATTTCCGTTGGTAGTCATGTCATCAGAGGAAGCAAAGGAGGCCATCCAATTGGCTGAAGAATTAGAAAAATAAGAAGACGAAGATAAATCACATTTCGATATGAACCCCTCTTCAACCATGGCTACTCATGAAGAAAATAGGGTTTCCAGATCTTGAATTTCTGTCACGAAATTTATGTTTCTTTCCTTTTACACAACTAAAATTCCCCTCCTGCCATGTTGGAAAGGCGGAGGATACAAAGCATGAATTATTCACACATAAAACACGAGTTGTTGCTCTTTTATTGATCACACAAAACATGATGCTTACAATGAACCCGATGAAGGGTATTTATCCTTTTCCAACTAGCTACTCACCTTGACATGCAACCACATGCAACCACACAATAAAAGTCGTCTATCACTTAACTCGACTTGACTCAACACTCAAATACTCAATCACTCAATCACTCAGTTAACTGACCCTCTATGTTTAGCCAACTCCTCATGCAGGAGTAATTAGCTTATTTTAACACTCCCCTTAATTACGACTGCTAAACTAAAACATGACTCATGACAACTCAAACATTCATGCTGGTCTATGTCTCAGCTAGGCTTACAACACCCAGGTTTCTTCTATGAAACTCAAACACATCTTGTGCTAATGACTTAGTAAATATATCAGCTAATTGATCACTAGATTTACAAGGCTTCAAGTGAACTTCTCCATTTCTCACAAGTTCTCTAATTAAGTGATATCTAGTATCAATATGCTTTCTCTTCTGATGAAACACACTATTGTTGGATAGTGCAATCGCTGAGGTGTTGTCACAATATATTGTTGTTGATCCTTGTTGTTTCTGCTTGAGTCCATCAAATATTCTTCTTAACCAAACTGCTTGACATGCTGTTGATGTTGCTGCTACATATTCTGCTTCTGCTGACGAAAGTGTCACAATGGGCTACTTCTTAGATGCCCATGAAATCACACCTGAACCAAGGTGGAACAAAAAACCAGAAGTGCTCTTCCTATCATCTAAAATTCCTACAAAATCACTATCTGTGTATCCAATCAAATCTTTCTTGTATGTGCTTGCATACATTATGTCACAATCTCTAGTTCTTGCTATGTATATTAGAATTCATTTTCCCACACTCCAATGTGTATCTTTTGGAGTCTCCATAAATCTGGAAATCAAACTCACTCCCTGCATGATATCCGGTCTTGTAGTTGTGAGATACATGAGGCTACCAACCAATCTTTTGAATAGAGTTGGATTGACATCTGATCCTTCATCATCCTTGCTTAACTTTGTACCTGTTGCAACTAGTGTAGGGACGGGTTTGCAATTTTCCATCCTGAATCTTTTCAACAAATCTTTGGCATATTCATTTTGACAAATAAAAATTCCTTTTTGAGATTTCTCAACTTCTATGCCAAGAAAATATTTCATGAGACCAAGATTTGTCATCTCAAATTCTTTCATCATGGCTGCTTTAAATTCATCTATCTCAAAATCACCTGTAAAATTCATGTCATCAACATATAAGCAAATAATCAAAATCTGTCCAAGCTCGTTTACCTTTGTGTACAAGGTAGGCTCAATGTTGCTTCTGCAAAATCCATTCTTAATCATGTAGCTATTGATTTTGCTATACCAAGCTCTAGGCGCTTGCTTCAGTCCATAAAGAACTTTCTTCAACCTGTAAACTTTCTCTTCATTACTCTCAAATTCATATCCTGGAGGCTGCTGCACATAAATAATTTCTTCTAGAATTCCATTCAAGAAATCTGATTTCACATCCATCTGATATACTTTCCACTTGTTCTAAGCTTCTATGGCTAGAACTCCTCTTACAATATCCAATCAGGCTACCGAAGAAAACATTTCTCCAAAATCTATTCCCCGTTGCTGCGAGAATCCTTTTGCTACAAGTTGTGCTTTAAATCTGTCAATTTCACCTTTCTCATTCAAATTTTTCTTGTACACCCACTTCACACGAATGAGATTTTTATCCTTTGGTAAATCAACCAAATCCCATGTATCATTCTTTTCAATAGCTTCAATTTCTTCATCCATGGCTTGCACCCAATTTTCATCTCTAATTGCTTCTTCAAACGAAGAAGGTTGGAATGACAATAATGCAAATTTTGAACTAACGTCAAAATCATTATAAATATCTTTCATACTTCTCATCTTTCTCTTACCATTGCTTGATTCATCACTTGATTGATTGTTGGGAGAATCTCGATCTGTTGATCTGCTTGAAGATCCATGCTGCTTTGAAAATCTTGGAGTCCTTGTTGGTGTGTCTATGTTTGGTGTCTTCACCTATGATTCTTGCTGCTCCTTTTCTACTACATCATCTTCTTCCATCAGTGGCACATGTGCATCAACTGTTTTGTCTATAGTTCCATTCCATGACTCGTGTTCTTTGAACACAACATCTCTGCTAATTATGGTCTTCTTTGTGACAGGGTTATACAACTTGTAAGCTTTTGATTGCTCACTATAACGAGTAAATATGCATTTTTCACTTTTATCATCCAATTTTCCTCTTTTCTCCTTGGGCACATGTTCATAAGCTACGCATCCAAATACTCTAAGATGAGATATGATGCAATACATACTTGACCATGCTTGTCTGGTACTTTGTTCATCACACTCTTTGTAGGAGATCTGTTGATCACATAAATAACACATGCAACTACTTCTTCCCAATAGTCATTAGACATGTTTTTGCCTTTCAACATGCTTCTTACCATGTTCATAATTGTCCTGTTCTTTCTCTCTACAACACCATTCTGCTACGATGTGTTCCTAGTTGTAAATTGTCTTCTGATTCCACGTTGTTTGCAATAATAATGGAATGCCTCTGAGTCATATTTTCCCTGAACTTTTCAAAAGTTTCAGACTTCTGCTTCATGAAGTAAACCTAAGTCTTTCTATTATAATCATCAATGAAAGTGAGGAAGTAACAACTTCCACCAATCGACTATGTCCTCATAGGTCCACACAACTCTGTATGCACTATCTCAAGAGGTTGCTTTGCTCTGTATGAAACTCCTTTTGGAAAACTTTCACAGTGTTGCTTTCCTAAGATGCAACACTCACAAGTACTAGCAGGTTCTTTGATGGGAGGTAATCCTTTGACCATCCTTTTCTGCTGCAGCAATTTTAAACCAGAAAAGTGCAAGTGTCCAAATCGAAAGTGCCATAACAAATAATCATCAGACCATGCAACTATAAAAGAACTCACCTGACCATTGTAATTCATAATTAGAGGAAAGAGTATATTCCTTGTCATCTGCACCTTTGCTATCAACTACTTGCTTGGGGGCTTGTCATATATAACACATTCTTGACCTTGAAAGATAACTCTATATCCTTTCTGTGTCAATTAACCAAGACTCAACAAATTATGTTTGAGACTAGGAACATAATATACCTCTGAGATTGTCTTCGGCTCCCCCTTCTTGGTCAGAATGTTGACCACTCCTTTGCCATCTACTTCCATAGTCTTATCAGTCCCCAAATTTACCTTTGTTTTCACAGATTGATCGAAATTTGTAACCAAATCCTTGTTTCCTGTCATGTGATTACTACAACCACTGTCTAACAACCACACACTAGCAGAAGGTTCATGCATGGTATGGCAAGCTAGTGATCATGCTGGCGGTTTTGTAGTAGGCAACAGATAAGGATGTCTTAGCGTATTTTCACAGGATTCATGCCACATGGAACTACCTGGAGAGCACTTTACTTGGGGTGGACAATACCCACTATTAAAGAATAGTATAAGCTTCTCCTAGGTTGTTTTTTGCTCATAGCTAGGGGTTTTAGCATTCCCAGTTGGTGGTCTTCGACTCTTTTCCATGACGAAAAGGTAGACGGAGGTTGGTCTGGTCTAATTTTCGATGCTTATTGGCATAATTAAAGTTCTTGTGCTGTGCTCAGAAGGTCCAACAGTCGCATAAAATGTTTGGATATATCATTTCACCATTTAGGTTTTATTCATTGAAAATTGTTGTGTAACGCAACACTTCATTGCGATTTTATAAACTCTTCACTATGGCATGTGTGCTTTGGTATTTCCTCTACCAACATCTTTTTCCTGATGGTTATTCTTTTACTTCTCTTTCCCTAAATAGCAATTCCTTTGTGTGTCTTCATTGTTTTCTTTTCTTCTCTTGTCGTTCAATCAAGATATCATAAAGTTCTTTACGAATGGTGCTTAAATTCATAAATGGTTTACCTTCTTATTCATCACATCGAGGAAGCATCGGTTGATTGAATACTCAAGGAGAATACTCAGATTTTTCGATGAAGGAAATGATTTTCCTTGTGGCTTTAAAGAAACACTGTTAGTTATTATTATTAACTTCGTTTATTGAATTATTATGATGTTATTGTGTCATCCTTATATGTCTAACCTTAATCCATGACTTTTCAAAGTTTCCCTAGGTTTCCATAATTATTTTAAGTATTTAATTTAGGAAACTTCCATAATCACATTAAAAATGATTCATCTAACCTACATACCCCCCTAAAATATAATTATATATTATTTTTAAATTTATTTATTTTTATATAAAGAAATTAGAAAAATATAATATATTTTAAATGTTTAATTAAATTTTATAATTAAAATAAATATTTTATAAAATTATATCAAATTACAAGATTCTTCACCTATTATTAGAATTTTTTTTGGACAAGCTAAATTTTGTTGATTCTCATTAAAAAAAATACATAATTTTAAAGTCATTATTATCATTATTGGTCTTTGGTCTACTTTTGGGGAAACCAAATAATTGACAAAACAATAATCCTTTTGTCCATGCATTGTCGAAAGTCAAAATTAAATTGAAAAAATAGAATTCCTAAACCTAGACCAATTAATAGTGAGACTGTCAACTATCCAGAGTTTGCTTGTTGAGACACGCTTATACACACCCAACAACATAAAAAAATAAAAATAAAAAAATAAAAACTTAAACATATGAGCAACTAAGAGGAAATTGAAGCCTCCACATCTATAGGCCAACCTCTTCACTGTTGTTGTTTCCACGAGTTGGATCTAGATAAAAGCTAGCTTCTATGTGGTCGACCCTACTATCCATAACCATGAACTACAATTGAATATTAATTTATGTAAACCAAAACCAAAAAAAGGTGTTCCTTCTATTATTCTTCCTATATCAAGAACATTTCCTCTCATGAGAAGCACACTTATGTAATTCTAGCAACATACATTAATTGCTGAGAACCATCTCCAAAGTCATTAGAAATGTAACTTGGACTCATGAAATCCCTGCTACTAAACGGGTGCTCTAACCAATAGAGAGCAACATGCATCAAAGTATAACCAATTTACTGAAGAGAGCAACATCCATCAAATTTTGTGTTGGGAATTTTCTAAATATTAACAACCTAATCATTTTATTTATATATAAACAATTTGAAAGGAAAAACACACAAAGAGACAAATATATATATATATATATATATATGAGGGGAAATGGTGCACAACCTAAAATATATATATAATATATATATATATATATATATATGAGGGGAAATGGTGCACAACCTAATCGACAAGAGTGATGGTTGCTCTTATTTATAAGAGAACTAGGGAGGCTGGTTTATTCACTATGAGTTTTGACTTACTTTTTAATTTGTGTGAGAAATAATGTTGAATTTGATGGTTGATTTTGGAAATGTTATAGTATTAGACAGAGAGAAATAAAGTCACTTTTTTACTTCTTATACATTTAATTGAGGAAACTTTACAAGAAAATAATCAAGATAAGGATGACTATGAAGTATGGCAGTTTTAAAAAGAAGTCTAAAATAAATGCACCATAAAATATGCAAAAAAACAACTAGACGTAATTCTATTACAAATTTCAAAATTAATGAGGGTGACATTTTATAACATTTTAACTAAAGTTTGTTCTAAATTTTGATGAATAAGGATGAGGGTAACCTTTTAACAAATGTACCATTTGTTACATTGAAATCTGCAATCAAGATAGACAAAGCCAAAACAGAGACGCAATACGCAATAAATAAACAGCACTTAAATTATTGAAACGCACGAACTTAAATTGAAATGCAATAAGAAAATGAAATGAATAGACACCCACAATTTGAATTTGAAATGAATAGACCCTAATTTCGGAGGGGGCTTATTTTACTTAGTGAAATACAATTTATTGAATCCTAGCCATCTATAAAATATTTAATAACGAAAAAACAATTTATTTTTTCTGAATAAATAGAGAGCACTTTAGTATATAAATATTTATTATATAAACTTCAATTTTATAAAGTTTATAAGGTATATTTGTTTTTTTTTTTTTTTAATAGAATAAATTTTTAATAATTTTCAAAATATTATAGAATACATGAGTATATTATTTAAAGAAAATTATTCAATGTAATTTTCAAAAAATATTATACGTTATAAATTTTGACTTCTTAAGTTAGCAAAATTATAATAATTTAAAAAAAAATCTTAATACTTTACACACATATAATTAAGATTTAAATGTTAAATAATTTTGAATAACTCAGTTGAAAATAAGAATATATAAAAACCATTCAAAATATATAACTAAGTTATATGCACCAAGAGTACACAAAATTTGGTCATGGATTAATTCTTATTATAGTAATAAAAAATTATCGATGTCAATCACTAAGTGCAACGTAAAAACATGATTAATTTTTAGTTAAAAAATTATCCAGGCCAATCACTAAGTGCAACGTAAAACGTAAAAACATGAATAGGTCGTTTACTTGCAAAGATAAATATATCTTTAAGAAAACAAAACATCGAATTACGAGTTTACTTAGACCGCAGCTTCTCGTTGCGACTAAAAATGTCGTGATGAACATTGCTGAAAGTTTGGTCACATAAACTATATTCATAACTTCAACCGATAAATCGGAAACACGCTCAGGTAAAAGATGGTACTCGAAACCCTATTTATTATAAAACCGCAAATACCGACCTCACCATCGGATTACAGTCGTAACTTTGATCCCCCTCTTGTAACACAACACATTACTAATCAACACGCACATAACATTATTCTCATCCATGCATGCTCCTAAGCAATGCCCTGAACGAGTGTACACAGATTCACATATTAGATGGGCAGGGGGTCTTCTTTACACTATCTTCTCTTACTCCACGTCATTCTTATTTTGTTGTCCCGGCAGCTTCTGTTTGATTTTATCAACCATACCTGGCTTCTTTTCCTCTTCACGCCCAGGCTGACCGCCACACTGCTTTCCGTCTCCGGGGAGCTTTTGCTGTTGTCCCGGAATCTTCTCTTTGATTTTATCTACCATTCCCGGCTTCTTCCCCTCTTCACATCTACCACCCTCAGTCTGATCACATTGCCTTCCCTCATCTTCCTTCTTTTTGCCGAACATGCCGCGGTCCTGGTGTGCTGGTTGCGCCATCTTAATAACGAGTTAAAAAACTTGGTACCCTACCCTGACGTGACTGATTCCCGGGCGAGGGCCAATTTTTCTTTTCTCTAAACATCAATTTTTGGTTTATCTTGAATTTCTGCGGGGCAGAACTTCTTCTCATGGTATCTTATTATATACCATTTTTTAATAAAAATTAAACCACAGTGAATCGCCAGAGGCTGTCCAGATGAGTTGAATAACCTCACACGCTACCGAGAAGTGGAAAATATGTACGTGATTAGTAATCATGAATGTGTAGATGGTACGCAGGTCTTGTTTGCATGTGAGGGAGGGACCTGTGTGCGATGCATGAATTATTTCAAGGACTTTGAATGCACGCCATCTAGTGGAAATAACGGTGATGATATGTCATGAATAAAGAAAACAGGAACTACCGCAACGGTCATGACATGTCATTAAATAGGGAAGGAATTACCACCACTACCACCTTGTGGGTATTTACAGTTAAATTTAAATTTTAAGTATTTAAATCCTATGGTATATATAAGAGTTGAGATATAAGTATTTAAATCATCAAGTTGCCACAATAGTGGCATCATGTTATATAATTGTTTGCATTGTTTTGATGGTGTTTCAACCATCAAAATTGGTATACAACTATAGAATTATTAGTGAAATCTGTTTCTTAAAATGTATTTTGTAATATATAAATGGATCTAAATTTTTGAAAAAACCTTAGGACACTCAATTTATATTGTCTTAACAACTGAAATCTATAATTCTAACAATTTCTCGCCAAATTTTGAAGTCATAATATTTTTTTATTTAAATTATACTTTTGAATTTACAAATGAATTCCATTGCTCTTATTAGAAGTCATAATATTTTATTATTTAAATTATACTTTTGAATTTACAAATGAATTCGGTGGCTCTTATTAAACCCTAGAACATTCAGATTATACCATCTGAATAACATAAATTTGTAATTAGATCAATTTTTTACCAAACTTTTAGAACTCTAAAAGCTAGCCTTTAAAGCAAATTATTCCCAAAATCCAATGAGGTGTGAATCTTGATGATGTGATCGACAACTATTAACTGAGACATTTTGTCACCAACAACACATCAACGAGTTACTACAATAGTCACCCAACATAATCACCCAACGAGTTGCCCCAACAATGAACCACAAATAATTGTGACTTCAAATTTATGTTAAACTTCTATAATATGTTTTCCTCAAAACCTAAGTTCATAATTTTAACAAGAAGATTTGGATTTATGTTAAGCTTCTATTAAATGTTTTCTTCAAAACCTAAGTCTAAAACTACACATGTTCAACTTCTATAAAATGTTTTTGTCAAAACCTTATTCTAGAAAGTAAAATAACTACAAGATTTCAAAAACTTCAAAAAAAACATTTGTATGTTGAAAAATTGTGAATATTTGAGGGATAAAACTATTAAAACAGAAGTTCGAAGCCAGGCATGTAAACTTTAAGTGTGAGATGTAAGGGAGAAGTAGCTTGCATTAAACTAAAGCATGAAACAAAAATTTGTTACAGAAGGAGAGAAAGAGGGATAACAAACAATTCCTCAAACAAAAATTATCGTTTCTCATAGGTGTGTCAATGATTACTCCTTTAGTTGCAGGCATGTCTAGTTGTAGATGCTCTGAAAGTCGACAATGGTGGGGGTGTCATGCAAGTCCGTTTAGTCATCTAAAAAATGGAGGAGGACAAGGATAAATGGCTCCAAACGTGGGTTAGAGTTCAAATTTGGAAATTCTAGTTTCGTTGTTTGAAGTTGTGTGCATTAATGAGGGTGGAGGGTAGAAAATGTTGAATTGTACGGGGAGACGAATGAAGAATGAGATGGTGACGGGGCTAAGGAGCAGAGATGGAGATGGAGTCGAAGATAGGACAAACCCGTTACGCTGAGAAAAAGACGGAGACAGAGCAAATATGGACTCGAAGGAGAGTTGTCAGCGAAGGGATGGCTCAAAAATGAATTCGAATTCATCGATACATTAGAATAATCTTACTAAAATTATTAGTGTTGTCTAGCTATTATATATTTTAGAGTTTTTGGATGAAATTTGTCCAATTTTTTTTGTCAAAACTTCATATTTGTTGTTTAAACTGGGATTTTAATTGTACATTTGAAGGTAGAAGAAACAAAGCATGAATTCACAAATAAAATATGAGCTGCTGCTCTTCTATTGATCACACAAAACATTATTCTTACAATGAACCCGGTGAAGGGTATTTAAACCTTTTCCAACTAGCTACTTGCCTAAAATATCTTGACATGCACCCACATGCAATCACACACTCAAAGTCATCTATCACTTAACTCGACTTGACTCAACACTCAAGCACTCAACTACTCAATCACTCAGTTAACTGAGTCTCTATATTCAGCCAACTCCACATGCGGGAGTAATTACTATTTCTAACACTCCCCCTTAATTATGATTGTATGACTCAACATAATTCAACATGAATTAACTATCACACAAACATGCTTGCTGGTCTATGTCTCAGCTAGGCTTACAACGACTCAAGAATTTTACAATTTTGCATTTTCTTTTTCTTTGCTTCCAAATTCTATATCCTCAAAATTGCTTCATTCTCTGTTGAACTTTATTATTGTAGGCTTTATTCACTTGCTCTTGCTGCAATTTTTTGTTGACTTGTTTTGAACTTGTTCTAAAAAACAATTGGATCATGTCTTCTACAACTACCTCTTCAAATATTCGTTCAACTATGGACTGATGCCATAACATTACATCTTCAAACTGTCTTCTTTGCTTTGCTTCTTGTGCTTCATATTCCTAAGTTTCTTTCTTCCACATTTCTTGATAGCAGAATCTTATCTCTTCTTGACTCCATTGTTGAAAAATGGTTTCAATGCATTCATCTTCATCTTCAGAAACATCCATATCATTCTTTTCACTTTTATCATCAGGTACTGCTGCTTTTTTCAGTAATCTGCATCAAATTTTTAAACAACCTTTCTTTCAATGATTTTCCCATGTTTATTCTTAACACTTGCATATTAAAAACAATGTTAAAAACATCTTTCATATGGCTCTATTCAGTGAGAACCTCCTAATCTACATCTGCCTTCTTTTCAACTGCATGGAGGTAGTCTTACTGTTATGCTGTTAGTGGATATTCTCATAAAAAACTCTTCAATCACTTTATCTTGTTCTTGATCATCAAATGTGCTAGATGACAAATGCTTCATATCTTGCTGCTATAGTGGAACTTCAACCTTCAATGTTTCATCAAACATTATGCTTACCATATTGTCACAATCGATCCATGTTTCAAAAAAGAAACCACACATGCCATCAACATAATGTTCATCCACACTATGGTGGGATATCTGAGCATGCATGTGCTCATTGTCAATTTCATTGACAATTTCAACTTCACCAAATCCATCAACTGCGGCTAGATTCACCAATTCACATATAAGTTTGAAGTCATCATCCACATGTATCTCATCACAGTGGCATTCACCATCATTTGTATCATCCACGTTATAGTGGAGTCCTTGAGCATTTATTTGCTCTTGCTCTATTTCACATACAGAGGCTCCTGCGCCTCTCTTTGCAATCTTTTTTGTGTCTTCTTCATCCATATGCATGCTTGCATAATGGGTTTCAATTTTATGGTCTTGAAAACCATCATCCACTTTTGAGTGGGGTTCTCTAAGCTCTGTTTTCCTCTTAGAGTCTTTCTCATATACTCTCATATCTACGGCTGACTTCTTTTCTTGTGACATCACCTGTTGTTGCATGTCACTCCCCCTTGCACCAAACTCTTCTTCTAGGAACTTCCATGCTTCCTTGTAAGTTGTAGCTTTTTCTACCTTGCACAAACACTTCTCATCCAATGCCTGTTTTATAAAATTCAATGCTAAAGCGTCGCATACTTCATCATATGGGTTATTAGATGCGTACTCAATTAACTCTTTAGCTCGAAGAAAAGTTAACATCTTGATAACCCAATGATCAAAATATTTAACCGTAAACATAGGAGGTGGTAGCAAATCAAAGCTACACCAATCACCCTAGATTTCTTCTTTGTCTTCTGCTAGACTTCTCAGTTCCTTGGCTACGGCCTGAACTTCTCTAACCATGGCAATGATATCTGTCTCTTCTTTTCGATTCCTTTTCTTAGTCTTCTTTAGTCGCGCTTTATGACCCATGACTGTGGCCATTCCTCTGTTTTATAGTTTATTTGTTAGAAATTGTAATTACTCTCGCATGCCAGAGTTGGCTAAACTTACAGAGTCAGTTAACTAAGTGATTGAGTGTTGAGTCAAGTCGAGTTAAGTGATAGATGACTTTTAGTTTGTGGTTGCACATTGTTGCATGTCAAGATACTTTAGGCAAGTAGCTAGCTGGGAAAGGATAAATACCCTTCACCAGGTTCATTGTAAGTATCAAGTTTTGTGTGATCAATAGAAGAGCCGCAGCTGGTGGATTTTTGTTTTGTGAATTATTTATGCTTTCTCTCCTCTACCTTTCCAACAAAAAACTTCATATTTGTTGTTTAAACTGGGATTTTAACTGTACACATGAATTCATCATGTTGAAAAAATCTGACACGCTCAAATTATGGAGAATTCACAACTTAGACTTGTGATTGAAACAAATTCATGCTAGATTGTGAACAATTTTGATTGGAAAAGGTGCCAAAAAATCCTCCAAAAAGTATAAGAGATAGACCATGGAAAAATCATCTAGTTAGGAAGGTGGTTGGATTATTTTAGATGTTCAGTAACAAATGTTATGCAATATGGTGATATCAATGACATTGTTTAAACATGCTAAGTTTTGGTCAAAACCAGACGATTTTTTTTGTCAAATCTTAATTTTTGTTGTTTAAAATGGGTTTTTGGATGCATATATGGATTCAACACCTTGAAAAACTCCTGGGGCGCTTGGATTGTGGAGAGTTTACAACTCAAACTTGTGATTCCAAGACATTCCTACCAGATTCTAAACAATCTAACCCATAAAATATGCTAGAAAGCCCTCCAAGACATATACTAGATAGACTACGTCATTATCCTTTTCTCTTTTTTTACAATGGATTGGGATGGGCTCATGTCTCTTTGTCGACAAAGCACAATCATCTATGATGTTCTTATTCAATTCACTGTACACTGTTTAATTATTTTTGCGCTGAGAGGTGCTCTATAATCTAGACCAATATCAGTGATATGTTGTCATGTAATGTTACAATTTAAAATAATAAAATAATACTTACATTAACAAATCAAAAATATAAATAACAAAAAAATGTATGCCATAAATAAAATACTTCATTTTCCACCTTAATTTTACATCAAACTTTATATAGATAGATAAAATAATTGAAAGTAAACAAAAATAATTTACTTTTTAGTATGAGGGATACAAATGACATGTAAAAACCAACGTAGATCTATCTTAAATCCGGATCTATCATGTGCCAAGAGCGATCAAATATCTGAAGCTACAAACCTATCCTCAAATTCAATCTTTAAACCTCTTTTTAAGTGCAAAACTTGAAGAAAAATTTCTACCTTGCTCTATATATATAACATCTATACAAATAGTATTATAGTTAATTAATTTGTTTAAACTTTTATATGTTTATCAATTATAATTTATGTAATACCATAATTATGAATATGAGTCATTATTATTTAAGTTAACTTTTTATTTTTTTTCAAATTATTTCTTATTTTTTTAATGAAAAAAATTACAATATAATAAATTAAGATGAATTAATATATTATTTCTATTATTATTTTAATATATGTATGTATGTTATAATAAAAACATAAGTGAATATACATATTTGGTTATATTTAATTAAAAAAAATATAAAAAATTTAATAATCTTATTCTTATTATGCTAGTTCAATTCATTTTTAACATTACATATGTTTATATTTTATATCAACCTTACGAGATAAAGTTATTAAAAAAAAATACCTTATAAATATTTCAATATAATATTTAAAGAAATGTTGAATATTTAATTAGCAAAAGGACCTCTTATTTCACCTTCAGGTGAATGTACCGTTGTTGACTTCTATTTTTATTTTTATTTTAAAATTATAATGGATGGCAGGATTGGCTACAGAGGGAATATCTTTCGAATATTCTTCGTTTGAGCAGGGGATCGAGGGCTCAAATTGCACCACGCTCCTATTTGTGTTTTCATGGAGGTTGAGGAAATCAAACCGAATGGAGAAAAATTGAAGAGTCACCACTCTAGTTGAATGGAGGGTTGTGATTTGGCGATCTTGTAGGTTATTGAAATGAATTAATAAAAACATTGAAGAGTTGCTCCTTCATTTGAAGAGCTACCACTCTAGTTGATTTGCGAAGGCGACGTTTGCTCAAGCCTCTTCATTCATCTTCTTCTTTTGTGGAGTAGTATGATCTTGAAGGACTTTCTTGATCAGGAAGGTCCTTCAAGACTAGATTAAAAGAACACAGACAGACATAAAAAATGACATAACTCAATCTTTAGCACTGGTGTAGCTTTCAATTAAAACTTGTCACCATATCTGCCTAGAAGACACTAAAGTTATTGCTAATGAAAACCATAAGTATAAACACAAAATTCGTGAAGCCCTTGAAATCATTAAGCATCCTCACAATCTCAATAGGGATGGGGGTTTAGAAGTAAGCAGAAACTGGACCCCCTTACTCTCCCGCAATGCTAACACATAATCTTTTGCTCCCCTCTCTCATTTTGTTCCCTCTTCATTTTTTATCCTCCCACTCTCATCTTGCCTTTATCTCATATCCAGATCTTATTTTCCTCATATCTATTTCCACCATTCTAAGCTAATATTCCTTTAGATATGTGCCCCTCCGCCCTCCCCCTTTGCTTCCTTTAATATGAAGGAAATCCCTAATTGATATTATTATCCCTATGATTTTATTAGTTATAGTCAATATTAAACGATAAAATAATAATAAATAACTTTATTATTGGTATTATTAATTAGAACTTTATTAATAATAAGACACACTTATTACTAATAACTTTACAATTAATTCTAATAAAAATATTATATTATTATTATTATTATTATTAACTTTATCTTTTAATAATTATTCTTAATAAAATGTGAATATAATAATGTTAATTATTATTTACAACTAACATTAAAACTTATTAATAAAATTTACTAATATATATTAAAATTAAAATAAATGATAATAAAAAATTTAGTGCGCTCATGCAATTTTATGATATTTCTTTAGGGTTTTGCTTCATTTCTTGAATTTTTTGGATTTGCTGGTCGACTCTCATCCTGTTTTCTTACATCCATCCCATATTTATTTCCTCTGACTCTTCTCTTCTTTACATATTGGTCCTGAAGACGAGTCTTGTTATAGACTCGAAATGTAGACTGAAAAAGATAGATATTGTGGACAATCCGAATCACAACTCTCAATAATAATATTTTTATTGCAATAATCCTTTTTTTGTATTATTATTTCTATTGTTACATATTTATCAATGGTAGATACAAATAAAGCCTTCCAATATATCATCCACATTAATATTTTTAATATGGTTATACTAGTAATTCCTAAGCTAGCTTTAAATTCCAGCCAAAACCACCTAAGGCTCAAACGAGGTTGGTATAAAGACACCAGGGCCTGGTTAAACCATTGGGAGATCGAAGAGAATGTTGCATTGCAAAACAATAAAAATATTGGATTTCAGGCGTCTGTGGTTCATTTTTTATTTAGTTGAATCTTGGAGTACCCACAGTAATAATCATGTTTGTCAACGTTTCAAATCCCAACATGGATCCATCATCAGGAAAATACTGAATGATGATGGATCCCTGTTGGGATTTGAAACGTTGACAAACATGATTATTATTGTGGGTACTTCGAGATTCAACTAAATTAAAAATATTGTTACTTCTAAGTTCAAAGAAAAAAATGTGGTGTGAGAAAGATTTAACAGCTAAAAGAAAATTAAGATATTATAAGGAGGTCATCAACCCCACCCTAGAAGATCAAAAGTATCTCTCGATTTTAATTAGCTCAAAGAAGAAAATTAATATAGCCAAGATTAGAACAAACTTTCATGAGCTCCATAGTGAAACGGGTCGTTGGGAAGTTCCTAAAACACCATGGATGGAAAGAATCTGCCATCTGTGTGAGAATATGAACATCGAGGATGAAAATCACTTACTCTTAGAGTGCCCCACGCACAACCACATTAGATCTTAGTTTCATAATCTTTGTTGCAATACTGACCTTCCTAGCCTTTTACGATGTCAAAATTATAGTGAGCTCGGGAGGCTTCTCTCCAAGCTTTTTGAGCATAAGAATAAAATCTTAAATCAAACTAAATAATTTGTTTTCTTTAGGTCCAATAGACCAAAATTTGGTCTCAGTGGACGTTAAACCACCACCACCACCACCACCACACCATCATCATCAATTCATAAAAAATAGTTTCGTTAATAATTTTTTATAATAAAATATTAATTAATTATTCTAGTTTTAATTTCAGCCGACTCTCCAAACATTTATGTTAAGAATAATACCACCACCACCACCACCACCACCACCATCAATTCATAAAAAATAGTTTCGTTAATAATTTTTTATAATAAAATATTAATTAATTATTCTAGTTTTAATTTCAGCTGACTTTCCAAACATTTATGTTAAGAATAATATTAACAAATTATAAAAACATTATTTCAAAATAAACAATTCAATGAATAATTATTTGATTTTGATCCATTTTCAAGTATCTTGGATCATCATAATATGTGCAAAAATTAAGGAGAGAGTTCCATAATCAAAGTTGTTCTCACTTTGCTGAAAAAATGAATTCCAACAAAATTCTGATTCAAGCATTTAGGGTTGTGTAATAAAATTGTCACAATTATTCAAATGGAATATCTTCTTGACGTGTGCTTGGGGACCTAATTCCTTTATTGAAATTAATAATGACTTATATAATACTAATATGTTTCTTACTAGAGTTTTATTGCTATTAATGATTATAATTGTGTTTTTTTGCTAGAAGATTGTTGTTATTAATAATTATGATTTATAATTGTCAGAGTGATTTATAAAAGTGAAATTAATATGGTATAGAGTTTTATTGCTAAAGGATTATAATTGTGTTTTTGCTAGAAGATTATTGTTATTAATAATTATGATTTATAATTATCAGAGTGATTTATAAAATTGAAATTAATATGGTATAGTTAGGAGGTTAAGAATAATTGGGTTAATAATTATTAAGAAAAATTACAAATGAACTATAGAAATGAATTTATTAATTTAAATAATTTTATTTAATATGCAAATAATTTTAGTTAACGTTCATTCATTTTCAATTAAATAATTTATTCAAATCACATAATTATCATAGGCACATAAGCATGAAACCCATTAATCTTTAACACTCATCCTCTCAAGCCTTAATCCCCAAACATTTAGTTATTAAACCTTAAACATTTATATTCTTGTGTAAATAGACTCGTGAATAAACTCCATAACATAAATTAATGTGTTGAGATTGAAATCATTTATTTATACAAATGAGAAGTGGGTAGGAGATAGTTATGTATCAGTAACTCCTCGATAACTTATTAATGAGAACTAAAACTATCACCTAATTAATTATGTATAATACAACTCCGAATGATTAGTTTAACATTTCCCCCCTTAATTCGAAGGGACATTTGACATGCCAAGTAACATTTTGATTTTTTCAAACGTGTCATGTCCCAATGCTTTGGTAAAGATGTTTGCAATTTTCTCTAAAGTGGGACAATATGTCAGATGAATGGTTTTGGCCTCTACATGATATTGAATCAAGTGATATTTTGTGTTGATATGTTTTGTTCGACATGGAATCTAAGATTATTTGCCAATTGAATTGCATAAGTGTTGTCAATAAAGAGAGGGAATGAAGTCTTTTGTTTCTCCTGCAAATCTTCAAGTATTTTCCGAAGCCAAATGATTTCTTTTATAGCTTGAGTTGCAACAACATATTCTGCTTCAGTAGTAGAATCAACAGGTACACATTGCTTTCGTGATCTCCAAGTGGTAGTGTTGATCCAAGAATTATCAACTAACCAAAGTACACTCCATGCTCTTTATCACCATCAAAATCAACATCTAAATAGCCAATGAGATGGAAGTCTGAGATTTTAGAGTATTTGATGTCATATGACTGGGTGCCTTATAAATATTTGAGCACTTGTTTTGTTGTGACCTAATGACCTTCATAGGGTTGATGCATAAACCTGGAAAGTATTCCACAACCAAAAAGTTATGTTAGGATGAGTAGTCATAAGATAAATCAAACTTC